>JABBOT010000023.1:0-1200000 GCA_016165875.1 Acanthopleura granulata | reverse complement strand
ATTTTTAAAACTGTATTCTCAGGACTCTGTCACATATATCTCATGCTTATATTTGTCCCCTTCTTACAATAACTTATAATCCACTATTGATTTGCCCAGATGTTGATGTTATGGTGTCCTTTATACTCCCACGTACATATTTGCTTATCGATTGGAACTATATACGAGTGAGTTTTGTACGGTAGCGGTTCTCCACATCGTCTATATACATGTATCTATATGCCTTTCTCGTGTGCACTGTTTACATAGAGAATTTACAGGTATAGAGAGTGCAACTTTTCATGGCTAAAATATGTACACAATTATCCAACAGGATATAGTATACAATATGTGGAATATAGCATACTTCATACCGCCATAAAAGAATGATAAAAAATATATAGATAGAAAAATTGTACACCATGTTTTGGGCATCTTTATAGGAAATTTATTACCCGTTAATTTTCTTATTTTAATGGCCATTTTGCAGGGTAAATTATGAATTGAAGACTATAACAAAAGAATTTCTCCTCTCTCGGCATTTCGCCAACATCCTTGTTTTAATTAGGTATAAAAATACCCGACAACACCTGTCAATGACTCTAGTTCCTCTTGCTCAGACTCTTGGATTTACTTCTGAGAATCTGAAGTTTTAACGCATCAAAAATAAATAAAATGGGCAAATGACAGCTGTCTTTGATAATCCTGGTGTGAACTGACTTGAGAGTTACCATACAAACACCGAGTTACGGATATCCGTTACTTTTAGAGTATAATCGAGTAGTTGCCCTCGAGTGAACGGATATCCCGTGACTGAAGTGCTAGCTGACTATTTCTGGACCTTTTTCTTAGAATTATAGTGTCATAAAAAGTGCAATGTTTGTTTACAAACAGACAGCGAATGTGTTGTGGTCTTGAACAATCCTATACGCTATACCTCTATCAACAGACACACACCTACTCGCTGACTGATGCATCCTTGACATCCTGTCAAGGTATTCCGAAAACGTGTGGGGCCAGAGTAACTGCACAACAGTAAAAGTCTATCATACATACAGTGCCGAAAAAGTAACGCATATGTTGATATTTTTCTTTGTTGAAAGAGTGGATGATTAATTTAATACGTCATTTTCAGCCAAGTTCCTCAGAAAGTCAGAGTGTCAGTAATCTTGAATAGAGTGACGGACTCCCATTCATCCGCGGCACTATAGTGACAAGTCACTTGTGACCTTCCTTATGGACGTCTGCGGCATGTGGTGTCACCAACACGTTCTGACTATGCGTTTCTTTCTTGATAATATATATAAAATAGGTATAATAATAAATACCGCGGTAGTAAAGAGTATCACCGTTTTAATTAACTGAATATTCGATTAGTCTGTCCATCAACTGATCAACAGCTCAGCCACATAACTTCAATGGATAATACATTGATTGATCCAAGCTCTCGATCAGTCATTGATCAATCTATGCACAGTGTATGAAGATCAAAAATGCAAGTGTCGTTGATTCAGTCGTCAACAAAACAGATGCGATTATAGCTATATGTAAACCCCAACAGATTAACCAAGTTCCATTATTTGGGTTAAGCTATATCAATCCGCAAGAAAAGTAACAAAAATTGTAACACAGATTATGACTTATACCACTACATGAGGTGGAAACTTTATTATTTGACCTCTGGAAATGGGAAGATTAAATCCTTGCACTAATAGGTTCTGTATACATAGTCTTATCGCGAAAGTCGATCTTAATACCTGTATGTATTAATTAATTTATTTACCTTTCCCCATACGATCGAGAGGAAGTTACACATTGCAGCGACCGCATTAGCGAACAGCTCCTGGGTCGTTGTACTCCATTTATGAGAGAGGCTCTGTGTGTTGCTGTGTTATAATCAGTTGGTGGGCTTTTTAACTGTGAGTATTCAACCCCTTCATAAAAGTGAAAAATGAAAAGAAAGAAAAAGAAACTTTCAGGCGTTTTCATAGACAAGACATTTTGTAGTGACCCTCCATGAGAAATATGCATGCCTGCAGCTGTCTATCTTCTGCTTGTGAGTAGAGATCATGCAAATCTTCTTCAGAGGTAAGCACAATGCATAGGTCACAATCTTCACACACGAGGAGTAATTCTCAGTTTAACTGCATAGGTGCAGCCATGAATATCCATATATGCAAACTATGTCATATATGCAAACTAGCTGTACATATCACATTATTATATAATAACCCACTTTATTATTCTCTCCTTTTTCCTTTCAGCCTGTACAACTAGTTTACATAGAGTTCTTATCCACCTCTCACACCCAAACAGGAAACGTTAAGCTTGTGACAATACTACTTAATGCGGCAAATACAACACAACACCTTGGTACAAGACTAATACACATAATGTCCGTATATGTGACCTTACAAGGTGAAACTACTTACAATGGATCTGTCGTGTACACTATTATATGATCCCGCAACACTAAATATGTCAGCTCGGGATGATCTGACTTTTGATCAATTTTGATCCACTTAATCAATATACAGTGCATTTTTCAGAACTGTTGAAAGAAAATTTATGGGCTTCATTAAGTCCGCCCAACTGAAACTGTACTTGTACTACAACGACGTGACGCGGTGCCTTAAAATACTGTGGAGGTCGTATCTTTGGCAATGACTGGGTTTTTTTCCGTTTAACTTGGGTGGGTTCCATTGAGCTAAATAACACCTTAAACCAGAAGGAAGAAAAGGGTTGTTACTGGTTGTTCAAGGCGCCACTCTCCCTGTCTTTTTTTATGTTACAGACAACGCGGCATGCTGAAGGCAAGTGGTTATATACGGGTCCATAAACATCGAACCAGTACAAAACTATCATGTATATTTGCAATATTTAGACTTTCAGTAAATGCGGAACCATAACCAATAAAGGAATGTCTGCAATCGCATTCACGATGGTTACCTTACCATGCACTGTCATTAGTACAAGAAGCCATTTCTCGTAAGTCACAACATATTTGAGGTAAGTGTGCACGACAGTTTCAGGGAGTGCCAACACTGCATGCATGTAATCAAGTTTACGGTGCTCTGTAACTATTGTGCAAAATAAACGCAGATGTACATGTATTTGTTAACCATATTAAAAAATGTTGCATTCCACAAGATTTCACAACTCCTGAATGCCTTTGAAAGAAGCTATATGTCAATATAGAACTCGATTTAAAAAGGATATACTAAAAAAAAAAACGAAGTTAACATACATATATATATAGAGAGAGAGAGAGAGAGAAAGAGATAGAGATAGATAGATAGATAGATAGATAGATAGATATTACTACCTTAGAGAAGATTCTGTCCAGTGTGTTGACTTTCTTGTATTACAGCAATGCAATTCAGCCGACCTGAGGAATAAGTTTTTTGCACCCGCATGCCCAAATGGCTGACCTCAGCTGGCTGTAGTAAGTTCAAATTGTTTTCATGATCTACTTGCCTCTAATCGCCCAGATTACACGCATGCTTTCCATTTGTCATAACATCACAATGTCCAGAAGAATGCGGTCAGCAGACTGTGACCGCCAAGAATGACCTTTGGTCACTGCGAAAAACAGTTCTGGTGTCGCCCCTATTCTAGGCAATATATATAGCTGTCTATATTTTACAGGGCGAATAGACTGTAAAAGACGGTTGACGTGTCTAGGTAAGGCCGTAAAATACAGTCCTTTGTATAAGTAGCCTATATCGTTTTTCTAGAAATAATATAAATTTAGTCAGACACGCCACGCCAAAAGGGGTGTTGAGGGGGGAATTAACTGCAGTTTCTAAAAGAGTGAACTCTTGGTGGTATAGTACAAGAGGATGGTACTAAAGGGATGTCTGATTAATGTCAAATATTGTATGTCCGTCGTAGAGGCACAAACAGATGACTCACTATACAAATCGCCAATACATGTGCTACAGTCACATTTTCGTCGGAATGGATGAAGTGTTCAGTGCATTTCCTTGTGTGACTGTTGTACCGATGCAGTCATGTACGGGATCACAGAACATAAAACCAGTTGTGATCTGCAAGAACAAACTAAAAAAATCAATTCATAGACAGGAATAAGAATTGACGAAAACCAATTATTCACTTTACATGTCACTCTCCTAACACATATGAAGAACTGTTCTATTACATGTAGAACAACTCTGATGGAATCCTTCTCTCTTTTTCGTGGAATGAGTTTTGGAGAACCTGTCCGCAGAAAAGATGTTTTGATCCAGATAACATGTATTTCAGCCTTGGAGTGAGAAATGCGGCTAAACCAGAGTTGGTGGGATGTCCCGAGCCTCACGTTTATACCTGGATATAAAACTGTCCGATTTCTTCCGTTAAAGTCTGTTGAGTAACGAAGTTTGCGATTCTTTTCGTCATAAACCTACCTTTCACTCGGATCTTTAGGTTACACGGAACAAATTATCAATACAGGTGTAAAAGATGGAATGCGATTGCTTGTTATACATACAGGTGTGATAGTGTTCCACAGCAGGCACTGGTCAGATATGTATACTTGAAAAAAATAACCACTCCGACAGAATAAAAATTGTGTTACATGTACATGTATTTGACAGAATTGTGAACTTATCACATACACGCTTGGTACAATAACAACCTTATATAATATATATATATATATATATATATACATATATACATACGTACTTGACACAATATGGATTCTGTTACAGATGTAGTTGACAAAATAGCAACATCATTTCATACATATTTGACATATTATAGCAACCCCTTTACAGATATACATGTACTTGACAGATTATAACAACCCCTTTACATACATATGTGTACTTGAAAAATTATAACAACCCCGTTGTCTGCATACTTGACAGAATAATACACATGCATCCTTAACGACATCATATATACGAAAATAAAATTAAAGATATACAGATGTACGTAACGACACCTCACATACTAAAATGGTACACGATTTTCATACTGATTCACTGCGTCTTTTCGTCATCACTGAAAACTCTTAACTGGCAATGAACTTCATCATCTGGGTATGGGTTTGATTATAGAGACATAAATTATTAGGAGAAAGCCCGTGATATTTTTTCACGTTGAAGGTGATAAATGTAGACAAGTATACCAATAATCCAAATGTGACACTTAAAAGCATGATGTATCTGTCAAGCTTGAGAAGATATACAGCTCTTTGTACTGTAGAAAGAGGAGGATGAAAAGGAGGTAACTCCACGAGGCTTTGGGAAGAGCGGAGTTTGTTACTACTGCGCTGCACATCTGCGAAATGTGTGTGTGGCCGAAAGCGCCATTGTAAGCATGTGTGAGATTTGTCAGGTCACAGGGAGTCATGGATTACCTCCCTTCTGAAAGGGCTGTGATTAGCGAGTAAATAACAGAAAATGGTTAAAACATTACAACTCAGTATGCTTTAAAAGATTTTCAATGAAAAAGTTTGGGCAGTTCACCTCGTTCCCTTGCTAATTAAAATTGCTGACCATCAACGGTTCATTCAGATGAATTCTGGCATGAAAAAAATTCTCACAGAAAAGTAAGCGGCTACAGTGAAAGAATATGCCAAAAGTTAAATAGAACCAGTGGAATGCCTGTTAAAACCACTTCCAGTTCTACCTTCATTTAGTTTTTAAAGAATTCTTAGCTGAATAAAATTAAGTCCAATTTTTGAAATCTTTGTGGTGGGATGTTTGACTCGAAACAGACGTGTTTTTTGTTTTTATATCCCAAACTCATATGCAGTATTTAATGGCGGGAAAGCTAGTTTTGCATGCACACAGTGAAAATAGAAGTATACAAAATCTCCGTCTGACGTCACCGGTATCCAACATTATCTGTACGGTCCATCGAGAAAATCAGAGAAAGGATAAATAAAGGTATAGTTTTGGATTTGCTTAGTGAATTCAGTGAAGTTCTCAGGAGTTATTAACCCATTGAACCACAGTTTTTGGTAGTCAGGGCAGGAATTGTTACAGGTAAGTTCATTGTAACAGATCATACATGTTATGGCGTTGTCATACTGGTTAATCATTGTTACATGCAGACGTTTTTGTTTATAGGCTGGAAAGTCTGACAATCCAAAAAGAGACTGAGCCTTAACGTTAGTGATGTCATCTTACATTATGACATTCCAGTGTGTATAGTTGGGCTAAATTTATTTCCGGCATTATTTATGCATAGAAAGCCTTATACACTCAAATAAGCAAATTATCAGAAGGTTGATTATAACATGCACGATGAGTTCCAAATGCTATCATTTTGTGAATGCGTGTCTTAAATTTTCGGCATATTCCATGGGAAGGCCAGCCAGCAGCAAGCGGATGGTCGTTTCCCCCATGATCTGCCCAGTTTCTTTCCACCATGAAATATTCTTGAGTAGGGCGTAAAACACCAATAAAACAAAGAAAATAAATTATTAAACAAATCCTCGCCTTCATATTAAGCCAATACTGTGGTAGGGGCCTTTACTTTCACTCTTCTCACACTACATTCATATAATGCGGCATTTCATCAGTAATGGCTGCAAATGCATGCTGTCATGGTCGAAATGGATTTGTAAACGGGGTTATAAGGGCTCTTAACCTTCAGTGGGAACCTTTCCCGCCTAAAGTAACTGGTGCCTATATAGGCTGTGTTTATTCTTGCCATTGTGATAACATCTGATACACATTTATAATACAGGGAACAAGGGTCATCCTGAACTCGATTTGCCATAAAGATGTCATTTTCTTTAGAAACTTCAGCGCAGACTTCTATCCAACAACCCGCAATTCCACTATTCACTTGTATACTTATAAGCTCAAGCCTAGCCCATGCTGACTTCCTTCCCAACCGTAGTGGGAAGGTCTGCCAGCAACCTGCGGACGATCGTGGCTTTCCCCTGGGCTGTGTCCGGTTTCCTCCCTTAATAATGCAGGGAACCGTCGATTAAGAGAAATATTCTTGAGTATGGCGTAAAACACCAACGAAATGAAGTGAATATATACCTATATTTGGGACTAATATAACGGATCTGTTATGTTAGTCGCAGATAGTAGGTATCAATATTTGCATGTGTTGAGCCATTATTTAAACGCGTTGTTTAACGACGAAGCTTTATGTTTACATGTTATCTATACTATCTTAAAATGCAAATTTATATTAAAATTGTCGACATTTTTATAAGTGTTAGCATGATAGAGTTTAAATTCTGCAAAAGTATGGGTGCCAACATAGTAAAATGTTTCCCCGAATAATCATTGTTTGTAGGTTATTCATAATGTTACATCATAAGATTTTAAACATCAAAAATGCGGAACACAAAACGTTTAAATGTTAATGTCACCAAAGATAGGGTTATATTACAACTTTTGCTAAGTATATCATGACACTTTAAAAACCTAACATTTATAAATGCTTTCACTCCTCCATTGTTCTTTAAATGTTGTTCACATGATTGATGTTATGTATACATAACTGAGATAATTTAAGTGTTGTTCTAAGAGTAATACTAAGATCTAGTTCAAATCAAGCCGTCGTATGAGGGGCTCATCATCGTTAGCTTATACAGTATAGATATTCCCAATCACAAGTCACTAAACCAGACTCCAACAGAAATCCACTATAACTCATATGTAATTAGATGTTGTGAATCTCACAATTTATTTATTTATTTATTTATATTATTTAGATTATTTATTTAATCTATTACATTTAGCTCTCGTTGTGTGTATTTATATCACTTGTAGACATACAAGCCTGTCAGTACGCTATGTTATGAAGTGATGTATTGTTTAATACATTAAACTGAAATATGTATTTACATAGAGCGATTAAATTATCATTTCCTCAGGCGATGCCCAAATTCGGAACAACAGGCTCAGACTGCCCCGAGAGAAAAAAGTAGCTGGCACCCAATACATAATGAAAGAATCTCTTTATTTACTTCCGACCATCCGAAAATAGCCGGTTGGTTACGCTGGTTTGGAGTTGTTCTGTATTTTACACACAGACCAGTTTGTTTAGGGATCACTGTGTTTGCTTATATCGTTTATTCATGAGGGATGCACGACCCTTAAATTAGATGGTCACAAATGCCTCAGTGGGCCGCTTACACCTTTTGACCGAGTGGGGTGTGCAACATCCACAGTATATTTATGCACTCGATAACGGTAGGACGGGTTTTACCGGGGATTCGTCTTAAAAGCTTTTGGGATATACTCAGAGATCACATACTAATATTAACTAGACAGAGTTATAGTGTTGTGGGACAAAACGGCAGAGAACAAAGCACCGGTAGTATACAGATCCAAGCTGTATGGAATGGAGGTATACCGGCTTCATTTTGATTGAAGACAATAATGGAAAAATGATGGCACTGTAACAACGTTATACGTGTAACGACGAACAAATCGACTCAGTCACCCCAAGAAATTTCCATGGATCAGAGTCACAAGGCATTCTGGCGCTGAACAAAAGACTATATTACACGGAGAAAATTACAACATCGAACGCGAGTGGAAGGTTCTGATGGCGACTTTCAACGCGGTCCCTGAAAGACCATTAAGAAACTGCATATTTAACAACAGGACAGCGTTATAAGATGTTTCTGAACAAACTCGTTAATTTACGTGAATCTTAAAACAATGTTGTCGTATCACACTTGAGTATCTATCTACTCACTTTCTGAACATGCATGCACAAACTCAAGACGTGATTAAAAACCAAAACATGGAAGTATGTTTTAAGAAGTAAATATCGAGTAAAGTAAATATCGAGCAAGGATTTGTGATAGGACATGAAGCGGTGATGTCTTCTAAATATATACAAATGGCTGCGAAGTGGATTGGCTTAGTTGTGGTTGTTCACAACACCCAGCTACTTTCGGGTATGTTGACTGTTGTTTGCTTTTCAACTCTGCACTTGTTTGTTAAACATAATAGCCTTTTTATTCTTTCATTCGCAAACAGCTGACTGATGAAATGTTGCGACTTTTTTTCGAACCATCTCTGGTTCTTTTTAAGGGATTTGTACTTCTACAAACCTAACAGTCCTCATTGACACAAATCATACATGACTACAGACGGAGATTCTAGTGCTTATCTGTCTCCAACGTCGAATATGTGCATATTTAGGAAATAGGGTTAATTTATGGGCATATTAATTTACCAGCTGCGTCGACTGCGCTTTTCCCCTCCATTCTGGGGAAGGTCCGTTTTGGAATGCTTTAAGTCCGTCTTCAATGGTAGTATTGTTCTTAATACCGTGTTATAAGACTTAAGATTATTACCTTTATACCGTAAAGCTGACAGAACAGGTGGGAAAAAATGTAATGTTACATTCACTTATATTTGATACCCATTTTGTAGGTTGTTTCTGAACCCCATGTTGCGATTCCGCAATTCTTCACATTTAGTTCGTTTATAATTAAAGTTTAATAAAACAGATATATTATTTATATTCCAGGACAGTTTTTGCATGAAAATAACCGTGCGATATATACATGTATATAATATAACAACAAGTTCTGTAAGAATTTTCTGCAGCTTTTTTGTAATTTGTAATCAGCACGTATGATGGCCTGTTACTGCATTCCAACAGAACCATTTTTCTGCTGATTTACATCGGAGTCATAGGTTTTTACTATGAAAAGAATTAGCATTAAGAACAAAGAATTTGTAAACATAGCAGAAACATGTGGCATGACACGTCGAATAGAAACATCTGAATTTGGGTTAATAAAGTCACGTTCCAGAAAAAACACCGACGCGTGCTTCTGTATATGTAACTTTCTACATAATATAAACATTTCGACAATTAAAGCATTTAAATCATTTGCATCGTTTATCGCTTTTTCTTTTTGATTATAAACTACCCAGAACCAGTCTGCTCAGTTTTGTAATATAGAGGGGCACTATATATTGTGTAGATTTAACCCAGATACCAAACACACCCTATTTCCCCAGCTGAACTTGGAAAGAAACATAAGACAAGAAAAAAAAGACTCCTGTTATGTCATGTTTAAATATAAAACCTGCAGAGACTGATCAATGAATAAGATATGAGTGATAAATGGGCCTCTGTGGCCTATAGTGTACTGGCAAAATACACAGTGACCCATGAGCCTCTCAACAGTGCGGTCGCTGTGAGTTCAAGTCGAGCTCATGTTGACATCCTCTTTGGTCATATGAGGGATGGTCTGCAGGCAACCTGCGGATTGGTCGTGGGCTTCCCTGTGCTCTGTCCAGTTTCCTCACATCATAATGATGCCAGCAGTTGTATAAGTGACATATTCTTGAGTACTTATATATACTTTATATATAAATAAAAAGAATAAATATTAACTGACTTCTAGGGTTCGAGTTTGTGGGAAAATGGTCGAGTCGGTGTTCACAGCGGAACCAGAGTAGACCTCATCAGCTGGACTGCCCAAGAGGTGCGCAAATAGTGGTACTTAGAACCAGCGTGAGTTCGAAACGAAAGATCGCCCCTGGATGCACTCCTGACGATGGATCCCGAAGTCCTCTGTCATGCTGTCATCCTGATATGGCTGACTGTGTCGAGGAGAGCAGCGCCTACCTCGAGCACGCTCAGACTCAATGTGACGGGAAAACGACCTGCCAGATTGTCATAGAAACACACAACAACCTTAGCCCCTGTTCCGACGACACGGTTTACCTAAATATCTTGTATACAGTGATCCACTATACCTGTGTTCCAGGTAAGACAGTGTTGTGAGCTTGCTTGTACAAGTATTTATCTCAAAAACCTTTTTTTCAGGCTATTGCACAAGACCCAAAATTCGTCTATAGCTTAAGTTACATTTTGTCCGATTCTGAGAGTTCCATTGATCTTAGAAAGATGCCATGTTGCTTTTTTTGAAGGTAACATGATGTCCTGATAGAAAAATGTAAGTTCCAGCGTGAAAGTGATACATGGATTTTCTGTCCTTCACTTTTCTCAAAAATGCACTTTTTCCCGGGAATGTCCAGGACAAACACGGTACATGTGTATATTTTGCAAGAGATGAGGCTCTCGATACTTAGGTCATGATTTGTAAGACCCCTATTTTAAGTTTACATTTCAGATGGTCTGTTCGGGGTCCGATCGTCTAGTGCCTGCTTCGGCTCAAATGTCCTAGCCTTTCACAACATAGCCTGCCCCAGTGACACGGTCGTTGGTGTTTTGTCGATTTATTTTGGTGCTAAGAGGAATCGTAGCTGTCCCGTAGAGTCTTGGCACGAAACGTCGCAGTCCTGTTGTCTGCGGCAAAATGGTGACTGTCTGATGGAATCAATGCCTGGAGACTCGAAGATCCGGAGGCTGTGTAATGGGGCTTCTCAGTGCTCTGTCCAGGCCGAGAGGATTGCAGTTAAGGAGCATTGTTTGCCAGCAATTAAACGGAAATGGAGCACTTTTCAGGTAGTGCGATACGTGTGTGCGTCAGGTGAGCTTAACAAAAACTTTATAATGTCTCATCTTAATTATGATTAAAGAGGTAACTGTAATGGAGATGTAGGAAGCTGGGCCAGTCACAGTACATTGCAGGTTGAGAAATGTTTGGATACGTCATAATTGAGGTTCCTCAACCTCTAGTCGAAACTGACATCCATAGGCCATATACCAGCCGTCAACCAAAATTCTGTTCCTGGTCAATCATCGCAAGACCAGTTTCCAAAAACGAAAAATAACACCCACCACTAAAGAACTAAGAAAGTTTATAGAATATTAAAAAATTAGGACAGAGTCGTGCAAAGAGAAGCAGTCAGCAGTTTTCAATGATGAGGAAAAGAGACGATGAATGTTCTAGGCGGGTGAATAAAATTCACCTAGAAACCAGTTCATACAATAAGCATTCCACATATCTCTGGCTGGTCGAATTCACGTAGTCAGATCTCCCCCTCCAATCGTCATTATTTTGTATTGGTTATCCAATAAAGTTTCGTTTCTTGCAATAAAGCCTCTAGGCTCTGCGCCGTCTCAAGTGATTTCAATACAGTCGCCATCACGCTCATCCTTTAAGCAGGTCATGTGAAAGCTTGAATCTTTACCATTAGTCTAACGTTGAACTGCATAATTTGTGTTGACTTCATTTCAGATAGTGCAAACTATGATGCTATTAATAACTCAGTAGCCAAAAAAAATTAAAACTGCTTTGGAAAAATAATCGAAGAGATCATAAAACAATCACTGTAAGAAAATGAAAACTAAAACTACAATTCTTTGAATTGTAATCACTCGTTTTGTCGTTTTTTAAAAACGTGGTGGTACCATCTGTTAGTCGCCATTGTGTTGTAAAAAGTGGTCTCTGACTGAGGTTGAGAAGCCATCATTGTGGCGTGTCCAAATACATGTCAACCTACTTGTCACTAGGAGCTGCTCAATACAATAATTGGGGCCTTTCGGTTCATTAATCATCTGATTTACACGCAGCAGCAGAACAACATTTTGTATAGGGTAGGAGTACATTCTAAATAGGCATATTCCTTCAATGATTCATAATCTGAAGCTGTGTTTTGCTTGCAGATGCAGTGATAAACAGCACAGAATGGGGAAGCTTGTTTACCTCTGGTTTGAACGAAGAGGCAACCTCCTTGCCCTGGGAGACAACAGCTCGGATGATGCAATCTGGATTAGGTATATCTCCATTAGAACGAGACGACTCGTTTACATTTAAGGGTGAAACCTCCTTCATAGACCTAGGCCCCCGGGAGCCCGAGAAAAAGCACCTTACCCGTGGAGCACTAACACCCCATCAGACTTTGAGATCATCAACATCAACTCCGGTAGGTTCCGTGACTGATTCAACAACGATGAGCATTAAGTCAGAGACAACTAAAAGTTTAACTGACCATTTGTCTGCACCAAAAAACCACAGCTTTCCTAAGACAGCCAGTAATCAAAAGAAAGCTACTGACACGTCTTCAACAGAAAAACAGATTTTACGTGCGACTTTTAACAAGACTACTCTAATCCAAATATGGACAGCCCATAACTACGAGTCGACAATAACGTACTCACCTGTAAACTTTGTCATTACCGAAATATTGCCATCTAGCATACCACCGGAAACTAGCAATTCAAAGTTTTCAACGACAAATCAGACAAAGAATCTAACAGACTACGCCAACATAAAAATAAATTACGGATCAAATTTACGAACCACATTAAAGGACAGCTTATCAGCTTCATATGGCGACATGAGGGAGCTTCAGTCGAATGGAATACACTGGAGTACTACTATGGACGTTTTATTTCAAACGACGGCATCGGTCCATGAACTGTCAATTTCACAAACTCTGTCGCTGGCCGATATGGTGGGAGAAGCTTCACGGGTGCAAATTTGGCCCACATTCCCCCAAACGTACCAGCGTCCGTCAGTTTATTCAGAAATGTCCACCGGCGCGTTGAAAAATTCTAAGATAAAGCCACATTTTATTTCTAATTTCTCCAGTGGCTCTTATACATTCATCTTTTCAGATAATTGATGGACCAGAGCAACTGGGCAGGACTGAATCCTCACAAGTGTCCAAAACTATGTTGAGGACGGAGACAACTGATACCATTGTGTTCGGTTCCTCCACTTCTGCATTTCTGCACATCAGCGCCAAGAATTCCGGCTCCCTGTCGCCCTCACCAGCCTTTGAGTCCTTGCCTTTCATGACAAAGGCTACAGGAGTGCAGAGCATTACTCCACCACTTGGGACAGATGATCCAGTTTCTATCTCGTCTTTCCCGATCCATGATAACCCGGTTACGGAAAAAAACAGGGTTATACTGACAACCCTGGAGGAGAGTACGCCTTTGTTATTAGTCGTTGGTTCTCGCACCTCCCGCGTATCCCTGCATCCCACTGCCTCTTTGGCCACAGATACTGCCGAAGCCGCATATAATATTGTTGCTAGTGACCATTTGGACATTGCTGCTAATGACCACCATAACATTGATGCTAGTGACCATCATAACATTGTTTTAAGAGACATATTTGGCACTGCTGCTAGTGAGCACCATCACGTCGCTACCACAGATCTCTTTCGCCTTGCAGCTGGTGAGCACTTAGGCCATGTAGTTAGTGATCACTTTCACTTAGCTGCTAGTAAACATTTTAACATTTCTGCTGGTGGCCAACCGGCCATAGCTGCTAACGGCAAACCTGACACTGCTACTGCTGGCCTCTTTTACATTACTACTGGTGACCGCTTTAACATTGCTACTAGTGACCGCTTTAACATTGCATCTACTGACCACCTTTACATTGCTACTGGTGACCGCTTTAACTTTGCATTTAGTGACCACCTTCGCATTGCTACTAGTGATCACTTTGTGGAAGATGCTAGTGACCACAGTAACATTGCTATTAGCGACCAATTTGACATTATTGCCAGTGACCACCCTCACATAGATGCTAATGACCAAATTAGCATTGCTGGTGACCACGTTGACATTGCTGCTAGTGGCCACTTTGACATTGCTGGTAGTGACCACTTTAGCATTGCTAGTGACCACCTTGACATTACTGCTACTGACCACCTTGACATTGCTGCTAGTGACGACCGTAACATTGCTGCTAGTGGCCACTTTGACATTGCTGATAATGACCACTTTAGCATTGCTAGTGACCACCTTGACATTACTGCTACTGACCTCCTTGACATTGCTGCTAGTGACGACCGTAACATTGCTGCTAGTGACATCCTTGAGATTGTTGATAGTGTCCATCTTGGATACGGTCTGTCAGCTGTATCCACGAATAAATATACAATGTCAGACGTGAAAACTGCTAGTTTGCCTCAAGTGCCCCTAATAATGGGTGCATCCCTACAAACGGGTCCTGCGCATACTTCCTTCTCGGCTCTGCGCCTACTTCCGTCTTCATCAAGCATCGTGAGGCTGCATGCCCTTATATCATCATCTATCCTGATTGGGAAAGATGCAAGACGTACATACTTACAACGGTTAAAATCAACGTGGGAAACAACTGTTCCCACGTCTAGCATCGACTTGCTGTCAACATCCATGAGCGGTTTGTCACAAATACCACGGTTAAACGTCGGCTCTTCGGGGTCAAACATCATATCGTTTTCATCATTTACATCGCAGCATAAGTTATCTTCAACACAAGCATCGGTTTCCATTTCATCGGGCGTTCACAAGGTTGTCAAACAGCCCACTTCATCTGGCTCATTTGCATCCCAACCCACAGCATACCCTGGGAAAATTCCCACAGTAACAAGCCCTCTACTAACTACCTCTCCAGTAACAAACTATCCAGTAACGATCCCGCCAGAACCAAGCCCTCGAGGAACAAACTTCCCAGTGACAACGCCTCCAGTGACCACCCCTGAGGGGGCACAAAAGTCGGTGTCGGCCGTAACACCAGAGGTGGAAAATGACACAGGAGCTAGTAAGTATTTCTTGTATTTATTTACTCATTTGTTTATCTGCTTGGGATTTAGCCTGTTTAAGAGAATATTCACTTTTATGACGTCGGTCAGGTTTATTGGTGGAAGAAAACCACCGCTCATGACCCGTTACTGACACTGGGGTTAATTCATTCGTCATCGGCGACGCTTACGCCGAATAAGCAGTAAAGGGATGGTTTCTCAGGTGATTTATTTATTTATTTGATTGGTGTTTTGCGCCGTACTAAAGAATATTCACTTATAAGACGGCGGCCAGCATTATGGTGGGAGGAGACCGGAGCCCGGGGGAAACCCACGACCATCCGCAGGTTGCTGGCGAACCTTCTCACTTCCCACGGTCCCCTTTCAAAGCCAACATGAGCTGCACTTGAACTCACAGCAATCGCGTTGGTGGAAGACTTCTGGGTCATTGCGCTGCGCTAGCACTCTAATCAACTGAGCCACGGACGCCTCCTTAGGTGATTGACTGTAAAAGGCGAATCTACTGAAACTCATACTCAGCGTTGTAGAACAGTTACAGCTCAAGGGGTAAAGTTAAGAGGCAGGGCACATAATATGATCAGCCCATGTCTTTTTAAAAAATATATAATAAAATGTTCGAATTCTTTACACGTATGATATACCAGAAACTTGATGAGATGCGCGTCGATAAGAGCTACTGAAAGCCATGGTACATATAAATTCCAAGACCACATAGAATGTTTTAAAGCATAGCATAACAACCTATGTGTAGGTGTAATTATGTGTATAGGCTGGGGAATGACATCAACCATTCTGATTTGCTTGTCCAGAGATCGGAATGGGTTTCGGTATCACAATTGCCATCGTCATATTTGCCCTTCTCATATTCGTTGCTGTTGCCGTCATCTATAACCACTGCTATCCGTAAGTATTCGCCATTAGACATAACCATGGTATATGTAATAGGCACGTTGTCTTTTTCACAAATTCCATGTTTCTTGGTATTCTCTTTATAATTTATTTATATAGTTATTCATTTAATTGATTGGTGTTTTACGCCTACTATAGAATATTTCTCCTACGCGACGGCCACCAGTATTATAATGGGAGGAAACTGGGCAGAGCGCGGGGGGAAATCAAAGACCATGCGCTGATTACTGGCAGACCCATCATAAGCTGGGCTTGAACTCAAAGCGACCATATTGGTGGCAGGCTTCAGGGTCATTGCGCTAGCGAGTTAACCAACTATTCTCTTTATAAAATGTACTCTCCAAATAAAAGAAAAGCACAAGTAGCACATGGTGGTGACATGCTCACCAGATGTAGAAATGAATGTGCACTTATGACCTGGTGTCCTACATGAAATAGCTTTCACTGCTGATTTTATGATTACCGCTCTCCTGACTGTCTCATTTTGTACCTTTGCTGGAATTGACGGCGTATTGATCTGCTTGGTCCAAATCATTTGTCTGGTCAAAATTCGGATATTCTTTTCCTTTTGGGGATATTATATAAAGTGGGACAGGATTAAGTGAAAACGTTCCACACAATAATGTATTCTGTGCCACTATGGTCAAGTTTAAACCAATCGCACTGCTAACACAAATATGTTTGTCAATTGATAATCATGCAGCTTGTCCCAGAAGATCAACTAAGGAGTCACTCAACCACACAACCAGTTATCCGCACGGCCAATCATCCACAGCGTCAGTCTACCACACATTCAGTCAACCACAGTCAGTTAGTGACGCTGTGAGTAATCCACAATGTCAATCAACCATACAGTCTGTCATCGAATTATCTCGTCTACCTTCCAGGTATTCCATCGGGAATGAGTTTACTCTTTTGGATACGTTGACCACACATGGACTTTTCAGGCGCCGGTGTGACGCGAACTACACAGAGATGTCTGCATGACAAGAGATCATCTTCTCAATCATGTTTCCCATCATTTAACGATAAAAATACTCGTAAACAATACTAATGAGCTCTGTCTGTCCGATCCAACTGTTTTGCATTGTAGCTAAGTCTGTAACTCTAGCGGGATGAATCTTAACATTGAAGACATTCACCATTACTGACGTTAACGTTTCACTTTCAATAAACATCAGACAAAGGGCAACATATCACGCGCTTATCTATAATGGTGCACAGCTTTTCTGAGAAAAATGCCCTTTTAATCGTAGGTTGAGTATACATGGAACTATATATTCATTTATTCAATAGGTGTTTACACAAAGAATATTTCCACGTAGCATCAGAGCGATAGTCATATGGGCCGAAACGAGAAAATAATAGCCCGACTGTGACCTCCGGACCTCATCAGCTCCCTGACGTGAGAGTGTCCGGAGGGTGACCTTCACCTCTCGCCAGCTGCCTGACAAGAGAGTGTCCGGAGGGTGACCTCCGCACCTCGCCAGCTGCCTGACAAGAGAGTGTCCGGAGGGTGACCTCCGCACCTCGCCTACTCCTTGACGAGAGAGAGCCCGCTTGTGACCTCCGCACCACACCAGCTCATTGCTGAGAGAGAGCAACTTCGCCTTCACACTAACACAAGTTGTTCATACCCCATTACCGGTGTTTGTTGGAAGATGCTATTTCACAGCTGATCATCCTCTCCTTACCGGGTTAGAAGATCACCCTGTATATCCTGTCTTCTGGCTATTTCGCCGGAGTCCACACTCTAGCATATTTGAACCCGGGTAAAGGTCCCGATATATCTTTCTGGAATACAGCCGAAACAGCGTGCAGACGCACTCACCCTAATACTTTAACTATTACATTGCAAAAAGCATGTAATGCTGGAATATTCCCCTTCTACCAAGTTTCAAGCCGCCGATGTCTGTTGTGTCCTCAAGAAAGCAATATCAGAATGTCAACATGATTTTATACGAAACAGATCCAGGGAAACTAATCTGGCTGCATACTTGGATTATTTAGTGAGTGTTATCCGATAAAAAATACCCGTTGACAATATACCTGTACCTGTATAAGGACATTCGGAAAGCATCGATTGTGTGAATCTTCAGGGTGTTCAAACTTAAACTGGAAAGATATAAATTCAACCGTTTTGACTTGAAACTTAATGGATCTTATACCCTCTTTTCGTGAACGACGTGTTAATTAATATAAACTCAGATTTTGTCGAGTTATTTCAGGCGTATACGAATACTTGTCCGGTTATTTTTTTCAGGTGTAGTAATGTGTGTTCGGTTATTTCAGGTGTACCTAAAGGATCTCTGCTTAGCCCATTTCTTCTCAACAAAATGTCATATAACTACCTCCACAAAAGGGAAATTTTATTACTGAAAATCGAGTAAGAACTTTAAAGCATCAAAAGATTATCAGTGTACCACCTGGAGTATTGTTCCGTGTTATACACCTAGCAAAAGAATTTGTACTGAATTACTTATTAGAGAGCGCAAAGAAAGACCTAAACGTATTTATCCTGTGCAACCAGGTGTTCTTCTTCATACATACATATATATATATATACTAAAAATTAAACTTCCGCATCACTGTCACCCCCGATCGCATAATATTCACCTGTCATGCCTATATCCATGGAGATGTCCAATTACAAAACCTATGTGATATAGCGAAGGGCAATCGCTTTTGTAGAGCTCCAAACACAATGCAAGGCTACAGTCTGACTTTCTGGCCATGAATAAAACATGTATAAGCTGCGCCAACATAGAGATATTCATTTCCTTGTATCGTATGAACGGGAAATGTTAGTACAAGAATCCAAAAGACAGCCAGTATCAAATTTACTTGTCTGATTTTTCTACATTTCAATAGATTTCACATGTTGAATGTAAATAGGCTATACTATATGTTGAATCTTTGTCCAGTACCGGTACATTAGAATTTTTATCAAAAATATATACGTCTGTACAAGAAAACAGTCTTTAGAATGTTTCATTTTATGTCACAGTTAATCCCGTACACACCATAGTGGTTGTGCATTGGTGCTGTACAATAATGTATGATTGCCAGAGGCGTTAAGTCATACCTGGGACTTATACAACAGTGATATTAGTCCCAGGTAACAATGACCCACATTAAGAAGAGTGCAAAAATATATAGATTATAGACAAATAGAGGAGGAGGGGAAGGTGAGGACTGTTTGCATAGAATAAACAAATGCAGAGCATTTGTTGTCATAAGGGTTAATATATAGACATCTCTATAACATGAATGATTACCGCCGTCGTATAAGTGAAATATTCTTGAGTACGACGTAAAACACCAATCAAATAAACAAAATAAATCATAAATGATTAGGATAATCAAAACCGGAAAGCCCTATACATTATACCCCAGAATAACCCAATACCCTATATTATGACAGTGTGCCCCCAAAACACTACAAACTATATATTATACCAAATTAGATCAGAGCAAAACCTTAGTATACCTCCAAGCACTGCAATGACGTATCGTTTACCCAATTAAAACAGAACAAAACCCCACTATACCTCCAAGCACCATAATGACATGTAGCACACCTAATTAAAACAGATCAAAGTTATAAAATACCCTCAAGCACCACACGACATATAGTATACCCCAATACAACTCAGGGCCCTATATCGCAAAATAACACATGATTAAGGCCTACAGTACACCCCAAACAACGTCGGACCCTGTATACATGTGTAGTATATAATCCAAAATCCCCCGTAGTATAGGCTACACCCAAGCTCCCTAAGACTTTATCACATCTTGAACTGCACCAAAATCGCAGTAATAAATCTTGGGGTGAAATCCACGGAAGGCGAAATCACAGTATTGAGACAGATTTTTCATTGTCGTCAGTTGTACCTGTGTTTATGTGTTTGTTCGATCATTTTGAAGACATTAAATTTGGTAATAAGCCTACCAAAGAGTCTGTAAGAGACACATGAATGCAAAACTTCAGATTTATACATGAAGCACATACACATTTACCCTTACATGGATTGTAATACATAAAAGGAGACATGAAGATCAGGAAGTTTGTAATGGACGGCAATTAGTTCGTATAACGGACATCAACAACGGACTCCTCACCTTAGCCTCGTGAACGGTGCTTTAAATGTACACAAAACTCGAGCCCAATGCATGCAGCCACTTTTGAGATACCACCGATAACATTTTACCTAAACTTTTAGTCTAATAGTCAAGAATTTTGTTATTTACGTTTATTCCTATACATACTGATCATCAATCCATGGTGTTATGGCCCTTCACGTGTATGTGAAACGTGAGCGAAATGCATACCACACATCTGAGATATACCAGCCCTTCACTTCAACATGGAATCCAATACACAAGAGATTTAAGTTGTAAATTTGCCACTTCCGGGAAATAATATGCATCAGCGATGGAGCACCTTCCTCGCTTTACTGTGCTATCTATTTTGCAAACTCGGAGTTCAGGTCATGTAGAATTGTTAAGATGCCACCTTTTAAATTTGCCTTCAAACTGCTTTAACTGTTATTGGACGCTGAAGTCAGGGTATAAGCAATAAATTCACGCTCTTAAACTGACCCATAATTTCTGTCTATATCCTTAATTCTAATTGCATATTTCATCTAAAATAGGATACAAAGCATGTCTTGGAAGGCACATGTAGTCATATTTATTTCCTTAAGTGCCTGTCACCAGACACGTTATATGACAAGTTAATACTTTTTGGTAAATTGTCAGTGTAAACATTTTGCCATTCTGGTTATCTAGCTATTATTTTAGTTACTCCGTTAATGAACTATCTGTCAAGTAAAGTGAAAAGCTCATCTCACTTACCGCTGGCTTACACAAATTAACCGTCAACGTTTCATCAGTGACACGAAACCCTCTACACATAGATGTATATGCAAGTATGCTTGGATTGTATGTCGTACTCAGCAATTTTTTGGTTATATGACGAGTCCAAAGATGTTTGTATATATGCAGCGTCTTCTTGTGGCAGGACAGGTCCATGCCTCTAAAGGGCTGCGGCCATGCACTGGACCTTTATGCCCAAGTCACCAGACATGACACTCGACCCAGTCACATTATGACACAGGGCCGACCAGTCCCGTTTCGTTTCTAGGGCTGAGGGTCACGCGAGGCAGCAACAACTACCATTTTTTTTGGTATGACCCAACCAGCAACTGAACGCTAAATCTCTCGCCCAGCCAGGGATGCGAACACTCTAACCACCAGGCCACCGGTCCGAACGATTCCGACGACTATATTACTACAAAGAAAATGCACCTAAAATACTATTCCCACATCATGATGTTAAACTTCATAATCTTGTCTTTAACGCTAGGTCTCCATTGCCTTTTGTGACGTCATAATTATTCAAAAAGAAATGACATGCTGGATAATGACATACTGGGGCAGAGTACCACATACATAGAGCAAAAACACAGAGCAAAAATCATAAAAACACAAAACAGAATACAGAATGTAC
Source organism: Acanthopleura granulata (assembly GCA_016165875.1). Lineage (NCBI taxonomy): Eukaryota > Metazoa > Mollusca > Polyplacophora > Chitonida > Chitonidae > Acanthopleura > Acanthopleura granulata. The sequence goes on along the minus strand of JABBOT010000023.1, from coordinate 1,178,190 downwards.
GCATGCATTGGTTTTATTACCATTTAATTATACATAGCTACACCAGGTAACCAATATGTCACGGCCAGAACACCTGCTGGTTCCCAGCATCCTGACCATGCATCTTCTCGGGGCAACCAGTGGCTGGTAATTTATCACAGAAAGTCACCACGTACCTAGAAGGATCCACCGTCTCCAAATATTAAAGGCAGAAACTGCTACAAGAATTGAGATAGTTCAAAACATAAAACACGGCATGCCCTCCATGTACAGATCTCTCCACAACTGTAATAAGATATCGGTTAGACTTTAGAAATATATACAAAACAAGTGTCCGTCAATATTATATTACAACAACAATACAATACTGACAAAACTTTCATGTTACAAAAATATTCTCCACGATGACCAGAGAGAAAATCTTGGGGTCCCTTGAGAGAGTATTTTTAACCCTTGACAATATGATATTATGACCACATATGCCAGAGCACAGTCATTACTGCCATCTTCATTTCACTGTTGTATCACGACGTTTTCAAGACTTTTTCTCTCCTGATTCCGGCCAGTTTTGTGAGTGGCCAGAAACCAGCAACCTTTAGTGGATAACTCTCGTACGTGTGAAAAGTACACATGTACATCGTATTTGTGGAAAGCCAGCGGCCTTCAGCAGTGTTCGTGTAAGACAACACAAGAGATCGTCACCAACCACGTCTTGTCACTAGGGCCTTATGAACTACGGAAGCGCAGGAATCTCCAAAATCAACTGTACCAGAAGGAACTGACATTTAAGGCAAGCAATCAAAAGCCTGAAATCTGGTACTATAACAATCCTCACACTAACCCTGGTTAGTGATACATGTATAACATAGAGAAATTGCTAATAAGTGCCATTGTTATTATGGAACACCGTATGTCTCATGAGTGCCAAGCTTATTGATGTAACACCACAGGTGCCTCATGAGCGCCACTGTTACTGATGTAACACAAATACGTTCTCCATGAGTGCCAAGATCACTGCTGTAACACAAATACGTTCCTCACGAAGGGCATAGTTACTGATGTAGCACCTACACCTTTCTCAAGAGTGACATGTTTACTGACGTAACGCAAACATGTTCCTCATGAATGCCATAGTTACTGATGTAACATCTACACCTTTCTCAAGAGTGACATGTTTACTGATGTAACACAAAGATGTTCCTCATGAGTGCCATAGTTACACTGATGTAACACCTACACCTTTCTCAAGAGTGTCAGGGTTATTGATGCAACATTAACAGGGTGCCTTTGCCGTCACATATGTATATGTAGCACCATTACATTAGCACTTAGCACATGTACCACCTGAAATGGTTCATATTTCACTATTTGTAAATGAGTATGGATCAGCACCTACATGTATTATTGTAGGAGCAACAATAACTGGATACTTGTTATATACACCACATAATATTAAGCACACATATTTCAAATTCCATTACATTCATAATATCCACTTCATGACACACAACTCATTAATCCTCTATACAAAATACACTCCATCAATTCAATTCCATATTGTTGAAAAATATATACAAAAATGTTTCTTTACTTCATCATAAGCATTCAAAAGATCATACTTTTGCTTGTTGTAAAAAAAAATGTCAGTAGTTAATCAGTGATCAGCCTGTAGTCCTCCTAGAAAGCCACAGTTGTCCAGTACAAAAGGCTGACACAGGATTTACAATGTATTTACATATCATGTTTGACTATGTCATTCACATATTACGCAACATTAACAATTATATTCCTTTTTTCAATTAATTTGAATCTCACGATATCATTCTAACAATTTGGTGGCACATGAAAGACTTGTTTTCCCCATTCTTATTGAAATACAAATTTACATGCATGAAAACTATTTCTTCACATAAAGAATAATTCATGCATACACAATTTTCTCCGGATAGGTCATGTCACAAAATTGTGTTTATATATTCATAATATTAACCAAAATCAGAAGTATTTACTTACAAAAACTGGTACAAAGATAAAGTTATATCTCAAAGATATGTTAATAAAATACTTTTAGCATTACATCACAGTAAATATGGGTGCTCTTTAGCTTTGGTATTGGTCTACTGAATAAGAACATCATATACTTGTGTATGTGTTAGACTTAATTATGCCAAATAGAGAGTACACAAAAATCAATTCAGTCTTCAGTGCAGATACAAACAGAACTGCACATTATGAAATGTTGACTCCATGAAATCTGAAGGCTGGACAAATTCCCGCCAAAAAGCATGTTCTACAGCTATGATTATACAAGTTGTCTGTAAGCATCAAAATTGTTTCTAAATGCACATTTTGTGACCCTTTTAATTAATCTACTTTGATAATAATCTGCAAGGTGGTCAAACCACATACAAAGACTCCAAAAATGGAGGACTACATGTATGTATAATGCCCCATCCCCATCTGCAAGCCCACCAGGTACTAGTAGGGCACTAATATGTCCACATCACCTGCATTTTGAGAGAAATAAAACTACATAAATGTAGAGGAATCAAACAGAGAGTATGTGTAAAACAAAAGTGCCTTTTTCAACACCACATACGTTACACGAAGTAAGCTATTAGTTAATACAGCATACATCATAACCAACCTGGTATGAATGTAGCACTCAGAAAGACATCTTCTGCTTTTCATTATGTTCAAAAGGATGGCCCAATCAATGAAACGGCTCATTTAGTTACAAGGCCAATCAGTGAAACACACTGCATCCACTGCTTCAAACAGAGCCACAGGATTCCATCTACAAAGTGCGCCTTAAAGTGCAATGACTTCAAAGTAGTTCCAGTCACGATATGAGCTTACATGTGGGTAATGTTGCCAATGTTATATTGGTCACTAGAATTCTTACTTCATCAAATTCACTGATGTGACATAGACCATCACAACCCTGAAAATGGGGGTGATACATTAAGAAAATCAGAATGTTATGAACTTAGAGTGAATGAATGATTATACCACACTGACCATGTTTCAGCCATATTGTGCTGTTATAAACTTAGAGGATTATTATTTATTACCTATTAAATAATAAGGAATACAGAGAAAATTAAAGATGAGACCATCACAAAATAATGGTAATGTTTGACCTTAAAACAGTTTCTCCTGCTTCCCACATCCATACAAACACACACCTGCAAGAGGATACTGGGTGTTTTGGTGAAACCATTTTGAGTAACATCATCACATTTTTGAATGGCACTGGAAAGTTATTTACGGTTCTCACCAAAAAACCCATAAAAAATATCTCTCTCTCCTGTACACAGAATTTTACATATGTACAGATGGAAAGCTTAGTGTACATTCTGAACAAAAATTATACATGGTCAACATGTGCATGTATATACATGAACTAAAATAGCAATGTGCTATTACTATATCAGAGACTAGGTGTTGTCCTGCAACCAGGTCTGCCACATTTGTCTCCATGACACTTCAGGCCATATGAACTCTAGACACTCCTAAAATCCATAACTTTAGGCCGGGGCCCTGGAACTTGGCTAGACGCAAGTTCATTGGTTCAAACTCAAAAGGCGGGCACAGAGGACTTGAGGGTTGGTTTCGTAAGGAAGTCTGTTCATGATGGCGCGTACATCGGACTCTTTGAAGAGACCACACAAGTTGTAGTACAGACTGTACCTCTGGTCTGTGGGTAGGATTGGGGCATCTACTGGAATACCCCCAACCTCTGGAGTCATCATGCCCAGGGGTGGACCACGCATCTGGTAATATCCCGGGGGAACAAAGCTTGGGGGGCTAACCAAGTGGTATTGTCCATGGGTGGCATCATATGGGTGTTGGGCAGGGTAAGCAGGAGAGTAGGGGGATGACTGCCCATGGTTGTACATGGGGCTGAAGACGGGTTCATAGGCAGGGGCTTTGGAAGACATGGCATCCGTCTTGTTTAGTACAGGATCAGAGGTGCTGTTCTGACGGTTCATACTGGCTTGCCGGGAATGACTGAGGGTGAAAGCAGAAGGGTGCGTGATGCTATGTGCCCTGGCAAGCCCCTCGTGCTCTCCAGGGCCCTCATAGCTCGGCTGATGGAAGCTCCCTGCCCCCTCCCTGATAGCACTGGTATAAGTAGAAAAAGGGTCTGACAAGTATTGGGGCTGATTGTACTGAACCCTGTAGTCCTCCTTAGGCTGTCCATGGCCTGGGGAGGGTCCACGAGGGCGTGGGGTCTCTTGTATGTTTAGCTGCTGCTCCATGACCTGCTGTAGCTGACCTTCAACCGGGGCCTCATATGCCAGTGGTTGTAGACCACGCTTGAGGTCTTGTTTCAGCTCTTCCTGCTGTTGTAGCAGGCTTTTTTGTCTTTGTTCTCGGTTGGCCTCATCAGAGAGGGTCTGGGCCAGCTCTAAGTGTCCGGTCACCAGCTGGGGGCTAGTGCGGGCTTTAGCCAGCTCCAGTGGAGGTCGCAGGCCTGTTTCTCGGTACTCTGGAGGTGCACTCATCAAGCTGACCTCAGGCACAGCCAGAGCAGCTTTACCTATCCTCTGCCCATGGCTATCTGCTGGAATATTTTTGATCAGCTCTGACAGCTTGTCATTGTAGGCCTTAGAAACTGGGTTGTCCACAGCCTTGTTCTCAAGTATGTCTTTGAAGGGCGAGTGCCTAGAGCTAATAGGTTTCCTTGGGGGTCTCGGTGGAGGGATCAACTCTTCATTCAAGGCTACTGAATCAGTTCGGGTCAATGCCCTTTTCTGTTTCTTATCACTTCTCTTCTTGTCTGAAAGCACAGAGAAACAAGAAACCTGAGCCTTTTTTTTTGGCTCTCAATCACCTTGTATGACCAGTGATATCTATGCTTAGAGGGGCCCACCATTCTGCAATTGCAAATGTCAGCAATAATTGCAATAGGTTTTCCATTTTTAACATATTCTAAAATAAACCAATTTCATTATAGCAAGGGTTTGACCCAGCATAGCATGGCTCCATTTATAAGAGAACTTTGCAAGGTATAAGAATAAATCCAGAGCCATCTAAGAGCCACAGGAGTGGGGATGGTTGCCGACGTAGAGTAAGCTTACCTGTCTTACTCCTTCCTGTCACCTCCAGCAGGTTCTGCTTGGCTTGCTCAGCCAGCTTCTCTGTTATAGTTTTCTGAGGCCTCTCTGCGTGATAATATTTGCACTTGTTGCCGTATGTACATTTCTTCCCATATGGGCACGGTGGGGGCATGGGTTCAGGCTCAGTGGGTTCTTTACGGAGGAAATTCTCCAGACTTGGCCCATGCCTGCCTAAGGGGTCATCAGGGGGCATGAACCTGGCGAGTAGACAAAGAGGATCGACACATGTTATGCTTTTGATAATTTGTTCAACTAAGATGACGCTGGGGGCCTCTGTGGCTCAGGTGATTAGCGCGCTAGCGCAGCGGAATGAGCCAGAAGTCTCCCACCTATGCAGTCGCTGTGAGCTCCAGCCCAGGCTTCCTCTCCGGCAGTACATGGCAAGGTTTGCCAGCAACCTGCGGGTGGTCGTGGCCGCAACTACAGTTATTAACTAATTTCGAAACCAGCAGTGCAAGAACATAATGCTAGTATCAGAATACAAGGTCAAGCATCAATGTAGAGCTGAATTGTAGCTATTTGTGAAAGTGTTAATTTCATTCAGAGAGCATTATGGCACTAAAGCCTTCAGACTAGCTATAACCATGACACAATATCTTTGCATGGGTCTGCTTACCTGGCAAAGTAGGACTAGTGACACACAATGTCCACACAACGTGAAGTATGTCTGATTCAAAGCACTTTAAACGTCCTACTGGAGTGTAATCAACCCAGTTAGGATACTAGAAAAGTTCCACATGTTTATTTTAGTCTATTACAGGTTATCAATAGATGTGATGTATATGTGATGTGGTTGCGTGTGAAAATGTAAAATCATGACTACTTTAGTAGGAGGCCAAAGCTAATTTCATTTTTTGCCAGGATGCTTTACCACATGTATCATTATGAAACAGCATTTCACCTTCCTTAGGTTACCTATGACAATGTTCTGTTATGACTGACAGGTATCTTCAACATATGGAATGATTATAAATTGTATATAAAAGTGCATTATGGTTTTGCATTTACTGAACAGGTAAATATAGTAGGAACAGCCACTGAAGTGTGTTCTGAATCACGTCCCAGGGAGTATAAATGATAACTTGACAGTGACCATCATTAGCTCTGTGTTATCAGTACGTCCAAGTGTTGCCATGACTGGTTTATTCAATTGCCCTTCTCAAAGTGGATTGAACAGTATTAAAATTATGTGCATCTTGGGACATGACACAAACATGTAGATGAGCAAGTCACAGCAAACGGATCATGTTCACAGATAAACGGTAACCGACACATTGGTTGCACGCTTCACCCATCTCATGTGCCTGTACCTATCGCTCTTCAGAACATGTCATTCTGGGGTCTCTATGGGATGTTGCGTAACCATCAAAGCCTTCAACAGACTACTGCTGAAAATAAATGTGACGGAGAGACCAATATATACAACAATAACAACTGTATATGGCAGATGAAACAAGTCACTCACATGTCACGCACAAATGAATACATCAGAAGTCGCTCCTCCACCACTCTCTTAAATTCCTTGTTCTCGTCCAGCAAGTCACGATAATTGTCATTTGAGACCACAATTCCGCCAGTCTCTGCAGCCAGCTTGAGGACGTAGCGGTCATCATAACACACCATACGCTTCCCTCCTATTCTCCTGGCTGGAGTAAATGCTAGTATTCTCTCCTGCTCTAGTTCCGTCAGAATATGCTGATCTGAACAATTTAGAGAACACTGGTACATTAAATTTTTGCTTGACTGTAGTCTAGCAATTCTGCTATCGACTGAATATGCTGAGAAACCAAACCCTTATATCTGCAACATCTCTGTTGACTCCTGTTTCACTAGTAGAGTTCTCCGTGGCTGAGGTGGCTAGCGCAGTGCAATGATCCAGGAACCTCTCACCAAGACGGTCGCTGTGAGTTGAAGTCCAACTCATGCTGGCTTCCTCTCTGGCCGTAAGTCAGGTCTGCCAGCAACCTGCAGATGGTCATGGGTTCCCCCAGGCTCTGCTCAGTTTTCTCCCACCATAATACTGGCTGCCGTTACATAAGTGAAATATTCTTGAGTACAGCATAAAACGCCAATTAAATAAAAAAATAGTAAATAAATATTTCACCAATTATATGATCATCTTAGCAAATCTTTACTCTACTCGTATGTATATCACAGGTGTAAATGTTAACCAAAGTGGCCTCTAACATTCCATCTGTATGTATACTTTTCTAAAGAATACAAGGTAGAAGAATTCAGTCATGAAATTAATGTAAGGAGAATCACACTTTAGAGCAAGATTGCATGTTGTCAGAGAGAGTAATCTTCACATGTCATTACTTTGGTTTGGAGGAAAATTCATGCTTAGAAGTGGGACTTCCCAATATATGATCAGTATACCAGAACAGCACATAATGTCCACAAACTGGTCTCAGATTACCTTCAATGGGAGCATCCTGCCGGGGGCTCTCCTTCCTCCACTGAGGCACAAACACTGTGATATCTTCACAACCCTTCTTCTTAAACCAGTCCACTGCCAGCTGAATTCCTCGACAGGAAAATACTGCTTTGTTGCCATGGCTGTCAAATATATGCAAACAATGTCAAGGAAAACTGAAGCCTTTGTAAGATATCTGAATCACACCTCTCCTTTCCACACAACTTTGACCAAAATCTCAGTCCTTGGCTTTTACAAGCCCAATTTAGCAATGCATTTATAGAAGGATCACTGGCATAGTGGCACTCTCTACAGAACACATGATTTCTTTCACCTGTGCCATAGCAAAGCTTACAATAAAGACTGATTCACCAAGTTTTCAATCTACATGATAAATGGCCCCAATTTTGTAGAAAATGGACGAATCTTTAGAATAATTTTCACATGTTCATGTAATACCCATAGAAACCATTCTTCAACAACAACAAAAAAACAAAGTGAAATAAAACAAGAGGAATAACAATCAAAGATTGTTAGAAGATTGTAAGTGTCAGTGCACCGTCCATTGCCACCAACCCTACTTTAATAAACAAACAGCATCATTCATGTATGTCCAAATGTATTCAGAGGGTTACATGCACAATTTTATATGTCCAATGAACCACAAGATAAGCACCAACCCAGGGTTTTTGCTAGCCAATTTCTTTTTAAAAACTCAATTTAAACAAATCAGAAAATTCCATTGTCTCAACACCAATGTATCAAAAAACACAATTTATTTCATGAAAACTCAATACAAAATTTGTCTAAACTCAATTCTCCCACATTTCTCGAAGTGGTTACCACAGGAGAAAATGGCCAGAAAAGTGCCGAAAGCTTGTTGTGTTTATCCTCAAATATGAATTGTCAGAATTCACAAAAATTTCATAGTTTTAACTAAAACTGTTTTCAGGCCACTAGTACAACAATTTAGAGAACACTGTCAGTGGGAAAAGATCTCTATAGACTAATCTTTATATCCAAAGAAAACAAATGTGATAATTCTTCATGTCAGTTTGAACTGCAAATTTTAATATACAACTTTCCTAAAATGTACATTTACACTTGGTATAGCTGTACTATGGTCGCTTTATAACAGACCAGTTGACTTATGCCGTACCTCATGGCCACATTGCTGCCATCAATAACGATGGGTCGGTAGCCTGTGTCTGACTCATCTGAGGACTGGGGATATGGCTGGTCAGTCTCTGTACTTAGAGACACATTTGACGTGCTCCTCACTTCCCACCCCCCTCCACTGTTCTCCACTCCGACTCCACTGCCAGACAAGCATCCACTGTCCATGTCACTGCTGTCCACCTTTTCTTTCTCCCTATTGCTCGCTGCTTGGGACGAGTGTGAACTTGACCCTAGGCTTACCAGCTCTGATAGGAAGTCATTCTGAGGTGCATCAATCCCACACTTCTGTAAAACATTCAACACTTGAGCTTCAGAGTAGCCAAGTTTTAGACCAAACTGTACCTTAGCAATGTAGGCACTGTCGGACTTGATGCCATCCAGGTCAGACTCAGAGGATGGTGGACTGTCTGACTGCGAGCCAATGCCACGTGGGGAGGGCAGCCATAGATCTTTCACCCCAAGCTTATCCGTTCTAGGAGGTGGGGGTGGAGGGCAGACCAATGCACAAGAATCGTTCAAACAGTCATCCCCAGAGCCATAACAGGAGTCACCAGGGCTCAAACACGCATGGGGGAGGGGCAGTTTAGTTCTATGTCCACCCATTTCCCCACGGCTTTTAAAACCAACTGGCCTCTGAGCATCAGGGATCGGGGAGGTGACTTCCCCTGAAGCATTTCCCTGAAGGAGAAAATCTAAACGAGAGTGTGCCAAGGCCCTGTTTACAGGATATCCGTGAATTTGTAAGGAGAGCTCATCATTACGCACACTGACAACAGCCCTGGAATTCGCCTCTATGTCTGTGATGTGCCTTTGAAGCCAATCAAACTGTTCTTGACTGACTCGCACAATTTCCGTGCAGCAATCCTCATCTTCTCCCACCAGGGACAGGATGTACTCCTAGAAACAATCAGAAACATTCACTCTGAAGTTAAACCACATGTATTACATCTTCCACAAACATACTTTTAATATGTAAATGTTGACTAGGGTGATTAACAGTTAAAAAATAAATTATTAAAGGTTAGAAGATCTAAAATACCAAAACTGAAGATTTTGAAAATCATTTACCTTGCTATTTCAGTGACATCGGATATGTCAGTGACAATAAAAGTGAGGTGTATGCTTTTTAATGTGAATAGGTTAACATGTTGACACTGTTGACTGTTGCTGTTCTATGTTAGTTTATAGATTTATCCTGATACTTGTCCAATATCTACATGGACCTTGGCACACTCTCGTTTAGCTTTTCCCCTTCACGACAATGCTTCACATACATTCATATATAACTGCATTTATTGAATGCCTTGATTAACCATTAATAATCAATGGTGCAACCTAATGCATCACCTTCGTATTACATCTTGTGATCTGCAGTAGTAGGCCTTCTATAGTCCATGACTCAAACTCAATCCTGTCTATATATAATACACATGTAACTAACACAAGTACTATCCACAAGCCCCTTGGAGTAGTCCTTTTAGGTGGGCTCAGTGTGTTACTTGCTTTAAAATTTTGACAATCATCACAACACCAAGTCCATCGCCCAAACAAAAAAACCAAATCACCACAGACTTCCGAATTTCGATGAACACAACTCTCCTACCTCACTATTCACACCAGCTTGTTACAATTATCACAGTTTTTTTTTTCCACATATTAACTGCCAGAACTTCACTTGGTACACTACAACATGTCGATACCAATCATGCTGAATGGCGCCACAACATGGGCAGTACATTCATAAACCATATTCAGGGGTCCGAAAAACAGAAATCAGTGAGATGGAAAAATTAGAATGTTTTATTTTATATTACGTATCCAGTTTTAAGCTCTAGGCATAATCTTCGTAATTCACCAGAATATTTTCACAGGAAAAAAGCACAGAAATACACATATAACCTACTTTTTTCACCGTTGTAATAAATTTTCAACTTCAGTTGATAGAAAATCAGTGTAAGTAGATGTTTTTCACAAATTCAACTGATTACATGAGCCGGTGACCGAATTCTGTTAAAATATTTTAAGTGAACAATTCCAAAGATATTCCAAAATTTTAAATGCAGTATGGCATTTATTTCCTGCCACGGATTTCTGGACGGCGCATGCTCTCCAGATTTCTGCTTTCTTTCAGGTTCTGCGAATCTGATTTTCGCATACATCCATGATGTGACATCATTCAACGTGCTGGCAACAGACACACTGCAGGGTATCAAGCGAAGCTCTGGCAATTAATATGTCGAGTAGACTGTGATAACTGCAGGTGCAAAGAAGTTTGCCTTCAAGATTCAACCCACAAGCTGAAGTGCCACGTGTGTCCATCGACTTTAGGAGATCTGTTACGATTTTGATAAGTTCGGGCGATGGAAATGATGAATGTCAGAATTTTAAAATAACACACTCGGTGAACTAGCCGTGGAGTTGCTGACCTACCTAGTCTATCAAACTCTGCTCACACGTTTTACCTGAACATATCCATCGGGTCTACACAGCGAATAAACATTAATGCGCTGTTCTATGTGTGTGACGTCTAACACTGACACACACATACTGGGATACACACCTGCATTCCCAAGAACCCACCTTGGCATTTTTCACATCCTGTTGTTGTTGTTGTTCTGACAGATCGGCTGACCTCGATTTCACCTGAATCCAGACTAGAGAGCGGTGATCTGCTGACAAAATGGTTCCCCTTGGAACAGTCTGTAAGAGCACCGCGAAAAGTGAGCATATGTGAGAATGGTACTGCTTGAACAGAGATAATTTTGAGTGGGAAATGACAAATTCATCTTCCATTCTCCGTTGTGGCCGCCAGTGTGCCTCTCAAGCCACCTCCACATCTCGTCAGCTCTATAAGTAAACGTTACTTCCGGGTGCAACGCGCTCTGATAGAGGGTGTAGATGGGGGGAAAGGCCTTTTCTGACACAATAAAGGCCATTTAATTTTAACCTAATGCACAGCAGATTGGGTAGTTAACCTTCACGCCAGTTCAACCTATGTTTTCCTATTTTGTTTTTAATCCGCAGCATGACCCGCTGTTGCTTTCTTTTTTTTTTAATAGACTATTTCAGAAGATGACATATATGTAGGCCCACGTGCAGGAGTTATAAAAGCATTAACAAAATTTTTAAAAAATTATTTATTTATTTATTCATTTTTTTATCTGACTTTTGTTTAACGCCATACTCAAGAATTTTTCAGTATAGGATTGCGGTCGACAGTTTTATGGATAGAACAAAGCTGAGGTACTGGCAAAAAACAGGAGACTATTGACAAGTTACTGACGCACTTTCATACTTGTGATGCACAGATATGCACACCACATATATATTGCATGGAGATAGGCAAGTGGTCTCAGTTCAACGAAAGTTAGACAGTGCAAACGGTAAATACTGGAGCCGCGTGAACTGCGAGAGCAGAATATAACGTATAAAGTATGATCGCACAACCTAGAAAGATTGGACCGACATAAAAAGTTTACAATCACGTATCATGAAAAGATTATAATACAATTAAAACTGACAGCTGTAAATGAAAGTTAAATTTTCATGTGAAATTGTTTATTTGAAACAAAAAGGCCAACATTTAATTGTAAATAAATATATGTATAGGCCCATCTCATCGTGAATTTGTCCACGTGAGCGATATGATAAGTGATATCATTTTCAGTAACCCTCATGTTTTAACACTTCCATGGCGGACAATGTTTTACCAAGATTGTCTGATGTGAACAACAATGACGCAGATCGAGACAGGTTAGTTTGCGAGTTCAGTAAATCCAAAGAAAAGGTAACGCATTGTTCAAAACAGAGCAGCTCTTGTGAATGAAAACGGAGCTTATCAAACGACTTTCATTTGCCTGGAAGGATAACAAACACATATATACTTAGTGTTAAATATCGTTTAGCTAAATTATGTACACAACTGTCAAAAATGATATGTCAGCCATGATTTTAAGGCGCTAATCCGAGGCCCACAAAGATAAAACTGGGCGAAAAATTAGGAGAGAGCTGTTAAACGGATTTCCTAGATAACAAGAGAGATTTACAACTGTGTTGCAGTCATGAACGCGGTCCACAAATATAGGCCCACTTATGCTTATTGTGTTTTAACTATAAATGCCCATGTTCTTGTAGCCTATATCTACTTTTGAGTGTGCGCGATCGATTATAACGTTCAAATTTTGCTCTGTGGGATGATACTGCAATTAGCCGTTCTAGCATATATTTCGTTATGGTACCATTTCTGATGTTGAACTCTCCGCCCGTTCTTTGAAGAGGTTGTGCTCTTGTTGGTATGTACATTGCAAAATCACTTCATGTTCTGTTTTAATTGCTTTTCCCAATTAATGTCGAGCTATATGCTGTTATAATTTTAGACCTGTTTCAAATACTGACGATTTGAACACCTGGACCTTGACATGGTTCGACTTACCTTTTAAGTGCAATTACTGTAGCATGGCCATGGTAATGGCTGTTGTCCCTATATGTCTGTGTGCGAACTCACTACTGTTTAGGAAGGCATCTTGTACATGTTCGTTTTTCTAGGAATTACATTTCGTGTGGTTTTCATCAAGGCCCAGTTTGTTCATTAGCACCCTTGCAAAACATTCAAGCGTTGTTTTCGTTTAATATGATGAAAGTGACCAGTAGCGTATTGCTTTGACGAACAGGCGGGGGACCTCATATATATTTGGCCTTATTTTGTGAGGTCATGTCATTCATATCTCAGCTCCGTTAGATATTCTGCATGGAGATGTCGCTCAATTATTGCCGTTCCTGCTCCGGGCCAAGGTTGTGGAAGGGCATGGACCGCACCGGTCTACCACACCTCGACCACTGCGTTGTCTATACACATCAGAAAATTAATCCCTTTGTTGGATGTATACATCTATAGATATGTTGTCAGTTTGCATGCGTGCGCATGGTAGTATATACTGCATGCAGTTAGATCAAGTACACAAAAATGGTACAAAGTTGACTTCACTAATATGGAGAATAGGTAAAAATATTGCACACCGTTATGTACTTACCGCTTTCAGTTTTCTGTCGTTACACTTTGAATCAACACTTAAAATCCATGATGAGAACGAAAGTTCGAAATTGCTGTTGGAATACTGTATCATAGCTTTATCGTGCAATGTTCATTACATCAGTATGATGGTTTTATGAACAGTTTTAAGACTTAGCTATCTATATTTGTACTCCAGCATACAGGCCATGCATCATCCACAAGCTTTTTGAAATTTGAAGTGGATGTCATTCCTCGACAATGGGAGGATTCTGTAAGGCTTCACTACAAAAAAAAAAAAATGGATGTGTGAATGGAGACATTTGCGCAGGTTTCACTTTTGGATGATATCACCCGGACATGTTCAATATATATATATATATATATATATTTATTGCGAGGAAGTTATTGTGCGGAAGGGGCAATCGACCTTTGACACAATATATAAGCCTGCGCCAATTGCAATGATACAGAATCCAAGTGTTTTACATTATTTTCTGGCTACATCGTGTATATTTTTTGCACCCGGATGTCAGTGACTGATATATATAACGTTAAGGTTTGATTTTCTTTTTCAAAAACACCTCAAGATAAATGGTGTACTTCGATCAGGATGTAGTGTTAATACATTTACATTGGCAACACATGTCACGATCTGAGTTCAAACAGGTGCGTGCAGGTAGGGATAAACCAGTTGAGTGAGTGCTGGGAATGCGCTGACAGATCAACACTCGTATCTATACACGTCCCCACGGCACGTTCACGCAACAGTAACGGCTCAGCTTTAAGGGCCTGCATGCTGATCGTGTCACATCACTTCAACGTCACGGGCACGTGCATGAACTGCTGATTATGCATGAGCTGGTAAACTGACTTTTTTCATGACAGGGGCCAACAAACATAATCAATGCCCAGCGTGAAGAGACCTGTGTACCAGACATTGTATTCGGACATGGAGAGCCGTTTGTGACCCTGTTCTGTGGGGCGTGATTCACTTTTAACTACGTGAGACACACGAGAATTGGCGTATCACGTATGGACGTCAACATATGTGTAATTAAATCGATGCCTGCATCTAATAGTCCGTAGAGACTGCGCCCATCCCAGCAAATTACCAGCGCGGCTGGAGCACATACTTTAAATGGTCCCTTAGTTCTATGTGGTGGCTTGTTTTAACCGTTGATTTGGAAACTGGTCATGCGATTATTGACCCGGAAGGCCCGTTTGGGTTTACGGATATATATATATATATATCGGCACACGTGTAGTAAATGTGACACCTCGGCATTTGGAGTAATTCTAGACTAGTGACCTCTAGTACATTGCATTTAACATCACACCAACTTTTTTAACTTTATTTGTTACCTAATTCTGCTTAAGCCATAGGGGGATGTAAGTTGTTACTTCTTAAGCATTTACACGAACAGTTAGAATATAACGCACAAGAGGCCGAATTTCACCAGTTTGGTGTGACCATTTGCCAACTATGACAAGTCGTCGCTGCTCTTGCTTTACTCTTCATGCTGTAGCCCTTCATATGAACATACATATATACCCCGCTATGATAGTCCCTACCTGAAGTGTTCCTGTCCGCTTGCATGGGTAAAAATTCCGTAATACATATAGTCATAAGGACTTCCATCTGGCTTGTACTATGTGTGGGGGAAACCTGGGTACGTTGCATCATGGACTTTTCGCTTTAACTTCATACATAAACTTATGAAAACCGTGATAAAATATTGCAAGTTACCACTTGCAAACCGGGGTAAATTGCATCAGTAGCTGGAATAAGATGCAACATTAAAGATACTTGTTCAAATGCACAGCACATACAGCAATATATTTCTTTTAATGACGAACTCCATTTATTTGAAAATTCGCTGCTGATCAAAAACTGAACATAACGATCTTATAACTTGTAAAGTTCTCATTTTGGGGCAAATTATGATATGTAACATTACACTGAGAAACAAAGCCCTTATTTACTGAACTGTTTTACTGTTAAGTTAACGGTCACCAGTTCAAGTAACAAAGTAGGTATTACACATGAAGTTTACCGTGAAGGTTATTTCCAAGAAATTTGATTTGACTTATACATGCAGAATACAGGTTTCAACTTATCCCATGGGAAGAGTTTCAACTTTACTCAAGAGCATGTGCTCTAAATTTCAGCGATTCTGTGATGTTCATTAATCGAAAAATTGCGTATTCCAAAAATTGGGTATAGTTGTTTTCATATACAGGGATATAAAGTAACCCTTGTACATACGATTTGGTTTATTTATTTATTTACTCATGAGTATTTCACTTATACGACGGTGGCCAACATTATGGTATGAGGAAACCGGGCAGGGCCCGGAGGGAACCGCACGACCATCCGCAGATTGCTGGCAGACCTTCCCACATAGGGCCTGAGAGGAATCCAGCATGAGTTGGACTTGAGCTCACAGCGACCGCATTGGTGGGAGACTTCTGTGTCAGCACGCTGCGCTAGCGCGCTAACCGACTGAGCAACGGAGGCCCTCTTGTCCATATGAAGACAAATGGTTAGTTAATGTTTCATGAAAAGGTATATACCATTGGCGTATACTCTTGTCCATCTGAAGACGAATCTATAATCAATGTTTCACAAACTGGTATCTATTGTAACCCTGGCCCGAAACGCCACACCAGGACGAATGCGTAATGAATGTTTCATATATCCCTGGTCCAAAACGCAGTATGAAATACGAATGGATGGGTATTGTTTCAGGTTACATTCATGTACCGAAACACGTCTTCCAAGCGTCATAGGAAGACAAATGGGTAGATACTGTTTCATATTCAGGCGTGTGCCGAAACCCTGCTTCCAAGCATCACAGGAAGACAAGTGAGTAGATAATGTTTCATATACGGGCATGTGCCGAAACCCTGCTTCCAAAGGCCATAGGAAGACAAGTGCGTAGATAATGTGTCATATACGGGCATGTGCCGAAACCCTACTTCTCAAAGTCATAGGAAGACAAATGGGTAGATAATGTTTCATATTCAGGCATGTGCCGAAACCCGGCTTCCAAGCCCCATGGAAAGACAGATGGGTAGGTAATGTTTTATATACTGGCAAGTACCGTAACGCGATCGAAAGCGCCATAAGAATACAAATGAGTTTATTCATACAGGTATATATAAAATAGCCATGGTCCTACGTGGCCATACGAAGACGAATGGATACAGTAAGAAACGACTGTTAAGTGGCTTGTACATTTCAGAGCGAGGGTCAATACAAACACTTAGTCACATACGTTCTACACTTCCGAAAATGTTGATTGTCCACACCAGATACGGAAAGTGTGAACAGAACGCAGGCTTTATCGCTGTTCAAACAGCCGGGGAAAACTCGGAAGGCCATAGCGAACATTGGCCATCCTAATTGGGTGAGAACTTGGGTTGGGAATGTCTGTCTATGTCTAGACTAATCACGTTTAAAGAGTTTGCAGCAGTCATGGCGATAACTTGTTGGCTTCTGTTGGCGATTCTCGTGGCTTCGGCTCTCTGTAACACATTAAAACGTCCGGCCAGAGGTAAGCACAGAAATAGCTGGCGCTCTGATTTTCTCATACATATTTTAACATTTCCAGAAATGTACTTCATTTTTTAGAATAGATACATAGTCATTTGTTCACGTGCACCACACTGTTGTCACTATGGTTACTGTTGTGATTACTAATGATATGATTATATGACTATCTCTATGGAGCTATCACTATGCCTACTGGTGCGGTTCCTATGCTGTTGTCACTAGGTCTATTGGTGCGGTCCTACACTGGTTACTACACTGCAACCACTATACCCCTGCTGCTGTGGTTACTACACTGCTACACACTATACCCCTGTTGTTGTGGTTACTAAACTGCTATCTCTATACCCCTGTTGTTGTGGTTACTACTGCTACCACTATACCCTATGGCTGCTCTGGTTACTACTGCTACCACTTCAAGAAACAGAGAATTCGTCTAAGTAGGATTTACAAACGGGTAGGGAGGTACATGATATCGGGTTTATTTTTATGAAGGTGACACCACTCCGATGTGGCTGAAGGGCAAAACCTTGCTCATGTGATGTCTGGGGACACAGACCCTGCGTTCTGGAGTTGTAGAAATAACTCACTCATAATTGGTTAAAATTGATTGCACGGAGACGCTTTTACACGTATTTTCTCCGAGGTCTTGGTTATGCAATACCAGCAATGTAAAATGTTGAAAGTACAGTACAGTGTTGATGTCGTGTTCTTAGATTGGTGCACAGACCACTCGGGAAGGAGACGGGCACTGAATGAGGAATGGCGGCAGAGGGCAGGGCATTACCGGTGCCGCTGTGAATACCCGGAGAGCCGGGTCTATTTATGGGATGGACAAAACCCTACGGACGCCACCCCTCACTGCCAGCTAGAAGGTATGACAGTAACGAAATTCAATAAACTTAAACATCACCTTCAAATTAGATCAATAATTGCGGATCTTCCTCAAAACTCTGCATAGACTGGTGAAACCGCCCTCTCGAGGAAAAGTCGTTACCTCGTAATCATGAAATAATAAAAAATGAATGAAGAGCATGAAAAATATACAAAGATGTAATGTTTCAGCTAGAAATTCTTCACATGGTATAATTTAAGCCATGACACAATCTTGAATGCGAACAGTTCCCCTCCACGCACACCCCCTCCCCCTCCTTTAAGCGAAATGCATACTATTTTAGTACTATGTTGGATGACAATAGAATATAATCACAACAAAGGCCTCTTAGTTTATGATTATGTCTTGCATAGCACCTGTTATAGAACCGTTCAAAAGCTAGTGGTTTAGCATCATATATTTACCACTCTCTAATACTTTGCACGAGTGGTACACATTATTTTGGCAAAAATACAGATCCACATAATTTTGTGTACGAGCAGTACACAGTTTGTATATTTTATGTAATACAGCCACAATGATGTGTGTATCTTTGATACACACGAACGTGTGTATCTGTGATACAGAAGAATGTATGTATCTGTGATACACAAATTGTGTACCATTTGTACTCGATCGTTTTACACAGCTAATGCCATGCATATCGTAAAAGCACAGCATTGCTATAAGTGAACATGAACGGATTGCTCACCTTAACAGTTTGTACATGTGTTTCTTGTCAAGTCCACGTTTCGTTTCAGATCGACATGCATGCTTGTAGAGCTATAAGCATGTACAAATTCTCATATATCTACAAAAGTCACATTTATAATGTGCAGCCTGAGGGAGTTAGCCAAGATGTTTTGTACTCTCTTTTTACTGGAAGGACTGATGCAAGTTCTGTGTTTTCTGTGATTCAATAAAACACGTGATTCAATATGCCCTATATAGACAGTCTTCTTAAAAGTTTTGAAGGGCTAAAACACCATTCGGTAAAAAACGAAATGACACACTTTCTTTAAAATTAGATACGCCCACTCCAGACCTTTAGAATTTCATTGTCCCATGCATGTTGGTGTAAATAAGTGAATTGTAAATGCGTGAAGATGTCCATTTTAATTAATTAATAGTCAGCTCTGTCCTATACAACAATACAATATTTATTTATTTATTTATTTGATTGAGGTTTTACACCGCACACAAGAGTTTTCCACTTATACAACGGCGACCATCCACAGAATACACTATTTCGCTGTACACACAGATATACCACAACGTTTGTTATGCTTGGTTTGAAACATTTGCAGACCTATCCAAGTACGTTAGCCCCTAAAACATCTACTTATAGTGCTGAATTGTTAATTCATGACTGTTAAAAGACAAATAACTTGTTCCACAAGCATATTTAAAAAATGGTCAGAGAAAAAAGGTTACATGTTGAAAAGTGAAAAATATCATCTTTTTACTAAAGAGCCTTAATGTTCTATATATACAAACCTATGGCAGGACAGCCATTGTCTGTACGCGGCCTGTACTCGAGCCGGATCTATTGGGTTTCCTCCTAACACTCATATACGCATGGGCAATATAGTGACACTTGACATAATTAAAAATACATCGGTTTTAAGATTTCCGCTTTGCTCTAAATATGCTAACATAATAAACATTTCTTACTAAATTAAGGGGTCGGGAAATCCGAGATCAATTCCTGGTCGGGTCATACCAAAGACTAAAAATGGTACATGCTGCTGCCTCGTGCGTGGCGCTCAGCACTGAGAGGTTAGAGCAAACAAACAAAGCTGATCGGCCCGGTGTCATTATAACTGCATAATGTAACCGTGTCAGGTGTCATGTCTGGTGTCTTCGGCTTTTTGTCCCAGTAAAGAAAGAGTATATATATATATATATATATATATATTTTGCTGAAGACTCCTCGTCGTCATACTATTGAAAAATTGTACGACGTAAAACCAAAGCGTACACATATACTAATTTATGGCGTTGTCTTTTTTTATCTTGGTCGTTGATGGTCGAAATGGTAATCCCCCAAGACCCTATAGTCGAGATAGCACCTTCTCATACCTGATCACTAATTGATGAAATTGTTATCTTATCTTTTGGAACCTTTTGGAAAGATTTTCAGATGGAATTGTAAGTGTATAAGCCATGTATCTACTACACAAAAACTACTGTGTATGAGTGGTACACATTATTGTTGCAAAAATGTGCATCCACAAAATTTTGTGTACCAGTGATACATAAGCTTTGTGGATGTGCAAATTTGAACACAGCCGTTTTACCGAGTATGTCGCTGGTAAAAAAGTCAATAAACCAATTAAGCGGCCTGCTATGTCGCTGGTGGAAAAGACCACAGCTATATTTCGTCAAGGGAAATGCTTTTGTGTTGAACACGTATATTTCACTGGTGGAAATGTATGTATGCATGTATAAGTATGCTTGGATTATACGTCCTCCTCAACAATTTTTTCAGTCATATCACCACGACGAGTCCTTAGAATGTTTTTATATGCTCTGTCTCCTTGAGGCAGGGCGAGTCCATGTCCCCAAAGTGCTGCCGCCACTGAAACATCATGCTAGCGTCACACATAACACCTCACCCTTTCACATTTTACTGACACCGGGCCGACCAGTCGCGTTTTCTTGCTCTTATCTCTCAATGCGGATCGCCATGCGAGACAGTAACAAATACCATCTTTACAGTCTCTTGTATGACTCGTCCTGGAATTGCTCCCGACCCAGAGGCGGACGTTTTAACCACCAAGCCGCCGAGGCGGTCCGGTGCCTATATTGGCTACGCACGTATATATATGTCAACATTTTCTAAGTGTTATAAGGACACAGCATGTTAAATGCTGTAAAATATGAGGATCGGACGCTTAAAATGTTACACCGTGTAATGATAGTTCACAGGTTGTAAAAGGATGTTACACTACAAGATTTTTAACATTTATCATTCAGAACACAACGCCTAAAAGTGTTAAGTTGATATAACGTAGTGTTAAATAACAACATTTCCTAATGAATTTGTGAAGTCTGAAATTTCTAACACTTTAGAAAGTGTTAACGGGGTATTTTAAACACTAGCCTTCCTCTCCTACTGTCGACATATTGGATTTAGCATATCATTTTCAAGAGAGTATATGCATGTATCCCCTGAAAAGAGCTCCATGATGTAAAGAGTAAAAAAAGTGGCACAGTTGGTTGACATGGATATCCTCGAAATTTCCAGTGTCAGTTATTATTAATCATTTGCTGAATTTCTGAACACAAGTTGTCTATATATATATGTACGTACTTCCCATGTGAAGCCAAAGGACAGAAGATGTGTATATGCGTTTGTTTTAAACGAATATTGGATGGGTGTGTCTAACGGTCATCCGGAGCTATGTTGAGTTTCTGGTTAAACTCTAATCTGTCTTCATCAACAGGTTGCCGACATCCTCTCAGCGGAAGAGTCCTGGTAAATGGTGACATATTTACAAACGAAAGAGGCCGTTCTTGTGTCTGTCGGAAAGGGACCGACCCTTATCTAATGGACGCCACAACGCTGTACCACACGGAGTGTTCTCTGGTTCTGCTGGGGGGTCACCGGGCTGGACAGGGAAGACTGGACCACCGTATACCCACTCATTCGCGCTCCAACACCCCCACGTGAGCCTCGGCAGAAGAGGGCCCAGGACCACGTCACGAACGCACACAGGCAGGCAGGAGTAACACATGTTCACGGAGAGAACAAATGCATGCGTTTACTCCGTTGTTCCTGATTATAGAACATTAACACGGACATTTGTTTGTACATGGTACATATGTATTATTCTTTGCGACAAGATTTTTTTCCTAAACTCTAAACTTGTAAATACTACTAGAATTGCTGCACTGAAGTAGAATCACATCTGCAGAAGTCCGTTATTATGTTATGTCTCATAGCGAAATCTCACTGCTTTACTTAGAAAGCATATTCAATGCCATACTGGTTGTGCACGTAACCGAGAAAGAACTAAAAATGCCTTCAGAGCATCATTGTGTTCCACATGCTCGAACCTGCAATCTGCTTCTATACCGAAGTAGAAAGCGAAATAGGGGATTTTTATTATCTTATTTCTCTATGCTTGTGCTTACAAACTGTACTTGTGACTTGTCACTATAAATGCCTATATATATATATATATATATATGAAATGTGTTCACGTCTGATGCTTTTTTGTGATTAATTACATGTGTAAGTCTACAGATATCAACTGGGCCTTTGGTTCATATAAAAAAGGTTTTCCACGCTCGAAGTTGGAAGCTGGTCATGCCACCGCTTTAATTTCTTCTGGTGGGTTGCATCGTGGCCGTACATGGGAAGTTCTGCCAGCACTCCGCGAATGGTCGTGGGTTTCCTCCGGGCTCTATACCAGGCGTGCTCCCACTGTAATGCTGACCGCTGTCGTATAAGTGAAATATTCTTGAGTACGATATAAAACATGAATGAAATAAATAGATCAGATAAATCAAAGAGCATCGTGATGCGTCAGCGATCCTAAGTTCCATTCATCTTGGACACTGCTTTGCTTAGGAGAGAGTACGGGTCGGGAATGTTTTGAACTGAGCTCCCTGGCAAATACAAACATATCATGACATGCAAGGTAGTTATCAAGGAAAGACCAGTTTGTGTACCATAGTATTAAATGCTACTCAACATCACAAACAATAGCCTCGTGTTTTCCGTACAATAGGTCTTAAATGGTAAACCAGGTTTCTTTCAAACATCCGACTGGGCTTGACAAGGGTCCTGCAAATTATTCAGCTGGTTAAAACAGCGACATACATGGATATTGTATATGAACCACAGCCTTTGGTAGCTATACATGCACTGACATGTTAATTCCATGTGCAATGTCACTTTACCGTTGTCACAGGCCACGACGAGGCTATAACATTAATAAATCTAGTTTTGAATATTTAAAGATGCCATACGCCACCAGGCAGTTATATGTTTTCACGTCCAACTATTAGTGCATGTTACTACCCACATGTTGCTACCACCATTCGTTGAATGACAGTTATAACTGTCGTTTTGAAACGCACAAAAATATATCACAACGTCAGCAGTAATTTTAAAACTAATAAAACTTTATATTAATAGAAAGCAGCAACAACATGTGAACATTTTCAGTCATATTTAGGCATATAAGGCCTTTGAAAGATAACAAAGGTTAGACACATGGAAGAACGAACTAAAGTCAAACGGAAAACAAGACACAAAATCGACATTGAACGGCAAGAACGTAATTTAAAAAAAAAAAAAAAAAAAAAAAAAAAAAAAAAAAAGCCCCCACAGCTTCCTGAAACTCGAATTAAGTGTTCATATAGGCCCTACCCAACATGAAACACCCCACCCATCAACCCCAAAGGGCAACATGACGTTTCGGTGTGATATTGACTGGTGCTGTGAGAACGTGCGTCGGACTGAACTGTTATCCTGTGGTAACCTTGCGTTGTTATGTTATAGACTGGAAGAGTCCTTCGAGTTGTCAATACGCAATCTGACACACGCATAGGCATGCCAATAGTGCTTATCAGCTCCCAAAAAACAATCTAGGTAGCAAACAAAAATGGCGCCTTCACACCTGACTCCATCCCAGAATGCTCCATCTCCATCTTCAATAAAAAAGTGACGTTATTATGGATTTATGGGTGTTGTGTTGGTGCTTAACACGTGCTGAAGAATAATTCACTCAGCCTATCCGAAGCTGGGACTGAACGAGCGCTTCCCGTGTCCCAGAAATTGAAGACCAGCATCTTCAACGGCGTGTCTGTCGCCCGACCAATTGACGTGGTCAGTCAACATTTCCCGCTTGCACGAGCCTCATCAAGCTGCGAAAAAAACACACCATTATCTACTCTAGTATTGCGGGGCTTCAGAACTATCTCTGCTATACGAGTACAGTTATACACAAACTGAATTAACTGATGAACATTGAGCAAACTTTTTGGGGCAGATATTGTTTCCCCATTTCTGAAATGATTTTTCAATTCACGCAGGTCTACCATGTGTAATGATAAAGAATAAAACCTTTGCACATTTACATTGCATTACCTATCTCCTTTCAAATTCAGCAATTACTCAATATGCCTTTTACTGCCAAATCTAAAGTAACATTTGAAACAGGCCATTTTCATTATTGTATCATTTACTTTACATTTGTGACAGGACGTCAGTAGCTACTGCACATTATGCAATGTTTATGTGCAAGTAGAGGTTATCTCCCTTTTCTGTAGGGGAAGTTATGTCGCGGGACATTTTTGGTTAGCGTCCTCGCCGTGTGGTGAGTTTAATCTCATATTTGCCCATTAAACCGATGTAATGTTTGCAACCAATGTGGTGTGAGGTAACCTTTACAATGGTGGAATCATGTACATAGATTTCTGAATGAGTTAACGAAGTATCTTTATAGATATTCTGAGATAAAGCCTCATCACGTGGCTAGGTCACGAAATATGAACACACAATCATGCAAAACGTAGCTTTTACGTTGTGCTATCCGCTGTGTAGGATCAACAGCAAATGTTAGAATGTTAACTGGAGAGGTTGATATAACCATACGTGACATTCCAGTTGACTGCGGAAGCGATAAGCTGTAAATTAACAAACTCTTTGCAGATTTAACGTTACTATATGTAACGGGTAGCATGTACTTTTATGTTAACGCGTTGTAAAACTGCATTCTTGTAATAATGCGCTGGTAAACTGATGTTTAGCGCCATGATATGCTAGGATAAGGTAAAGTGGGTGTGCACTTGCTGCGAAGTACACAGGAATTAAGTTCATGCAGTTTCTGGTTGTACACTGTAAAAGTATTTCTCGCTACACTGTAAGAAATGTGTTCACATTCAAATGTTCATTTCAAGGGGTTACTTTTTAAACAGTTTTACTTTGTGTTATGGTTACGGTTACAGTATGTCATTTGATCTACTCTTTGTAGGTGGCCTTTGTCCTGCTGCATGTTGTAACAGGATGAGCACCGTTGTGACCCTCAGGCACCTTGAGGTAATTTTGTGAGCATTTGTAATCCTGGGAAATGACCATTGTAGTCACATTATACGGTGGCATTGTGCTACATTAAGGGGTGTTATGCATATTGTTTTGTTTCGCAAAATTAGTATTTGTTGTTACAGTTCAAAAGGTTGTTGTTGCAGTATTACATTTCAAGAATGCCACTAGTCGTGATGCTTGCGGTTTAACACTACTGTCATTAACCTACACGTGTTTAACGAATTGGTTACCAGCTTAATGGACATTTTGGAGTTCGAATGAACGTAAAGTTACATTGTAATGTCTTTTATATTGCATTTAAGTAGCATATATTTGATGTTACGTGCTGCTGTGTATATCCTTGGCCAAAGTACTTACCATGTAGTTGTCAGTTATATTGTGAGACATACTCACCTCGGAACCTCATAATGTTAATTGCATATGTGCAACTGATAATTGATTGTAGTACTTGGATATGCATAGTGACTATCGTTGGTAGGGTTATTGTGTTTACAATAATGATCATAGACGTACAGTTTTGTGATTGTCATTACAGGGTTTTTTTCTCCCCTCGCTGGATAACTGCACCACACATTGATGGTGGTCTCCAATAAAGTATTCGAACGGCAGTCCACTTTGTGTCGTCTCTATCCGTCGGGCCCAACCCGCCCTCGTTACACATGGGTGTAACAAATTTATTTATCTGATCGTCACTTCACGCCGTCCTCAAGAATATTTCACTTATACCACGGCCAGCATTATTCTGGGAGGAAACTGAGCAAACCCGTGGGAAACCCACGACCATCTGCAGGTTGCTGGCAGACCTACTACATTAAGAATTTTTTCATCTGTTACACATCATTATTAAGGGTGGATTAAACCAAGTGCCTGTAATAAACCACCAGATTTGGGCAAATATCTGACAAACTTTTCAACATACATCACACATATTTTCACCAGCAATTAGTCCAACTTGTATGCCATATTAGTAGCAGGCTAGTGATCTCCCACAAAATCCTTGTAAGACCCTCCTAAACAGCCGGGCCAATCCCACCACTCAGGCCCTGAGAACTGGTGGGGGAATGTCAACGATTTCCTGCCAAAGAAGTACACAACAGCGGGAAGTTATTGATACAGTTGTCCCTTTATTGAGTACAATATTGTCTCATCAATGAGTAGGTTAGTAAGTTATCACAAAACTTCACTTGGTACATTGCATCCTTTCTTAACGCCCACTAATTATTTCAATATTCTTCAAAATGCACTGGAGGAATTCTTTCAGATCACGTCACTTAAATTGATTTCAATTTAATTAAATAAGAGTGGATCTTCATTTCACATATACTTTATAGAGCAAATGAATGGCTGCAGTTTTATATTCATCACAGATGAACACAATTACTGTACAGGTCAACAAATTAGTGACAAATTACTTGTTATTCTTCCAAATAAAATCGGATTTTAATTGTTTCAATATGCAGCTGTCATTTATCACATTTAATGTCAGTACATCTTGTGATCACGTACAGTCCAATAGAAGTATGCATCATTATACAATAACAGATTTTTCATAATATATTGTCACATATATATCATGTTCAGTCATACATTTGTCAAGTTGTGCAGTCAAACATTTGTCAACTTATGCACAGTCAACCACTAGTCAGTTTGTGCACAATCAAACATTCTGCCACACTGTGCACAATCAAACATTCTGCCTCACTGTGCACAATCAAACATTGACCACATTACACGATCAAACTTCTAAGTATTGTAAGTCAAATATTTGTCAACAGATAAAGTCTTCTGAGAAGAAGCAGGCCAATGGCTAACCCCAACACTGTTGCCAGTAAGAGGGATGCAGTTCCTCCAGATGAATTTGCAGCAGGTCCCGTCGCTGAACTCCTCATCTGTGGAGGTGGTGCTCTGGTACTCTGTGAATGTCTTTGTCGCATATTGCTGGATGGCATTGAAGGGGAAGTGGTGTTTGTGGACCGAGCCTGTTCTGTGGAAGAGGAGTTATCTGTCCTTGGATTGGTGCTTCCTGGACTGGGCACTGTGACAGAGGGCCCGGTGCTGTATGACGCTGTCGTAGTAGCACTGGCAGTAGTTGAGGAAGGCTGGGCCGAGGAATTGGAGGCAGACAACGTGGCTGAATAGGGTGGGGGAGCCCCAGCGGGATGCCAGCCAGTCGGGAAAACACCAGGCTGGCCAGGAAGGAAGTGAGGGGGAGGGAACATTGGTCTGAATGGAGGGGTCACGAATGGTAGTGGGAAGATTGGTCCAAAGTTTGGTCCTGTGGTCGTTGTTGTTGTTGTAGCAGTTTGGTGAGGGCTGTTGGGCCAGTGATTAGTCACGAATGGGGGAGGAGGGAACTGAAAGCTGTTGGTTAGGGGTGAGGATCGTGTAGCAGTGCTGTGTGAACTGGGCGAGGCCTGAGCTTGGGTTGGGGAGGGACTGGGGGCAGCTGGTGATGTGCCTGGTCTTGGGGCACTGGTCTCCACTCCTCCATCATTGGACTCAGACGATTTCTTCTCTTTCTCAGCCTGTCAAATGATACATCCACAACTTAAAAGTGCTCTTTATTTTTCATTACTGATAAAATTCACTCCTTCATTTGACGGCTATACTAAGAAAATTCCTACAAATTCCTACACACCCTCATATCACAGATATTCCACACATTACAGCCTAAAAATCAAAGACCTGAGAGAATTATTTATTTATTTAATTGGCATTTTACATCACACCAAAGAGCATTTCACTTATACCACAGGGGCCAGAAATATGGTGGTAGGAAACTTGGCTAATCCAAAGGCTGCTGGCAGACCTTCCCACATATGGCCAGAGAGGAAACCAGGCTGAACTTGAACTCACAGTGATCGCATTTTGAGAATCTCCTGAGTGGCTTTTAAGAATTAAGTTGAATGAATTTGTTAACTACATGTATACATCAGCCATGAAATAAATAATGTTAAAATCAAAGGCATTCTTTTCCAAACAATTATGATACAGATTTTATTCCTGCGATGTGATAGTTCTAGTACAGTACACTATCATTTTTGAAATTTTATCTTCCTATTTGATCAGTGTTAAGCACCATGCTCAATGTTACATCTAATGTGAGAGTTTTATGTATACACATAAAAAAAACATATTTATTGGGGTTTCAGAAAGGAAAACATTATACCTCACCATGTACCAGGCATTAAAGCTTCAGACACTCGACGGCTGTTGGATTTGAACTCTACACATATCTACACTTGTTGTGTTCTATACTGACTACTACAATGTACTTAATCATTCAGGGATCTTCTCAAGAAATAAATATTGTTTTTAATACCTGAAAGCTGATTTGGGAAGCCAGTTCTTTAGCTTCTTTGCTGGTCTCCTTAGAAGCATCTGTGACCTGGGGTAGGACATTGCTGACGTCCCCACAGGACTGGCACCGCCAACTCTGAGATCTGAAACCAGCACGGTAATACAGTCAGTGTGTAAACATAACCACCACAAGCTACCTTAATTCTTTGAGTTCTTGGGACATACATGTCCTTGCTCTGTATCTTGTCATGGTTTTCAATTGAAAACATTGAACCATTGAGAAAAAGGAAGTCCTGAGTGATGGTTTCTCCAGTTCTGAGGTTTTACATGTATGGAAGGCACAAAGATTGAATGAATACATGGATGCCTAAGGTTATGACCTGAGTGAACTCTGTCCAGAACTATATAACATGGAACCTATTTGCAGGATTGCCATGTGTGATTACTGGCAAAGAGTTCATGGCTATTGGATGATGATAGGATAATCAAAATTATAGTTCCTGATTGGTGCTCATGTAGCACTATGGACCTACTTTTTGGCAAGGGCTTTCCTCTCCTGGGTAGTGTAGTCCAGAGACCCTATAGCGCCTGCTCCGTGGGTCGGCATGAAGCCTATAATAGCCAGCAATGCTGTGCGAACTGTAAACCAAAGCAAAGTGAAACATGGATTGATCTGCTTATTGAAGAAGTAAGTTGTGACATAATCCATGGTAACATGTTGTGAAATCCATCAGGGCCACAGCAAAAAGTCTGGAGTACAGGTAGAGACTGATACTTCAAACAACAGTCACTGACTTGTAATGTACTTCATATTCCACTGTTCATAAGCTTTGTGACCACTTGATTTGTAATCTGCATTATTTATCTACTATATCAAAAAGAAATATAATGTCAACATCATTTAATCTCAAGTGTAATAGAACAAAACAACAGCAATCTGTCTCTTAATTAGGACTGGTCATGAAGTCAGGGTAATCTACTTTTTTTGCACGTTAAGAGTTGTCTCCCTTCAAAAAAAAATGATACATATATCACATATGCCTGTTATGATCTTTCTGCTCGGAATGAGGATGATTCTCATTCATTTTTTTCTGTATAAATCTAAACTACACTCCTGTCACAACAAATTAATGGCTTCAGTCTTTAACTTTTCACCATGTTTATGTGGTACTTTTCAGAATGTTTTGAAAGCTTTCTTCCAGGCTGATTATTCCCTAATTTGTTGTTGATCAACTGTGGCTGAGGTTGTAAATTTCCAAATATCATGATTAATGGAAAGATGAATTTGCCTTATGTTACACAAGAAAGATAAGAATATTTCCCTTCCACAATACTGAACAGGTGTTTTTGCTTGTAATGTTTCCCAAACATAAAAAATTGTGTAAAACATTTGACGTAAAACAAGACAAGATTTCTCCTTTGCTGACATTTTGACTTTAATTATTGTTGTAATGATGATTTGATTTGATTTCACTTGTTGTTGTAATAATGAAGAGAAGGAAGTAATAGCAACTACACAGAAAAACAAATCTGATTTGACCTTCAAGAAGAGCAGCCAAAGCCACTTTAGCGCTGGAGTCATTGTTATATGATGGTCTTTATTATTCCAGAATAATGAGGTGGTAAGATTTAGAATTTTGGAATTACTTTAGCTTGTTTTTTGTGTTTTACAGTTTGACAGCGCAGATGATAGGACTAGGTTAGTGAATGTAATGATTCATAGCAGTTAATGTGGAAGCTATGTGGGAAGCATGGCCAACCAATCTGAGAGCTACCCTGTGGCACAATGCTATTATTAGGCTTGGTGTTATGTACACTGTTTTCACCACTACATGTATGTTACAGAGGGTGAGACAGACTTTAGCGACATAACACCTGTTATGCCAGCAAGAGCCACTCTTGTTAAAAACAACCCTGTTCAGTTATGTGCACCTGATCAGTTTTGACTACGGTCACTCTTTGACCAATAACGTGTACATTCATACTTATGGGGTAAAACAAGTCCAGGAACTTTATGTCATTAGAGGAGAGGGCTTACTGGACCAAGATGGCTGCCAGGATTCCGGGTGATAGCCGGAGATACTCAGACAAATCTTCTTGTTCACCTCAAACCTGCCATTTGGCTGCAACAAAACATGTATGAGAGAAATAATGGTGCGATGTAACGCATACAACATGAACACAGAGATGCAGAAGGTGCTACATGCTTAGGGGATAGTGTAGCAGACAATGACCAAATAAGAGACAACCCTAAAGACCTATGAAACACAGAGGTGGTGCTACATGCTTAGGAGATAGTGCAGCAGACAATGACCAAATAAGAGACAACCCTAAAGACCTATGAAACACGGAGATGGTGCTACATGCTTAGGGGATAGTGAAGCAGACAATGACCAAATAAGAGACAACCCTAAAGACCTATGAAACACAGAGATGGTGCTACATGCTTAGGAGATAGTGCAGCAGACAATGACCAAATAAGAGACAACCCTAAAGACCTATGAAACACAGAGGTGGTGCTACATGCTTAGGAGATTGTGCAGCAGACAATGACCAAATAAGAGACAACCCTAAAGACCTATGAAACACAGAGATGGTGCTACATGCTTAGGAGATAGTGTAGCAGACAATGACCAAATAAGAGACAACCCTAAAGACCTATGAAACACTGAGATACAGAAGGTGCCACATACTTAGGGGATAGTGAAGCAGATAATGTCCAAATAAGAGACAACCATAAAGACCTATGAAACACAGAGATGGTGCTACATGCTTAGGGGATATTGAACAGATATCAATTGTGTGATATGTAGATGATACAAGCTTGGAGGATATTTTAGCAGATATATTCTTATCACAAGAAACATCATTTGTAATCACTTTCAGTCTTTGCTATTCACAATATGTGAACCAACTAATATATAGTGGACTGATTATATTTATTTATTTGTTTTACACCATAACCAGGAATATTTCACTTATACAATGGCAGCCGAGTTATGGTAGGACGAAACTGGGCAGAGTCTGGGGGAAATCTATCTGCAGGTTGCTGGCAGGCCTTCCCATGTATAGCCGGAGAGGAAGCCAGTACGAGCTGCGCTTGAACTCACAGCGACCACATTGGTGAAAGGCACCTGGGTCATTGTGCTGCAGTAGCACATTACCCATCTCGCCCATGAAGACCCTCTACAGCAGATTGAGGGAAAGGATGAGAACTAAGGGATATGTTATTCTGCCTAATAGCAAAACTGCACAGTGAGCATACATCTCTTAACTTTACTTAATATTGTCTACTTTGAATTTCCAAGGTCTCTCTGTAAAGAGGTCCAGTTATCAACTACACTAAAACTTCTATAGACAACAAAATATGAAAATACACATTATCTAACTTGAAATACTCAATTACTCACCGTCAAGAGAATAATACTAGGGGGTTTCATGGGGTAGTCTGGAGGAAGTACAATGCGTCCATGGTACAGACCCCCCTCGAACTCCGAGTCCCCTGGCCCACGGATGGTAAAGTGCCACTCAAATAAGTTATCCTGTTACAAAACCACAATTACAGCAATTTGTATCATTATGTTTTCTCTTAAGTATTGTTGCCCACCTGTAAAAATGTACACATAAACAGAAAGTAGTGGAGGAATGTTGTGTAGTGTGGTTGTGTGGAGTAGGACAGTCTGCTGACCTCAAGTGGGATGGAATTATGTGATGGGTGTGGGGATGGTGCCTGGGTAGGGATGCTGTGTAGAGTGGTTGTGTGGAGTAAGACAGTGTGCTGACCTCAAGTGGAGATGGAAGTATGTGATGGGTGTGGGGATGGTGCCTGGGTATAATGGTGTGTAGAGTGGTTGTGTGTCAGTAGAAGGGTGTGCTGACCTCAACGGGTGATGGAGCTATGTGATGGGTGTGGGGATGGTGCCTAAGTGGGGATGGTGCCTGGGTAGGATGGGGAGTAGAGTGGTTGTGTGGAGTAAGACAGTGTGCTGACCTCAAGTGGGGATGGAATTATGTGATGGGTGTGGGGATGGTGCCTGGGTATAATTACGTGTAGAGTGGTTGTGTGTCAGTAGAAGGGTGTGCTGATCTCAACGGGTGATGGAGCTATGTGATGGGTGTGGGAATGGTGCCTACGTGGGGATGGTGCCTGAGTAGGATGGGGAGTAGAGTGGTTGTGTGCAGTAGAAGGGTGTGCTGACCTCAACGGGTGATGGAGCTATGTGATGGGTGTGGGAATGGTGCCTACGTGGGGATGGTGCCTGAGTAGGATGGGGAGTAGAGTGGTTGTGTGCAGTAGAAGGGTGTGCTGACCTCAACGGGTGATGGAGCTATGTGATGGGTGTGGGGATGGTGCCTAAGTGGGGATGGTGCCTAAGTGGGGATGGTGCCTGGGTAGGATGGGGAGTAGAGTGGTTGTGTGCAGTAGAAGGGTGTGCTGACCTCAACGGGTGATGGAGCTATGTGATTGGTGCGGGGATGGTGCCTGGGCGGGGATGGTGCATGGGCGGGGATGGTGCAGGGATGTTGTGTAGAGTGGTTGCGTGGAGTAGGACAGTTTGCTGACCTCAAGGGGTTGAGCGTGGTACTGCTCCGTTGGTTCCCTAAGCTCCTGAGCCTCCTTCATTAGCCGTTTCACAGCTACAAACACAAATGGAAAAAGAACGTAACAGTCAAAAAAGGAAAAATGTTAAAGCCAGAAGAAACAACAAAATTTTGAAACTGCTACTAAGTTTGGTTAACCTCCAATTATAACTGCTGGCCAAAGTGTAGTATTTATTCCTAGGATTGCTGTACATACTCAAGAATATTTCA
The DNA here is from genome assembly GCA_016165875.1 of Acanthopleura granulata. NCBI lineage: Eukaryota > Metazoa > Mollusca > Polyplacophora > Chitonida > Chitonidae > Acanthopleura > Acanthopleura granulata. The sequence continues at coordinate 1,144,880 of JABBOT010000023.1, read as the reverse complement.
GTAACAAGATGGCAAATAGTTATAGGCGATGCTTGTCTGATAGCTGAATTACTTTATGTCACCACCTGCACAGCATCAGATCTCATTATTTCATTTTCACAGAAATAGTCACAGCTGTCACCATGAGATTATCACAAAATTTAGCTGAATAATAATAATAATGAAATATTGCTCTGCAGCACAAACCAGTTTCCAAAATATTATGACGAGATCAAGTTTAATGGGCTTTATATGTGTGTGGAGGAGACCAGACAATCTGTGTAAGCCACTAACAAGTGTATATATTTCTTTGATTAGTATTTTATGCTATAAAAGTGCTCAGACAAGTTAATGACAAAAACTTATGACTAAATCTGACGAACATATATATCGTATATGCACACCACATTGGTGTAAGATATTTAAGTGGTCTTCATTTCAAGGAATGTTAAGTTACATCATCCAAGCATCACAGTTGCTTCTTGGCAGGATTTTTAACACATCAGGCTCCCTTAATTCATGCTGATGGAATGATAACCATTAATAACTGCCTACCATCGGCTTGAAGGCGTTAGTCGCGTGTGTAAATTAAGTCTCAACAATTAAAACTAAACAATAATTGAGATTTGTAAAGAATAGGTTGAGCTATTGTTCGTCGCTGACCAACTTTTCCGATGTTCATTGAGAAAAGACCATTTTTCAATGAAATGACGTCACCCTACCACGTGATATCACCCCCATCCTTACTACTGCCCAAAAATTTTCCAGAAAGTATAGGGCCTATCGCTGGCTAACTTCGCCTAACCTAGCAACTCTGCATGTAAGCCTTCACGTCTGGCAAATCATACAAACCTGGATTCCTTAGGTTATACTGTCTCTGCATCTTGTCTTTTGTTTCCCCTATCAGAGATTCCTGTCTCTGTCCGGAAGTTTTCTATGCTTGCTTTTGACTCGTCCAAGTCTGAGCTGTCAGAATCACTGCCGCTATGTTAGTCATATGTGACATGACACGTGTAGTATAAATATTGGGTGTACATGTGTGATGTAGGCCCTTGCTCTCGCGGCGTAACGACTAACGATACGCTAACTACTGTTCATAAGTAATTCCAAGGTCACCTCAAGAAATAGTTTGTTTAAATGATGAAAAACCGCAGAAGAGTTTGCTCAAATTATTAGCCCCGCCGTTCAGCCTAGTTGACCCGGCAGTGTATATCCGCGCATCTTTGGAAAATGCACAACGTGAGATCTTGAGATAATTTGTTTACCGGATCTGACATCACGGTAATACATTGATACAATGCGCATGTCAGTGCAAGATCGACTTGCCCATTCTCTCACATGGACTCTTGTTACCTCCCCTGTTTCGTTGATTATGAAGTATGATTGACAATTCTCTTTTTCGACTGCAGTTAGGTTGGTGTTGGCCGACTCCATGCTACATGTGTTTAGGAGTAGGACACATCCAAATATCCTACCCCTCCGCATTAACCAAGGGTGTCTCTGCCATTGTCTGTAATAAGGCAACGCAATCTACAGCTGAGATACCTACAAAAATTGAAAAAATAGAATCATATACATGTAAACAAAAAATCCAGAGCTGGATTCGTGCACGCTATACCGAAGAGTTCTGTTGGATGTGTGAGTCGTATCGAACATGTGATGTAATGTCGTTAATTAACGACTAGGCCAACTTTCGGAAAAACTAAACTAAAGAAAAGTGTAAGGCGAGGGCGTCATTCACTGACACAATGTAGTCTAATACAGAGAAAATCACGGGTCGTTTCCAGCATTATTACAACAGTCCTTATCGGTGGCTTTTTGTCGAGTTCGACTTTCACGTGGATGAAGTTACAGATTTATAGCATTTATTGGTCCATGGATACATACATGATCATGCAAAACCATCCAGAAAACATCACAACGCACAAATGTAACTATATGTATGTATGAATGAGGTATTGATCAATTTTGCAGTCATATGACGACCAGGAGTCATTAGAATCGTTGTATACTGTGTCTTCTTGTGGCATGGCGAGTCCATGAAGCCAAAGTGCTGCTGTCACTAGAACATCCTGCCCAGTCACATTACACCGACACCGATGCGACCTGTCCTGTTTCCTTGCTCTGACCTTTCAGTGCTGAGCACCAAGCCAGGTAGCATCAAGCAGGCCTACCATTTTTAAAGAAACTGGTATGACACAACTCAACATTGATCCCGGGTCTCCTGACCGCAAGGCGGGTACTGTAACTAGCAGGCCACCTACGCATTTTATTAAGACATTTCAACACTGACCTATAGAAACATGATATCAAATCCCATCAAAGAAAATTCTAGATTAAATAAAATGTAATTATTTTATTCAAAGACCACTAGCGCTAATATACCCTAATTGACAACATTTATTTGCCTGTTTTCAGGAGAACTCAGATGAACATCATTCTGTATGGCCCAAGAATATTTCGCTTATGCTACGGCAGCCAACATTATGGTGGGAGAAAACCTGGCAGTGCCCGGGGAACCTATGGATCTGTATATAGACGTGCATGTATTCATCCTATATTACATATTTGCAGTATACTCCCCCGCCTCATAAAGTAACCTTGTCGATATTTAACAGAAAAACACATTTGATGCAGTATTCTTACATTCCTGGTCAAACCGAAAGCATTTGACACAACTGAACCCGACATCCTTTTATAATACAAATAGTGACATTTCTGTGCGGCTTCACGGTGGAATTTATCGTTGCATGTTCAGCTGGTTTAGAAGCTATACCTTTCTGCTCAGAGTCAATGATATATACTATATCAAGTGAACTTAAAAGAGTGCAATTCTGGTTATGTAAGCAATATAGTCTCGTTATAGATAGAAGTATCAGGAAAGCGAAGGTAATAGTTATAAACCTTAATTCTCGGAAAGCCCTGTGTATCTTCAGTAAATAATATGTGAAGCAAAATATGGGCAGAAATGTCAAATTATCCGTAATATGGAATTCAGCTAGGCTGCATTAAGGCATTTCTTAAATGATTCTTCACCATTATACGAGATAGAATACTAAGGCAGAGTATTGTCCCTTGGTCTTTTAATCCATATTTGTACATTCACCTAGTCTGTGCCGGGAAGTGCCAGGATGTAGTAGGCCTATGATATTCCATATCTGTCACAAGTCATTTCATTGTGAGACAATGTATTTTCAACACACTGCCGCTTTTAGGAAAGCGAAGGTAATAGTTATAAACCTTAGTTCTCGAATAACTCTTCCATCTTAATCCATAACGGTGAAACTAATAATAAGTCTTCTCTAGCGGGCAGTTAGGAGCTGGAGTAACAAGCCAAGACAGCACATTACTTATGGATAAAAAGATTCATCAACTTTATTGCAACTGACGTCTCGATGTAGATATTAACACTGTTTTCAAGCCAATACATTAAACAGACTTGCCAAAGATTACCTACAAGTAACACGTATACAATAGGTAGAATTAAAACAATACATCTGGAAGAATAGAGCCTGCGAATGTTCGTGGGTCACCCCCCGGGCTCTGCATAAGCGAAATATTCTTGATTACGGCGTAAAACATCAAATAAATAAATAAATCTAAACGAATGTGTGGAAATCATAAAGTAGATAAAATAAGAGTATACTCAGCCTACTAGTCTCCTGGATCAGTTCAACTTCACCTGGGGTGACTCAGTACATGAACAAATCCACGGATTACCCATGGGCTCTCCCTATCACCTCTAATATAGGAAATCTACATGTCTGAATTTGACAGAATAGCTCAGTATACTCAACATGTTGGTTTTACAATGTGGACGACACATTCGTAGCCTTATCGACTAACGAAGATCGGAAACAACTGCTGTAGGTCGCACCGACGCCCAGAATAGCAGAGTCCAGTTTACAATGGAAACAGAAGAGAGCCAACAAATCCCATTCTTAGATGTTCTCGTCACCAAGAAACTCATTTACAGAAACAACCGTATACCGCAACCAACTACCTCTGATCACCATGTTCATTTCTAATCCAATCAGCCAGAATCATTTCCACCCTAGCCAACAAGAAGAGCCATCAACATCAGTAGTAACAACACTGAGCAAGAAATCAACCACCCCCCAAAACACCTTCATTTCTCAAAACAGCCATCCTGGTACATCAGTCTACCAAACCATATGAAAACTACAAAAGCAACCACGCAGGGTAACCCGGGAATCCGTATTAGCGTCCCATATATTGGAAGCATCAACCATCTCGGAAAGAACCTTATTAAAATGCAAACAGTGCTTTCATGTGAAACAAAATTTGAAATCACAACTGAAAGCTTCCGGGAGAAGTCTCCCATACAAAAACCAGCCCTGAAGGAATGTGTCTACCAAATGGCATGTGACTGTTGTAACAGGATTACCTAGGTGAAACTTGTAGACCACTGATTTAAACGTACGAATTTCGGAACACAAATCTTCAACGGACTTACTAGATGGCAAATCAGCTCTGAGCGATCACATATTAGCAAACCCTAAGCAAAGGCATTGCCAATAAATAAATTCGAAAATAAATAAATAAAATGGAAACTGCTGCAAGCCATACAAATGAAAAGGAACAGACCAGAACTCAACCTAGACCAAGGATACTTTCTGCCGAGCGCATCACGCTGGAGACAGACCACCATAATCTCTTCATGGCTTAGTGTTTTCACACGCACTACTGTATTGTTCATGTACTTATCGTTGCATGTTACCCATTGTAATATCCAGACAACTGATTCCTTTCACACGTATATTTGACGAGACCTATTGTTTATATTCACTCATTGTCCCATTGTGCTAGTCTGGCAACTTTCACACTTCTACTTATTGATTTCTACCAATTCGTCTAGATGTATTGATTTAATTCGATACCTATTGTTACATGTTACCCACATATAAGCTTTGCCAACCCTTTTATCGGATTGGTTTGAAAGCGATGCTAGGATCTACATCGAAAAGTCATCATTAATGAAGTCGAGGAGTTTGTTATCCATAAGCAATGTGCCTTCTTAAATATAAGTCTATCTAGAAGTCGCATCCAACCTCAACTTTGAATTATTTTTAAGGATAAACATTCCTGAGTATCGCGAGTAAATCATATGAAGCAAAATATGTACAGAAATAACAAACTAACCAGAATATGGAACCCATGCAGCCTCTTTAACATTGCCAACGTATATTTGTCTGTCTGTCTGTCCTTCTTTCGGTATACGCGGTCTGTCAGAAACTTTACGGACAAAGTTATGGATGGATTTTGATGAAATTTGTACACAGCTTATCCTTGGGCACAGTATCTGTCCATTAAATTTGCGGGGGATGTGGATTTGAATCCAGAGGCGGTTTATGTACGATTCTTTGACTTTCCTGTCAGCAACTTTACGGAGGAAAGTTTATATGGGCTTCATACAAGCACCAGGCCCATTGCAATTTGGTCGTCATCGGGATCTTCATCACTGGAAGTAAAAACGTTATTAAATGCGATTCTTCTTCATCATCGTCAAAGGGTCCGGCAACTTTCCGGCAAAAGCTTGGGCCTGGCACAAGGACCAGTCCATTACATTTTGGTCATCATCGGGATCATCATCCGCATCATCGGGATCATCATCCAAAAACGTTTATCATCGTCAAAGGACTCGTCAATTTTACGGGGAACGCTCAGACTAATAGGCCTGGCACAAGCATAAGTCCAAGTATCAATGTCCATTACATTTTGGTAATCTGGATCCAGAGATTTTTACGAAACTTTTTCCATTGACATAAGCTCTATAATCCATTATATCTTATCCGTGTGATCCGGAACCAGAATTAATTTTTGAATTAACGATTCTTCATTGTCATATGTTTGTATCTTTGTCAGCAATTTTACAGAAAAAGTTAAGAAAGAATTTTGACGAGCCTGCACAACCTGTCCGTAATGCCAGTCCCTATCCATTACATGTTGGTGCTGATCAGATTCATGGTTTTAACGGTTCGAAGCCATTTGCTATCTGATGTCTTAGCAGCAATGATTACTTAAAAATAAGTTATGCTCAGATACGGATGAAAGAGCTGGGCCTTTATACACATGTATTTGCACCGATCCATAACATTTTGGCGGTGATCTGCATTCAGGCATTTTTTAAGAGTAAGATTGTTAACCATTATACGAGATATAGTTTGTGGCCGAATTTTGCGTTCTCGGAGAGACAGTAAGTTTTAGGCTTGTGATGTTCCACATCTGTAACATTTTAATCCATTATGAGACAATGGATCGTCAACACCCCATGCCACTATTCATGCTAAAAAAAGACCCTGTTTATCAGGGCTATTACTTTATCCGTCAAGTTACAACATCCCATATTTAAGGAGCTAAATATTCTGAATATTTTCGAAATTGAATCAGTTTGCCGGGGTCGTTCATGTCAATGAATTCAATCACCATTCTGAACAACTGCGAGTGAATTAAAAAAAAAAAACAAATGCCTGCATGGATTTGAGTTCGTAGGTTTGGGGATGGCGGTGTGCAGGGTCTGATGTTGGAAATAAACAATTCACTTCAAGAACGGGAATTAAGTTTTACAGGCCTATAAAAATAATGTTCATGGTGTAATATTTATATCATACGTAATCTAGAGGTTACCGGTGCATTTATTCTCCTGCAGTTTGTCATTTAAATGTCATCATTCCACCCTCACCACACCTCTCCTACTTTAAAAAAAATTCTTGCAATGTCCATGCGTATGAGCTTTACGTGGGAGACGGATTCAGAAACGGGTGGGGAATGTTGTCAACTGAGAGGATGTAGCATGTGGCGCTGTGAGGGGTATGACGTGAAGTGGGACAACATCCGCCGGCCATTTGTGTTTACGTCGTCACGGCTGAGAGGCGCGCCTTGTTTAGAATGTTCAGCACGACAGGGAATTGGCCAGCGGTGTTACCGGTATCAGGTAAGTTCATGGGTATAATTTATATACCTGGTATTTCTTGTACTTCTTCAGATTTACTAAGATTTGAGGTCATGAAAATCATTTTCTTGGCAGTGAGGGATTCTTGTTATCACGAAATTGCATTTTAGCCTCGAAGAATGGTATCGGTCAGTGAACAACAACAACAGTATGTGGTTTCCTCACCTGTACAAAACACATTTGTGACAAACCAGGTGTACACATAATGAGCAAGGCCCAATCTTTTCAGCTGGATATTTATATACCCACGTCGGTATACAGTAGTGGTAATACGGTCCATTTACTGTTTTCACAGGTATTGTTACTATACAGATACCGGTATAATAATTAATATGGGCCTAGCTAGATATCTGTATTTTACACATAGGTCTATGTCATAACATAACTGATGAATAATTAGAGCAGTGGATCCATTGACTTGGCCAACTGACTTTAAGGCTGATATATACCTATAGATGTCTAAACAAGTTTTCAGTGACCAATGCGGTCACTGTGAGTTGGAGTCCAGCTCATGCGGGCTTCCTCGCCGGCTGTAGGCCTACGTGGGAAGGTCGGCTAGCAACCTGCGGATGGTCGTGGATTTCCAACGGGCTCAGCTCGGTTTCCTCCCACCATGATGCTGGCCACCGTTTTATAAGTGAAATATGCTTGAGTACGACGTAAAACACCAATGAAATAAACAAGTAAATGACGACTTTTTATATTGGACTAGTGCCGTTATAGATGCTGGCTCTTACCCAAGAAACTACTGTGAACCCACCGGCCAAGTTCCTCAGATTTGTTCCTGGATGCCTACATGTGATAAAACCCATGTGCAGACACTCCTCGACATACCTGCTTGGGCCAGCCGGGAGTTCAGGCCATAACTTATCTCTCAAGTAGTTAGATAATCCCAAAGTCCATCTTACATTTGAAAGTCAACTCGCTCTGAGAATACAGCTCGGTAATCGATTACCTCTGTGGTGTTACATCATGCAAAAGAGAGTTGCGCAAAGAAGGAATAACGAAATCAGTTAATTATCTACAATAGGATGGACATCAAAATTTAGTACCTTGCCCAGACTTGTGGATTACCAAACTACACGAGGGACAAGTTATGGCCTGCACTCCTGGATTGGCCGAGCAGGTAGGTTGAGGAATGTCTGCACGCTGAATTTACCACACGCTTTCATTCAGGGAGGAAATTGATGGACTTAACTTGCTGATTCACGATGATTTCCGGGGAAGGAGCCCGCATCTATATCGGCACCAGTCCAATATAGAAAGTCAGTGTGGATGCACGGTATCTAGTTACAGGTCTATGTACATGTATGTTTACACATGAGCCTCCATGGTCGAATGGGTCATAATGTGCTAGTGCAGAGCAATGATGCAGGAGCCTCTCACCAATGCGGTCACTGTGAGTTGTCCAGCTGGATTCTTCTGGTCAGATGTGGAAACATCAGCCAACCCCCCAGGCTCTACCCGGTTTCCTCCCACCATATTGCAGATATGCCATCGTTTTATAGAAATATTCAGGGAGTACAGCGAAAAACACGAGTCCAATAAAGGAGTAAATACAGTTCACATTACATCAACTGTTCTGGTCCCAGTCCCATGGGGGACCCATTCGTTGACACATCTCACAGTATACAATAGTCCAAAACCTTGCTGCATTTTTTGAGGTAATACCACTTAATTATATTCCCAAGAAAGCCAGAGAGTGACTGCAAATTACTGAGGGCATAGCCACACTGCCAGAAATTAAAGTTTCATATCACGTGATGCCAAAATTGTTGTTCAGGCCGGATGCTAAGTTGGCTCTTAACTGATCTTGAACACTCGATCAGCTAGACACTGTTCATCACAGCCCCAACTGTGTGGCCTGGAATGTTGCGTATACATAGCCATAGACCAGGAGTACATGTGTGGCACATAATAAAATATCAGTTTACCCTGTATTGAATTAATGTATGTACATGCACTGCCAGGGCTAGTTGCATGAACACAGAAAATAGCACATAACTGCAATACAGATATGGTAATTAAAGAAATTTAAGAAGCCTTAAAGAACAACGGGTAAGAATTATGTTATAGTTTGGTTATATCCAATATTCCATCAAAGAAGGAAATTCATAAAGTTTAGATGGGAGCATGGTCATCTAGATCTAAAGATGCATGAAATATGCACGACTGAAAAATGCTGTGGCATATTTAAAAGTGCTGCTTTTTTTCCCTAACAATGAAGGAAATGTTTAAGCTTTAAGATTTCAGTACCTTTAGTTCAGTTTATACAAAGTGTGCACACGCTACCAATAAATGTTTATAATTAACAAACAGCATGGAACTTAAATTAGGGGCTAGTACTAGGATTTCTCTTCAAGTTGTGGTATCAAAATAATGCTTGGTGCAAGTCTTGATTCCTAGATTTCTGCATGAACACTACTGTAGAGCCACTTCATTGAAATGTGGCCTATACTCAGCTATAGCTTAGTCCTTCTGTTCCCAACATTCTTTGCCTGATAGCACTACCTGTGCTGTCCTACAGTGACAAAGGTAAAATTTTCCAAATTTGGATTTTAAGTGTCTATTTTATAAGATTTAAATGTTTTGCAACATCCTCCCAGTTATCCTCTTTTTAGCCATAAGTAGAGATATAGAGATTATGAATGGAGATTTTGAAGAAATTCCATTGATATTAGCCCTGATTTGCTTTCCAGTGTCAAATCAAAGTGTTGGTCACCCAAAAATTTGAATATCTCTTAATTATAGTGTGCATACATATCAAATTGCTTGTGGACAAGCATAGGTGTTATGGTTTCCCTGTCCACTGGTCAAAGCCATTACAACTAAATGGGGGGCTCTCCATGGCTCAGTCGGTGAGCGCACTACCGCAGCGCAATGACCCGAAGCCTCCCACCAATGCAGTCGCTGTGAATTCAAGTCCAGCTCATGCTGGCCTCCTCTCTGGCCCTATGTGGGAAGGTCTGCCAGCAACTGGCGGGTGGTCGTGGGTTTCCCCCCTGGGCTCTGCCAGGTTTCCTCCCACCATAATGCTGACCGCCATGGTATAAGTGAAATGTTCTTGAGTACCGCGTAAAACACCAATCAAATAAATAAATAAATGAATACAACTATGGATGACCATGTACAAGTTACTCACTACTAGGTGGCTGTCTGTCCAACTGACTGTCATACATACATCTGGCAATTGTGAAGAAGCATTCCTGGATCCAGATCATCACCATATTGAATGATTGGCCAAAGGGCCAGCTGGCTGCTGAATCCTTCACATCCTTCATTTATGACTTTTCACTGACACTTGTGTGTAACACTTTCATGTGTTTTATGCTTGGCTTGTCAAGATGCCAAATGAGTGCATAACTTTACCGCTAAAGTTATATACAGACAGACAAACAAATGCCAGCAAAAGCATAACCTCCTTGGTGAAGGCACATGTAATAAAGAGTACAAGAAATGAATATATTCTTTAAGTTGTGATGTCATTAGCTTGTCACAATGTATGTTGTGATTTCATTAGCTTGTCACAATGTAAGTTGTGATGTCATTAGCTTGTCACAGTGTAATTCAGATGTACAAACAGATAGATTGCATGTGCAAGTTGTTCCCCTCAGTCTGAACTATCCAGTCCATGTTAATGGCACCATGATTGCACAGTGTGTGTTTACAGTTACCGAGGGACCCCAGGATAATGTTATCAGCTGAGAGATCCAGCCTGTGGTAATAAACCTAGAACATATAGGAGACTTAACCAGACATGATACCCTATCTAAAGGCTGACTAGAGACAGCTGATACCCTGGGTGTGTATGACACTGTGGTTATGGGGGGGGGGGGGGCAGTTTGGTCCAGGATCAACCATCCACACCAAGAACTGGGTATATGTGTGTCCAGGCTGTTTGACCAAGGGTTTCAGTCCTCCAGATGGCCACAGGTTGACCAACACGCAGTAACAGGGCAAGTACATGTATGTTATACACTTAAAGCATTCCAGAAGAAAAGCTTTTGCATGTGTTTACAAGTTTTAAAGTTTACAGCCATGTTTATAGGCTTTGGTGCGCTGAATGTCCTTGTGTAAAATGACACTTCTCTGACTTGTTTTGTTCAGCATTGGTTTAAGTGCTCTGCCTTTGTTAAGCTTTCTCCAGTGGTGTTTGAACTGGTCCTACATGCATGTGCATGGGTCCTCCTTGAAAATTCGTTACTTATTGAGGAGCCATTTGGAGTAAAGATAAAACATCTCTTGCAAATTCTGCAAGTAGATAAATTGTCTGCTCTCCAAGCTAGTTAGCGAATGAATAAAAAAATTAAAGTCCACTTGCTATGCAGTGTATGAACTTTGCTTTTGCCATTTAGCCTGGTATTATGTGTATGGCAAGTAAGTAAAAAAATTTACCACCTTCAGGGATGGGAAATTTGCTTCTAACTGGCAGGTTTCAGACTTTTATGGTTCAAATTTGAAAAACAAAAGGCAACTTGTTTTGTGATTGCTAATGTAATTTGGTGTTGGGTATGGTATTTTCAGACTTTCTTGGCAAACGTCAGACTTACCTCTGAGCATGAATTCCGATGACTGCACCTTGGCAGGTAGATTACCACATTTCCTCGCCACAGTATTTGAGTTTGTTGCTGATGGCTGGTTGTTGACCGAATTTTCAAACCTTGATGTTACTTGTTATGAGTATGTGTGCACATGTTATTTGTTGCACATGTTTGTATGTGTTACCTGTTGCATATATGCTTGTACATGTTACATGTTGCACATATGTGTGTATATGTTACTTTTGACATGTAAATGTGTACATGTGACTTGTTGCACATATATCTTACTTGTTGCACATATGTGTGTACATTTGACTTGTTGCATATGTGTATACATGTCACATATTTTATGTATACATGTATATACATGCTCAATATGTAGATGCCTCACAGGCCACAAAGCTCCCGATCCATTCTTAGTTTTGTCAACCTGTGAGTTTTATGCATTATAGCTTATAATAAATAAGGGCATTACCTGGTTATTTTTGAAGGTGTTTTTCTGCTTCACATGTTTAAATTTCATACACTATACAGATTACAATATGTACGTGTGACCTTGTGTAAGACTTTACATATATACTAAACCTATTATTCATAGTAATTGGATCCAGTGCACGGACACACCTGAAATGATTGGATTAGTTTTCAGATATGTCCATGGAGTAGATGCGAAATAAAATGTACCTGTATGCGCGCAGTTAGGCCTCCAATTATGGACACAAAGTAATACTAAAAACCTGTTTCACAAAACTATTTATTTTGTTACATAAAATGATGATTTACATAACCTTGCAAATTGTATTTTTTGTGTAAAAATAAAATTAATTACCTTGTAATTAAGACGGACGCTCTCATTAAGATAGGTATGCCTGTTAAGTGGTCTATAACTTGGGTAATTTGTGACAGCCAAGAATTCTTTGTATGATTGATTTTCTTTTGGGATAAACTGTAATATGAGACATATTTTTGATTCTGTCCAAGGACACTGTGATTGTAGGATGTAAATTGCTGTGATACTGGAAACAGTAACATACCACCGCTGGTGAGGTGGCTGTTGTTGTGGGATCAGTGGCAAGATGTGATTCTGCCAAAGTATGCTGCTGTGGTCTGGTACAAAGGGAGAGCGTTTTGTTTTGATGTGTGCTGTGGTTGGCATCTACTGTACATTGTACCCACAGCAATTTAAGCCTTAGTCTCGTATACCTGACAGCATATTGATCTGCATGTACCTCGACAGTTTTACCGTTGGTCTGTAACTCGCATGCAGGCCACACCTCTACCTAGACCCGATCAACACTCCTATCACACTGTTTAGCATTTCTGAGAATCATTTGTGTTGCTATGGCAACATGCTGCAGGTAGCTATATTGAGTAGACATTATGATGGCAGGTAAAGGGTGCCTCTGAGTGGTTCTGAAGCAAGCAGTAGTTCTGCTGTGTACACAGCATGCAATATGTCTGTGTGTGTCAGTACAGGTTAGCACATTTGTTTTCTAACGGCTGTTTCTGGTTTGCTGACCAGTGAGCTTTCCTTGTCTGGATTTACCAGATGAACGTTGACAGTGTTGCAATACAGAGGCAGAGGTCACACCCTGACAGCTGTGTGACAGCTAACCGAGGGAGCTGGCTATTAAGGCTTGCTGTCTCCCTCTCGGTTTGTCTGGTAGTTGTCACATCACTTCTAGGGCGTGTGCTGTTTGTGCTTGTTGAACCCTGTAGGCCCATGGATTTTACATTGCTAGGATTTTCAGGTAATTTAACCATTTTCCGCCACCATCTCTGACCTTCTGGTTGGTCATTCATGGGGACATCACACATTGTTGTCCCACAGTACACATATATTTGTTGAAATGATTTATTTTCATTGTAGTATGTCTTTTTTCTCTTTTTTAATGTTTTTTTTCTCTCTCTTAATTTATAGGGCCTCAGGCATTACATCACTGATTGATTCACCCTCTGAAATAAAGATATCTGGCCTTAACATTCTGAACATTGTGGTCAACCATGACTGTCTCTCAAGGTTTTCCACTTCTGTTGCCAGCTGTCTTCATGTACTCAAGTTTAAATTATGGAAGTAACATATTCAAACCTTGACTCCTAATTCATGTACATGACACATGTAATGCAGTCGCAATATACAGGTGTATCCTTAACCCTCTTGTAGGCCGACTTCGTTTGGAGACGACAAACATAGAGCTCTCCCACATGACAACTGCTTTTAGTGTTTATTCTCTGATTATACCAGTCTATATGACAGAATGCACCTATGGAGGAATGATTATGGCTTAACGCCACATCAGCAATATTTCAGCCATATCATTTATGTAAGTAAAATAGACATTTATTTCACATACATGAACATGTTTTACCTGTACTTTACTTGTGAAATTCTGATGCATGTGACATATTTATGTACAAAATCTATGTACGAAATATTTGTACATCACATATTTACAAATACCCGAAAGCTTTTTGATATATGTATACAAAAGGAGGTCCCTATGTTGACAGAACAAGTTTTTGAAATTTAATCACTGGTGTTTGTTCTCAGCTCTGTCAGGCCATTGTGTTGAAATTCAGCGAACAAGCAAGATAAACACTTGTTCAGAATATGACAGCTGTTCAGATTTCTCTGAATGTTTAACTAGAATTAGGTATTGTATTCTACATGTGTGCACTAGTGTCATTGTGAAATGTGATTTACATGTAGTCTTACTGCATATATGAACATTTGTATAAATTTATCCAAACAAATGTGCTTGCACGTAGATTTTGATGAAAAAGACACATCAAAAAAGGCCTGCTAGAGGAGTGAAGCCTTCAGAAGCCTGTGTCTGCAGTCATAGGGACACATTAAAAGTTCTGGGTTAATAATTACCTCTTGATACATACATATGATGCTGGCCTGTTTGGAGACCAGCACTGAATATATCAGGGGAGACATGATACATTCTCTTTATAACCTGGATATAGATGTGCATGGATATGTGATATAAACAGATAGGACTGTGTAATTATGTGTGATTATGGATTCATACACGTGTTGTTATAGCCGGTCGTGGACATATTTATTGATACATGTGTTAGCACATGCAAGTGTATGTGAATGAAATTATGTACACATGTACAGTACATGTATGTATTATTTATGACTGGCTTCATTTTATGTATGCTTGGGCGACGACAAGAAAGGTAATTTAGCTTCAGTAACTCACATTGAAATTTACAGATAATTTCATGAATTAATATGTGGTTAAAGTCTCCTCTCAGATATTACGTTGGTATTGCAGATGAAAAAATGGACAGGGTTTGAAGTTTTAAACCTATAAAAAACATGATAAACTTGACTGATGTAATAGCAAGTCTGCTTATACTGTTTATAGAGATATCCCTATATGCAACTCATTGTATAAAATGCAGTCGCTGTGAGTTCAAGTCCAGCACATGCTGTCTAGATCTGCTAGCAACCTGCGGATTGGGATAGTCATAAGTTTGCCCTGGGCCCTGCCAAGTTTCTTCCCACCATAATGCAGCCTGCTGTAGTATTTAGTGAAATATTCTTGAGTACAGCATAAAAAATAAATCAAATAAGTGCAGTAATTGATCAGGTTAGTGCCCCGATGTTGTTGAGGACTTGTTGAATGTAGCTAGTGACGAACATGTCTACTGGTTACTTTTGACTGCAGTATGTTTTTAACTGATGGAAAATAACTTGTTCTCCCATGGTTTTGTTTTTTCCCACACATCACCTTAAGTGAAAGTTGCATTGCAATGTATGCAAAACAACTCCGTGTAACCTCCATTTTCAGCCCCCATTGTTGGTATGTATATATACATGTATTTCGTTATATGAGATTAATATGTGCAGACTATGAACGAAAAGTAATATCTTACAGGTTGATCATCGTCTTTAATTTCTTGTGAAAACATTATTGTATACACAGATCAACAGAAAACTATTAAGCTTAACCTGAAAATTCACTGAAGACACTGTGACTGTGTGTAGGGAGGGGGGGGTCCGTCAAAGCCGTGGACAGGTATGTGTGCTGGCTGCAGACAGTGAAAAGGCTATGGCCGTAAGCTGGGGAGGCCAGGTTATTCAGGTGCTGTGGGTGCAGAGCTAATGTACATGAGCGGGTTAAGGAGGCACCAGTCTTTGTACAGCTCTAGCGGATTCCAGCAGAGTATCCAAACACAGTCTATTGATGCAGGAGGAGAAGAGAATTGTGGGTACAGATTTGTAGCAGGTAGGAGCCTTAACCAAATCAACTCCCTGCAGAGAACCTCTTGTGTATGAGCACACATTCTAGGTAACATGCACACCTGTCTTTACCTGAACGTTTAAGCTGCAGACTCGATACAGGCTGTAATCCAGTTATGATGCTTGGGACATTTTAATATATATATATGGCGCTAATGAAAATCAAGATCTGAGTGATGATTTTGTGGTGTTAATCACTCTGAATTCACATGGATTAACTGCTGGGAAATGGGATGTGTACACACTGTGTTACAGTGACCCCCGAGTGATTAGGCCACTGAGTTCATACAGGGTGCCTGCTATATCTCCTGTATCAGGGGTTATTGCTGGAGTTCAGCCTGTCCTTAGACTTGGAGGAATTGTGTAAGTACATTGTATGGTTGTTCACAGGGTTATCCTGGAAATCCACAGCCATCAAGATGAAAGATGTTTCGTTGCACTTGTCTTCTTTCCGTCGTACTTGTAATTGATATTGGCCAATTATATTCCTTCTTAGTACCTGTGTAAAGTAAAGGCTTAATTGTGTGAATTCTGAAAAGATCACTCCTTTGCTACATGTGTCTTGTATTTTTAAAAGTGACTGTTTTAAAGGGAAGAATTCTGGTTATTAGGAAAAGTTGCGAAAGCTCAGTGAAACCTTTTCTCTTCTCTGTATACGTATAAATGCTCCCCTGCATTGCAAAAAATACGTACATCCTGAGAAAGGAATGAAATTTTTTTTTCAGAATGCTTGTTTTGGAGTAGATAAATAGTAAATAAATCTGGTAGCTCTACTTCACATGCATGATATTGTCAGGTGATCTGAAATCACAATACTATGACCCCTCTAAAGAATTTGTCGAGAATGTACTGTGTTTCCAGAATTATTTTGACACTGTACTGAAATCTGAGAATACTTCAGTCAAGAAATTTGTCAGGTATGGCATTGTGAAGTGGTTTTCTTTTGCATTTGACCAGTTTTAGTTTTATCCATTGTCATGGTAACAGGTATGATGTTAAATACTGGTTAACCACCAGTCTTGTGAGTATACATGTATAGCTGAAGGCTAGTGAAAGACTAAAGATAATTTTTGCTGGTTAGGCCACTGTAAAAGAAATATATATATATAGAGATATATAAATATACGTGTATATATATATATATATACACTGTATATATATGGCATATTTAATATTCCACTTAGATATCATAGGTTAGATCAATTAATCCACTTCATTTAGACATTTAAGATGTCACTCAGCCCACCTAAATTAGTTATACTTTGATTGATGGAGTAATAAAAGTATTGGGCTTATGCTTCGTGGTTGGTGGGGGTGCAAACATTGTATATGTTGAGGAACCCCTGTTGGATCCATATTTCAAGATTAGCAATACTCACTTGCAGACATGCTTCATGTACCCTGAAGTGTAACAGTTAATGGTACCTAACTTTTGTGTCTTGATGAAAGGGAGGCACATTGCTAGCTAAATGGTCTTGTGTGGCCTTACATAGTTTGCTGGCTACCACTAGTCTTCCACCCATATCACATGTGTACATAGTATAATATGTCACACATGAAAGAATCTCTGGAACTCAGTTGGCGAAGATATCTGCCTCTCTTATTCTATTTAACATTATCAGTCACAACAAAAACACGTCACGAATCAGAAGAGTTTGTCTTGTAAAGCAGTAACAAAAATAGAGCAAAAGAAAATTCAGCATCATATCTAGTGAGGTGAAAATGGATCAATTTGTTCACTAAACCATCCGGTCCTGGAGGTAATTTCTGACCTGTTGCTTAATTTGTGCCAGTATAGTCACCAGCAAATATTGATTAGCTTGACATCATGGTAAAGGACATTTGTGTAAGCCTGCCATCATCAACATCTTGCAAACCAATGAAATTGGTCAGGTTTGTTAGCTGGCCAGATGTAGTACATGTGCATGTACGCTTCCTGCTCCATCCTCATCTCTTTGTAGCTAGTCATGAATTGAGTGGAGGTTAAGATGCCAGCTACATGCAGCAAGTAGTGATTTACACATCAGTGTGTTTAACCCTTGACTCTGGTTGCCAAGGCACATTATTTATTTCTGTTAATCATTTATCCTGTCTAAGTATGTCAGTGGTTGAATGTCCACAGACACTGTTGATGCTTGGTCTCCAAATACATACAAAATGCCTGGTTTTAAATTAAGCACAACACTATAACTGCCATCCTATTTTTAAATCGGGAAAATATTTGAAATGAATTCACCATCACAGTTGTTTGGCTCCTTTATTACTCCTAAAAATGAATAAAAGTTTATCTGTTTGTCCTATAAATAGATAAACAGGGCTTCTGTACACTGGTTGATAAATGGATCTCTGGTGTGACTGCTTTAAAAGAAAAGACAACACTTTCCCAAATGTGAATATATATCAATAAAGAATCCTATTCATCGTTCAAAAACGTCCGTTTTCATTTTTGTGACACATGATAACCAAGATATCACAGTTCAAAGTAAGCAAAAACGCCTAAGTGGGGAAATCAAATGGGCTGCAAGGCTCTCAGTTGTAACCAATCAGGGCGAGATAATTTTACCACTGGGGAAGACATCAGTTTCAGCTTTGACGTCACCCGTACCTAGTTGACCGCTTGCTATATAGAAGTAGCTGATTTCCTTGCTATTACGAGACAATTCTGAAATACTGTAAAGCAATTCTCAATGGGAAAGTAGTACTAGAATACATCTGGAGTTATTTCTCAAGGTATTAACCAGGAGGCCACAATGCATGGTCCTCGATTGTAATAATATATGGGGCTGTACTTCACACAGAAAGTAGTGTCTCGCACCAAATTCTGAAGAACATAGGGTACGGATGACACGACATCATGTTTCCGGTTTCTCTAAAATGGCGTATCGTATGGCCTCGTAAGAATTCTTGAACAAAAGGTGATTTATGAGTTACCAAGTGCGTCATTAAAAAAAATGCCTGTGCCCGTTTAGGTCTGTATGGACCCCTCTTCTGAAGTAACTTTGGTTATATTTTTTGTTGGCTTTTCTTTTAATATGAAGGGTTTACGAGTGCATACAGTCTCTCCTGGGAGTTAAGTCTGGGGCAGGGGTCACAGATGAGGCCACCTGTGGATTAAGGCCCAGGGACAGGTACAAGGATACACATGTTATATATCAGAAGAACCAGTACCAAACTTTATACCTTTGAGATGTACATGTACATGTGTAAGGAAAGATAACAAAGTGACAAGTTTGGGGAACTTTGCAAAGTGGGGACTGGTACTGTGACCTAGCGCCTAATGTGTATACATGTATAAAACATGTGGAAAGCCCTCATATATACAATGGTACTGACTCAGCCTGTTCAGCCAGTAAAGTGACACAAAGCTGATAACAGTAAGCCTATTAAAGCTACAGAAGTGTTTAACAAACAAGCTTTGTTTGTGATACCAACACTTTCTCAGTGGATTTGTAAGAGTACATGCCATAGGCTTCATGGGTTTTTTAGGTACATGTGGTTGGATTGTTTTATCAGCTCATTGTTATCTACATGTAGATCAGGTTTTTGTTTTGGTCTTCAGACCCAATATTTAATGTTAGAATAGATTGTTTATAAGCAGCGTACAGAAAACAGTAATAAGTTTCAGAAGATGAGCCAAAAAAAACTATGTCATGTCACTGGTATTCAACTTTACCATAATGGTCAGTACAGCATAAAATAGAATTCTGGCATTTGAACAACATTTTGTTTATTGGAAAAATTTGAAACAAATAACTAAAATTAAAATAACCCTAATCCTTCTGTATGTGAAAGATTTACACATGCTGTAGAGTGCTGCCATGCTTCACTTTTGAGTGAAGATTTACACATGCTGTAGAGTGCTGCCATGCTTCACTTTTGAGTGAAGATTTACTACACATGCTGTAGGGTGCTGCCATGCTTCACTTTTGGATGAAGATTTACACATGCTGTAGAGTGCTGCCATGCTTCACTTTTGGATGAAGATTTACACATGCTGTAGAGTGCTGCCATGCTTCACTTTTGGATGAAGATTTACACATGCTGTAGAGTGCTGCCATGCTTCACTTTGGAGTGAAGTTTTACACATGCTGTGGATTGCTGCCATGCTTCACTTTTGGATGAAGATTTACACATGCTGTAGAGTGCTGCCATGCTTCACTTTTGAGTGAAGATTTACACATGCTGTAGAGTGCTGCCATGCTTCACTTTTGGATGAAGATTTACACATGCTGTAGAGTGCTGCCATGCTTCACTTTTGGATGAATATTTACACATGTTGTAGAGTGCTGCCATGCTTCACTTTTGGATGAAGATTTACACATGCTGTAGAGTGCTGCCATGCTTCACTTTTGAGTGAAGATTTACAACACATGCTGTAGAGTGCTGCCATGCTTCACTTTTGGATGAAGATTTACACATGCTGTAGAGTGCTGCCATGCTTCACTTCTGAGTGAAGATTTACACATGCTGTGGATTGCTGCCATGCTTCACTTCTGAGTGAAGATTTACACATGCTTTAGAGTGCTGCCATGCTTCACTTCTGAGTGAAGAGTTACACATGCTGTGGATTGCTGCCATGCTTCACTTCTGAGTGAAGATTTACACATGCTGTAGAGTGCTGCCATGCTTCACTTCTGAGTGAAGATTTACACATGCTGTAGAGTGCTGCCATGCTTCACTTTTGAGTGAAGATTTACCCATGCTGTAGAGTGCTGCCATGCTTCACTTTTGAGTGAAGATTTACACATGCTGTAGAGTGCTGCCATGCTTCACTTTTGAGTGAAGATTTACTACACATGCTGTAGGGTGCTGCCATGCTTCACTTTTGGATGAAGATATATGAATATAGATGTGTCTGATTATAAAAAGATGTACATGTACATGTAACTCATGACTGTGTCCATTTGTTATACCGAGTCATCCTTTCCAGTTGACTGTGGGCAGCCTGTGGACAGCCTGTGGATGGTTGTGGGTTTCCACTGGGCCCGGTTTCTTCTCACCATAATACTGGCAGCAGTCATATTAGTGAAATATTCTTGATTACAGCATGAAACATCAGTAAAATAAATAACTAAATAAATAAATATATCAAATCCACCTGTGCTGGACGGTGATTGTACAAGGGACACACTACATATTTTTCTGATTGTTTAACTCTAGTTGAAACAGAACCAATTCTACAGAACAGTAACCAGCACAGCTTACACAGGGATAAAGGCTTATAAGCCAGGTGTACTTCATATACCCAGCCACCCAGGCTATGTGCAGTCTGGCATATACTCCTGTGTCAAGGCTTTATATTCACACAGGTACAATTTATTCCTGATTAGGCCATTTGCCAAAACAGGCTGGGCTGAAGCACAGCCAGCTTGGGTCACCGTAACTAATCCGTGATACAAAGGCTTGTTAACACATGTATTGTCAAAGCTTTAAATGTCTAACCCACCAGAGTGGAAGTGTCCTAGGTGTGCGTAAGCCCTTGTCCAGTAAAAGGATTGACCTTCAAGAAATTACTGTTTAGCTTATCTTTGCAACCTGATAGGTTTGGAATGAAACACAGGTTATGGATTCTCGCTGCATATGGCAGAATTAGATTAAACCAACCACAATGAAACAAAAAAAAATGCATGCATGTCCAAACAATAAATTTCCCACGATCCACAGGCGTAGTAGCTCCAGTGTACATTTGTATGGTAGGTACATCTAAATCTTAATAATCATTTGATCTTGAAGCTTTTTTTTCTGTGGTCAACTAAGTTGATCATTATCATAATTCTGTTTAAAAAGCTGTGTAAAACTGCTACTCATTGCGAATCTAAAATTGTAATGTTTCTGTATATGTGACTTCTTTCCCACCAAGAGCTACTTTTATTGCCCTCCAAAATTGAATTTTCTCTTTCATTTTTCTGACCTACAGATCATAGTATTTTACTCATTGGACTGACGCTTTCTGCTACTAGTTATTTAGTGATGAACAAAATTTTTATAAAGTTTTACTCCTGTGACCAATGCGGTCACTGGCTCAGGCTGACATCCTCTCCTATCGTATGTGGGAAGGCCTGCAGCAACCTATAGATGGTCAATCTGCTTGCATTAATTACACCAGAATGCTAGCGACGGTCACATCAGACAAAACTAACATTGTACAGGGTACAATGGAATATTTATGGATGTATTTATTTGACTGTTGTTTTACGCTGTACTCAAGAATATTTCACTTATGACGGTGGTCAGCATTATGGTGGGAGGAAACAGGGCAGAGCCGTGGGGAAACCCACGACCACCTGTGGGTTGCTGGCAGACCCTCCCATGAATGGCCAAAGAGGTGAAATTGAATAATCCTCCAAAATTTTCAGGTCTGTTACAATCTGAAATTAGTGCATTAACTCATGCTCTTGTATTATGTGTGGTATGTACTGCCTAATGATATCAGCCGAGCAAAGTGGGCTGTATCTTGATTTGCACTTGTTTGTGTTCATGTGTAAACATAATTTCTCAGAAACTTGTTGACATTGGTCTTCCGAATTTGGTACACACATTCTGCTTATTGTAGATGTTATCTGATTAATTTTTTGGGGTGGGGGGAGGTGTCTTTTTTTTTGGCACAAAAAAGAGGGCATATGCTCTACTGTGCACACAACAGAGGGCATGTGTGTTTAATGTAAAGTGGAGCTCTCATCTATGTTCTATATGCAGATGTAGGCAGAAATTATTTATGAACTTCAAGAGAAAATAGGCTCATTACTATGTTACTAAAGTATAAACTGATTGAAGATGTGTCATGCTCTAAATACTGCTTGAAATCAAAGTAATCTGCTTATCTGCTAGGAAGGTGCATGTACCTGTATGTGTGTTGTCAGGAGGGATCATTTAGGAGTCAGAGGATATCTTTCCTGTGAAGACAAAATCAGCCTCCAGAAAACAGAATCACATTCCAGACAATAGAATGATCACCTTTCTGAAAACAGTATTACCGTCTTAACAACAGTGACACCTTCCTGCTCCATACGGTGGGGTTAGCAGTGGAATTTTCCTCTCGCAATAGATGGCGCTGTAGTGAAGTAGGACCTCTGTGTTTTGTTGCGTGACACCAGACTTTTTGTGGGTTACAGCTCCACTTATGCATGATGGATATAATCTATTCCTTGTGATGCTGCAGTGTCACTGAAATGAGGTAATATATCCCACTTCATGCTTCTGGAGTTATCCCATTGTTACCCAGCGACCAGTTTTGGTCAAGGGGTATTGTCATAGCGGGCAGTATCCGCCTGTCACTCTGTTCGTCCATATTCCTCGTAAACGCACTATCTGTAGAACGGTTTATCCAATGTTCACCAAACTTACACCACACTCACACAATGGCAAGAGGAAGAACCCTATTGATTTTCAGTGACCTTGACCTTTTTCTTCAATTTAATTGTGGTCATTTAAGTTAAACTTTATACAAGGTTTGGAAGCGTTCTATCTCTAGAACGCTCTATCTCTAGACTGGTTGAAGTTCACCAACTTTATACCACACCTACACAATTTTGTGAATGGCTGGTATTATACATAATGTCGCTTGGAATTTTTTATCTATTCACTGCATTGTATATGTACTTAAAGCTGAGGGGTTTTAAATGCATTGCATGGTATTTTGTTTAAGTTTTGCTGTCAAGCACATGGAATCCAATGTAACCTTGTCTGCATGATATCCCCAGAGCTGCTTGTAATCAGTCAATCTTTACCAGGTTTGCCTTGAAGCTTTATTACATGAGCCCCAAGAAGAGCGATTTAGGGAAAGTTCTTCAAGTTGTTCATGTTTTAGTCGGTATTCTGACATTGTAGCACGCAGTCACTTAATCTGCACAATATCTCTTGAAGTACAGGGCTGAAATTAATCAAATTTGGCTTGGAGTTCAATGACAGAAGCCTTAAAGATATGAGTAGGGTTTGTGTGTCTATTCCTTCATCCATGTATTTTGATATTTTAGCAGGCAATGACCAGGCCCATGCATGCAATATCTCCAAAACTGCAAGGATGAATCTAGTCAAATTTACTGTTTCTATCACCCTGGGGTTCTAGAAATTGATTTACTTACCATGGAAAAAGACTAACTCAAAAATATGCAGGGGTAAAACAAAGTGTTTTTTTTGTGTGTTTGTGCAAGCTAGGATCAGAAGTATTTAAATTCACTGTCATGTCTTATGTTTGTTTTGGAGATTAGGGGATGCAAATGGTTGTATATTTAGAGGGTGAACCAGCCAACACACAGTATATGTACATGAACAGTGGAACATGCATCGTCTTGTCTGTAAGAGCTCAAACAACATTTGACTTTGTAAGCCATCCCCTTTATTTGCCCTGTCTTGCTTGGCCCCTTGTCTGAAGTGTGCATTCCTGAAACGTGTGTGGGACAGAAAATCCTACCATATAATGTGTTAAGCTTTGGTTCTGTTCTAATTGTGACTGCGTGGTAACGGAAATGTGTATGCATGAAGGTTGCTGGGAATACAGATGGTCTCTTTCTAAGACCTAATTAATCTAGAGCAAAAGTTTGATCTGGCATTAAAGGTGATTATGTGCTCAAGGATTGGAAATGTTTTCATGGCCTTATCCAGGAGGTGCTATTAATCGAAGGACAGATCTAGAATGTCTATTTCAGCATTTCAGCACAATAGTGAAGAGACAAGGTACCTACATTGCATGTACAATTTGTTTCTGCTATGTTAAGTGGCCTTCTATAATATAAATCAGATATACTATTTGTTACACAAAGACAGTGAACATGTGTCATAACTTTTGCATGTTTAATTTTGTTGCATGGGTTTTGATACAGTAGGTACAAGTATTTATGGCAAATTATAGATATACAAGACATGATAAAGATAATTTTTGACTGCAGATAGACCTGATCGATAACTTGGTTATTTTCCCTTGTTTTGACAACCCAATGCATTCAGTCTCATAATGCTAAAGAGGTCAGTGGTATATGTATGTCTTATTGTTACCTATAAGGTGCAAATTTAGACCCTACCCTGAATATTTGAGACATCATGTAAATCATATCAATTCACAAGCTCAAATATATCAGATCATAATATCATTATAACAGTATTGTAGTGATCTGTAACCGTCTACCGTCCTTGCGAAGGTTTGCCGGCAACCTGCAGATGATAGTGGGTTTCCCCCTGGCTCTGCCCAGTTTCCTCCACCATAATGCTGGCCTCCGCCATATAAATGAAATATTCTTGAATGCAGCGTAAAGCACCAATCAAATAAATGAATGTAACAGTGAAATGATGTTTCCAGAGTTAAGGTATGTTTAAAGAAAAGAACACATTTTTACATCCTATACCTTATAAGAAAGAGCTTTACTTACGGTTAAATAAAAAATCTCAGTTTTCTGGCGGAAGTGCTTGTTATATGAGTATTTAATAGTTAAACATCCAAGGCTGAGAAGCCTTTTTAGGCCGCCATTTTAACAGATTGCTTACGTCATCGTGCTTAGCTTCGCAAAGTAGCTCTTCTGACTTTGAAGGTAAAAAAATCATGTAGATAACGTAATGGAGGGCTTTAGTGGAGACCCCAGCTCTATTTCTGATGATAGTGAATGTAACTTCGGATTACAAGGCTACCAGTTTGAATCGTAGAGGAGGGAGGTTGAGATCAGTAGTGCGACCTACCACGCATCAAGCTCAAGTGAGTGGGAACTGGGATTTCTGGCTTAGACAGGGGCAGTCTGTGAAAGGAAAGGTTGCGCTCTCAGGATATTGCAATTCAGACACATTTTGGCAGCCTACAGCCACGCGTGTAGGCATGATGTGGCCCTCTAGTACATCTCAAACTCTTCCTTTTTAGAGTTGGCTTTAACAGAACTTAAATTCCATGATTATCACAATGTACGAAGGTATTTAACTTAGACTGGAAATGCACGTCAATTAAATGGCAGGAGTAAAACCTTAAGCACAGTGACATCACAATGAATATTTAAGAGGAGGAAACGGAGGATTTTCATTGGACAAGCCTAAAACATGGCAGCTCTTTCTATGTACCCCGATAGGTGGGTTTTGTAAAAAATGATGATGTTTAAAACAGTTTGTCTCTTTTACGAAGCCTTTAAAAATGTAAAAAAAAAAACAGTATTCCACACAGTTGGGTACTCCCATACCAAAAGACATCTTCTTGTGAAGAAAATTTTGTCCATCAAGATGTTCTATTTCTAACATTTTGTCACACATATAAATTTTTGATCTCTTTTTTGTTCATCAGTAGTTACTATTTATCTATTTACTGATTTAATTGATTCATTGATTGATTGATCGGGCAAAAGTCAGCTGAAGTGTAATCACAAAGTTCTAACTATCAAAGCCCCTTCACATATTTTTGAATTACATATGTCTTCGCATGTGAAAAGTGTAATGATATATTTGGGAATTGCCGCATTACAGATAATTTGATGCTTTTTGTGACACCTTGTACATGTAAGCTCTTTCTTGTAAGAAAGTAAAAAATATATCATGGATGACGTGACACTGGTAATAGGTTTGCATCTTATACTCACAGACACTGTAATTGTTAGCAGAGAGTTTTGACTTCAAGAAATAGGATCCATTCCTTGATATAAGTGAGCATGGAAACTTGATCTGATTTGGCTGAACCTTTAAAGTCGCCTGTTGAGAAGTTATAGGCCATACTGGCTGGCTTTGATAAGATCACGGCTCACACATGCACTTATACTGTTATTCGTGAACCGTTTCACATGTTTCCAAGGGAGTTATTATAGTTTTTGTGAAGCCCTGAAACCGACCAATCCAACCCAATTTAGTTTTGTCTCCAAAATCAAATTAAAAATGTGCATGAATTGCCCGGAAAGGTGCCTTTTTATATGTAAAAAGGTTGAGGGATTAGGATAGTATTAAATGTAAATCTTCTGAAACCACTTTCTCCAAACCTTACAAAATCTGTGTCCTTAAGCTGTTTATAGTGTTGGTGTTGAAAGCACTGATAAACCCAGGACAGATATACACGTAGCACCGATAAACCCTGGACAGATTTACATGTAGAACTGATAAACTCAGGACAGATGTACATGTAGCACAGATAAACCCAGGACAGATTTACATGTAGAACTGATAAACTCAGGACAGATGTACATGTAGCACAGATAAACCCAGGACAGATTTACATGTAGCACCGATAAACCCAGGACAGATGTACATGTAGCACAGATGAACTCAGGACAGATGTTCATGTAGCACCGATAAACCCAGGACAGATGTACATGTAGCGCCGATAAACCCAGGACAGATTTACATGTAGCGCTGATAAACTCAGGACAGATGTACATGTACATGTATATGTGTTTGCTACGTTTTATTTGTAGATTTTCAGAATGCTTACAGAAGCTTAACCTTCAGGTTAACAATGATGGTAGCATCTTGAATGAAACCGCTCTGAATTGCCATTAGATTTCATTCTAATAGACAGGCATTCTTTCCTATAACTAGGGCGAGCAAGAGGAGATTTACTTAGATTACAAAGCATATCTAGGTCATTTCGAGTTATATGGTTGTCATGGTGGAATGTCAGACCTGAAGATTCACTTTCATCATTTGCCACAGTGTTGCCGTACATCTTTTGTGGCTGTGTATGTATAAGCATGTACATCTGCCACATAACATGTACAGGTAGGTCAGCAATTAGCTTATCATGTACATTTATGTTTTTATGTTTATATACAATTACACAGCTACATGTTTTAACATTTTTATGTAAATTAATTGTGAATCACCCAGAATAAATTTTTTTTTTTTTTGGATAGACTCTCGTCAGTGCATTCCACCAGATTCAGTGCCTGGTGGTGGGTTTTAGGACTGACATGTTTAATATATGTTAATATCATGTATTTAATGGTTTTGTGTTTTGTCTCCTGCAAAACCACTGGACATAGTACAGTATGTTAGTGAGAACTGTAGCACTCCTCATTGGTGTGGCACAGTGCACTTCAGGTCCCAGGCTGGACAGGGATCATCATGCTAATACATTGACATGTGCCTTGCAAAGGACTTTTGGAGGTTTCCTTGTGGAACTTGTGCACTCATTAACCTGCCCAGTGTTGTCTAAGTCAAGCATTTTTGAGTGTGATGTTGAAACACCAGTGAAAT
Organism: Acanthopleura granulata; assembly: GCA_016165875.1. Classification (NCBI taxonomy): domain Eukaryota; kingdom Metazoa; phylum Mollusca; class Polyplacophora; order Chitonida; family Chitonidae; genus Acanthopleura; species Acanthopleura granulata. The sequence goes on along the minus strand of JABBOT010000023.1, from coordinate 1,116,979 downwards.
AAATTAGTTGTCCAGTACATTTGGATACTTGTTGACTGACTAACCACTGACTTGTTTTATTTATTTGACAAATAATTTAGAACTGATATATTTCTTGTGTAATGAGCAATGTTTGCATAGGTTTAGCCATAGGGGTGTTTTTCCAATATTTATCCTATTTCCAATATAATGAGACACCCTGATTTCAAATTTTAGCTATTTTTAAAATGCGTGAAAAAGTTGAACTGGCTTTCTGATAAACAGCCTTACTCATGAATATTAATATTTTGTGTACTGTCATAATGTATCGTTACATTTACTTATAGCTACAACTCTAAAGAAAAAAAGCCCCCCCCCCCCAAAAAAAAAAATGAAATTACTAATTATAAATAGTCCAGCAGCAATACCATGAGGCAAGCGAAGTGGAGTATGATTTAACTACATGTGCAGAGTATAACATTAATATGTGTGTCGCAACACCTGCGGTAATAAGGCATAATTGATCTTTGCAGAGAATGATAGGTTTTACTTTGTACGTGTGTGTGCCATGACTTTGCTGGCTGACTGCCTGCCTGATAGGGTTAAGTATGTATGAACTTTAGTCTATGAGAGTATGTGGTGCCTTCCTGCTTCCCTGTCACTGTGCTGACACTACCTGAACTGTAATACATGTATGTTCTGTAAGCCAGCACAGGTGCAGAGGACTTACATTGTGAGACTGGTTAAGGTGTCAGAGAAGAGGAAAGTAGCAAAGCCTGCTCTTCAGTGGTCTGGTGGTGATCCATGGTGAGTGAGGAGTAACTGGACATTCAGTCCTGTTTATTCTGTTTTCATGTAGCAGGCACAGTGGTAGTAAAATGGAATAGGCCATGCTGTTAATATACATGTATGTGAGTATAAACTTGCAAATATATTTGTGAGATGGAGAAACACTATTTTAGGTTTTTTTTGAAGTATTGGCTTAGAGTTTTAAGCTCAGACTAAAGGAGGAAAATGAGTATGAATTTTTAAAAGTAATTCACAAGTACTTGTGCGTGTATTTTTGCCAGATGTGTACTTTTAGGTTAATGATTAGAGTTGGTCAAACCAGAAATCAGTAGGGCAATTGGAGAACAGGTGTTTTGATATATATGTGGTATACAAAGTACAGTTACAATGTACTGTACAGCATAATTACCAGAGGCGTGGGGGCATCTGTGGACGAGGGGGCTATCACGCTAGTGCCGCGTAATGACCCAGGTGCTTCTCACCAATGTGAATTCAAGACCAGCTCATGCTGGCTTCCTGTTTGGTCGTACTTGGGAAGGCCTGCCAACAACCTTCGGATGGTCATGGATTCCCCGCGCGGGCTCTGCCGGTTTCCTCCCACGATATTGAATGCTGGCAAGCATCGTAAAGGTGAAAAATTCTTGTGTATGGTGTAAAACACCAATCAAATAATGAAATAAATACCAGAGACCTGTATCTACAAGTGATGATGGTAACACATTTAAGTGTCTAAGCCAGCCACTGTGTATAGATATGCGTAAGGTAGTACAGCTTTGTCTAATGTTGTTTTTCCCAATAAACTACACTTGTGCACTAATGGTCTCCTTCAAAAAGCATTTCTGTCTTTGATACATCTTTCTCTGTTTATATATTATTATCTAATGAACACCTTGTGCATATAATTACTCTGAACTATGTGATCCAAATGGAATACAAGGTTTTTATTGGCAAAAGGTGAAGATGTGTCCCATAAATATCCATGTGGCCAACCAGTGAACATGGAAGTCCAAGAAATTACCCCTGAAATAAGTGTTATGTCTGATTGAGAACATTGTCTAAGACAATTGCACCTGTCATTTCAGCAAAGAACTGATCAATATTTGATTGATGGTTCACTCTCATAAGCAATTACAGCAGGGGAATTGGCCAGCTACTTCACTCTGGAATATGTGATCACAAGTTGTGCTAATTAAGTAAAGTTCACACCTTGGTTTGACCATGGTTGACATTATTACAGTGGCTTGGATCATTGGTTATGTAAATAGTATGTGTAAATATTTTTTCACCACGGAAATGAGAATGAGCTTTGAGTGGTATTTTTTTTGCAGCAAACTGCTCTTTTATTAATCTGTCTATAGTATGTTCTCCAAATCACAATTATTGACTACAACCTGCCCTTGATCTTTGATCTCCAAATCAGTAAGGTGTCAGAGAGTCCGTGGCATGTGCTGGTACCAGTCTGATGTCTTTGTGTGGTATGCAAACCTATCCATGTAGGCCTGTATATTTTGTAAATATATCTGTCAGTGACATTGTCAGGAAGACTTTTACTGCTGAAGCCATGTTTGGAAGAACTATATGCTTAATGATAAGCATTGATGGCGTCTTTCTGAATACTGAAAACGGCAAGTGCCCATTGTGCCATGTCGGAATCAGGCAGTGTGTCGGGTACTAGATACATGTGACATTGTCGCTCCAACTCGGACTAAGTACACTCACAATGGTTTAAGTGTACATGTACATGGTGTTTATGTGATAGTCATTCCTAAGAGTTATTTCTGGCGTTTCTCAGGCAGTTTGAGATTTAAGATGGACTTTGTGTCTGCTGCAGGATGGCCATGCATACATGAGATAAAATGAACCTATAAGTACTGTATGTGTAGCTGGTCAGCCTCTAGTTAACTAAAACGTTTGCCCACACCAGTTCTGACAAACAAACACTTGCAAAGTATTAAAAGGGTGACATACATGTATCTGCAAACCCTTTGGGTAAATGCACTGACTTACATGTACATTGTACCAATAAAGTTTCCCGTACTATTTCTGGGTGGCCATTCACTATATTTATCCTATTCTGACATGATTTACAGTTAAGCTACATGTACATGTACCTGTTGCTCATTTATTCATTATAAGGATTGAACAAAAATGTTTGACTTATTCTGGTGACCAAAATTTAGGTGATGAATATTCAGCAGTGTTTTATTGCTGAGAAGTCTTTGTGATCACACAGACAGATGCCTTTTGTAACAATGCTCTGGTATGAAATCCATGTTTTATAAGTGCCTCATTCTGTAATTTGGAGTGTTGATTAACTTTTAGATGGTGAGAGTGTTGATTAACTTTAAAAGCAAAAGAACCTCTGTCAGGTGTTGTTTAAAGCAAATTTTGTCATGGTCATACATGTGGCATGATGGTTTTACCATGGCTCTGACAAGTTTCTTCAAAAGACAGGAAGTTGCCAGAAATACCTCTGAATCATTGAATTGGGCATTATGGGTAAACAACGAGAACTTTGTTGTCAACTGCGAGTTTTGCAGTTCTCTGCAGAAACTGCAGGGGATATCATAACATAACAGGTGTAAGATTGTTTGCAACATTATGCCACCCGCAATGAAACTGTTGTTTACAGCTGATTTAAAGACTTTGTTCATATGTTTCACAGCCAAAAGTGTTGGTGGTTGGGATGGATACAAGTCTTCTTTCCAGTTTGGCCTTATGTCTGGCTATCCTTTCTGTCAAGGGTCAGTTGTACTCCTGTTTACTGACCCAATGATAAGTGTCAAACAGTGTTACATGCATGTTATTGTGCGCAACACACAAGGTGTATGAGGTGAATATTGTAATTTCAACAGATTTGACAATATTAAGTATCCTCAAGAGGAAATTGTGGCTGTGCCAGTTTGAACCTTAAAGGTACGTACTGGCTCAATCAGTGTCAAACTTTGTAACATGCAGCTGTCTAAGTCACTGTATATCTCTTTATGTCAATCAGATTTTTGATATCCCATCTTTTAACAGGGTTGGGTTGGTCAGATGTTAGACAACATGGCTCTTAACATAGGCGCCTGAGTGTTGAATGACATGTTTTTGCAGATTGTCACAGCTAAGTGTATTAAAATCATGTTCTTGTTGATACTGAATGATTAAATCCTGAACTATATCCACGTTCATGTACGCCAGCAGAAAGCAAAGCCTCTACATGCACCTGTTGTCAGACAGGTTCATAAACTGAAAAAGTTGTAAGTTGTGCAACAGTAAGCATAATCAAAGTGGTCATGCAGTTTGACAGGCGCTCGCCAGGGTGTTGTGTGTGTGACTGCATATATGCACATGGGTGAGAACCTGCCCTAAAATCTCATCTTCTACATATATGTTAATAGATTTGGTGTGGTTGATTTCTTATGCATGTAGAACTGTGTGTAAAGCTTATACAACCACTGTCAGTTCATGAATGTAGATGCATGTATAGTGTAGCAGCTGCACATTGTGAGGCCAGAGCTTTAATTGTCTCATGCATGTGATATACATGTAAACTATTTGCTATGATAATGGACATTGTAAATCTTGGCTGCTGGCCACCTCAGCTGTTGATGCTATGGGTTGACACCCAAACTGTGCGAATCCAGGGTTTTGTAGTTTGATCCCCCTCAGCTATTAGGGGATCAAAGGATATAGAGAAGGCTTTCCTGTTACTTCAGCTATATGTACCAGGGACAAGAGGTTGGTCCTTGCGAGTCTCTGTGATGTGCTGGGTCAGAACCTCATCTTTATCCACAGTTTTATATTCACCAACCTCTCCCTGTGCCATCCTTTGAGTCAAATTGTATATACCGGAACACCATGTCTGTCAGTTAATACACCCTTTGGGTGCGTGGCTAGCCGAGACTCGATGTTGGAAAAATAATAAGCCCCACCCAACCAACTGCAGCCAGTAGGATATGTCTGAACAGCATTTCCTGTGTGCAAGTCACAGTGTGTTGTCAACTCAATCAGTGTTAATCATTTCTTGCAGATATAAAAAGAGTGATTGTGGGTGACTACACAGCTTACATGTAGGTGGGTGTGAGTGACCACAGCTCAGGTTGTTGTGAGTGACTACAATTCAGGTGGTTATTACTGACTTCAGTTCAGGTGTTTGTGAGTGACTACTGTTTAGGTTATTGTGACTATAGCTGAGATGGTTGTGAGTGACTACAGTTCAGGTGATAGTAGGTGACTATACAGCTGAGGTGGATGTGAGTAACTACGGTTCAGGTGGTAGTGGGTGTCTTTACATCTGAGATGATTGTGTGTGACTACAGTTAAGGAGGTAGTGGGTGACTATACAGCTAAGACGGTTGTGTGTAACTACAGTCCAGGTGGTGTTGCTGTCAGATCTCCAAGAAATACCTCTGTGTTGGATTAGAAAGCAGTTAGTGCACTGTGCTGAATGACTGTAATAATACATGACCATGATCATACATAAGACACAGTGAAACAATTCATTATTGTTATGAAGGAAATGAAAAAACGGCTGATAATTCCGATTTGATTTCTTGCTTAATAAAAAAATATCAGATTGTTATTAAACCATTTTTTTATAAGACATGAGCAAAAGTTTGATAACAAAGTTATCTAGTATCAGGAAAGTATGTCGAAGAAGGCTGCACTTGAACTATTTTTTATTTCTTTTTATTTCTTTACATGTGTATTGTAATGTTTTGTAAACGTCACCAGTTGTAGACTTTGTATAAAGCTGACTGTTATCGAAACAGGATCTGGCTGGCGTTATAATGAGAATGTTAAATTTAGACAGGTTATTTCAGGTGTAGGTAGAATGTGCATGGTGGGGACTGAGTCATCTCTCTGCCCCTAAACTCTGAACATGCTCTATCTGTGTGTCTCCGCATCCACTCCACACAACTCAGCCTGATGAATATTTATAGATGCTATCATGAACACCTGTACTAGGATTGTGCACACTCCAGTGGACTGTTTCACCTGCCCAGCCCAGTGAGCGTAAGCACAGTCAGGGCTAACATCACAGTTAGCCACCCTCTTCAGACGCTTGGTTTTTATACCTGGATTTACTTAACAGTTAAGGTGAGACCTGCCTTTGATAGTTTTCTAACTATGTGTAGATGTTCTACATGTTTGTATAGACATCAAGGATTACTGTGCTGATATTAGCAGTCTTAGATGTGTGTGTAAATGTAATGGTAACCAGACTTGTTACAAGGATGAGACAATACAGAAACAGGTAAATTTGTCCTTTCTCATAGCATAGAGCAGATAAAGCACAGAAATTTCAATTGGTATCCTCATCTAGACAACCCTCTTGATCAGCGGTTGATGAATGCTGTAGTACAGGTAGATGAACATGCATCATGTTTGAGCAGTGTATTTTGTATCCTCTTTTGATCGCTATGAAGTACATGTACTGTGGATGTTAACTTAATTTATCCAATCCTACTTGTATTTTTTTTAAGTGATTGTATATGCTGTTTGAGAATTCACCTGCAAATTAGGACGAGATAGAAAGAGCTGTATTTCCCTCAGATGTAAGGAATGCGTTAATAAACCCAGCCAAGCTCAGGTACCTACATACATGTACAGGATATCAGTCAAGAGAGTATTGTGGGCACTCGGTCAGATCAGATTTCTGTAAATTTAATTATGGGTCAGCAGTTCTGTGGCCTGATGAACTATTTTATCTACCATATTGTTTATGAAGTGATCGGGTTCACTGGAGAAAGTGATAAGGGTTTCTTTCTTTTTTCTGACTACATAAGCATATCAGTGTATAGAGATGATTAATTTGATATTGGTTTGATAATTCATTAAACAGCAATTCCACAACAGGTGCAATTCAGAAACATGAAGGTGTTTTCTCCAGGATTCCTTAGGTGGGATAGACTTGTAGATTTTGTCTCCCCCGAGTTTATCAGTGAGGCAGAACATGAACATGTAGATTTGTATTCCCTGAATTCATCAATGGTCTAATACATGAACAAGTAACTGTGACCTATCAGTGTTTTTATTCACTTCTGGTAAAAAATTGGGAGTTCTGATTTGAAGCAAGCTACACATGGCTTCATTAAGGGAAATTATAGACGATTTCATGTTTTTTCAGCTTTGTTCATTTTCAATAACATTATTATTCAGAGAGCTCCCACCTGTATGGAACATGTTTTATGAAATTGATACTTCCAGAACACTTGTTTCCTCTGCACTACCTGAATAAAAATTAGTTTTTAAGAGCAGATCAACATTCTGTATTCCTGTTTTTAAATTACCCTTTACAACAGGTGATATTAATTCAATACATGAAAGGCTCTTCACATGTGGTAAAGTATTATTTTAAAACAGCAATACAGAATGATATATTGTTGTTATTATGTTATACATGACATTAATTCTTTGTGTACCAGTATGTGTATGCTATGTGTACTCTCAGTACTTTTACTTTTTGTGTTTTCTTTTAACAGTGGTTCATGCTGCTTAATAACAGAGTTTTAAATTAAAAACATACCTGTATCACGTGAATGGAAGAATTTCATGTGAGTTGATTTTAAAGGCATTTATCTTTTCAAGTTTTTCATTTTGTCTGTCCTGAATTTAAATTGTTTTGCGATGAATACGTGCCAGTTTTCCATGGGAAACGAAGTTACTTACTCAAGCGAGAAGGCTGTAACATTTCTGCATCCCTGGTATACAGACAGACCCGTTCCCACTGAGCAAGTCTATATAAGAGCTGAGTTTTGAAGATAGGTGAATCACTGGCTCCAACTGAATGCATCAATCTGTCCCATTTAGTGGCAATAATGAGTTAACAGCTCAGGTTAATTATCCAAATTTACATTTACTAAGTGATGTAAGGCCTCTCGTTAGGGCCTGCCGGTATGCCCTCCTTGATGTACGCACTGTTTACAGTGCAGTATATACACACTCTTTATATATATAGCGTGTATGTTTCTGAATGGGTGTTGTCAGCTTTTTATTACAAGTGTACCTGAAATTGTTCCTGATCGATCTGGCCAGATACACGGACAGATAACTAACTGTGGTAATTGCATAACTGATATATTCAATGTTTATAACAAAAGGTTTGCGAAGATATTTCAAGCAAGATATGGTTACTACAGATTTAAAACAGACTTGATCTCTGTGCTTGTAATGTACGGCTTTTAAACATCTCACCCTACAACTTTACAAGGGTTTTTCACATAAGAGCCCTGTATAAAGATGTACATGTATACATTTGCAACAAAGCATTTATTAGGGTCAGTTACAGTGGCATGGTTTCATCAGGAATGTCTCTGGTTGTACATGGGAGGGTCTGCCAGCAACCTGCAGATGGTCTCGGGTTTCCTCTGGGTTCTGCCCGCTTTCCTCCCACCCCCATTGTATGAGTGAAATATTCTTGAGTACGGCGTAAAACACCAATCAAATAAATAAATAAATAAATCATTAGGAATGCTCAGTGTGTTTTGCTCCTGAGCACTTAGCAGTGTGAGCTGATGTGACATACATGTACACATAAAGTATAGTTTTTGACAAGAGAAGACGTTAGGCCCTGACATTCGGCTGGCCCTTCCTATGTCTGTAATGTAAGCTATCTGCTGGTTGGTGTGTGTCGCAGGTTATGATCCAGGAGTGGCAGTTAATCCTTTATATGAACTCATTAACCAAATAACTCACATGTATGTAGGTTCCCCAGATCTGATTTTTGGTGACTGTTGAACTTTGATTTGTGTTAGATTTTATTAATGATGTGCACCTTTTTTAATGAACTACACATCGCTGAAGTAGGATGCATGATGAACATGTCTGACGTGTAAGATTAAACCAGGTGGTCAAATGAGGTCTGCCTAACACTGGAGCTGCTTCAGGACATGTCTGACGTGTAAGATTGAAACCAGGTGGTCAAATGAGGTCTGCCTAACACTAGAGCTGCTTCAGGACATGTCTGACGTGTAAGATTTAAACCAGGTGGTCAAATGAGGTCCACCTAACACTGGAGCTGCTTCAGGACATGTCTGACGTGTAAGATTAAACCAGGTGGTCAAATGAGGTCTGCCTAACACTGGAGCTGCTTCAGGACATGTTTTGAGGGACTGCCCATTTATAAGGGTGTAAGGGGCCATTTTTTCATTATAAGTGAAATATTTTTGAGTAAGGTTGTTCACAACAATCAGAAAGATCAATACATGTTCATGCATACATTCTAGTGTATACATAATAATCAAGTCAGGCTGATGAATTCTGTTTAGATTCTAAGCCCATCAACCTCCAAATTCTCAGCACAATTTTACACCCTTATGAGGGCCTGATTAGAGTACCTGAGTAGAGCAGAGTGTTCGCATGTGTACCTGGTTACAGCTAGAACCCTGCTCAGAATTGATCAGAGTGTCATTAAGAAAATCCCTGCTGAAGTGCCAAATGGCCATGTGCGCAGCAGGGCAGCATTGTTTTGCCCGGGAGGTAGGGATATACCTGTGCCTTCTCGTTTGCCCATGGATTACTCACCCACTGCCGCTTGCACCAGGGGTGAGCAAATTTGAACCAAACTTGATGCTGTGCATACATTGCCAACTGGGTGCAAACTCCTGAATGGATAGCTTTGTTGGATGGCTTGGGAGTTGTCTCTTCCTGCCTGTTTTTTGAGCTGAAGATAGAATATTCGATCAGTAGCGTGTGATGTCAGCAAGTCGGCCATCTTTGTCTGGAATGTCCCTGTGTTCTCTGTCTCCTCCATGTTCCTATTGGCAGGAGTAAGGCCCACATTCAACAGTGCATTGACAATGAGTAACCATGACTGCCTTCTGGTAGATTATGGTTGGTACTGTATTATCTGTAAACATATATACGTGATTGTGTTATGTTGTTTTTCCTTGTTGGATTACTTTTTAAAAGTTTCTTTCTGCTTTCTTCCAGGTTGAAGCTGACCGTTGTGTGACTTTCCAGCAAGCCAGAAGTGGTGTAATCCTGAACTGAGTGTCGTGCTGGACTGTGTTGTGCCTTGTAACATAGCCGACAAAGTGGTGTGTTTTAACACAGTGGACAAAGTTGAGGATTGTAACATAGCCGGCAGAGTTGTGGATTACAGTGTCTAGCGTGGAACCAGTGATACTGTTCCGATGTAGCTGTTGCTGACTATCCGGCAGGGTTTAGTGGTATACCTTGTGCTCTGCACTTCCAGTATTCATGTCTGTATGTGTGTGTTCTAGCCTAGGACCGGCAGTACAACTTACTCAGCATGAAGGATGAGAATGTGGGAAATTCATTGTCTACAGATGGCTGCAATAGTGGAACTGTGTACATACGGATTAACATCCCCGAACTTAAATTACAGGTGAGGATGGGAAAAATTACATAACATGCCACTGAACCTTACGATCATCCTGGCTATTAATATATATCATAATGTACTTGTATAACTACATATAAAGATAGTTTTGGCAGTGTTTTGCCACATGTATATGTACTCATGCTTGTATGTTTTGGAAAGGATCAAAATGACCACTATTTGAAATGCTATGAAATCTACTCAATGATGTTTTGTAATTTGTAGTTTAAGTGTTAGTAGATTAACGTTAAAATTGTTTTACTTTTTTCTGTATAACATTTATACAATGTGCACCACTTTAAATATTTATTTTGCATCATATGAAAATGCTCCACTTTTCATTGGACAGCCTCACAAAGGAGCCTTGTATGTTTCTGTATCCTACAGCCAGTGCCATGTGCCTCTGTTAACTATCTCCCTTTATTCAACTTGCTAGTTTCTGAAACAAGTGACTTTGCTGAGGTGATTTGTTGATACATGGGCTTAGCATTAATGGGTCTTTAGTGAGATAAATACAGTTGTTGACTGACAGGATATGAAAAACATACGGGCTCACTTACTATCGTTGGGCTCTGCTGACACCTTGCCCATTGCCTCTTCAGAGTACCTAGCCACATATATTTCCATATCCTTTCATTCTGTAACCATGCAAGCACTAAAAAGTATGTGTACGTATTCTAGAAGACATAAAAGTAATACAGTATTTAATTGTTAACACATATATGTGTACAAATATTTGATGATGTGTATATAGATTTGTAGGCCAGCTTTGAGGCATACAAGCTTTATGGCCTTGACAGGACACTTGTGGATATCTTGGAGAGGACATTTGTGGATACCTTGGACAGTACAGGACATTTGTGGATACCTTGGATAGGACATTTGTGCATACCTTGGACAGTACAGGACATTTGTGAATATCTTGGACAGGACATTTGTGAATATCTTGGACAGGACATTTGTGGATACCTTGAACAGGACATTTGTGAATATCTTGGGCTGGACATTTGTGGATACCTTGGACAGGACAGTTGTGGATACCTTGGACAGGACAGTTGTGGATACCTTGGACCGGACAGTTGTGGATACCTTGGACCGGACAGTTGTGGATACCTTGGACAGGACAGTTGTGGATACCTTGGACAGGACATTTGTTGATACCTTGGACAGGACAGTTGTGGATACCTTGAACAGGACATTTGTGAATATCCTGGACTGGACAGTTGTGGATACCTTGGATAGGACATTTGTGAGTACCTTGGGCAGAACAGTTGTGAATACCTTGGACCGGACAGTTGTGGATACCTTGCACTGGTCATTTGTGGATGCCTTGGACAGGACAGTTGTGGATACCATGGAGAGGACATGTGTGGATACCTTGGATAGGACAGTTGTGAGTACCTTGGGCCGTACATTTGTGGATACCATGGACCATACATTTTTGGTTACCATGGGCAGGACAGTTGTGGATACCATGGACTGGACATTTGTGAACACCTTGGACCGGACATTTGTGGATACCTTGGACAGGACATGAAGTTCATCTGTAACTTGCCATTGGTCTGTGCTTTATTCAGGCATTGCAGTGTCCTCTGCCATTAAACTTGGCCACCACTGAGTATGATCTTAATTAAACAACAATCAAATGAATTTAAATATGCATACATACACACATGCAAAGTGCGGACATTTCAGTATAATGTGTATGTATTGTAGAGTAAGAGAGGATAACAGTTTGACACCAAATTGTATGTTAACGAAACCTTTATATTATATGTGTAAATGTGCATTGTGAAGTGGTTGTGAAAGTTTCCATCTTGCCTACAATAACATCACTGTCCCAGCTATTTGTGATTATTTTCAGCCAATAGTTTTTTCTTTTGTTGGATACATATATGTATATACATATACATGCAGTTTCTTTGCCTGGTATTTAATTGAACTTTGAATGCAAGTCTCTACTGTTATTTCCTGATGCTTGAGGCTGTGGAGTTAATGCTTCCATTTACTGTATGTACAATGAGAAATGACAGTAGACAGTGATAAATATAAATCAGGAATGGAGCCCCCAAGCAGTTTGCATGTACGTGCATGGATCAAGGCAAGCTCAAATAAATGGGAAGCTGAGACTGTACTCTTACCACTTTCGATCATCATAGCATGTATCTAGGTTTGAAATGCCTTAGTCCTCTGGTATTATTATTTATTATGGAACAAAATGTACTGTAAGTTGCGTTCTCTTTACCTAATTCATTATGGATATCAGCCCTCTCTAACTTACTGTTCATGTGCTTCTGTAAGTGCAGATGAGACACAGCACCTTGTATGTGTAGACGAAGTTAGGGTTACAGTCTTCATGTCCAATTTAAAATGTACTCGTTGCCAGAGTGCTTGAATGACTGTTTGCATCCCATGAGCTTGTTTTCATGTGCCTTTTGAAGGTCATGTTGTCCCATTGACATATATTTGTTTGAAAATTGTGATGGCAATATAGGTATGTATACATGTAGCTATAAATTCAAAAAGCTCCAGATGAAGATTTCATATTTAGTAGACATGTATGCAGTTACTGGGGCGATCAGGTTGAAGTGAATTGAGTCAGATTCAAACAGTATTTTTATAGCAACCAACTGGAAATAGCAAACAAGCTCTGTTGTTGTCCAACTCATGGAATGTGAGAATTGTACAATCGTGCATTCTTCATATGCAGTGGAGAAGAAACTACATCTGCATGAAAACTGGGCAGACATCTGACCATGTTTAATACTCTAGTTTGTAGTGGAATGACAATGGAATTAACATATATTTACATACCTGTGTATTTGCTCGCTTCAGTGTGAATAACTGTGACCTCATTCATTATTTATGTTATGAATATATGTAGAAGCAGTGCCTGAGATTAGATTTCAACCTGCCACATATTCATGTGCCTCTGAGCACCCCCACATTTTTTTTTCTTTTTTTTTTTTTATTTATGTAATTTACATAAATATACCACAATTCAGACAGGTGTAATCATCCAGCCTCATTTTTTTTATTTGCATGTTTTATTTTATTTATTTCTCGAGGGTATATTTGACTTACATGTACAGTATATGAAGACAGACTATTGTGGGTTTATTGGGAAAGGAAACTCTATCAGAACCAGTAAACTGGGGCTGTTTCTGATGTAGACCATATGTACATGTAGTGGATGACAGACACTTAATTGTACCTGTAAAGTAGCTGATAACTGCAGGACCTAGAGATGCTATCCCAACACCTGCGAGGTCTGTCCTTTAGGAGTATCTAGCTGCCATGAAGATGTATGTGGGATGAATACATGTACTTGCTTGATGCTGTATAGTTTTATGTCTCCCAGAGGACATTTTGGATTTGAACAATAGTTGCCCTCCAGGCTCTTGTATGTTTTTGTCAGATCAAACAAATTTTGTGGTGAATTGATTCAAATTAACTCATTCTGGTTAATATTTCTAACTGAAGATGAACTTCATGTATGCTTTTTGTGATTACTGCATCATGAAGATTAAAGCTGAAAGATACTGAGGTACAGGTATTTTGTCAATAAGATACTGAGGTACAGGTATTTTGTCAATAAGATACTGAGGTACAGGTATTTTGTCAATAAGATACAGGTACTAGGACTAGCTGTGTCCCATCTCTGTGATTCATGTTAGTCGGGCTCAGATTTGAACAGTTGCACATACTTAAACACAGGAAATCAGATAACTTGAGAAAATATGCAAGATGCCTGTAATTCTCAGAAGTCAGACTTAAATACTGTCATGTCATGGAATAACATTGTTTGTGTCCTTATGGGATGACCATTCAAATGTCCTGCTTGTCAGTGTGTAGTGCTTATTATAATCATAAAAACAAATAGCATGATTAGTTCTATTCAAAAAATGGTTATGCAGAATTTGGGCCAAAAATTATGACAAAAATTTCTGTGAATGATGTCCTACAGCTGTCACATGTGTCAGGTGACTTGTTGTCACCTGTCACTCGGAGAATTGACTCGTCCCCTGACTGGTGGGTACCCTGTTATAACCTGTATGCATGTGGAACGTCTTGAATTTCTCCTGGCATACAATTATAGGTGTTTCCTGTACCCATCATAGTCATAACATGGCGACTGCCTAATGCTTGCGGCTTACAGCTGATAACCACAAACATGTCCAGCCAGCGCTTAGTTATAGAAGTCTAACCCCAAGCAAATGTAACAGATTGTTGAGTGACATATCCAATTTGTTGATCAGCACTTTGAAAATGTCTTAACACAATAACATCAAGTATTTTGTGAAGAAAGGTTGCATAAAAGTTTAAGGACACGTTTCACAAAGTGCAAATAGTGGTATGTGTATGTGCACCTAACTTCCAACACTGTAGGTATTACATTGCCATGTGCATGTAGCGCTACCGCAGCAGATTTTCCAGCCACTGTCTAGGGAAATACAGGAAAGTTGAGATGTGGACAAATTGTCTGTTGAGTTTTCATGAGATAAATTGGTTTTTGATACATTGGTGGTGAAAAAATATTGTTTTCTGATTTGTTCAAATTCAGTTTATGAAAAGAAATGGGTTATAAAGTTCCCTGTACATGTTACTGCACATCCACAAATGGGCTGCAGGTGTGTGCGTTTTTACTCTTTGATTCTTGTACTTCTTAAATAATTTAATATATGTCTGATATCCAGGGTTTTGGGGAAAATTTATCATTGAGGAACATATATATAACATCACAGATATATAACGACATGTAATATATATTCATTTTTTCTTCGTTGACAGAAATGTCTTCAGTTCCAGTTGGATGACTCGGTATGGCAGGCAAAACAGAGAATCTTAGCGACATTTGCCAAGGTATGTAGAAGTTTGTTGCGGGTCGTCTCAGCTCTGCCTGCAGCCTTGTGAGTGTTAGCAATGCCCAGCCAGCCAGCTATCCCAACCATGGACATGGATCGGGCAAACAGATCTGTTGCTATTGATTACTTCATGTCTTCTCCTTGAACTTGTGTTTACCAGCTCTGTTGACGGATGAGTCAGTTTTCCCTTATCTACACAAGTGTCCCCCACTGTGGGATACTTCAAGTAGAAATAGCTTACATGTATCAATGCTAATGGCATTTGTAGTTCGGCCACCTCTCTCGCTGTTGTTTTTTCAGTGGGAAGAAGATAGGCCTACTCCATTTAACTTTGGCATAAATGTAATCTCAGAGGCCTCAAAGAGAATCCTGTCAAATGTGGTGGACAAGGGAAAGTGGATGTATGACCTGAGCTCTCTGTGAACATCAACATCATGAATAATTACTGAAGTTTTGAGGTCAATAAAAGCAGACAAGATGTGGAGGACCTTCTCCAAGAATTTATGCTCATGGAAGTACATGTAATTGATGTTTTTCCTGAGGTTACAGGAAATTGAGGGGATGTAACTATTAGCCATAGTCTGATTTCTTCTTGGAGCGTCGGTGCCAATAACTGCTTTAGTCAAAATCTAGCATATATATTTCACCCCTCACCCATGGTCATTTTGGAGTGTGTTACGTTTGTTGAAACTGCCTTTCTTCCATGTTTTACAGCATGCATATTTAAAAGTATGTCAATTACTTGCCAAAGAATTCATTATTTTAGATATTGCGTAAACCAAGATTCATTTTGCTCATACTTTTTAAGGGGTTTTCAATGAAGAATGGAGGACCTCTGTGACCAATACATCCCTACTTGTGTCTCTGTGCTTCTTCTTGATCTAATGTGTCTCGACTTAAGTTTAGCTTGGTCCAAGTGACACATTTTGCTTGATTCTGATTGACCAGTCCACCTTATAGGGCCACTTAAGAGTTTATATGAATATTGAATAATTTCTGCAGAAAAACATGTGTTGGCATCAAAAGTATCATTTTATAGCCTTTCTGTGCTTTTAATAGTGCATTTATGCAGGACAGCATTCAGGTGAAACAGTAATTTTTGGTTATTATATGAATAATGCAGCACTGTTAATGCGACAGTGTTTCTAACTATAGACCATTGATAGAATCCACTCTTCTCAGCGTCTCATCAGCTGCTGCATCAAATCATCATTTACCTGAAATCCTGCTTGCCAAAGCTTGAAAAGTTTATCAGTGTTTAATTGTTGCATGCCAAGGCCTCATAATAATCAGTGTAGCATGGAAAGAGGCAGTTGTCCCATGGAGAAAATTATTCCTCTGTTGTTCATCATTGTATACAATTACCTAGTCCCATTACAGTTTTCAAATATTTACTTTGTAGGATCTGAAGGATGGTTTGAATTATGGCCTGTATTGCCCGCCCTCTAATGGCCGAGCAGGGAAATTTCTGGATGAAGAGCGCATTCTACGAGAGTACCCTTTACAAGGCCCTATTGGATTCTTGGAGGTAGGCTTTATAACCAAACATCACCTTTTCATCTGTAGTTGCTGAATTGGATATTCTGTGCACGTGATCTGGTTATTTTATGCGTCACCATTTAGTTTACATCAAGCTGATGCCAATAACCGATAGGATGCCCACCTTGATTTCTACACCATGGAAGTGTCCAAATTCACAAGGACAGGTCAGGTGTCTATGCTGTAATATACACTGCTCATGTCCCCTGGTCCACAGTACCCCTAACAGCAATACACTTCGCTGAACCTGAGAGATTTTGGTTCGATGAGGAAAACATGTTGCTCTTGGATACAGATTTTGAGCCTCTTAGTTCAGATCACAGTGGTATTTAGCAGAAATCAATGTGGGTAATTCTTAACTACTGGGCGTTCTCCTAGTTCAGCCATGGATTATGTTAACTCTACCAAAATAATATCAACATGTAACATCCATATGTGTCAGTAGTCATTAACACGGCTGTACAGGTAATATAGACTTATTGATTTAACACCTGTGCCTATGGTGTACAGGACAGTTCACAGGCAAAGTCAGATGAAAATGTTTAACCTGATTTTACATGCTCAGGTGCATCCTCACAGCCTCAGAAAAAAGAAAGCCTCCAAAACTTTAAATAGACATGTGATTATAAGATGGTATAATAAGGTAAGATAAGGTAGTCACTTTATGATGCGATGTAAGATAAGTAATAGCGTATTATCACTGACAATAAAGAACACAGTAAAAATTATTTTTACAGTCCTTCATTGTATCACTGATAGAATGAGTTGAACCCCTTTTGCTTTGTCTGCTGCTCTAAGTCAGGAGGTTTGAGGTACTAAGCAAATCTACCCCTCCAACTGTAAACCTGGCAGCTGTCATGCAGTGAAAAATTCCTGAGTACGTCGTCAATTGTCAAGAAATTCACCATGGGTCTTCAGGGTGGAAAGAGTAGGACTTCCTCCACCCATACACCCACTTTAACATCATATAAATGAAAAATTTTTGTCTTGGGTATTCAACACCAGTCAAATAAGTGAATGAGACATTTGTATGCCGGTGGTTAGAGTATGCATATGGCTGCCTCTGATCATCCCTAGATCAGGCAGTGGGGTTCTGACTGTCAGGTGTCTGCCAAAGGACAGTGGTTTTCTCTGGGCTATCTGAGGTTTTCTTCACTCATAGACTTTAAGCTTCATTGCAGCATTGGTTCCTTGGTGTTGTACCCCTGTCAAATAAACAAACCCATGTAAGTAAACTTTCATGGTGTCTATAGTGCTTATCTCACAGAATCATATTACATTGGTCCTCCTACTTCAGAACATAGGCTTCAGGAGTACATGTCATAATGCCTCATTATGTCATCCTCATGCCTGATGTACACTTTGTTCATGTGCAGTGTTAAAGGTTTGCTTGGAAGCAGTTCAAGGCTTACTTTCTGTGCCATGAATAAAGTGACAAAAACCTGGTGTTTCTCCTCCCAATACTCATGGGCATGTAGTCAGAGTCTTGTCATGTCTTTTAGCATATTTGATCAGTTTAGTAAACACTTCCCACAGTCGTCTAATCAAATAGGTTGACGTAGCGAATACATGACACACTGACAGAATTCCTGGGGTTCCCTGTGTCAGACACCTGGGTGCTGCAGCTTGCCCTGAGTAAAAAGTAGTCTGGGAAGAAATTAAACCCTGATAAATACCGCAGTAGTTATCAGATGGGATGTGAAGTCAGATTGGTTTTTATTGAAGGCAAATAGCTGTGTTGACATTCATTGCTGCCCTGACAGACAATGTCTGAGGAGCAGAGGAATGTGCTGCTCATTGTTTGAATGGAAGGCTAGAGCTGGCTTCATTCCTCCAGGCACAACTCTTCCCCAAGCTTTCATCATCACCGTCTCGTCCAAGTTCACAAAGCAGCTTCGTTAGGCTCCAGTCGAAAAATGGAGTATTTCACTTTTTGAATTTTTGAAAGGTCATGAGACCCAGATGGAAAGAGGAAGAATCATATAGACAAAGCTTGTCTGTGTTTATTCTCTCAAACACACTCAGCTAAACAGATGCTGTATTGTTCTAAAATGACATCATTTTTTTTCACACCCGAAACCTGGAGAACAACTATTTCTCGTATTGTTTTTCTGTCCTTTTTAAAGTAATTTTTCTTTTGACTAAATATACATGTATTCAGCTGCTTTGTTTGCTGTACCAGTACAAGCGAGCAGAATTCTCCGACTTTAAATATATTCACACAAATGAGTTATTTGTAGCGTTGAGGGTTCACCACCATTGGAGACGTGATCTAAATTTGGTTGAACTACCAGCTAGTGGGTTGAGTGTTTTACTAATTCTGCATATAGACATGGTCTAGGGACTTAGGTGGTCCTGTGTGGTGACAAATACCTCGTGTTTAACATGGGGATCATCATCAGCCCATACTATGGGTACACCACCTCTGACAGAACAAGCCTAGTTTTGTGTATATAGGTAGAACTGAGGCCAAACCTGTTGTGGTAGATGTGTAGGTACAACCTTGTCTGCCCAAGAGGTGTTCTGTGAGGTTAGCCACCTGACTGCTGTAATTGTCACATCAGCCACTCCTCCTCAGCACACATCAACCTGGGATACAACAGACAGATGGGTTAGGTTGGAGGGGGTACATTCTATAGGCAAACCGTAAATCATACCTTATAAGGGAGAACAAACTGATGGAGAATAATTGTAGGTCTTAAAATGTAAAAGCATCAGTTAACTTAGACAAAAAACAACTTTACCCATCATCCAGTGTTTATTATCATGAACATATATACTGAAAAAAAAATATATACGCAACACTTTTGCTTTTGCAGTATTTCACAAGATAATGCCTTGTTTTTTGTCAGTATAGTATCAAGGGATGGCCAAGGGCAAAACACTTTTTGTTTGTCTTCAGTGGGCGCATTCGTTGGCGACTTGCGTGTGGCCCTCACACAGGAGTGGGAAAACATTCCGCACATCACAATTGACCATCTCAAGAGGCCTATATGTCGACGATGTGTAGCAGTACAGCAGGCAAACAATATGCGGTACTGAAGTGTGGATTTTCCCAATCTGACTCCACCCGTTTCCTAATCTGCCACCGCGTTGCCATCAGCTGTCTGTTTCCATCAGTTATGGAAATGTATTGCTAAGAGTCCATTCTATGCCCTCGTGAAAAATGGTATTGATGGGAATACGATAACACGGTTAATTTTATCAAAATATTCAGTGTTGTGTTTGTATTTTTGTTTAGTATATATATAGATTAATGTATTATAGGCCTGTTACATGGAAATATTGCATGTGTTAAACTAAGCCGAATGTTTGTCAGTTCTGGTTTGCGGTGAGGACAACGCACAGGTATTCAGTGGAACACCATTATGGTCATCCATTCTCTGTGACATTCTGCTGGGGATATTTGCAGGAAAGAGTGTATTTGACTTGGTTAAAAACATCATCATTATCGGCATCATATTTTACCAAAGACACGCACAGGTTGTACAATTTACAGGTCCACAGATGAGAGTAGAACACAGAACAACTATTGCTGCCCTTGCAGAATGTTTCATTTCTGAGAACTCCACCTGATACTGTGGCAACTTCTGGCTGTTCCAGAAAAAGTGAAACCTGATCTGGATTCTGTTCTATTCTTCCCTTGTATACATGATCCATACACTGGGATCTCATGACCCTGGTTCAGAGGTTCGGACTGCCAAGCTCTTCCCTTCTGTACATGTCCATTGCATCATCCATTCACTAGAATCTCAAAGACCTGGTTTAGGGTTTTTTACTGCCAAGCTCTTCAGTGCTTTACATTCCTATTACATCATCCATACACTATGATCTCATGGCCAAGGTTCAGGGGTTCTAACTGCCAAGCCTGTCCCTTCTATACATGCCCATTACATCATCCATACATTAGGATCTTATGACTCTGGCTCAGGGGCTCTGCCAAGATCTTCCACTCTGCACAGGCCCATTACGTCATCTCATGGCCCTGGTTCAGGGGTTCTAACTGCCAAGCTCTTGCTTTCTATACATGCCCATTACATCATCCATACACTAGGATTTCATGGCCATGGCTCAAGGGCTCTGGCAAGATCTTCCACTCTGTATAGGTCCATTACGTCATCCATACACTAGGATCTCATGGTCCTGGTTCATGGGCTCTAACTGCCAAGCTCCACCCTTCTGTACAAGAGGAGGGTGTACAAGTTACTGCAGAATAACCGTTTTTCCTGTCTTTGTTTCCTCAGTTTAAGTACAAGAGGAGAGTGTACAAGCTACTGCAGATCAATCAGAGGAAAATCAAGCAGTTGCACACAAAGGTGAGTTGGTATTGGGCACTACTATGCTGTTGTCTGATATGCATTGGTTACTCTTACAACTTGAAAAAAAGTGTTTGCGTTATGTTCATCGTTGTTGACAAGGTGCCATTTCATAAAAGTAAATATCAAAATGTGTAGATGAGCACGCAAAGGAATTGGATGTATCGCTTGTGTGGACCTGTATGTGATGCTGTCAAAGCCTACCTGTACTTGTGGGGACTTTATGTGGGGATTTGCTCCCATCCTTCCTGGACAGGTGTGAATCCTGTCATCTCTTGCCACATGAGGCTGCATAAGGTTTATATAAACTATCAAAATGTAAGAAATCCTGTTTAGTTCTTGGGAAGAAGGTCATGTAAAGCCTCCAGCTGATAAACCGATCCCCTACCAGGGACAGACACCTTTGTGCCCTTTTTTTTTGCCCTGTCTCAAGGCTTATTATAGCCACCTACCCCCTACCTGGCGAAGACCTGTCCATGTGGCAGGTTTATCAGAGCTTTGACCTTACATTATTGTTTTAATCTAACACATATTTTGGCAGCATTTTTTGTCGTATTCGTTTTCCTGGCAGTGTTTCATTCATAGGTGACAGACAGTGTGGTGGGAAAGTTGTCTGTAAGTTGCCAAAGGTCAGTGGATCACCCCATGATTACATTTTCTGCACTCATGAAATGCCAGCGAGTATGTGAAAACTTCTTAAAAATGGTTTTAACAGTCAAACAGTCCAAAAATAGCAAGGAGAAAACTTTAAGAGAATTGAATAGTGGCAACCTGTAAATATCTGTGTGTCATCATTGTTGATGTGTGACGGTTTGCAGGCTAACTTAAAACAGTTCCTGGATTATGTGAGAGGGGGAAATGTGGACAAAATTACCAAATACACGAACAAAGGGCTGGACCCAAACTACCATGACCCGGACTCTGGAGGTAGGTGAATTTGCCCTCACCTAAAAATCTATTGTTTCAGTCGCCCCACACTGAAAGATGCTGTTTCACTGAAATTCCTCATCTTTCAGAGCATTTCTGCACCAGATTATTTGACTATGGAGGTTAAACCCCATTAAACCCCATTAAACCCCATGACTGACCTTGTGACTTTGTCTGTGTGATTCTGAGATGTCTGATTGACCTTTGAAAGGTGTTTTAAGGTTTGCTTAAAAGGCATTGTGATATCCTACTGGAAAAATGTCCACTTCATCACCAAAAAGAAAAATTACATAACATTTATTTGCCTCCAAGACAATTATTGTTCTGAATTATTAAGGCAGATATAATTCAGGGCATCTCACAAGTATTAGCATAAGACCCTCATTTCAGCTCAAATAAACACCATGTTAATATGGAATAGGCGGAGGAAATACAATAGTTATTTATTTTAAAGTGAACTGAGATAATATTGGGTTCCTAATCTTTGAACGAGAAGAATTTTGTATTGTTTTCAAATGAGATCTGAATTTGACTCATGTCTGAATGGGATTGTGTATTGATACGATACGGTACAGAATCCACTCAACATAGGTGAAAATACCAGAGCGACATGAGAGTTTGATTATCAGTGATTTAACTACCTGGCAACATTTGCATATATATGTTGGCTGTATACATGTAGTTATCATCTACACCTGATTATTTGATTATTATAGGTTCAGTATTACCAGTTATTCACAAATTATATGCTGGGAAGAAGCACTTATCTTTCATGGTACAGGCTTTCCATGTCTATTTTTATCTGTTTTGTCTACCTGTGTTACAATTTTATCATGACACATATATGTACTTATTATCATTGTTACAGGGCATGAGGTGAATTCCAGTCAATTTCTGTGTTAATAAAGAATCTAAAAATGTTTCTAATAATCAGCCTGGGACTGAGCCTAAAAACCTGGGCAAATCAGCTCTAGGCTCTTTATACTGAATCTCATCTGACATGTATACTTTAATACACCATCATTTTTAGTTGTATAAGAAAAAAATCTTTCATTAGTGTGGTATAGACAGCAAAAAGTTGCTAAGGACTGATCTTTTACAAAGACCATAATTGTAGAAAACTGCTCATGGAGACCTTTTTAAGAAGAAGACAAATTGTGTGCATATAATGAATATGGGTCTAATTTTTAGTACTACTGGTCGAAGACCGGAAAATGTTATGTATTAGCAAATTGTGCAGTGCCCGTCCAATTGTCTGTTTTTCTGTCTGTCTGTCCGGCATCTGTTTACTCTTTCGTTCAAAATGCTGTTCCTCCATCTGGCCATCTGTCTTTCTGTGTCTCCAGTATTTCTTTACATTCATGTACTTTTCAAAACGCTACTCCTACAGTTTTTGTCTGATTTCAATGAAACTTTGTTGAAGTCTAGACTACATCAAGATATTTAATTCATAGTATTGTCAATATTCCATTTCAATGATTTATTTCAAAATGCTAGTAGTCCTGCTAGTTACTGTTGCAGTTTTTGTCCAGTTTCAACAGAACTTGGTACAAGTGAATCAAGATAGATATTTTGTAGTATGGATTTTCAGTTTTGATTGTCAGTTGTACAATATACATACTGTAATTCTTCAGCCTTTTCATATGTTTCCAAGGTGTTCTGATGGCATTATTCAATGTTGACTGATAAAATTATACTTTTTGTGAAGCCCTGAAACTGGCCAATGTAGTTTTGTCTCCAAAATCAAATTAAAAATATGTATGAAGTGAAAAGAAAGTGGCCCTTTCATGTGCCAAAAGGTTGAGGAACTCAGGTACATAATTTTGCAATCGACTTTGTGATAATATTGTCCCAACTGGTAGAGCTATTGTCTCATCAGAGACTTTGGTTGCTTCCTTTGTATTTTTCACATTTAAAAGATCATCATATATAGAGATGTGTGACATAAAGACATATTCAAATTACAGTTTGTTCTTCTCTGAAGCCCTAGCTCTAAGTAGTAAATAATATAACAAAGTGTTGACAGCGTATTCTGATAATATATATACATTAACAATAGTAACACTTAAAAATATATGACATCACTGTATATTTGTACTTAATGTGTTTTATAAAAAGATTAGAAAATGAAGATACTCTGTGATGAAATAGCAGCATCTTTCCAAGGGTCAAGAAGAGACTTTTCTTGAACCTCTCGGGTTTTCCTGGGGCTCTTCCAGGTTTCCTCCCTCCATAATTCTGGCTACTGTTCGTTAAGTGAAATACTCTTCAGAACGATGTAAAACTTCAATAATTTAATAAACAAAATAAATTGAACCTTGTTATTACTGTGCATGTGTTGCTTTCCCTCAGAAACCCCCTTGACAGTAGCAGCGACCTTGGACAAGGACAAAGTGAAGGATGTGGTTGTCAGCCTGGTCAGTGGAGGAGCTCACCTGGACTTCAGGAACCGTCTCGGCCTCACTTCCCTCCACAAGGCAGCCATCAGAGGCAACATTGAGGCCCTAAAGGTTCGTACAGTTATCTCCCCTTAATTGTTGCTGGTTACAGTTGCATGTATATGTGGCAACACTGCACGGTGACAGGGGCCTAGCATGATCAAGTAATCACATGGAATTTTCTTTCTGTTCCTTCCTTGATAGGTTAGTCCTAGATGGTAACACCAGCCTTTAGGATTAATTACACCTGGTGTCATGAGAAAAGACTGATGATAATACACATAACGGGGTTTACATGATTTACTGTAACCTAAGTGACAGGCTGTAACATGCTGTAACATGAGAGAAAAAATGTTGTGTTCCTTCAGAGCTGTGACACTACAATGATAGTGGTGCTCAGCTCTATAGGCCAACAGAGATATCTACATACGTATATATAAAGTCCACAGTCACTAGAATAATTCAGTGGAATAATATCCTTGTTCTTGGGTACCTATATATGTAAGCATACAAGAAATTGCAGTTTTTGTGCACAGTGTCCATGTTAAATGGAATGGGTTTGTCCAAACATACAAATGGGAACTTCATCATCAGAAAGATGTTCTGCTTGTCAAAACCTTACAGATTGCAGCGTCTGTTTAGAGGGTGTTGATGTATTTAGCACTTTCATTTGCATTTATTTTATAATTCATGGATATAAAGCAAGTCGTACTGCTAAGCTGAACATAAATCTGAACATGTGGTCTTGTTCTTCTGTCTGCAGACTTTGCTGGATCTTGGGGCTGCTCCTAACTACAAGGACGGACGAGGGTTAACTCCCTTGTATTACAGTGTGGCCAATGACACAGATGCCATGTGCTCGGAGCTCCTGCTGCACGACCGGGCCGCCATAGGGACACCTGACGAGCAGGGCTGGTTTGAGATTCATCATGTAAGTCACGAGAACCTTTGTTAGCTTTCTGCCTGTGTTTGGAGCTTACGTGTGTTTCCAGGTTACATCATACTTCCATTCTGCCGAAGGACAGAATCTACTCTCTGTTCTTTTGTGAAACAATGGCATTTTGATCATTAACTTGTAAGACGTTATATAGTTTATTTTATACTATGTTGGTATATTACTAAGCTCACTGTGACAGATTAATGCATAATTGTTAACTTAAGGTCTAGGTCCAGCCTTGTGTACATGTAAGGTTATGCTGACGTGGAATTCCTATATTTAAGTAAAATATTCTAGACTATGCCATAAAACACCAATCAAATAAATAAATAGACTAAGAAACCATTTGTTGGTCTGATAACACAAAAAAGGAAAATGTTGTGGGTTTTCAGGGACTAACATGACATTTGTTTTCCTATTATGCATCTTTAAAGTCTGAAAACAGGGCATATCATCTTGGTGATGCGCAATGCTGGCTACTGTTTTATAGGTGAAATAGTCTTGAGTATGGCATAAAACAACTATCATATATCTGGGTAATGCTATGTTAAACTATCAGTACGTATGCCGTATGTGTTGACTGTGGCATTTCTCCTGTTTGATTAGGCATGTCGTCATGGCCGAGTTCACCATCTGGAGCTTCTGGTGTTTTACGGGGCAGATATGGATGTGCAGAATGCCAGTGGCAATACCCCTCTGCACGTGTGTGCTGTCAATAACCAGGTATGTACAGCTGTGCTGACAGGCTCATCACCAAGGCTTCCTCCGCACAATGCTACCATCATCCCTATGCCAAGCATCTTCATGTGACGTCCATAACTTTCTACAGACAGTTCCCCCAACCATTTAACATGGACTTAGAAGGCAAACCAGTGGTGACGTGCTACAAGGATACCCATAGTTAAAAATACCCAGAGAAACTCTCACAACGTCTTCACATATCAAGTACATAGAGTAACTTGAGAAGACCTTAATTTGTATAGATGTACATATTCGTTTATGTGACAGGTAAAATGTATTGACAGCTCTTGTAAATATCTAGGCTTTTACTCAAGTGAGAAATGATGAATTTAAGCCTCTGAAGATGTGTTTGAGAGAATCACCCCATCATGGGCATATGTATTTTCAGTTTCTTACCATGTCATCAAGCAAGGGTGTTTGTAGAATCAATCTAACTTTCATTAGATTATTGCCTATTTCATACATGTAGCATGCAGCCATTTGTTCAATTCACTTCCACACTTGTAATGTTGGACCTTTCTGTGATGTGTAGGTGTCATTTCTCATTTAGTCATCACAGTGATTTTACATTATTCCTTTCAATCTTAAAATCATGATTTGATTGAATTATTGTTCAAAGGAACATCTTCCCTCAAGCAAACAAGAAACATTTGCTTTTGTAACTATGCAAGAGTGAGTTACGTTTGTAAATAATATACCCCTTTTAAGCTTGGAAATGTATATTATGTTGGTGCAAAACTTGATGTTTTGTTTAGCTTGTCAAGTGTTTGAACTACCCACATTATAAATAATGTGACAATCGTATGTATAATGTAGATTTGTGCTTTGGCCCCAAATGGTGACCCTTGTCAAAATACTGCATGGTACAGGACATTGTCCTTGTCATGCTGCTTATTTCCACACTTGCCTTCTTGTGGTCAAAATGAAAGCTTCTTCAACATTTATATTATATTGCTTTGCATGTTTACAGTGATTAGTTTTGTGATTATTATAATAGCATTATTTCTGCTCATATTCACCTCTGGATGTGACATGTTGGATTTTTTTTCTTTCACGTATTATTTTGGGAATATTTATTTGCAGGAATCTTGTGCCCGTGTGTTGCTATTCAGGGGAGCTTCGAAAGAAATACTGAATTATACAAACCAAGTGCCATATCAAGTTGCCATCATAGCTGGGAATTTTGACCTGGCGGAAATTATCAAAAGTCACAAACAAGAAGATATAGGTACTGTGAATTCTCTGCTTGGCTGTGTAATGTCTGCTGCTTCTTAACAGCTTTATGCCTCATGATTTTCCTCCCTGTATATCTCAGCTACAAGTGTGCGTCACTCTTTCTTTATGATTCGTGGAAGCATAACTTCTTACTTCTTTCACAAGGAAATATTTTTTACGTATCGAAGTTGAACTGTTCGTGAACAGTTGTTATGAAGGTATATGGTATTATGATTGCCTCTATCTGTTGCAGTGCCATTTCGAGAGGTACCGTCATACAGTGACCGCAGAAAGAGTAGCACAGTGACACCTAGCATGCGAGCAGTGATGAGATGTCGCAGCAACCCAAGGCTCAATATCCTCACCTGGGAGCGCGGAGCCCCAGAGCCCAGCACGCCAGATGACAGCCAATCAAATATCTCCTGGAAGGGCTATAACTCTGACTCACCACGCATGAGCATTTCCTCCAGCAGTAGCTCTGGCCCAAGTAAGTCGTCTGGTTCAAGCTGCACAAGCTAATTGTCCTTTAATCTTTCCTAATTATGTTGCAGTGTATTAGCTATCTGTCCCATCAGACACAAATTGCACCTAAACTGTAAAGTTTTACTGTTTGCTACTGAATGAAAAAAGTAAACACTTAAACAGATTGTTCTGTTATGTTTTTTTTTGTGGGGGGGTGGTGGTTTGTTTTCTCCTTTTTTGTGAAGGTGATATTATATGTTGAAAACTTACATGTGTTGGCAGCATTAAATGAAGTCAATAATTTGTTTCAAATGTCATAGCTTTGTCTGCCTTTGATTTAGGAATATTATCCTGTGATGATGACATTCATTTGACTACCAACATTATCATACCAACATTTAACTGTTACATTTTATAAGCTGTGAATGAAGGAGATAAATACCATATCATATTAAGGGAGATATCTCCCTTAATCCCACCAAACCTAAACCTGAAGGTAGAAGATAAATAATTTTGATAGTGATTTTAAACATTGATCAAACAAAAATTGTTCATAAATATTTGAATGTTAAATTAGTTTTTGTTGTGCTGTGGTACACAGCTGGTGCCTCATGGATAAAGGAGTACGTGAGTGGCTGTGGGCTGCACCATGCTCAGCCTGTCCTCCTCAGAGCGGTTCACCCTGCCCAGCCCAATCACGCAACCTCAGCCTGGCCCTATTACCATGGAGACGTCATCAAAAGTTATTGTTTACTATTTTAAGCATGAATTACCAAACAATCAAAAAATCCCAAAGGATAGTGATTTAGGCATGAACAGATACCACATAACCAGAAACACCCAACTTAAACTGCTTGACTGTTGACCATAGCAGAGTCACAGTTTTAGTCTTCTGACAAATCAAGGCAAACAGTAACATGCACGTGTTTGAAAAAAAGAAGCACTGTATTATGCCTTCATGCACACGTGCATGTGAATTGATTCCTTTCCAGGCATGAGGTTTTTTCTTCTGTTAGAGAATTTTTTTCGATATATCTTATAAAAATATGTTTGACATTCATCTTAGAAGTGCTAAAATGACAAAATGATGAGTTGTGTGAGGCAGTTACCTGTACCGCATCCCAGTGTCTGTGTCAACCCTGTCCTCTGAGTTCACAAAGCTGAATAGCAGAAGTATCGTGTACATTCTGTAGTCAACTGCACTGCCACTTACAGTTTAACCAGTCATTAACCTGAAACCAAAGACCTTGTATGATGTTCATTGTATGTAAGACGCTTTTCAAAGACACTTTTTCTGAAATGGGATAATTATAGCTACTCATACCTCAATAACCCAAGAAAGCATCAATGAGGATTTGGAATTTGCCCTATATAATCACTACATTACATGTTCTTCCAGTTGATGTGTGATGTGAAACCACAGCGACATGTATATACATCCTCATAGATTATTGTGTCCAACTTGTGTTTAGTGTTGAGCTGTTGTTTCAGCGAATGATTGATAGAATTGAGAAGCCTGTAAATCATTAGCTTATCAAGTTGTGATACAGACCATGGTTCGTCCCCCTAACACATAGGTCATGCTGTAACGCAGGCTTTTGACGATTGCTGGCCACTAAACAGCCCCTACATGCAGGAGCTGAGCCCTGGCCACTAACAGCCCCTACCTGCAGGAGCTGAGCCCTGGCCACTAACAGCCCCTACCTGCAGGAGCTGAGCCCTGGCCACTAACAGCCCCTGTATGCAGTAGCATGTTCCTGTTTGACATCCTTTGTTACATTGGCTGTTGTCTGATACACTTCTGTTCACATGTCACACCTGGCGTTATGAAGAGCATACCTGTTGAGAAGCAGGATTCCGTATTACATGAACTATATGCTCAGATTTGTCATTTGGTTGGAGAACGGCAGATTTCACTGTGTGGGCTGCATCCTGTTTACTTTTTCGATAAACCTCACCCGCTTGCTATATGTGAAATATTCTTCAATATGCCACAGAATCACAATGAAATAAACAAACACATCACCATTCAGTATGGCACTGGCGTTCCTAACATTACAACCATGGCTCCCGTTCCATTCAGCAATAGTGACAACCTCCTAGTAACATGTATCTAGTTCTGTCCTGTTTAATCACTCTAAAAATACATATATGCTGCATGTGTTGTGTTGTTATTGGTAAGAATGCTACAATGTGTGTTTTCAGTACTTTATCAAATTGTCCAGGAATAATTCTGATAGTTGTAGGCCTTAGAACTTTGCTATGACTCAGGTCACCAGTGATATTTAATTTTCTATTTATTTCATGTTCATGTAATTGTCTACTCAGCACAAGACACATGTGGACAGCTTCACAGCATGACACAGTTCAGTGATCTTACGTTGAAACATGTACAGCCCTGATGTTGAGACAGCATTGAAATTACATTGTATTTGAAGTTGACATTAACAACTTTGCATTTTGACTTTGTAAAATGAAATGGCAGGCTAGTATACTGATGTTAACTAGGCTACTCACACCTCATTAAACCTGTCATTAAAGGACAAGTACCTGCAAACTAGAGCAAACTAGAACAGGCAGTTTGTTTAAAAAAAAAAATTTTTTTTTTCTTTTTTGTTTTTGCAATTAAGGAGAAGGAAGAAAACAGGCAGTTGTGCCCAGCAGGCCTTCGTATCACAGAGTTGTGTTCATCATCATGCTAGATACCTGTATAGCCAGCCGACGGGTTTTATCGTACTTCTTACTGTAGGATAAAGTTCCAAACTGTAGAATTATGGCTGTGTGGGATACCTTTGTTATGCATCATGCCTTTAAACTTTCAGTTATCAGTGTTGGATTCTTTGATGGCAAACTGGGCACCAAGGAAGGGTGGCCACCTAGCAATCAAGCCAATAAGTTGCTGATGTCAAAGGCCCGATGTAAGTTATTATGTTTTTCAATGTATTCTGCTTTGGAAAACTGTGGAGCTTTAGCATGTGCTAAATACTCTCTAAACACTGCCTCTGATTTGTTAACCTTTCTCAGCCTCATTCACTTGATAAAATATAACCATTGTGATTGTACAGTTAACTACCCTAATTCTTCTAATTTTGAGGACATCTGATCTGCCCTTTTTAGACAGTATGCATGTAATTGTAACAGGAACACACAGTTTCATTTTTCTCCCAAGGTTAGTTTGTCTAATGAACAACATATCCACATCTTTTGCCTGAATAAAAAACTTGCGGGAAGTGTAATTATTAGCTTTCAGCATTTCTAATATTGGTCCAGAAAATTAGAAGAATTAGGGTACTCATGATTTATGTTGAAGTCAGATGACTTTGCCAACCTGGATTTTCAACTGATACAGTATTTGTAATGTCAACTATACATTGAACAACAAACTGATAGCAGAGCGTGTTTGGTTGGTGTCGCACGTGGAAAGGTCTGCCAGTAATCTGCGGAGGGCCATGAATTGGCCTCAGGCTCTTCCCAGTTTCATTCCACCATACAAACTCAAATGAAATGAAATTGTTGTTTGTAATACAGCCATATCTGTGGTCATTTCAGCTGGTTCTCTGGGGGAGCTAGGGGACGCATTGACCATGGACAGGAACACCCTGGCTGCTCTGGTGGAGGCAAGGTAAGCGATCAATCCTGCAGTGCTAATCAAGATTTACTGCCCTCTGATCTCAGGGCTGGAATTAACCTTTGTATATGTACCCCCAGGGCTGGTGGTAGTATTCCTTGTTTCATTTTGTGAATGAGATCACAAAAACAAACTTGTACATTACATCAGAAGTGATATTGTCTGTCAAAGAAGTGGCAGTTTTTGGCAATTCTTTTATTAGATAGCCTGCCAGCTAAGTGCAACGCGTACAAGGGTGTGTGAGCCTAGAAATGTTACTGATGGTCTTTGATCTGGCTTCTTAGTTCCCTGCCTCTTCAGAAGGGTGGCGGCACCTCTAGGCTTTAACACCCGTCTTGTGTTTCTACGTCACAGTTTAGTTTTCCGAATTTCTTTCAAACAGTTGATCATGTTGAATTGAAACTCCGTACACAATGTTTAGTTGTGGACATTGTCATGGATATTATTCTTTGGGCTCAAACAAGTAAGGGACACATTAAGGGACATGTAATTGGGAAATCAGTACTGTCCAGAATGTTGGCAAGCTGTGTTGTTTTAGAGACATTGTGTGTCTTTGTACATATATGCACATTTTTGTGGGAGTGGTGTGGTGGGCTGAAATAAGAATGTTGTGGGACTGGACTTAAATAAGATCATTTCACAGTAAAGTGAAGATGCATGGAAAATGTTACTAGTAGATGTACTCTCCACCCTTAGATTTTATTTATAGTTCTAACAGGGGAAGATTGATGGCTTTAAATTGAGGGAAAGTGAAATTCATCCTTCGGCAAATAAACAAGCCATATGTTAAAGTTTTAGAAATGAAACAGCATTGATTAAGTAGAGTTCGGGTAGATTTCACTGACGTAGATTTCTGTGCCTGGAGCAGTGTCATCCAGAAGTCAGTCAACTGAAATAAACTGTCATA
The DNA here is from genome assembly GCA_016165875.1 of Acanthopleura granulata. NCBI lineage: Eukaryota > Metazoa > Mollusca > Polyplacophora > Chitonida > Chitonidae > Acanthopleura > Acanthopleura granulata. Next base: position 1,084,926 of record JABBOT010000023.1, on the reverse strand, counting down.
ACAAAGACAAACAGTCATGAGACTGCGCAGTTAAGACATATGCATACATCACGGGCAGGTTAGCATTCCTTCATTGTAAATATATGTTGAGAGGAGAAGACATGGTGTGGAGCTGTATATACAAGGTTATATGTGGGTGTAAGAGAAGTTTAGGCCATTCCCTTTGCCTCATCTCCTGGCTGTGACAAGCCAGCTGCTCTCACAACAGTCCAGCAAAGGAAATCATGTGTTTTTATACCCATGATTAAATGATTAGCTTTTTCTCATGATAGAAAACCTAAAATTGAAATTATACTTAAAGAGTTGTGCATTAATGTACATTGTGCAGTGAAGACAAACAAAAAGGTGTGACTTAGATTAAAGTACAACCAGTGTAATATTACGCTAAAACTTTCCCATGTGAAGCTGGCCCAATCTTTACAGGGGTCTGGTCTTTAATTTATGGCAGAATTCTGTTGTTTGTGATGTAGGTGTGCTAGAGTACAAGTAGGCTATGAAGGGTGATCAGTTTGTGAAAAATTCCATGGATTTGTCTGTTATTTACTGTACATTGCTGGTGTTTGTTACAAGCCTGCTTGTACTAGATGTGTGGTTGTTGATCATACCCCGGCTAACTTTTACCTTGTACTAGCGGAACTGTAGTGTAAACAGATCCATGCCCTAATAAAGAGAGGGGAAGCTGAGTCAGATTTACAGCTGTTTACCAGACTAGTGTAAGCCATAGAGCCGGAGTTGTGTGGTGTACAACTGGACAGAAGTCAGCAATTAGGAGCTGTGTTCATGTACAAGTAGGACAGGTAACACGGTGACATTCAGCTGGAACCCGAACTCTGCATACCTGGCAAGCGTTTGGTGACCAGTCATGCGTTACTTTTAGAAGGTTTCCCTCAGTGTTTCTGTGCAAATTTCCGCCTTTCATTGCACTCGATTGACTTTCCACTTTTAAAAAATTCTGTATGGTAAATGATTATGGAAGACAGTTAGCCTGGTGTGTCATGTACAGGTGCGCATCCTTCTTGTACACGATCTATTATCAAGGCTCATTGCAGGGTGATTTGATATTTGAACATTTCTTTCCAGACACTTTTATTGAAAACAAAGTGCATATAGTAAAATCACACATAAATTCATGGAAGTTTTCACCAACTGTTAAAAGCTGTTGTGAAAGTTGCATTACTGTAAATGATATAAAACTTTACGATTTTTCACCAGCATACCTGTGGCCTCTGTTCTCCGTTTGTACACCTGTGGTTATTGCTTGGTGAAAAATACATGTACCTTGAAAGTACACTGTGGCGCAATGAGGATGTCTGGAAGAGTGTGGCAAAATAATTAAAATAGAATAAAAATTAAATAAAAGACCCCCAAAATCCAAATTAAGAAAATTTTCCTTTGTCAATTTAGGGTGCTATATCTTTGTAGGTGATTTCATATTGTATTGCCAACCATCTATCAGCCCGAAATATGATATGACAACAAAGAGAGGGGTTGTTGTTAAAAGATTACCTCAGTACACTGAGGCTATGGACCTGCAGAGATAAGAGTATAACACGTATCAACTGTAACTGTTTCAATGGCATTTAGAAGTTGGGAATGACATAACATGAAAGAGATTCTTTTGGATGTAGAACTTCTATTTATTTCTAGGTGGCATTTCGATGTGGTAACTAACATCGTTATCAAGTCAGTTGAATAACAAATGAACAACTGGACATGTATATATATATGTATTTACTTGAGAGATACATGTCAAGATGTGAGTAGTATTGACACAGTAAACAGAACAATGCAAATCCGTAAACAATGGGATCAACAAATGGTATGGTCTACACATTGGGAGAGATAGTGTACGGAGCCTAGTCTTCAGGTTATGCAAGTTCCAGTGCTTAGGATTTGCAGGCCAAAGGCACTGGGACGAAGAATCCCTGTGTCATGTGTTAATGTGCATGCTGCTGCATTCAGATCTGCACCAGAGTTTAGTCGCTTTTAAAGGTGTGTTTCCGTGAAATGAAAGATTGATTTGTTGTCTAGATCTAGAATTAGATTGGATATGAAGAGGTGTCATGAAGACAATGATACAATTGTAACCTGTTGTACACTGACTGGCTCATAAGAGAAGATGCCATGTGCTGAAATCTTGTCCTGCTAATCATGGAATGAGGTGTCAGTGCATGGTAAAGTGTGTACCTACATCATGTACATGTATGTACTTCTGCCACGGATGAATTGTCAGGCATCTGACAAAAACAACACTGCAACCTCGTTTTAGGATGCAAGCCTTCATCAGTCACAATAAATCTGTTGAAGTACGCTAGTAGTTTGCATGGCATATTCTCTCCGTAAAAAGTCATTCAGACACAGAAATACCTGGTTAGTGGTGAACCCGGGGTTTGTGTCAGGCCAGGATCTTCAGCCTTCTGGCCAGCCAGTTTTCTGATGCCCGTTCTCATTACCCAGAGAGCCGTTGTCAAACAGTGGTGTGCGACTGCATACGGGCTACAAGGCAGTCTAATTCCTGCAGCATCCACCACTGCATTGTTTGAGCTCAGAACTTTATTATGAAAGGTATGCTGGAAATTGAGTGGTGTTGATTTTTCCATCTGTTTTGTTTACATGTGGATTAGGCTGTATGTCAAAAACCTTAGGCCAGAGTTGGCTGGCAGTTATGTGACACAGCCAACACATATGGGCAATACAACAAATGAACATTTACAGTTTTGTAAGGAACTTTTTATTTCATGCAGGGACTGAAAGGGTTGTTTTCCAATTTTATATGAGGATGGTGAGTTTCACATCTTCTGTACACAGGAGATAAATTTAGAAAAGAATATCCATGATATTTAATTAATTCCAAACTTCACTGATTCATCTATGTATCACAAGTGGATCCAAAAATACAGATTCAATATCAAACACAGGAAATACATGACATGTGTGATACATTTTCTGATAATAAAGCAACCCTGTTCTGAACTGGATTGTGAAGTTTGCCTTTCAGGTCCTGCATGCAGTTCTCTTATAAAACATGTTGTACGCATGTGCATGTGGTTGGTATACATGCATGTATTTTAAACATGTCAGATTTGTGTCACTCTAATAATTTGTCACCTGGTTGGAGTTTGAGATAAAGCTGTGTTAAAGCACATCATAAATCCTCTGTTATCAGGTGTTAATTTGAGTGTGTCGGTGTATTTGTTTGCACTAGGGACCTGGCTGTCTGTCAACTATGCCTGCTGCCTGGCCATTTTGACCGATAAAGCGGTTTACAGTTTGACTCACTGGTAACCTGGCAATTCTGGTTTACAACACGTGTCGTTCCTGTGTTGTTTTTTGGATAACCAGATGGTCTTTACTCTTAACTGCAGGACTGCCACTTAGTTTTGTGATTTTAGCATGTGCTGTTGCTGACCCATATATTCAAAAGAAAAAATGAAAGTATGTCACCCCAAAAGCTAGTTCCTATATGACCAGTTTAAATTTTTTCACGACTTTTGTTGTACTACAAGGTAAAAGTAGTCCTTGTACTGTTCCTCTCACAGGTCACCTTATTGTGAACCTACATGCACATGTATTATGAGATATGTTGTCCATCGCCCAATGGGAAAGCAGGGTTCCAATCATAAGTGTGATCAACATGCACAAACCTTAAATATCTGACAAGTTTGAAACTGTGTTTGAAATATAATGATGTGAAAAATTGAGAAAGGCTCGCTGTTTTTTTTTTTTTAAACTACAGACCGAATGAAATAGCGCGCCTGATTTGCTGTTGGGCGTGGGCAGTACTGTACCAATTCTCATCATCAGAAAAATATGAAAGGGAAAGAGCTCGTAAAAATGAACTTATGGTGAGTGAAAAGAGCATGAAAGACTGTATCTGAAAATACTTTCACTGAATTTTTTAGATTTTTTTTCACCAAATTAAATGCAGTTAAATGTTTTGATTGTATGGTGGGTAATATGGACCATATTGATAATGTGTGTCAATGATGACGTCACAAAACTGTTTGTACACCTTAATGTTCAGGCCTGAATATAATTCTTGTGAACTGTATTCGTGTTAGGTGTCCTTTTGTGTAGAAAAGTGAATAAGATGTTTTAGTTCTGATTTAGGGCCAGAGAAAGGTAGGTTTGGCGTCAATGTTGACACACATGATCAAAATGGTCCAAAAAACCCACCATACAATCAAAACATTTGACTTCATTTAATTTGGTGAGAAAAATTCTGAAAAAATCAGTGAAAGTATTTTCAGATACAGTTTTCAATGGTCTTTTTACTCACCATTACTGAATTTTTCTGGGGTCTTTTCCTTAAAGTGCGTACTGGCCTACATGGATACCTTAGAGCAGGTGTGCTTGAATGAAAACCACTAAAAATTCATCAGTGCATTAATTTATGCATTAATTATCGTGAGGATAGATCTTGACAATACATGTAATATGTGCATTCAGATGTATGGGAGCTGCCTGCTAACATTCATTATGCATTCCATGCAGGGTAATGATGAAATATTTTACAGTTGTACATTTATAAGGAGGGAGGTATTTGTCTTATCTGATTGATAGTTCATGCTGTAATTTATGGAATTCAGCTCGACATTGTATGCTTTGTACAGTTGTGGCAGTCTGTGTCACATTTCGTACATGCTCTATACACAGGTGATGCATACACTCTATACAAGACTCAGGGAGGCTGCTCCATTGAGCACAGGTTAATAAATGCTTTAATGTGTTCATTACAGAACAGGCCCTTAAGCGTCTTTAAACTTAGATGATGAGTGGCCACATATGGTCCTATACTGAGTTACATGTTATAATGTTCATGATGGAATATGTGGTTTAAAAATGAAATCCATACACCTAGATTGGCAGAGTTATTGAGCAAATTTTATATATGCTTATAGGGCATCGGGGATAAGCCAGATGTGTAGGGCTTGATGATGTTTGTCTCAATTGGTAACACTCAAGGTTAAATCACAGCAATCACAGATGCAGGCACACTGTTCATTACACTGTTGAAGTGGTCTTACACAAAGTTTATTAGATGTCACTTGCTTGTTAACCATAAGGCATTAGCCCCAAGTTCTCTCTGAAAGCACACATCTGTCATTGAGTTGTGTACATGTGGATAGCTTCATCAGCTTCTTGCCAAAGGCCACAGTCATATCTGTAAAAAAAATTGTTGGTCTGGCCTTGTAATGCCAATACAACATATGAATGGTTTACATACAATTACATCATACTTGAGCCTGAAGTGTTTAGTGTACATAATATATAAACTGTTTGAGTGGGTGTGTTCATGTTAGGATTAGCCACAGACAGGTAACAAATTGCCTGACAAACTAATTAATGAGAGGAATTCCAATCACACCAGCTGTTACAATATAGAGAAAGACATGCAAGACAGCATGTGATATAAAATATATTAAAGGTTGTGGCAGTGTTGTTGGTCATATATTTTACACTCCCTGTCATGGAAATGTAGCCTACACTCCATACACAACATCGTGGGAGTGTAGTCTACACTCCATACACAACATCGTGGGAGTGTAGTCTACACTCCATACACAACATCGTGGGAGTGTAGTCTACACTCCATACACAACATCGTGGGAGTGTAGTCTGCACTCCACAGACACCATGTTATGTGAATGTAGTCTACACTCCACAAACAGCATGTTATGCGAATGTAGTCTACTCTCCAAACAGACCATGTCATAGGAATGTAATCTACATTCCATAAAGACCATGTCGTGCAAATGTAGTCTACACTCTACACAGACCATGTCATGTGAATGTAGTCTATATTCTATACAGACCATGTAGTGCTTGTATTGAGCAATAAAACCCACTGTCACCTGTTGATGTCCTTCGTACCTCTATCTATTGTACTGTTTTGTTTTACTTCTTGCCTGCTATACTGCATTTTGGTGCATATACAGTTTATGTGAACAGGTGTAAGACCAGGTATCATGCTTAACACCCAGAGGAACGTTCAGGTGTTCTGTTTAATGTCACTTACCGTGCTGATTGTCTGCCTGAGTCAGGTATTTCAGAGTATGCTCTCCCACGGATATTGTTACACCGCACGGACTATACAGACCCTGTCTGTGTTCACACGGACCACAGACATGCCATCTTTACTCGTGAAAGCTTTTGTTGAGTGAGAAATAAAACACAGAGGAAACACGAAATATGAGGAAAAGATGATAGGGTTGGGTTCGGGACTGATTCAACATGCACTTTTATAAACAGTGTATTTCCCTGCTTAATGCTCATTTTCCAGCCTGTGGCTTTGCACATCGGACTGAAGTATACTGCTTTATTAGATAGATCATAATGTTCTTTTTGCATCCACTGCAGATCTAAGACGAAGCAGTTTAATTTCACTTAAAATTGTGAAGGCTGTTTAGTGGTTAAATAGGTATAGCCACAGTGTGTTGCTGTAATGGCTCTGGTTAAGAGTGTGTAGCAGACTGAAGAGTAGCTGACTGTTTACCCAGGTAACGGCTAAGGTGAGGAGAACCAGGGACAGGATTCCTACACACCTGTACTAATCCCCCAGCCCTACCACCAGGCAGGCCATGGCAACAAGCTGGTATTACCCCAGAGCACAGTTAATTACACCCAGGGGAGAGTATTGAACCTGGAACTGAAGCTATGGAATGTGGGGGGGACAGCCGAGGTGTAACAGTACAGGCTCACAAGGGAGCCCTGAGACCGAGAATAGAGGAAGAACTCTAGCTGCAGCTGCCATGGTAGTGAAGAGAGAATACTTGATATAGCTGAAACTGCCACATTGGAGAAGAGAGAGGACCAGCCATAGCTGCAGCTGTTTTGCTGGAGAAGAGAGAGGATCAGCTTTTGTACTGAAGAAGAGAGAACCACCTGTTGTACAGAAGAAGAGAGAGGAAGAGATGTTGTACTGGTGAAGAGAGTGGATTATCTTTTGTACAGGAGAAGAGGGAGGGTCAGCTATTGTTCTGAAGCAGAGGTAGGATCAGCTATTGTACTGGAGAAGAAAGGTGATCAGCCATACCTGAAGTTGTTGTACTGGAAAAGACAGAGGACCAGCTGTCTCAAGGAGAAGAGAGTAGACCAGATGTCTTACTGGAGAAGAGAGAGGATCAGCTGTTGTACTGGAGAATAAAGAGGAACAGCTGTAGCTGCAGCTGTTGTACTGGACAAGAGAGAGCACCAGCTGCCTTACTGGAGAAGAGACAGGATCAGTTGTTGTACTGGAGAATAGAGAGGAACTGTTGTGCTGTTGTGCTTGAGAAGAGAGAGGATCAGCTGTTCTACTGGAGAATAGAGAGGAACAGCTATGGCTGCAGCTACCATAATGGAGAAATTATTTACCTGTTGTATGCTAGCGTAATCAAGTTATGTCAGCCATAACAGCATGTGCTTGTACAAAGAGTAGCACACAGTCAGGATTGTAGTCTCGGTATTACCAGACCTCTTGGACATCTCTGTACACAGGATTGTGGTCTCGGTATTACCAGACCTCTTGGACATCTCCGTACACACCACAACACTGTTCTCATTGTCTTACACACGTGCAACATGAAGTTTTCCTGCAGGACGTGTTTGACATCTGAAAATAGATGCCGTTTACAGGCTGATCCGTGAATGCCAGTTATTGACAGTCTGTGAACTTGGCCATGTTACTTCTAACATACTAAAGCTTCGTTGCCTTGGGCACTTGTCAGCAACCCAAGTACAAATAACGCCAGAGGCTGTGTGTTAACTGCAGGGCAAGCGGTAAAGCTAGGAGACGAATGTGAGGACAAGGAGAATCCTTACCCACATGCACAACGTCTGATACATTCATATCTCCCTCCAGTGTGATCTATGCAAACTATTTCATCTGAAGAATGAAGTTCTGGTGCTGATGAATGCCAACGGAATATCTGTTTAATTTTTACCTGAAATAGTCACAGATGACCTGATTACCTGAGCAGGGGGATGGGAAGATAGCAGCTGTGTATAAATCTGGCTGATGTATGGAGCCGCTGATAAATCCTGACATAGCTCTGCTCATTGGACCCTCTCACAAAGGGCTGCAGTTCATATTATCCCTCACCTGAATGCTTTGCATGGCCCTAGTAGAATGACCTGGTTTCTTCTGTGAAAGAGATTTTTTTTCTTTTGTCTGGCTGAAAAGGATCTGTGTATATGCGTGGTTCCCAAGAGGAGTTCAATGGACAGGAATTGTGGCGCGAAGACTGGGTTCTTATTGTGACTGAGTGTTGGTTGTGAGAGGGAAGCCTCACTCTGACGGGTTTCAGTCAGGCCAAATATCAGTTGGTCAAGGTGTGGTCATTGAGCAGCCTCAACCCTGAGTCAGTCACAGAGGGGAGAGACTGTCCCCCGAACCAGTTGGGACTACCACACCCTCTCTCATCACAAGTTCCGGTCAGCTTCTACAACACCAAGCAGTGATCACGTAGTACTACGTCATGTCTGACTCAACTAAAGGTACTTGACAATTTTGGTGGCTTGAACTCAGCTTTCTTAAGACGATTGTGTTGTTGTTGCTGTAAGCAGAATGACTCAAGGTACTTGACAATTTTGGTAGCTTGAACTCCACCTTCTGAAAGCGATTGGACTGTTAATGCTGGAGAATCTGCTGCAGGATAAACATTCCTAGGACATATGTAGCTGTTGTGCCTTTGTTAAGAAGACAGACTGACATGTGCTGCTAATTCAAGAGCAAAGACAAGTGGAAGAAAGGTGATCATGACCCAGCGACAAATTCACAAACGTCAACACTTGTATTATCCCGAGAACAGTTCTCAGGGATTAGACCCAGGACCCCATTTCCCCATGAATAAGGTCATGGCTTTACCCATGTCTGAGAAGGAGCCTGGGTCTCCCTCCCCACCCCCTCTGACCTCTCCCCCGGGAACAGGCTATTACGTCAGGCCCAACCCTTATTTGTCCCACCATGTGGAACCCCAGGTAGTTGTTCCAGGCAAAATTGTGGTGTCTCCACTGGTAACTAACAGCCCCTATACCATCCACACCAAGTCCAGGACTGTAATTCCTTCGGGCTTTCACTCTGCCCCTAGGTACAGCGCCCACGTTCGCAGAAGAAAACAGATCATTGGGGATTCTGTGTTTTTTGTTAAACCTGGTGAAGAGTTGATGAGAGGGAAGCCGGGGAGATCCAGACGTGGTAGTGGCACATCAGATCTCTCGCACATGACGGGTAGGTCAGCTGAAGATAGCCACTCCATCACCAGTAGGATCTCTCATGTAACACTGGGTAAAAATGCAAATCTGAGGAAAGAAGGGGATAAGCGGGCAAAAGGACAGGCCAACCAATTTTGGGCGTCGGTAGAAGAGGACAGTGTGTTTGAGCACAGCGGCCACTCCTCAGGTGACAGAGATAGCCTAGTCAGACAGCCACCACCACCGCCTACAGCTGGGGAGGGCAGAGCTGTGTCAACAGGTGGGCTGACCCACCACACACAAGCCCCACATCAGGTAACCAGGCTGGCCTCCAGCAGTAGGACAGCCACCACAGTGCGGCCCAGCACAGTGTCTGCGTCATCCTTCACTTCACGCAGGGCTCAGTCTATTTTGGACCATGACTATTATTATGGGCAGTCCCCAGCGTCTCCTCAGTACTACACAGTAGGACGTAACAGCGAGAGGGTGGCTGTGAACAGAGTGCACAGGGAAGCCATGGATTACTCGGCTACCTCTCTACCCAGGGGTATTACCATCTACCGGCCCTCCAGCGAGGTGGCTCTGTACCCACAAGTCAGCTACTACCAGCCCGTACACTATGACACTTACAGCAGAGCCTCGTCTACCATGTTGGTCAAATCAAAGGTGCTGTCAACAAGTATGCCACACTTACACAAGGCAGGGCTGGAGTTGAGTAAAGCTGATAAGAAAGTGTTGAAAAAGTTACAGAAAGAGGAGAAGAAACGAGAGAAAGAGGAGAAAAAACGACAAAAAGAGGCTTTAAGACGAAAGAAAAAGAAAGGCGAGCCTATATATGACGTGCCCATTCGTGTTCATAATACAGTGCCTAGGAACTTCCACCAGACTACAGAGGCTGTTCACAGGTCTCCAGGGCTGGTTTATGTGCCTATGGGGGCCAGAGACCCTGCGACCCGTCCACCGCTGGCCATACCTCCCCCACCCCCCAGCCACTCGGATTTAGTAAAGGTGCATTATGAGACATCGTCGGTGTCCCCTAAGCTGGAGAACAAGGTGTTCCACACTAGTGCTCCAGATCTACTACGTGTGGAGCAAGTATATGGGAGAACTGAGATGAGCCTGCCTCCGCAGCCTGCCCCCACATCCCAGGCTCTCTCATCACCGCAGAGGTCGGTATCCGATAGCGTTGAATGACCATGTGTGTCAGGGTCTGTTGACCTAACAAATAGTACTTGATCATTACCTGTTTGTTTACCTGTCAAACATATTAATGCACAGTTTACTCATAAGTACACTTAAGCTGGCTGTATAGACCTTGTCCACAGCTGGCTAAATGATTCCACCTGTCTGGACCTGCATGTGTTTTGTGATTACATCAGTGTTTAATTGTTACATGTAATGTCCCTTTGATTTCTCAGCTGATTGTTCTCATCTTCTCTCATGATCAGTGTGTTTGTGTCTTGTATTTACTGTGTGATCCATTGTGCTATATATTGTCTGTCACACCTCCATGTCCCTTCATGTTGAGTGTATTGTGCGTGTGTCACTGGTACATGTGTATCTGTTAGCCTTTTTGTTCCTCTAGGTACAGAAAGTGTCACTGTTTACTGACTTCGTTACTGTTTAGAACAGTGGATACTTGTATATAATATATACATGTATGTGATAGATGCGAAGAATAGAGTTAGGGTTTGCCACATTGGACTGTAACGTAGTGATGAGCCTAGTTTAGAGGTAGTTAAGCCAAACTTTTGTGGCCATTGTCACAATATTCTGCTGTTCCTACACACATGTACATACTACACATACAAATTTCTCCCATCCCTAATCCCCTGAGTCTGATGGCTCTGTTAGGGGAGGCAGTGTTGACTCCACCTAAGTAACTATTTTATCCCCAATTATAGGATTTATTAGCTTGTTATCTGACAGTTACATAAGAAATGTAGGAGTGTTTTTTTCCGGACCATTACCTATGGGAATTCAGGAGTGGTGCTGTAAGGTAATCACCGCTGTGCTGGTTTTATTCCCCGACTCTACACCATGCAGTCAAGCATACTACTGTTGTAATTACCTGTACAGCTAATGTTGTCGTGAATATTAATTTCCCTGACAGATATCCATTTTGACTATCCAGCCACTACCTCTTTATTTAAGGTTTTTGAGCAGTTGCCAGTACATGTCTTTCACTATCAACCACTAAACTAAGAGTAAAAGTTTTGAATACTTTACAGAACACCCTCTGCCCTCTCTATATTCAGATATCAAACAGGATGTGGAGATAAAGATTTCAGTGTCACTGATAGTGTGGTTATGTGGCTAACCTTCAGCTCACCTGGAACAGACGTACAGCGTATCAAGATCAATTCATTCCTATCTCTAAGGCCAACTTTTGTGAACCTGTTATTAAAAATCACTTGACTAATGACAGCTGTAACCTTACTTCACTAATGTTTATCCACGCTGATAGCACAAATGGTAGCTACTTGTAAAAACTGTTGTGCAAATGGAATGTATATACACATGCTGTGGTGGAAGGAGCATCTCTGTGTCCACAAATCAGGTGAGGATAAGAAAATTGCCCTGACCCTGATCACCATGTCTGTCTCAGTTCTGCCCAATCACACTTTTTATACATGTATATGTACACTTCTGTTATGCCACTGAGCTCATATTGCAAGTACATATTTATATGCATGTGTATAATTGTTATCGTTCAGCATATCTGATTGTACTGCATGACTTGTTGAGGCTAATTAAGGCAAAAAATAGAGGATATCTGATGTTATCCTCATAATTCAGATGAGAACATATTCATGTAGAAAATACCACGATGAGTAATAGATCAGGAGAGTGTTTATGGAAGTCCAATGAGCTACAGGTTATGGAGGAGTTTTTAGATCTTCCTCCCAGTGATGGCAATGACAGGAAAGGCCACTTCTGTTATTCTCTTCAGGTGAAGTTCCTGTTTGAATGAATGAATGAATGAAAGAGGTGTAATACTAGTTCCTGTTTGATAGGTGCAGGAGTAGTGTCTGATCGCCACTTCTGACGTCTTAAGATCAGTTGTCCTGATCAAACAGAGACATGGGTTTTTTTTTTCAGTGTATGTATAAATCTACAGTTATGAGTAAATATGGTCTTTTGATATCCATCCCATGTTACACACTCAGCCTGGAACAAAACTGCTCAACCATGCATAGAAGAATTTCTGACGTCCTCAGGGGTTTTGTTGGTGTCTGACACAGTTTTGTGGCATCCTTTAGGAAGGGCTTACAGCGCTCAGCCTTGTGGATCTGCAGTCAACATTCCAAGATTATTGTTAGAAGACTGGCCCCCACATTTTGGGCTAAGATAGCAAACCACAAGCTGTTCAGTAGCAGGTTGTCTTCTGAACATCAGCCATGCTGAAGTAGGTTTGTTGGATCATATAGAACTTGTGTAGAAGCAGCTTAGTCCTGTGACCTTTCATATTAGGATTTAGGACTTTACTTAATACTGTGTTCATTCTAAGTAATGGCCATATTTAGTTGTCAGGACTTTAAGAATCTAGTTTCAATCCACCCATAAAATTAATCTCGTCAATAACAGTGTGCCAAGGCCTAATATTCCAGTAATCCAAGAAATCAATAAGTATCTTAATTACTGCAGGTTCAACACAGCGTGGTAGTGCTGGTTTATGCTGTGCAGTAGTATACACGTGTTCTTACAGGTAACTTAATGATGCATCGTTCTTATGTATAGTGTTCTGGTGTAGTAGACAGAAAATAGTGTGTTAGGGTAATGGCACCTGATCCTTTATCTCACTCAACATTTTACAGTATGTATCAGTATGAGCAAGCCATATTACCAGGTATTAGATATTTTCTCTACCCTATTAGATGTTAATCACAGATTCTGGCCCAAATGTCCTGACATACCCATAGCCATGGATGTCTCAGCTTTAGTTTAGTTGTAAATTAGAGTCATGGATTTCCCAGCTAGAGTCATGGATGTGTGAGCCTAATGAATGAAGTCAGAAGTATCACAGCTTTTACCAGTTTGTACCATGGAGTCATAAATGTCTCAACATGTGCCATAGAGTCATAAACATCTCAGCTTGACAGCTACATTGTTTGGTCTGACAGTAGATCTAGCAGCTTATACATAGTCATCGATCTCTCAGTTTGTACCATAGCAATACATACATGGATCACAGCTTGTACATGTACCTTTAATAGATATGCCTAGATACCTCTCCAAGTAATAGATCTGACAACTTGTATCAGCTTATACTTGTCGGATGTTTATAATATGGAGGCTGTTCATTGGAGAGTTTATTTCACCTAATCCTGTAATCATCCATTAATGGCTGACATATTGTTGATGTGGCACTAGGCCATATACTCATTCATGTCTTATCCCCTGGAGAAGCCTTGATGGCTGGTAGTCATCCGGTCAATTTCATGGAGGCGTGCTTTGTTTGTTTCTCTGTCCTCCTGCTTCCTCCTTAAGCTGCTTGTTGACCACAGACAACATAAATAGCTGTGATATTATAAGCCAAAGTGACCTTGATACACAAGGAAGCACATGTACGTGTAAGTGGAAGATATTAGTTAAAGCTTGCATCACTTGAAAGTCAGTTTTTTATACTTCAGTCCTAATAATCGTCTTTATTTTATTAACATAGAACATTCACAGCGTATAAATAGAACAGGTAGTACATCTAAGTACAGAACAGGAAATGTATGGAAACAGATACCTGGGTATTCAGAATGTTTGAAGATAATTTGTAAGAGCTCGTTTTGAGGCAACCGTTTTGACTTAGTACTCGGGTAGGGAAGAGAAAACGCTATTGTATGATTTAGATATGTCAGGGCCAGTTAATGGGAATTACAAACCCTGAAACAAGAAAAATAGCTCATACTTGGAACAGAATTGTGTCATGAATAATGTGACACAAACTGCACCCATTACTAATGACTTGTTTATTTTAATCTTTGGGCATATTTTGTGCTCTGCTGATCATTGCCTGTAAAGCTGTGTTAATCATTGGTGTGGAATTTTTCACATACACATGTGAGACAGACAAAAACCACAGGTGATCTGAGGTACCTTATCATTGTGGCCATGACTTCAATTCAACTTGATTTCAATCAAGGACAGCTACAGATTCAGTCTTCAGTTGCGTATTTATGATATTTGTGCTCTACTACAACTCATTTCTTGACCTCTTACCCTCTTTGTGTTTTACCTTTACATAAGTGTGTACATTTCCCCAATACAATATTTACGGCACACCAGTGCTCTATACAGTACTAATTTTTCTCACCCCTCACAAGCTCATGAGACCTGTGCTAATGTTTCTCCCCACAACTAGGTGATAAAACCTCTGCTAATGTTTCTCCTCATACACTTCTAACATATACCTGCTCTAATGTTTCTTCTCTCCACCAGGTGATATGCCTGTATTAATGTTTCTTTGAATAACAAACATGACGTGTGCGTGTACATGTAGCAATGTTTCTCGCCTCAGCCAGATGTATCGGTGCTAATGTTTCTCTTCCCATGCTGAAGACATGTATCATGTTTCTCCTCTCCACCAGGTGATATACCTGTATTAATGTTTCTCCCGACATATACTACTGATACTACTACTAATGCTACTAATGTTTCTAATTTTCAAGCATGCCAGGTACATGCTTTGGAACTTTCTCTGTTTTAAAACAGATGAAAAAGGGAATAAATAAGCTCAAATTGAAATGAATCCCTATGTGATCGCATTTTTTGCTGTCAAGCATGAGATAACGTGTGCATGTCAGCTATGTGTAGCCTCTATTCTACTCACATATATATATACATATACACATTGTGTGAAGTTGTTTGTGTGTATTTGCTTAGGGATATCTGCAGGTGCTGATCTGTGTGAAGCGGGTACAGATAAATGATTAGAATATAAGAGAAGTATTGATGAAGGCTTTTCCTGTAGCCCAAAACCATGGGGCAATATATAGCTACAGCATGTACCAAAATAAACCTGGATCATGTACAGACTTTATAATATATGCGGTTCAACTTAACAGGCTTGCTAATGTTTTGGGTATGTTCATGACTTCTCTGGAGATTTGATCATGAAGGTGACCGGACAAAGCTGGTCAGAGCTGGCCAGTCGCTGGAGTGCTGAAATCTTTAGTTGTGGTCACATAACTATGTATAGCCTTGAATCTGCTAAAGACTCACCTGGGTCGTATAATCGTCACATGACTTGTTACGCTCACACCTTCCTCATAATTTATATGTATATGTATTGATATGGTCTCAGGTCTGCTCATAATGCCTGTTGCACCTTAACTTTAATTACTGTTTTCATTGTCTTGTGTTGTCAAACATATTGAATAAATGCATGTAGGCCCGATTACCAAAATAGACACTAATGACTCTTTGCTGCATACAGTAGACAGAGCAATAGTCCGACTGAAGGCCTACATAGTACATGCTAACCACACGTCAGACATTCGTTATACCTGCCCTTTGTGGCCCAGGTAAAGCCCCATGAATTATGAGGGGGTCACATGAACAATCTGTCAGCGGGTTTTTCACCTGATACCCGTTGTAATCATATTGCTGTATATATCAGAAGTGTTCAACATGATTAAATGTTTCTTAATGACTTTATCACCCTAAAGTGCTGGCCTCCTTTATAGACACATGTACTTAATGGTTTGACTAGAGTGGTATTAAACAGTTAGGTTCACTCTTAGACTGCATGTGTGTAGGGTGACATACCCACAGGAGTCCCTGCTAACACACCACCTCCAGCCCACCCCACTTTTACCTTTTCCTTACAGGGATTTGGCTCTGCTTCAAGCCCACTTGAGCCTACCTTCGGGTCTTGGCGCTGTGACAAATGTACACCAATATCAGGTTAAAGTTGACAAACACTAATAATCTGTGGACCTCCACTGGCAGTTAAGTGTCATGTAGTGTATATAATATTTCTGTAGGCCTGTATTATGGGTAGCATTATGATATGGGACTGTCTGTCTTTCTTTCTGTCTGTTTGAAAAGTTTTTGACCTTAATAATGATGGTTCATCCAGAAATTTCAGATAAAAATCTGCGTTGGGTAATGTTTATTTTGTGGGAGTTTTTGGTGTGGTAGACTGTATAACACTTTGTACCTAAGGGTTTGTGCTTTCTTGTCTACAAGCAGTCAGTTTGATCTACAACCTACTGGGTAGGGTTTCCTTTCAGTGTGGCGTTATCTAAGTACTTATGTACTTCTTCCTCATGCTGCCAATAAACAAGGATCAATTATGTCTATTTGTGCCTGAATTTGTTGGTACAAGTATATGTTACACATAATTGTTGTTTCCAGTACCTGATAAAAAGAACAGTAGTTTTGTTTTGGAGGTTGCTGTAATAAAGAACAGCACTTTCGTTTGTGAGGCTGCTGTAATAAAGAAGAGTTGTTGTTTTTTTTTGGAGGTTGCTGTAATAAAGTGAAGCAGTTTTGTTTTTGAGGTTGCCAAAATGATAAAGTTCAAGTTGAGAAAGTCTGTGGAAATATTTTCAGTTCATCAACAATGAAAACTAGTACCTAGGCATGAATTTGAATCCCACACATCTAATGCACATTTTTTTCTTAACTTTCTCTACAAGATGCAATTAATAATAGCAATCTTACAATGTTTGCCATCCATGGTTGCCTATAACATAACATACACCTTTAAAAAAGCATGATAAAAAAAAAAAAAAAAAGTGATGTGAGAGTATGTAACTCTGTTGGTGATAACCGAGGCCCCATAGGGGGGGATACAGCAACAGGAGATCAGTTGTTGATAAACATGGCATTAGACATATCTTCAGTGATATTATTGCTGATGAAGGCATCACTTTTGACGTGGATAGAGAGTCTGTGAGCTAGGGGATGGCCTATTGAAGCTGGAGGGCTTGATCCATGATGACAACATATGACTTCACTCATTTTCAGCCACCTATCATTCTTAGGTGTAGGGGGTGTAGCAGCTATTAAAGCTGAGTGCTTTCTGATTCTGTGAATCCCTTTATATGAGGTGTGAAAGGGAATACAAGCATCAATACCTTACTCAGTAACCTTAATAGCTCTTTCTTATAGGGTGAAGGATGGATTTTTATGAGAAATATAGACTATGTACTAGTTCATCCCTGTAGTGTTCACACACAGAGAATGTGGGTATGGCATGGCGCCACGTGTTGGACAGTTGAATAGACCTTATATATGCTCTCTTTTGTTTGAAACACTGTATTTCTTAAACATTGTGCATTATTTGCTTGCCTGTTTTCTGTTACATTATTTTGTGGTTTTAGACTGTATAGTTGTAGAATGAATGCTGTAATGAAGGGCACATGTACATGTAACATAATATTGGACAGAAGGTGTCCTGATTATAAAACAGTCTTGCATGTGTTGGTCTGAAGGCAGCTGAGCCTATGTTGACCAGTCTCCTCTCAGACAACAGAAGTGAACTTTTTATCACCATTACATAATGGTAAACTTAACAAGGAAGTCCCATACTAGGCAATCTTATTCTTCAGGGGATGTCTGACACTTTCATCATCGTCATAATATGTGTTGTTGTTGTTTGTTTGACAGAGATGGACCCAGGACAGTCGTATTACAGAAGGGCAGAGAGGGGTTTGGATTCGTACTCCGGGGAGCAAAATGTAAGTGTCTGCAGATTTCACTCATTTAATAACTTCAGCGTGTGTGCATGTCTGTAATCCTGTCGTCACCTGAAAGCTGCTCTTCTGACATATAGTTACATTTGCTACACTACATGTTATATGACGATTATTAGTCAACAGAGACTTGATCATCCCCACAAATAGTAATGTTAATAAAGCCACTGTGTTGATTCCAGGTGAGGATCTATGATACTAAAATGTCTGTAACATCTATAATTGTATATATCCTGTAAATCCTCAACCTTGTCGACCAAGAAGGCATTTTTTCCAGTGGGGTGTATGCATACAGTGATTATGAACGTGATGCTAAAAATGGTTTCTTTGTGTGATCAAAGATGTGAGCTTCCTAAAACTGAAAACTAGTTTTGTGAGAATGTTTCAAAACATTGGTTGCAGAAGTTGTTGAAAAGGTTGAAGGATTAGGGTATATATATATAAATTGTTGCCCGCTGGACGGTGTTTCTGCAGGTTGTAATGTGACATGTAATACAATGCAATAAGGGAACTTCGAGATCAAACTCTTTTATCGCTAAAGGTAAGAAAAGCCCTACTGTACCATGAGACCTGTCAAAAATGTTAGGCAACTATTTCTGATTACATTTACTATAACATTGGCATCTGAGAAATGTTTCAAAAAACGCTATTTGGACTAGACATAAGATAGGGAAAATTGGGGAGCTGGAAGTTTTTTCATTTAAGAAGCTCGTGAGTGAAGGAGAGGTCATTTGTACCTCCCTAACACAGGACAGGTAATCGGTAAATTAAAGTGAACAAAATTGCCTGACATTTTTGACAAGTCACATGACACAGTTGACCTCTTTCTACTGTCTACGACAAAAGAGTTCTAACTCTAAACTCCCTTATTGGCTAACTACAGTGGTGACATCACATAGACATTGTGCCTCTGCCACTCTTTAGGCTTCTGTTCAGTTCTCCATAAATACAATAGAAGATTCATTTAAAAATTACAGTGCAGCAATGTAGTGGTTATGTCATTAGAGACTTCATCAGCCTAGGCATACATCTGCAGCAGGCAAAATCATAAGAAACACTGGTTGCAGACCTCGAAGGATAGATGAAAGGAAGGAGGCTCTCTATCCAGCCAGCTTGTCTGCTTCTAGCTCTCCTGTTGTTTCTAACAGGGCTTATCATTGTGCTGTGTTAGCAAGGTTATAGATGACATATATTGACCTGTTTTGTGGTAGACCTACATATAGCCTGGTTGTGAGTTATGGCCTGTAAGACTGGTTGTGAAGGAGAGACAGGCACACAGAAGACGTTGTGTACAGGTGTCACTGGTCAGTCAATCAGAGTTATGTACACACCTGTATCTGGGTCACATTCCTACAGGTACAAAGCTGTCGGGCAGCAGCTCTTCACCTTGTACTACCTGTCCGCATATATATTGTCTTTAGCTTCTGCAAAAAAAATGCCAACCATACTCTTACAACATACTCTTATCACCTATTTGTGAGTTGTTTATTCAAGCCAACTCGGAGGGCTTTACTCTGTGTAGACTGGTACAGTTATACTTTCTGTGAAGCGCTCAAATTGTCCATCCCAACCAATGCAGTTTCAACTCGAAAACCCATTTGAAAAGTTGCATAAATTGCCCTGAAAGTAGACATTTGGTATGTGGAAAAATGAAGGAAATTTATTGTGGATATTAAAGACATTTCAATTGAGCCTTTTTGTTTTTAATAGATCCTTCTTTTAGGACGCCAGCATGATTGTCGTGTCTAATGATATACAATACATCAAGAGCCCTGTGTTGTGCAGTAATAATAGGATCACAGTTTTATTACCATGCCTAGGGACCGACTTTATTTGACCTAAAATTTGTCCATGATTAATTGAGTTGCTTATTTTGCCTAATTCTGAGAGTTGCATTGATCATAGAAACATGCCTTATGGTTTGTTTAGAAGGCAGGGTCATATCCTCCTGGAAAAATGCAGGTTTCAGCTGCAGAAGTAATATTTTAGCACCTTTATTTGCCTTTTTGCCACCTTTATTTGTGCCATTCTAGGAGAATATTTAGGTCGTATGAAATACACCATTATGGATTGATTTATTGACAAGTTTGCGGGCTGGAGTGCCGCATCATGCAGGTTGTCTCTCCCGTGAGCATTTAGCTGTACCTGTATCCCGATAGTTACGTGACCTGTGTATAGTGTAGGGCAACATCTGCTACCTCGTAGCTTTTATATACATATATAATCATCAAATTGAAAACATAATGCAGTGTTAAACTGACTTCACAGAACAGCCTCTGGAACAGTTGAAAGTTAACTATGGTGTTATGATTTAAACACAAAATATGACAAGTACAGGATGTTATACAAGTTTGGCATTTCAATGTGTCATTATGTGCTCAGCTGATAGATACTGAAGATAAAATACATGAGGGACTCATCATGGGAAACACAGTTGCTTAACCTAGGAAACTAAAAGCTGGGAAAACTCGCCCAATCTGGTCAGATACAGGTGGGTGTGCTGTGTTCATTTGAGTGACTACCTGCAGGGTATAGGAAGGTTGTTTAGAGGTTGGGGGATTAGGTGAGAGAGTTGTTTATGTAATCCTGGAGGAGTAGAGACCTGGTGACCAGGTGACATTTCGAAGTGATTGTTTGTTCATCTGTCTGGCTGGAAGCCTGGCATGTAAGCTGTGAGGAATGGCTTTAGGTCCTGTCTGCCCCAGCCACAGGTAAATGTCACCTGGGCAAAGACTATATATACTCTTCAGTAGTTCCACATCAATCCAACCAATACATTCATTTGTTACAGTCCTTTAGATTTCTGTACACACTGCATGTACCACAGCAGACATGGATATGAAACTTGTCATACTTATTAAACACAGGTAGTTATATCTGGGACACTCCCACAAACTCAGTCTGACTACAACTCAGATTTATTTACTTATTTACTCAGTACTCAAGAATATTATCTTATAATATGGCAGCCAGCTTTATGGTGGATGGAAACAGGGCAGAGCCCTGGAGGATCCCTGCAGGAACCCAGTACCAGCTGCAGATCTCTGTCAGGCTTTCCGTCAAACTTCAAAACATGATCTTAGTGCTTGGTACTGGAGGTTGAAATTTTTATGCATTTTTCACAAGACACCAGTTATGAAGTGTTCAAAATTTTAATTATTATGTGTCAAAAATGAGTTCCAAAAACATATTTTAAATTTTTACTAAAGTCAGAAAATGCCATGTGCAATTTGCCCCAGATTGATATGACGTATATTGTGCATACTGTGTGGGCCCTGTACAGGACAAGGAGAGGTGTGTGTTGACACAGTGTGAAACGCGTGATATTTGTACATCTTGTCATCATGTATCATTTGTACATCGATGTCACCTTGTGCATTGATTCAGTCTTGAAAATAAAGAATACCTTCCCCAGTCCATCCTGGATGCCATCCAGCAGCATGATTCTCATTCCTTGTGTGTGTACATAGAAAATAAAGGTAGTTTTGGACAGATAACAGTTCCCACATGAAACATTTTGAAATTGGAAGAAAGCTTCCTTGTATGTAAGCAGAAACAGAAACGAAAATCATTTAATTGCCCCAACCCACTGTTTATCATAGTGTCAAAATAAATGGTTAGTGCTGTGCCGCTCACTATGTTTTTCACTGTGACTATGTTTGTATTGCCTCTCACATCAAGATAATTGACTTTTTCCTGTTCAACAACAGCCAAACACATGCCGGTGTCCAGCTTGGACTTCCACCCCACAGCTGAGTACCCAGCACTCCAGTACCTGGACAGCGTGGACCCAGGCAGCATGGCGGAGAAGGCTGGGCTGAACAGCGGTGATTTCATACTCGAGGTAACAACATGATACTTTGCTGTGTTTGTCATGTATTGTTGATTTACTGTCATGTATTGTTGATTTACTGGGCAAAGGGCAGCATGTAATTTTCATGTCCTTACAGGAAGAGTAAAACTAGACCAGTTGTGAATGAATGCTTTTGGGTTTTATGCCACATCAACAAGTTTTCGGCATTATCGTGGCAATAGGCTCGTGTGCTAATCATCAGGTTGAAGGAATAAAAGGTATGTTTTGTTCACTCATCAGTACATCAGGAACTACATGTACAGGTAATATCACAGGTGGTTAACTGTGGTATGACAAGCTGTTTTTTACTAGGCCTAGCTGCAGAGATGAATCGTCATTATAAGCCTGTATGTAACAGGTAGCCAGGTAGAGCAGAAGCAGCAAGTCATAATGCCATGGCAGTTTAAATGATTCATAATGATTATTGACTATGATTTCTTCACTTGAAAAAATGTGTACATGTAGAAGAGCAAATCCTGTCCGTATTTACCTGTGGATAGGTAACTATCAGGACGTGGTGACATTGTATGTATGTTCACAGATCAATGACCATAACGTGGTGCAAGCGTCCCATGAGCGAGTGGTGGAGCTGATCAAGGCATCAGGGGACACGCTCAAGCTCAAAGTTATCACAGTCAGGCCTCAGGAGAAAAACTGGTTTGTCCACCAAGATGGCTGCATGACCTTGCCAACAAGGGGAAAGGGCAAAGGTGAGACTTTCAGATACATAATGTACAGGTAGTCTCAAGGTAGTCTCAATATGGCTGTTGAAGATCACTTGTCTTCCAGCAGTATTGTGCCGTATATGCATGTATGCCTGTGTCACTAGAAGTGCAGAATGCTCGGATATGGATCATTAAGCAATTATCAGAAAGTGAAGAAACCAATTGAATGGATGTACACATGCTGTATCCCTTGTACAAGAAGGGAATTTAATGAGAAAGCAAAATTTTAGGGGTTAAATTACAGGTACTGCATCATGGCAAGAATCAGTGAGAAGATACAAAATGATTTCTGTTCAGTCATTTCGAAGTCTGACATGGTAGGTAAGCAAGGAATTTTAATTTGTACCTGACTGGCATTTCAGCCCCACAACCTCCGAAGCGCAATCCCAGCACATCTCTGTCATACAGCAAAGGAAGGTCAAAATCATTTGCGGAGGGACTGGCAGAAATTGGTAAGAATAAAAATTAGATATATATACATATCAGCAACATGCCTCACTTTTCAACATGCCTCACTTTTCAACATTTCTCCTAGCGATGACAGAATTAAAATGAAAGTATTGAGATTTTCAAAGTGAAGTTTTTTCTTTGTTACTTTTGCACATCACACTCAGCTGTGAGGTGTACTTCATTTTTTATCTCACTATTTAGTTTGACACAATCTTCATTGTTTAGTATGTATCAAACTTCACTATAAGCGTGTGCTCATTTTGCTTCTTGATTTACAGAAAAACTAGATGAGACTTTGGCCCAGTATGATGGAGCAGGATCTCGGTCCATGACTGGCCTTGACAGAGTGGGTAGCGCCGAGGGGGACCCAAAGATAGCCTCCATAAGGACAAGGCATGCCGCCAAGAGGGTCTCCTGTGTGCAGCTGGACGGGGAATACCTCGGAGCCAGTGAGAAGAAAACCACACCACCAGTGCTGCCTAAAAAGTATGCCAGTCCTTCGGAGCTGCGTATTCAGAGATACCACAAAAAATACCAACAAGGAACACTGGAGAAAGCTCGTAGTACACCCAATCTGGCCAACGGGGAAGATGGCAAAGAGGTGATATATGCCACGCCAAACGTGCAAGCAGGCAACGGACCACTCACCCACAAAGGTTCCAGAGGACACTTTAGTAGCAATGGCTACAAGACAGTGTTAAGCATTGGGTCTGGAGATTCCGACAGCAGTACCTCCTCAGACAGTGTGTCTGGTATAGCACGTGGAAAGACAAAGCAAAATATATACTCCGTTCCAAACACAGCACCGAAGGTGACCTCGTTAAGAGCAGCCTCTCACAGTCAGAGTGCATCGAATATTTCACAGGGTGTGGCAACAGGGAACAATGTAAGATCACAGGGTCCTAAGGTGGATCCCCCAGGGAAGCCCGTGTCGGCACCCCCCACACCTGGTGTGGTCATCCCACCCCCACCTCGCAAACCCGCTCCTCAGCCACCAGTCAAGTCAGAGGTGGTTTGCATCAGCACCAATAGTTCCATTTATGCCAATGTATCCGCTGAGATTCAGGCCAGGAAAAGCAGTAATGCTGATTCCCCGTACGAGTCCAGTTTCAGACCGGGAACCAATGCTAAAGTTACCAAAGATCCAGACGTGACAACGGAGTCAGTAGAACAAGCCAAGCTGCGACACCAAAGAAAAGGGAGTATTGGATCATTACAACATGCTCAGCAGCAGATGTCCCCTGAAGACAAACAGAAGTTTCTCTCTTTTCCTCGTCATGGTCACCCACCAGCAAAACTGGACAAACCCTCGAGTAACGAGGGACCTAGGACTGTGTCATTTGCAGATGACAGAGTATTTGAGAATGCTGCCTCTTTCATGGAGCACCACCCCAATGCCAGTCTCTTGGTAACGGCTAACATGAGCTCTGGTGAGAGACGGCGACTGAGCAAGGAGTTGTACGAGCCAGAACCTGACTATGATGCTGACAGCGATGACGGCCATGTGGTTGTTCCCAGACCGGCGACGCAACGGAATAACACCAGCAGAAGGTCTAGTTCATCGTCTGCCTCCTCAGCTTCAAACCGCAGTGATGTCCCCGTCTCCATTCAGACCCAGACCCGACCTCTGGGCACATCAGGTGAGGATGCCAATACCTCTGTCACCGTCATATCTGTGGGCAGTGAATCGCCTAAACAACAGCAAGCTTCACAGACCAAGTCAGAACCGCAGTACACAGTGAACTCCAACATTCCAAAACATGCTTCGAACTTCAAGGAGAACCTTTCATCCAGAGCGGTTATTGACAATACAGACAGTTCCGACTCACCCAGTTTGTTGAGCAACCAGATCCGCATGGCTGCCATGGCTAGAGACAAGAGACGAGAGGAACAAACCAATCACACCCCATCCTCCTCAGCTGCAGTGCCGCCCCCTCCTCCAGCCCCCGCCATACCCTCTGCTGCAGCCCCGCCGGCCCCGCCACCGCCTGCCCCAGTTCCACCTGCCCCTCCTGCCCCTTCAGAGGAGGTTGTCAGCAGATCCCGTCCTTCCACTATGTCCTCTAGACCCTCAGCAGAGGAAATACAGATGGCAGCTGCGGAGAGACAGACCCGCCTGCAGAATGGAGGGGCAGAACGCCTCTTCAACCGTCCAGTTACTGTGGATAGTAGTCGTAAAAAACCAATGGACCAAACTCAAGCAGCCATCTTAGCAGCTGTAGCCAAACGACGATCTGTTTTAGAACAAAGTCCAGAGAAAGATATTGTGAATCAAATTGAGTCAAGGTTGAACAAAACAAAGAAGTTACAATCTGTAAAATACTATGGCTCTGGTAGTCAACCACAAACAGGGGCGGATAAAAAACCAATAACGGCTACTCCCAAAACGGCGGAAAAACCAACTGCAAAGACATCGTCCAAACCTGCAGCCTCTAAAGAAACTCCCATCACAAAAACCAGTTCCCAGACAGTAGAGTTGACTGGGGGCAGTGCAAAGCCTCAAGCCACACCAATCAACAATGCTTCTAACTTCCTGGCCCTTGCTGAAAAGGCTCGCCAGGAGTATCTACAGAAGAAAAACAATGAGTCGGCCAAAAAAGAAGTGGCTCTGTCCCCAGTGGGCAAGACACCACCTCCTCCCCCTGCTAAATCTGTCAGCAGTAAAGGACAGTCATCACAGAAATCAAACTCTAGTTGGAAACCTTCCAGTGCAGTGAACTCAAAATCTGATCCGGCTAAGGTGGAGAATAATAGTGATGCAAACAGAGACGAGAACACATCAATACAGGATAAAATCAAAAGTTTTGAAAAGAAGTTAGACTTCAGCTCAATATTAAGAAACAACAACAGTGGTTATGAGGTTCGAGGTGTTACAGTGGATGATTCCCATACAGAGGCTGCAGATAGTAAGCAGTCTGGTGGGCGGTCGCCCCCGGCCATGGTGGCGCCCCCGCCTGCCTTCAGCGACCACGGCGAGGTTGTTTCAGAAGATGTGGTTGAGATCGAGATCATCCCTCCACCTTCCACATTTGCTGGAGAGGAGCACGCTGGATCTCCGGATCACAGTGGCAATTCCGCCTTTGGACACGATGACTCGGTCAGTCTCCATTCCTCTGTCTCCACGCTTTCCACGTTGTCGAGTGAGCATGGGGAAGTGGCGGCCAGAGGCCGGCCCATTTCGACATTAGACGAGGTGATCGCACCACCCCCTCCAGGCTTCGGTGACAGTCAGGACCACTTTATCCCGCCGCCTCCTGAGTTCCAAGAAAGCAGCAGTACCATCAAGATCCAGGGTAAGCCTTTCTGTTCCAAAGCTGTGGACAAGTGGAATTGTGTGGATGTACTGGACTGGCTAGAAAGTTTGAACATGTTACAATACAGATCTAGCTTTGCCAGTCATGCTATTGATGGCAAGAGGCTAGTGGAACTGAACAGAAATGACTACATTGAGTTAGGTGTTACACAGGTGGGCCACAGAATGAACATAGAGAGATCAATCAAAAAACTGGCCCTCCAGAAATCTGCAGTTTATTGAACCTTGTTCCAGGTCTTTCAAGTTTGTTGATTGTGCTGGGACAGGTTTCTGTCTCTCTGTGGATGCTCTTGTGGTGATTAAGCTTTGGCAGGTTTGGAGAGAACCAAGTTGCAGTGCCTGTGGTGTGTGTTCTGTGTTGCTTTAATGCTCACGGGAATATGTAATGACCTATCTTAGTCTATCGAAGCAGCATGATTGTGATATTCTCTTCAACAGACTGTGATTCATGTGCTGCCACAGTAACCTTGTCTTTAATTTAACTATGCAGTCATCTGAACCAACTGATAGGAATGTGTAAAACTTGGACAAATACACTGTGTGAGCAAAGAAACCTATGTAGGGGCTTTCACTGACCACAGATTGCCTTTCTTAATTGACATTTAATTAAAAGGTGATCCCTCCCATTGGAGTCTGTCAGAAGTTGTGTGACGGGATGTTGACTTAGGCATGCCTACTGACATGGTGCTAACCGAAAGCATACTGGTCTCTGAACTAGGAGAGCTGATAGAGTGGATTCTCTCTCCTGGACACCAGCCCATGGGTGTGGGGAACAGTGCTTACGTGTACTGAGTTGTGTCTCTGTGGTCACTATTATCAGATTGTATATAACACACTGACCACTCACTTTATGTAGGAGTTAAATTGGCCAAAAACCTACATATCACTGTGTCTTCTTTTCACAAGTTTGCAATGTTGTGTTTCTGTGATTTAAGCCCAGTGACAGGTTATGGTTGTGAGTGTCTGATTGCAGGTGAGTTGTGTTAGCTGCTGGCATTGACTGTCTGTCTTGATGTCAGCTGATTGCTTTGACTCACCTGTCAGGTGGGTGGTAGACTGAGACATCAGTATGAAGAAACCCTCCGAATTATAATGCAATATTTACCTGTGCAGTGTGGACTGTATACAAAACATAAAAATTCAGCTTAAGTATTTATCTTGTAATATGACATATCATTGCATTTGATGAAAGCATTCATGTCTAATTTAACGACATATAAAATATAGGAAATACAGGTGTCTGTCTAGTGCATATATACATGTAAATGTGGTGCTTTTGTCTTGCAAACTGCTTGCATCATTTTACTTTGATTTTTGGTTGTTGTGTAAAGATATCCTGAGGTTTGCAGTTTGGGCATACTTATGTTTAAATTCAAGGTCACCTGAAAGGCACACTCACTACTTTAAATAAAACTGTTAAAACTTAAACTTAACACAACTTTGAAACAATATTTGGATTGTTGTTTATCACAAATAAGGTCTTTCTTGAAAGGAATATTATAGCCATGTGTACAATTTGGAGGGGGGGGGGGGAATAATAACCCCATGGGAAATTTGGAGCTAACTGTAAACAACATTGGTTACTTATAATTTCAAATTTTAGAGGGTTATAAAACATTTAGCACAGCGTCAAAATGATTTGTTTGTTCCTGTGTGTTAAAGAGTTGAGACGATTCAAAATGTCTCCTCCATTTTTCAGACCTGCAGTTTAATCACACTGATGACATGCTTGAACTTAAAATTGTAAACTTCAGATATATTTTATTCCTTAAAATGTCAATACAAGGATAGTCAGTTTCAAATCATCTTTCATTTTCCTTTTACTCACTCCCTTCCTTCCTTCCCCGAGCAGTGTACATGTATGTGTTTTCTGCATATATCTCCCAAGAACATAATGATTGTTCTTAATCAACAATTGAACAAGCAGTGAAATACTGGAACAAGCAATGAAACATTTAAATTGTCTACCTCCTTCTAGTCCACAAGTTTTTCAGTGATTTTTCAATAAGGATTAATATCTCAGGCTTTCACATTTAATGGTTGAATGACATAGAATGTATTACTTACTGGAAATCATTTTTATCTCTCTCGTTGTTGCATGCAAGGACACTATAGTAACAAATTATGCCTCATACTCAAGATTCCTTTTATTTATGGGACCAGTTTATTTATTTTGTTATATACATATATATGTACCCTACAAACTTGTGACTTATAGCCAACAACATATAAGGTCAAAAATTGCACCCACTAGTCATTATCTTAACCGAGCACTGTTGTGTCTTTTTGTTGTCCTATCTACTTATTTATTTATTAAGGCACTGTTAATTTATATATAGGTATGCATATTGATAGTGCTTAATTCGAGAGACCAGTTTTCTCCACACTTGAATAGCGAAGCACTTAAGCTTGTATCATACAAGCAATCTCCTATCTAGGAGCACAGTTTTACTGACATTACAGGACAGGTAGCTCATCTCCTGTAGTCTAGCTGATGATACAGTCAGGATTATTTCATGATTTCCTCATGGGTGTACCAAACCAAGGCAATTATACATATGCCTGGTTGAAATGAGCTCTCACAGTAGATTTACTGGAATTCTAGTTTGATTTCTCTAGATTTTATTTTGAGTTCTGTGCAGGTACATGTAGATAATCCTGTTCAAGTGTTGATAGCTGTGCATCAACAAGCCCTGCATGGACATGACAGATTTGCTAGGCACCAACAATGTTCACATATTACATATGAATCTTCATCAGTAAATACAGTTACTGATTCCTATACCAGTGTCAGGTTGAGTGCTTTGCCATATGATGCTAGATAAAAAAAAAAAAAAATTTTTTTTCAATCCTGTTCCATCCCAACGACATGTAGACTTATT
Organism: Acanthopleura granulata; assembly: GCA_016165875.1. Lineage (NCBI taxonomy): Eukaryota > Metazoa > Mollusca > Polyplacophora > Chitonida > Chitonidae > Acanthopleura > Acanthopleura granulata. The sequence goes on along the minus strand of JABBOT010000023.1, from coordinate 1,055,833 downwards.
TATTACCAGGAATTATTAATATTATTATTATCTGATATGATGGTGACTGTGTGATGCCAACCTCTGATACTCCCTCATAGCCTAATACAGCGCTGTACTGTTAATTTTGTAGCTGGAATACATGTATCTACTCTCATGCATCACACTATTTTTCTATCTACTATCAAACTTGCCAATACACATTTATTTCAATACTTTATATATAGTATGCACAAATGTATGCACTAGATTGTTTGTCAAAATTGTAAGGTGTATTCTGTTAACAGATTAGTCAAACTCTGAAGTTTTACTGTGGGTGTACAAGTTATTGTTCACTTGTTGTTGTTTAAGCTCTGTACAAGAGTATATATGTTTTTATCTGTATATGTACATATTAAGCCGTTTCCTGATTTTTCTATATTTAGTATACATATCATATGCACAGGCTGTGGTTTATATATATGTACAGCCCTATGGAAATGTGTTATGCCAAGTTAATAAACTTTAAACAACCTTGTAGCATTCTGTTTTATATTGTCATTATTTGAAATACCACCACAGGGGGATTTTGGACAGACCTGTGATAATAAGTTTGCTTGCTGCCAGTAGTAATTAAGTATGGACAGACATGCTTGTTCCTGATAGAAGCTTGGGAAAGGATTTCTAATTTCTCCAATTTTATGGGGTTAGCAGATGGAAAAAATGATATTGTTGAGATACATGTACAATCACAGCTGTTTTAATTTTGATGACCAACCAGTACTGATGTCATTATGATTGGCATGTGAATAATCATTGACAGTTATGTCCCTTGTTGATGGTTCCTCCAGTTCACTGAAGTATTGATGCTGGAGATACAAAACAGGACACCCCCATCCAGGTGATGTGGTGCATGTTGGCGGCATGCAGTTTCAGGATGGTTTTGTGGGCATCTCCTTGTAGATGGCTGGCCCCAATATTGTTGTTTAATGTCACAAACTGTTCATTTCTAGACGAAGTATCAATTCTAAACCAAACTTTGGCAAATTACTGACAAACTTTCCTATGTGTGCTGTACACATACCATATTGGTGGAAGATAAGTAGTCTTTAACAGACAGACTATGTCAGCGGTCATATGTGTGTCATCTACCACTATATGTCACCAAGGCCCCTCGAACACTGAAATCGGGATGATGTACAAATTCAAGGGCTGGAATGCGAGACTCCTGACGGGCAACACAAAAGGGTCCAAATTGCATTGAAACACAGAATTTCCTGAGGTGACACTGCAGTGCTTGTGTCCTACAGAAGTATTATACAAGCACTCCATGGAACCCCACCATAATGCTGGCCGTCGTCGCATAAGTGAAATATTCTTGAGTGCGGCATAAAACACCAATCAAGTAAATAAATAAATACTCCAGGAAAGAGCAAAAGGGTGCATAGCTTTGGTCTGCTTTGTTTGAGGCAGGAAGGGGTTTTATAAGTTCTCCATTGAACCTGAACCTGGTGTGTCTTTGTGACTGAAAGACAATCACCTTTAACCAATGGGCCATGACTAGCTCCCGAATACATTTATGGTGCAACCTTCGTGGAAGGCGATACAATGGACACCAGATAAAAACAAAACAAATCTCAGTAAAATGACTTGGGGTTGACCCTGCAAAACTTGGCGAATCAAATGACGAATCATCACTTGCAAGAAAGCAAACAGCTAACCAAACAAATTCATATCTATGCCATACTTACATTTCATTGATCTTCTTTGGGAATAAATATACACCTTTTTGTCAGCAATAATATGTACAATTGACACTGTGACACTTTTATGTTTAAGTCTAGAAAGGCACAAGCTACTACAAATCACATACTTTCCAATAATTCTGTGCAATCCCCAATCAAAATATTATCAGAAGGTCAAACTGAATATACACAGAATATTTCCAGAATTCTAACATGCATTTGAAGCTTCACCTAACACTCCTACAACAAATGATCTGGCCATCATGAAGCAACATAAAAACCCCATTTTTTTTTTTTTTTTTTTACAAGAGCCTCTTTAAAACAGTCCATTCATTTTAATACATGTATACACTGATCATCGAACTGTTTTGAGGCAGATGTCTACAAGGGAGACAACTCTAGTTTCCCCATGCCCTGACAGACTCAATGTATTATGACAACACCTAAACAAATCGAAGACTGTACTGGCTGAAATCAGATTGAAAAAAATTCCCTATCACTGAAATTATGCTAAATATGAAAACACAGTAACAAAGTGTGCTTCTCTGCTAGAGTCAGACAAGTCCAGTGTAGTATTAATGAAGTTCACATACAAAAGTTTCAAAAGAATCACAATTCTGAGCAAGTATTAACTTACTATATATATAAAAACTAACAACTTGATTCTCTCTACAAATGACTTAATGTTAAATCCACATGTACCACCAACCACACACAACCTCCATTCAGACACTCAGACACCTACACATTAAATGTACACTATTTGTCTTGTGTTAAACACCAGTCTCAAGCAGTTTCTTGTATAGAATTTGCAGGTAAAAGAGAAAAGAAAGTCACCAACTAGTACCGTAAACTGTCGTTATTATAACATGGTACTGTTATAACCTATGAACAATGATACATCCACTTACACATTCATACTGGGGTGTGTTAGCAACCATTAATTACAAGTACCAATGACACTGCAAACCATTCACTGATTGTGTCAACCACTGACAGTATCATCTCAGCTGGGACTGGATGGAAGAAAGGCCTCTTTGAACTGCCATCACATGATACTGTTATCAGAAACAGATAGGCTACCTATACACTGTAACTGCATGACTTTGCCTTCAAATAAAATGACGTGTGTCAAAGTATGTGTAGTTTCTGTTGTAAGACCTGTACATGCCCTTATATATAGCCTACAGGCTTTGGTATCAGTACAAAATCACAGATGGAGAAAAGCTAATTCACAAAAGCAAGAAGCATTTCATGCACAATGGCACAATGGGACAATGGCAGGCCCTATTTGAAATTTAATGAATTACTGGCTTGGCATTTGCTTGTTGTTTTTTTTTGCCATAAGCTAAGTTCTCAACAATTATGTGCTTTTACCCTCATTCTTCAACCTTTTCAACCAGCTTTGCAACCAATATTTTGAAACAATCTGACAAAACTACAGGGTTCAAAGGAATTCCAGTGACCAGCATTCATATAATTTAGATTGGCATCTTGATTTAGAATACTGTATAGCAGAACAATGGTAAAATGCTTCAAGCATAAAATCCACCTCTGGCAGGAAACTAACAATGGTGTGGAATGGATGAGGAATGAACGCATCAGGAAATCAATACCAAAACATCTAAGCAGATAGATGTCGAACATTAATGCACAATGTGTCAATTTTACAACAATATCCTTGAGCCAAAGTTGACGAAGTTGGGGGGGAAAAGATGAAAAGTAACAAAATGGACGGAAAATCGTAAATAAAAGTTTCTGACATCAAAAACTGTAGTAGTAATTTGGTAACCAGTCACAACTGTATGCGAGTACAATGCCAACAGCAGCAACTGGTGATATTTACAGGTGTCCCCTCAGTGACTTAATCTAAAGCGGCTGTGACCTACAAGTCATTTACCAGCTCAAAAAATACCAGTGTGAGGCATGTGTTACCAGAGGGCGGATCTACATTCTGTGTGTTTTTATGCCTATAACATCCAGAGGCTCTTCAGTGCCCCTGAAGCAGGGAAAATCTGTCAGACTTGTGCAACACACCAGACTGGACAGATCACGGGCAGCACTGTTTGAAATGCTGAGTTACCGGGTCACATAAAGCCAATATAAAAGGCGTCACTACATCCATATGACAAAACTGTATGATTTCAATCCGTAAAAGAGGTCAGCCATCTGATTTGCATCCCGGTTAACTTGAGCTGGTCAAGACCTCCCGATAGAGCCCTGGTCCAGTCTTGCCTGTCATTTGTACGGTGATAACATTCCGATTGTGGGGCAGCAGAGCTGAGGATGTTGTGAACTAGCACAAGTGTGTCTCAGCTGGCCAGGCCTGCTGTGCCTGTATTGCTCTGGGCTTCCTGTTCCCCATCGGACACCCCATCTGTATTGCCCGTGTCCAGATCAAAGTTCTGTACAACACACAAGAACACAGAAATCAGCTTAGTTGACTTGATATGAACACCTACTATCACTGATCACACATGCCGTGTGTATGTCAATAGGGTTCTGCCTCATGCTAAAGTGTAAGTGTCATATAGTTTTGGTGAACTTGTACTAAACCATTTTACAGAAAGAGTGTTTACAAGGATATGGACAGACAGACGTTGCCCGCTACGACAACACTCCTTGGCCAATATCGGGCATCTGTGTACTGGACATCAGTCGTAATTTCCATGCTAATTTTTTAAAATACAGTTTAAGCTAGGATCAAAGTTCACTAATACAGCTAGATTTTCTTTTGAACTAAAGAAAAAGTGAAGTATGGTCATCGTGAATTTCAAGCTATGTTCGAGGAATAAAGCTTACAGACTTCAACTAAAGCTGTGCTATCAGCACCACCTGGTGTACAAGTGACAGATTATGACACTGCCTGGACTGTGACAGTTTTCACATATCTTTCGGTCATTTTACCAAACCAGATAGAGTCAGGGGTCTCTAGCTATTCTGAGTGATGACCTTGATAAAACTTGAGGTTATTCAAAATGATTTAACAGTATAAAATATATAAAATTCCATTTATATCATTGGAAGTGGATAAAATGCAAGAAATGGTCATTTTTGTCAAGAGATTATAAGTACTTGCATGATAAAAAGTCACCTCTGTGATGACATGGGCCAAACTTATTTTGAGCTCTTAAAATCGAGTGAATGACCAAACGTTTTGATCCCTGCAGTCATGTTCACCTGATAACAAAGTAGTGGTCTCTCAGGTTATCTCCCCTTACCTCCAACTCTCTCATAATCTCATCCATGAAGTCTGTTGGATTCTCTTTGTATATCACTGCTGATTTGATGGCATCTCGGAACAGCTGTCAACCAAGAAGAAACATTTCGAGAAGGACATTACTACATAGTAAATAAATTCTTCACAAAAATTCACTCATCCTGATTTGCCATGGGGGGTTGAAAAGTCACAATCTCAAAGAAGTGTTTTGTAGAAAGGTTAAGTTATGTTAATTTATTTATTTGACTATTGCTTTGTGTCATAGCTAAGAATTTTTCACTTAGACAGAAAATGCAGTACCCAATATAATCACTGCCATTTGCCAAGTTACTGACAAACTTTGCCATGCACACTACACCTGTAGAAGACAACAGCCCCTATCTTGAATCACTAATATGAGCCTCCTTTTTGTCATATGAACAGATAGTATTAGTCACATGGTTACTAAGTAAAAGGTTACAAAAATATATGGGAATTGTAAACCTCATATTGGGCAAGGCATCACATGAGCCCAATATCACTTTCACTCAGTAACCATGTAATGAATTTATCCCACAGAAGGCTCGAAAAACTACACTGAAAATTTGTTTCTTGAAAAACAAAAGAAGCTTCAACAGTAATTTCCCGTCACATCAAGGAGCTTTGAATTACCAAACAGTGATCTGGGAATTATGACGTGATAATGTTATTGACAATGTTCATTCAACATTCTTTTGTGATGTTGTATTGTTGGTTTCATTGTTGCGTCACCCTGTAACTGTTATGTCATGGCGTTCTTCCTATTGTTGTGTCATCAGACACATATAGCATCTGCTGCAGGGTACAGAGTTATGCCTGTCCATCACGTGGAAATTACTGTCCAAACAAAAACAGAGGCTTTTGTCCCACGCAGGATAAAATGATATCTACATCAGATATCACTGGCTTTACACATCACTTGACAGGTGACTTTGGGTGTGTTCGGCCTGACATCTGACAGAAGGCAACTGTGAGGTAATCCTCCTACCAGTACTGTTGCAACTGCCAGCTTTGCCAGTTATATTCTAACTGTTCTGTCTACATTTCAAATGAGTTTTATCGTTCGGTCATTTCACTCACCTTGACTACATTTGTTCCATCTGATGCAGACACAAAATAAAATGGCATATTGTATTTTTTAGCAAAATGGAAACTTTTCTTCGTAACACTGTAATCAACTGAAAATAGAAAAAGGGAAGAATGAATGATTGAGGTTTATCACCACTTGCAACGCCATCATAGAAACATGCCCATAAAAATATTAAATTGGAATTTAATAAATTATTAAATGGTGTAATAGAGAGGATAAAACTCTGATATTTTCACAACAGACAGAAAAATTAGAGTGCATGGAATAAACTCTCAGCCTTTAGAATAAAACTGGCAAATTTTTCCACATGGGAGGTACAGAGTCTACTGATTCATACGCAAATGGCTTCATAACATGGCCACGACCCACTCCCACAATTAGGTGAAATTATAGATACAACAACACAGATATCATTTCTTGTGCCACACACACTGAGCATTTCAGCATCCATGATCTTACCATCTATTTTGTTGGCAGCACATAGACACGGTATTTCAGGACGGTATTCTCTTAACTCCTTCAACCAATTTGGTAAATTTTTATACGTAACTTTTCGACTACTATCAAAAACCTGTAAAACAGAAATAAATGGAAATAAATACAATATTTTAATAATCATCACACATCTTATTTTATTTATATATTTTAATGGTGTTCTAGGCCGTACTCAAGAATATTTCACTTGAATAATGGCGACCAACATTATGGTGGCAGAAATTAGGCAGAGCCCATGGGAAACCGGCGACCATCCACGGCTTGCTAACGGACCTTCCCACAGACAGCCAGAGAGGAGGCCAGCATGAGCTGAACTTGAACTTGAACATAGCTTTGGTTTGATTTGATTTGACTGGCGTTTTATGCCATACTCAAGAATATTTCACTTATATGACGGTGGCCAGCATCATGGTCGGAAGAAACCGGGCAGAACCCAGGGGAAACCCACGACCATCCGTTAATGGACTTAGCCACGGAGGCCCCCCGAATGCTTTGGTGAGATGTTCCTGGGTCATAATGCTGCATTAGCACGCTAATCCCCTTGGCCACGGAGGTTCCCCACACATCTTACATCAAGTGAACATATAATTACACCACCCAAAAATAATTCTACATCTTCAGCTTATCTCGAGCTGTGCAACAGAAAGCCCAGTCAACACAAAACCCAGTCAATACCGAGAGTCAATGCATAAATCTTCTGACCAATACAAGACAAAGCACTATTTGTTCTTTGAGGCACTAAGTGTAGACAAGCACCCTAAATCCACAACAACTTTGACCAGTTAACTTACCATACAATTTGAAAACGTAACTCAGAATATTTTGAAGATCACAGAAATGCACTGCTAAGGAAGGAGGGGTGGGGGTGGGGGAGTGGAGGGGGTGTATGGTATTATAAAATAACCTGTCCAGATCAGATAACATTCATGTGAAAAGAAAAGAGAACAATCGATATAACTTTACTTATTTCGAAAGAGGGGTGGAATCAAACCTACATGGCCACAGACAGTCAGGTATGTCATGTTAGTGAAACCAGATACATGTGATGTCACCTGTCATGTCACCTGTCATGTCACTGTTTACGTGCTGTCATCAGAGACGACTGTGCTCTCAGATTGCCATATCTTGGTTATGCAACATCACAAAAACAAATGCTTTTCAAACTTTATGTGGGATACTCAATCGATGCATGCATACATTTGGTCTAATATTGTCTTTTCTTATAATACCAGTATGTCAAAAAATGTTTACTGATACACAAGTACTTACTAATATACAAGCATGAGCTTGATGGTAGTAGGATGGGTGCATGTTACTGAACCTTTCCTGACCAGCTGTGTCCCAGAAGTCTGAAATAATGGTTATTATCATGTATGAAATCAGGATAATTTCTGCAACAATACTCATGTACAATTAATATCATTTTCATAAGCAAGGATAAGGAAACCTTTATTCAGTTTCATGTTTGAACTGAAGACTTGAAGTCAAAACTTGCAGGATAGTATTAGCTCTAAATGTCACAAAGACTACAAGGACATTTTTCTGTTACATACATGTACATGTTTCTGTTTCTCTGGGATTCAAGCCCATACACTAGACTAAGACTAGACTAACACTTGAATAACCATCCATATGAACAAAAGCCCATATTTTAGTTTACAAGTACTTCAATAAAAGCTTCTACTATAGCCCATTAGGACTTGAATACCATATAATCCAGTATATGGACAGAATAACACATCATTTTACATCCACATTAAAATATATATGGACTTAAAAAACAGTATTATAGGTCCCTGGTGCTCATTCCTCAATGAGTGAACCAGCCATACTGTTAACCACCAGCTATATTTTCATGTGTTTCAGGAAGAAGCTTTTAAATCCATGAATTGGCTGATGAAGTCCAATAGTGAAAATTTTGTTGCACAGTTCTAATATTTGAAAAAATATTTGTTTGAAGTATTTTAAATACAATATATTTTTTTATGTTGTCAACATTATTTCCCAGCAGAAGCCAACTTCAAAAAAGGATCGTAATAGACAATTTCTGTCACATTCAAGTGATGGTAAATTATCTCAAAGTACATTAGTAACTAATTTTTTTCTTAACATTTTATCACCAGACAAAAAGGCCAATGGTGTTGTTACTTTACAATTTAATAAATTTGCCAGCTGTTCTTTATTTACTGCAAATCTTAGCTTGCTTTGAGCAGGTCAACTCTCTGTTAACTACTCCTGGCATATCCTACATACCAGTATGGGAGACCTCAGTGATGGCATAGGCTTTCCTACTGAAACATACCTCTACATGTAATCAAACGCACATTGGTTGATTCAACTTACCCACTGAAACTTTCTTCTCGTTCACCTCTGTTTTGTAGTTGAATAATGTTAGTGCAAATGTGGACAACTGTTGTGGCTGACTGGTCAGTTAAGGTAAATCAGCTTAGTTAGCAGCATGTATCATTTATACATATGTAAACAATGAAACAAAATGGCTTTCTTTTTTTTTTCAGATTACAGAGACATTTTACAAAGTTACATAACTTTGGTTTTTACATTTTTCATGGTTATGTGGACTTTAACCTTTGACAAGGGCAATAACTATCAATACAATTTTTCATTTGTCCAATTCCTACACAAAATGAAGATCGACTGGAAATGGTGACATAGCACTCTGAAATCATTAATCTATTTGTTTATTTGGATGTTGTTTAATGCTTTACTCAGGGAGCACTTAAATGACAAGAGTCACTTTCAGTAAAGGATTTAAGGGTACATAGTGGGGGGTGCTGGCAACCGCTTGGTTACTGGGGTATTCCGTCCTTTCTATTGCCTCAATATCTAAAACCACGGATCCTTTTCACATAACATTTGCATGGGTGTGTTCCTTGATAATTTGCCTTCTTGCTGGTGTGAAATATACGCATAGATGGTCAAGCATTCATACTCCAAAGCAGCCACAAATCTCCTTTTCGCTCCTCAACATGGATAAACACGGTATGCCCCACTTCTCAGATCGTGTTCTTTCTTGTATAAGACATGTGACTAGCAAATGTGATGCTCAAGATCAACACTACACCTAGTCCAATAATACTGGAGGGTGGTTGGGTGCGGTATCCAGTAAACAATACAGGAAAAGCATCAAAATGTTTCAGTATTGAACAAATTCTAGTTGCTTCCGTTTAATGTTCATAAAATCAGTTTTATGCAAAATTTCATTTGTTGCCTTCTCCATTGTTAGATGGTTTGCAGGAAAGTGTACTTGATGAGATGACTGATGGCTCACTGACTGTGGCCGTTTTGCAGTATCAACGCTTGACCATCTATGTGTATATTATACACCAGTGCGAAGACAAATCATCAAGGAACACAGCCATGTCAATGTTATGTGAAAAGTATGCGTACATGTAGGTGATAGAAGGGAGGGAATATCCCAGTGACCAAGCGGTCTCCACATCGACCCACTTCTACAGGCCTTTTCGGTCTGATGTCTCTATGCAATAGCTGTCAGCATATTAAATACCCATACAGATGCAGATCATGTCGGACTATAGTTTGCCGTGCCTATTATAAGCCGCCCAACTCCTTTATTTGGCAAAGGTACTGGCAAAATTTCCCAGGACAACAAATTCAACCAAGAAATATTCCTTTATAACTTGATTTCCACCTCTTAGAATTCAACCGTGTGTAATATCTTCAATATTTTTTAGCATCACGTAAATAACAAGGATGACCTGTGATCCATTTGGAATAAATCACCTGAATGTTCTTACCTTGGGATTGCTTCAGTTTAATTTGGTTTGAACTTGTCAAGGGAGGTAATTCTTTACCACTGTCCAACAATGTTGCCTTTTTCTCCCCCTCTCTCTGCTCAGGTAAGAAGCGAATTGATGTCAAACAGCTCCTGATACCTGATGGTGTTATGCATTCCCAACGACTGACAATTTGCATGATGAAAAATTTGGACTTTGTACATCAAACAGTTCATGAATAAAAACCTGATTTTTCCTTTTTATCTCAAACTAAGCTTCATGTGTCTCTGGAGCTGGACATTCTACTTCACTGAACCTTTGTCCCCTTTATGTGTAACTCATCAAATAAGAAAATGTTTCACATCCTGAAAGTCTTTGTAAAGGATACTATCCATCCATTAGGAATCTTTCAACAAGCCTGTAAGGAAAATTTGAAAATTAGCATTCAAATTATGATAATCATGGATTAAGACAAATGAACACACACAAATTTTAAAGAGGTGTCAAAATCTCACCTAGTATGTCCTTCACATCACTTAAGACAGCCCTCAATTCTTTTAATTCATTCAAGAGTCACTGGATAGTTCCTTGGAAATGTCCTCCTAACTGGACAAATTCTTTGCCAGTTCACACACTTCCCCACTTCCAAAAGTTTCAATGCATGTAGATTTGGACCTTTCCCAGGAGATCAAGAAGATAACTGTGACAAATTGTTTCGGTTCTAACTGCAGTACAAGCGATGTACGATTATATCCTCGGGTGAGTTCTGTGTGCAAAATTAGACTTCCTCTGTGTGTTAGAGGTTCGGGAAGACCCGCGAAGAAGGCAAACTGGGACAAGTCACATGACATTACTCAACATACTTGAGATTGTGCGGTTACATCAAATACAAACACGGCTTTCGTTCACCAGAGATTGAGACCATGGTACTGAAAACACATGGATTTACTGTACACAATGACTGGAGCCTACAAAATGAGGACCATGCTCACATAGTTTTGATCTCATCATAGATATATCATTACAGCAGATCATCAGTGAGTGTTATAATGCATTTCAATGAGCTTTTTGGCTTTCAACACCGTTGATTTTATCTGAGGATTAGGTGAAGCTGACCTGCTTGGTGTGTTATACAAACGGTTGTACATTAATGATTAAATCAGGTGTCAGCTTCACTGGTTCATAGTTGACGAGACAGGCACGATAAATGCAATCATTTCATCACCTAAGTTTACAATATGTTTTATTTTATTCTGATGAGAATGATCAGGCCATGTCGCTGTCTATGTTCCACACTGACACAACCTGACATACTCACACAACATGACCAGTACAGAATTACAGTGTTGTGTAGACACTGTAGAAGTGAAGCGTGGGGGTATCTGACACGGATGTCATTCTCGAAGAAAAACGCTTTGTTCATTTCCAACAAATTGAATATACACTTACTTTGATTTACCAACTGCACTGTCCCCTAAGCATATCACTTTCACCTTAATTTCCCCATCTTCGCCCGTTTTATCATAGTCGGGCTGCTGTCTGTCGGCCATTTCGGAAATATGTGATGGAAGAATCATGGGATATGATGCACGCACTTAGAAACGACCGAAAACGAGGCTACCAAGGGTAAACCGATGAAGGGTTTTTCCAGGCTATTTTTAGCATTGGGCCAACTGAGCTGTCGGCCGTCTGCAAAACTGTCATTAACCTACATGAAACCTATGCTCTTCACAACAGTTCACAGCTGCTCGGGGGCGGTCATGCTTATGACATCCTATGTAGTTTGACTGGCTTTCGTACATGTATTTTCTTGTTTAGTAACATAAGGATATTTAAGGCCGATCTCAACATTATTTCTGTCTTGAATTCAAGGCCGCTTCCATGTAACAGTGGAACAGCGTAGCGAAGACATCATGCAGACATAATGTCCCATCTAATCACAGCGAGGAAGATAGGGCCTTCCGTTCAATAAACTGGCCTGTATTCAGTAAAGTCATGTCAAAGTAAAGTTATCCACCACCCGTTAAATGCCTCTCTCTGAATTATGTCCATGCTGCCTCATTCACAGTGGACAGGTCCGATTTCCCCCGCTATACCACTCTTTGTCTATGAGCATAACAGGAGAGTTACAGTCATACATGTATATCTAGATTTAAGCTCACTATTAACCTTACTCCAGACTGAAGTGTCGTTTACGTAGCAGAGAAATGCCGAGCAACTAACTGCTGATTCTTGAAAAATATTTATTTGATTGGTATTTTACACCGCACTCAAGAATATTTCACTTATACAACAGCGGCCAGCATTATGGTGGGAGGAAACCGGGCAGAGTCCGGCAGAAACCCATGACCATCCGCAGGTTGCGGCCAGACCTTCCCACATACAGCAGGAGTGGAAGCCAGCATTAGCTGGACTTAACTCACACCCACAGCATTGATGTGAGGCTTATGGGTCATTTCGCTGTGCTAGCGCGCTAACCTACTCCTGAAAAATAATCGCCGAGACCCTCCTCCAATACTGGATAATCGTTCGCTTCGACGTTCGGTAAAGCTTACCGCCAATATGTAATCATGCAGTTGTTCCCAAAATCGTTGAATTGTATTTACGGTCTGTGGATTTATACCGATACTGCCTGAACGAGAGGACTGAAGCAGTGATGTCCATTGTACTAAGCGTTGAAAAGATTTTGGCTTGAAAAATACTAAAACTAGTCAGATATAGACCTTTTAGAACAGTTGCCAAGACCAAGTTTTCTGCCACCGACTCTACCAGAGACTGGACAACCATCACTGTTGGCATTACGTCGTCAAGGTAGTCGCGTGCTCTTAAGGACCAAGCCGCTCCGGCGCATTAGCGGTTTCACTCACGCCAACATGCTTTCCTCGCGCAGACACCGTGGTGACAACATTGTCAAAATGACATGAAAGTTAACAGGAAACACTGCTTCACGGCCTCATAAGTCCAAAACTTGGTTTAGTTCACGTTCATATGCTATGCAGATTGTTCTCTAGTAAAACATACTGTAATTTCTGGGGGGTTTTTTATGAGCGGTAATTCTCAGAATATTGTCCAGTGTTGCTCATTTTCCTATCCTTCCCACGTTATCTTTTACCGTGTCGTGTGCTGGCCGCTGCCTGAGACTGGTGAAGCGCCAGGATATCTGCGGTCTCCAGATTTCAATCAGTTCGAGGTCGTGAAATATCCTTACTTTGAAAGCAATATGCCACATGGGCGGGTCATTCATGTGACTGTACATACATCGCCAGCAGTTTCCTGTGTGTTCTGTGAAGTCTTCAACCAATGCACAAGTTACTACTGCAAAGACCAAGTTTAGTATCAAACTATGACATTCCATCAAATATCTTCGCCGGAAGCTCCTGTAGTTCTCTAGTGTAAAATCTCAGAAGTAAAATATGTAAGAAGTGGCCTTTGGACTTGCGAATGGTGCACGATTTGAATATTGATTTAATGCATCCGCCTACATTATTCCTTGCTCACTCGTCAGCATTTAAAACTGTTTCTGTTCGCATGAATCCGTTGTAATTTCCTACATAAACTTTCTTTTAGTTCTTTCACCAGTGATCAATGTTAAACGTTACTCTCGAAATTGATCTTGAAATCACTGACCCGTAAAGGAAATTCGGTTGATGGTTCAATATGAATGTCTGTTTCGACACTGGGTCTTCGACGCATTCACTGAACAACTTCTCCAGTAAGACACGTGTTACTCAACGTCACTTTGCCACAAAGTTTAATTTTCTGGGAGAATTTCTGTTTAGAGGAAATTAACACGTCGAAAACAATTGGTGTGCTCAGTACATAGACTGACCGGATTAACGATCTGACCCCGCCTCAGAGGCTTTCACTGCCAACATTATTCCAGTCATTAGCATCAGCTAAAAAAAAATTTTTATTTCCTAAAAATACAAATCTCTGAATAGTGGACTCTGTTAGCTGATCCCATTAAGCCAGAAAAAATTCTGACTTTTGGAAACCTAAAATCTTCCCGAAATGAAAATTTAAGAAAAAAAAAAATTGTGCTAATTTTATTATTCCGATATACTGTAAATCTTCAACCTTTTCAATCATTAAAGTGTTTTTTAAAGGGTACTTGTATGCATACAGTTGCTACCAAAGAGCTCACCTGTTGGGGACAGATTCTAATGCGCAGTACAATAAGTCAGGAATTCGGTCCTTTACAACAGTGCTCTACATGTGTGCAAATCCTGAACTCCATACACACAGTATTTTTTAAGGTACCACCACAACCATTTTGTTTTCAGACAGATTCTAATACAGAGTGCAGTAAATGAGGAACTCAGTAATTTACAATATTTGATATACACACACAGAATCAACGATGAAATATCCCCCTCCTGTTATAGTGCTCTACATGTGTGCAAACTCTGAGTTCAATACATTATCACCCCTAACATTTTGTTTTAACATTGCTTGTTACTGGATGCAAATAAGCCTGTACTTCTTACAGGCAAGCTAAAAATGAAGCCAAAAAATGATTTGTTTCTGTCAAAAATGTAAAAGCTTCATAAAACTATGACAATTACTTCTATAGACCCTATCGTTCTCCAAGAAAATACTGAAATATAGTTTCCAGCAGTTGTTGATGAGGTTGAAGAATTAGGCTAACCATTTTGGCGTTACAGCAAATCGATTAACACAGATGACCATGTCTTGTATATGCGAAAGCATGAAATACAGACCAAAGATTGGAAGGAGTGTAAACAGAACAAAACACTGAGATAGCATGATATTTTTTTTTATCTTCATTCAGATGTAGGAATCTTTACAGCAGATGTTTAACTGTAACCATAGCCCTCAATAACTTTCTGGAACTCTGCGATCTTGGGCTGGGCATTCTCCTTTGCTTGTTGACGAAGGTGCTGAAAACAGAGAGTGAACAGCAAAATTAACCACTGCACACACCAGAAAGTTTGATATTGGCAGCTTTCAATTTAAACCAGTTCATCCGTCTCAGATGGTAGTGCATGTTCAGATGTTTTCATGCAAGATCAAATCTTGGTGGAAAACAAATCATCACTGACAGTTATAGGTTTGGCCTAAAGTTGTCCAAAACAGAGAATTCTGCATTCACTTGATTGTTGTTAACACACCATAATCAAGAATAAGAACAATCTACAAGCAGATCACCGCGCATGCTGAAGACCGCTTGACCTAGCAATTGGAAGAACAGCAATGTTGTCCAATTTCAACGAGCTGCAATAACTGGAGATTGAAGAATCTGCTGGCGAGCCTCAGTTTTCAATAACAACTCAAGTCTATCATAGCAGATCTACTGCAAGGTATCCTTCCACACAGATTGTCAACTCCACTATGTAAGTTGGAATACTAGCATTAACTTAAGTTTCACAGACTTTATTGAATCATGCCCACTGTGGTCATTGCCCACTGCCTATACTCCCTTCAGGCACAAAGGTTTAATTTTTGCAAAATCCCTCTTTTAGCCACATTTAAGGCAGATGGCATGTGTTTGAACACATGACTTCAGTAAAACGCATTGGATTACCAGTTCCTGCTTCTTCCTTTCATAGAAACGCTTCGACTTCACCTTCCGTCTTGCTTCCAAAGTGCCGATTACCTTCTGGTATTTCCATCCCACTTCATGTGAGAGTCTGTTCAGAGAGCAATACTGCAACAGAAGGACCAAGAAAATAAACCTTGTGCTCAGGCAGCAGTGTTTTACATCTCTAAGTCAGCACTTAGAAACTAAATGAAATACATGAAACTCTTTCCAATGAGTCATTTTCACATTTCAAACAGCCACAGCATAGTAGCCATGGTCAAATCAGCACGCAATCAAAGAAGAGTGTCCATCAGTGGCTTTTAAAGAATGAGGCTGATGCTGCTTTCTGTAACTTATAAAGTGACAAGATTTTAAAGTAACATTTTCTCCTTCATATTTTCTGTCTTCCTCCTGTTTGTTCTAGGAGTTACTGTGAATAAATCGAGTTTCAACAAAATGGATATTCAATGTGGTAACCATGTCCCTGCTAGGTTAAAGTTATGCTCACTCTAGGCAAAATTTTTCCGGTCCTGGAAGAAAATCATAACTGATTTTCACTACTGACCACTTGGCATCTTTCAACATTTAAACATGGCGACATGTACAGATCGCATTAAATTGCAGACTAAATTGCAAATATCAAAATGTTTGAAAAATGATGCAAATGTGGAGTGTGACTGCCAAGAGTGTCAGCCATTAAAATGGTCATTTAATAATTACATTTGGCAAGTTAGCTACTTTGTCTTGCATCGTATGACCTAGTTCTTGTGCAAATTCACGTCAAAACAAGAACGCAAGATGTAATTTCTTCATAAAGTTGATAATTACATGTCGATCACTAATTGTATTGTTCGATGTACCAGTGCGAAACGCAATAACGACCAGTTTATTAACGAAATAAATTTACTTAGAAAACCAAATCCGTCCTCTGAATTTCCTGTGTGTGAATGCAACACTCCAAAAATGTTATTCCTCAGGAATTTGGTTCGAGTTCCAGACCATGTCCACAGGGTGTGAACGTAGGTTTAGGACAATCAAGTGAAAATTAGTATCCAGATCCCATGCACTCGAAGATCTCACAAGATTTTGACCTACCAAAAAGGCAGCCATCCAAATTACAAATGTTGGCTATGCTAAACCATCTGCTATGAAACAATGTTTTCAACTTTTCAGCTCTTCATCTGAAATCTCACCTGACAGTCTGTCAAATCAACTGATAATGACGGTTATATACTAAGACAAATTCTGGCCATTTTTACTGCCCATTTACAATCTATTTCTACCCTAAATTGAGTGTAAATTGAGTTTTTTGCATATTTTGAAATTGAGTTCTTCAAATTAAACTGATTATCTTTGCTTTATTTTGAGGAATTGCACACTATAGGCATGCAGGAAAAATTTTGTTTTAGTATTTTTCAAATGAAGTTTGATAGAAGATTTTTGTCTTGAAAAACCCCTGCCCTTATTCAGTATATTTGTACCTTCCTGCAGGGATCAAGGCGGATAACTCTCAGAGCTGAAGGAACAACCAGCCTCTTCTGTTTGTCATAGGGGGCAGGGATTCCTTCAAACACCTTAAGTCTGGCCAGAGCTTCCTTTCCTCGGAACAGTTTGTGTGGCACCATACCTGCAGTGCATTAATATACATTACCATATTCAGATGATGCCGACAGGGAGAAACATTTCAAAACAAAAATTATACTACCTAAACACTATACAGGATAACATTCTCAATTTCAATACCTTCTCACCAGATAACATACTGAGATCAGTGTTTATATGCCAGACTCAAGAAAATTTAACCTATACCAGTCTTCCAACGGCCCCGGGAGAATAAGCAACTAAGTGTGCAACAAAGATTATTTGACTTTTGACTTTGACATAGGAAATATTTTGATCATGTCTGTCGGGCTAGAAGTCTGACACTGAACAGTCAATAAAACTCCACCACACCACATGCATCAGAACTTTGAACATTGCTACAACAAAGCAAGCAGCAACAGGACTCAAACACTCAACCTCATGGTCAATGACTGCTGCTATCATCTTAGAGAGCCTATCACATCACTTGTGCTCACCAAGTTTTTGTAAATTCAAATGCTGCCTTGTTCTGTGTTACCTCAACAGAAAATCTTTTGAAGTGACTTATCACGTGGTGCATCAGAATAGTGTTCCTATTATGGTAATTCAACCAATGTAGGTAAAAACTGCAAGTCATCGTGGCTGTCACATGAACAGTCCCTCAACTTAAAAATCAACATATGTCTGTACGATTGGCGTATTACAAACATAACCAAAATCAATGCAATGCAGAGGATGTTGTTTCCATGCTCAGGGTATTATCATGTTATTTCTTATCCACGAAGACCACCAAACTAGTACTTAACACCATGCCATCAAAACCTGAGCACATACACATAAACCTATCACTTGCTTTAATAAATATACACCACAGTATTCCAAAATTTAAGAATTTTTTTCAAACAGGAATGGGGCACTCTCACCAATGCAGTTGCTGTGAGATCAAGTCCAGCTCATGCCGGCTTCCTCCCTGGCCGTACGTAGGAAGGTCTGCCAGCAACCTGCACATGGTCGTGGGTTTCTGTCGGGCTCTGCTCGGTTTCCTCCCACCATAATGCTGGCCGTCATCATACAAGTGAAATATTCTTAAGTAGGGCATAAAACCCCAATCAAATAAATAAATCAAACAGGACTTTTGGCTACCTCTATCTGGCTGGAAAGCTACGATATGTCTAAATGGGAAAACTACACTGCCACTATACACTAATGACACAGTTAAGCAACAGTTGCACCTTTTCCATTAGCAAACAAATATGCTGTATGCTTTGACATAAAAATAGCTTTTAACTGCTGGGGTAAGTGGGAGAACAAACTAGCAATGTAACACTGCCTAGACTTGGATTGATCCAGTGACAGCCTGACTTTTAACAATTGAATATTTCCTTCCCTGGTGGGAAGTGGCATGGCTCCTGAGAAGAGTGCAGTTTGGTAATTCATGCCAGTTCTGACCATTATCCAAGACAGTTTACACTGTATGTATGTATGCTTGGGTTTTACGTTATACTCAACACTTTTTCAGTCATATGAGGACAAGGAGTACTTAGAATGTAGATATGCTCTCCTTGGGGCAGGGCAGGTCCATGTCGTCTAAGTGCTGCCGACACTGGAACATCATGCCGAAGACACCAGACAAGACACCCCACCCAGCCACATTATACTGACACTATTCTGACCAGCTGTTTCCTTCCTGCAACCTCTCAATGCCGGGCGCCAAGCGGGACAAAATAAGTAACATTTTCGAAGTCTTTTGGTTATTTTACACTGAAATAGGTTGTGGTTAGTACTGCACCTCATCCTGTAGGTTTATTTGTTACAGATGACATTTCCTAACTTCGGCAAGTGTTCCTTGTTCAATTTACTTTCTTAAACACTGCCATATTGCACACAATCTGAGAAGTCTGTACAAAGGGGTCAGTCATTTTTAAAATATAAAAAAAGAGTAGATGAATCTTCCAGAAGTCTGTCTTTTTCTGTGACAGAAAAAAGAGAGACAGGCAACTGCACACAAAGACTGACATGATGACAAGGGTAATTTTGGAGGCAAGCTTGGCTGATGGCATCAGACTGATAGTTCCTATCATGATCTTATCAAACAATGTAGGTAAAAAACAATCATCATTGCCACAGACTTCAAGCAGGACTGAAAAAAAAAATGATTCCAAATACGAATTTGATTTCTATCCATCATGTGTCTCCACAATGTCAGGGCTTGCACAGCACAGAAAATTCAAAGAACTCTAGAAAATAATGAATTCCACATGCTCGTATAGTCCCATAAAATCTCCGCATTCACAAGAAAATTTCATCCATGCTTAAGTTACTCATTCCACAGAATTCTGAAAGTTTAACTGATCTCAGTAAGGTGTTTTGAGGTATTCTTTGGAAATAGGTTACTGCTGAAAACATTTAAGTTTCAGCGCAATAATAGATTATGACCTTTACATGCCCATAAAATGCACTTTTGGGACAAATTTTCAAGGCAAATACAGTACAAATCTATTCTCAGAATATCTGTTGGGCTTTAAAATCTAACAGCATATTTATTATTGAGATTTATTTACCCTTAACAGCCTTGAAGAAGACCTTGCTGGGGGCGCGGAAGTGGAAGGAGCCACGGGCTGGGTTCACATTACACCTCTTCCTCAGGTAGTTCAGGTACTTCACTGAAACGGGTAAGTTACAGGTTAATATCCACCACAGCTGCAGTCGGACATTTGCTGAACCTTTGCCTGATCTCTGCCTGACTTCAGTGTGAGCATTGTTAACTTAGTCACAACAGCCCAGTCTCAGCTCAATCAATTCCTTCATTTTACATCAGAGTAGGTAAGGAAATGCTTTTCATCACACTTCTAGGCTGTTTCAAGGTTAAATTAAAAGTCAGGAAGTATTTGCTCCTTTTCCTACAAGTATTTATCACCATCACATCAGCTGAATAGGAGATGATCATGCAAAAAATGTATCAAAGTTTCTTTAAATGTATCTTTATTACCAGTTTCAAAATCACCTGTATGCCCAATTGCCCATTCAACCAAACATGACTGATTTTCTGTATGCCTTCCCAAATGAACTTCACAGCAGAATTACCATATCACACAGGACAAGAAGATAAAGATATACAATCCAACTCACACTTGTTTCTATAGAAATTTCCAGAAATGTTGATGCCCTCACATCGCACAACCACAACTCTTTGTCCTGCAAACAAATGATCAGCGATTTACAGCTAATTCATCATAATGAAGAAGTTAGCCCACTGCAGGTAACACATACTAATTTTTACAGAGATTGTAACTCGTTAAACACTAGATATGGGACAAAAGCAGTCCTGGTGCCCACATATCGAATTTAGGCTCTATAATTTATGTACATTCATGCACTAGACATGAATGCAAAATGCATGGCCTTCAAGATTTTAATTTTATTTCTCAAGACACGAGGTATTTGGAATCTTGACACTTGACTATAACCTAGAGGTGGTTATTTGGTCCAGAGAACTACCATGTGAAAAGAGCAGACTTTTCAGCACAGGCAATCCCATGTGGCCTATTTCACCACAGCAGTGGCAGCTAAATACATTTTTTTACCATGGGGAATACCTTTTTATCATTTCTTTTAACTAAAGAATGGGATTGTTCCATTTAAATTTTCACACCTTGCCACAAAGATGCTTAACTGAGAGTTGTATTTATATCTCAGAATGTCAAGATGAAGTATTTCAATCACTAATAAGGATGTTAGCAAAAAACTGCAATGATGAGCGTCCAGACAATGGTGAATTTGCTACCTCAGTACAGTCACTTACCTTGGAGAACAGTTTTAGCCACCACTGCAGCCAGACGACCCAATAGATGGCCTCTGCCGTCAATGATTATGGGCTGAAAATATCAACCAGACTAGCATCAGTGCATATTCTGAAGAGAAATCTGTTGTCAAGTGTATAAATCTTTACAGTTATCTCAGATGGTAGTGCATGTTCAGGTCAAATCTTGGTGGAATACAAATCATCACAAATAGTCTATAAATGGGACTTAGTTAAATGTTCAAATTCATGCTGCACAAGAATGACTAGTTGAGACCTGTTTCTTTGTGGATGGAGGAAATCCAGCAAGTACCAGACAAACTTTCAGATACAAGGCCGCAGCTGTCAGCTGGTCAGAGTGAAATTAAACCAGGGTGGTGAAGGTTTACCAAAATGAATGAGTAATGTACAGAATGGTCCTCTTGAGCACCCAGACCACACTCTATAGTACATCACGTAACAAGACATTTTCATAATCAATGGAAGTTATCCAATGGAATGATGTATGACTAAAGGTGATAACATCTTCACAACAGCCAATGAAAATGCAGACTGTGAATTTGATCATATGAACCTTGTTCCCCTTCACATGATCTAAGATACTGAAAAATGAAAATCTCCTCTCTGGAGCTATCTCACACACAAGTGGCTACACAAGACACTTAGGGGATAACACTCAGTTAAAGCATTCTCTGCTGTACTTTCTGGCAAATAAATAACTGATAGAAATTTTTCTTCAAGACAAAAAAAATCTAATCGTCAATTGTTGCAGGGGTATATCTCAAAATTTTGAATATCTCAAAATGAAATTCAGCCCTAAAGATTTTGTATTTATTCGTTTGATTAAGGTTTCATGCCGTATTCAGGAATGTTTCAGTTATACAACGGCCGCCAGCATTATGGTGGTAGGAAACCTAACAGAGTTGAGGGGAAACCCTTGGTGTGCCGAAGGTTGCTGGCAGGCCTTCCCACATACAGCTGGAGAGGAAGCTGGCATGAGCTAGACTTGAACTCACAGCGATCATATTTGTGACAGGCTCCTGGGTTTTTGTGCTGTGCTGGCGACTGACTAACTTGTCCATGGAGGACTCCGTGACCCCCTCCCCACTCCAGTTCAACTCTTCAAGATTAACAGTGCCAAAAAGAACAACAAAGGCAGGATAAAGCCGACAAAGATCATTATTTCAATTCTGTTATACCTATTTTAAACTATTACATTTATTAGGCTGAAAAAATGAGCAAACACAGCACAAATTAAAAAACTTCTACCCCTTTCTCACTACATTCACCTGGCTGCTGTCAACAATATAACGATACTCTGACAATGACCAACTTTCCAAATAGAGCAAAGTGGTAAAGCATGTTTGCATCAAATCAGTTTTTGTTTGCATGTTTCATGAAGGTCAGACTAGTTTTCGCATAAAGTTTTTTAGCCATCATGTTATATTGTTTCTTTATTCACATGACTATTGTTATCTGGGCTTAAGAATTTATTTATTGGATTTGTGTTTTCAGCCATACTCAAGAAAATTAAGAAAATTGTCTCTTTTCTCCAGTCATCTCAGATGGTAGTGCATGTTGAGCTGTTTTCATGAAAACAGGTCAAATCTTGGTGGATAACAAATCATCACAGATAACTGAAGCCAAAGAAGCCATTGCAGATAAAACACCATATCAAAGTCAATAGGTCATGCCTTAGTACCTGTGCTGAATGTCTTAACTCTATTTCTTCTCTATCCTTTCATTTAATTGAAATCATTGCAGTAACTGGAGTGTTCAGAGTGTGATAATGTGTTACGTTTTATATGTGCCCTGCCCACATAACTATTTTTTTACCTACTTTTATGGGGAGAGGGTTAAGTCCCGATTTACAACACACACGTCATTACAGCATTTCAGAATTAGAGACATATCAATGCTGCAAAGGGTACTGCTTCTGTTGGAGAATTGTGCTTATTTGCCCTACAATCTGTTCAGAGGTTGAGTAGCCATGATTATGGTGTATCCTAATATTTCTCAACCTACTAGTCAGTGTACTTGGATCTGCCATTGGGAAGGTGGGTAACATGATGAATGTCATTTTAAGTGATATCATAGATGCCACATCGAGTCAGCATTCTGACCGCACGTCAAAGTAGCCATGTTTAGAGTTTTCACAAAAACCACAATCCACAGGTTGCTAGCTGACTTACGGCCAGAGAAGCCAGCACAGGGTGGGCTTGAATTCACAGCAACCGCATTCGTGAGAGGCATTCCAGGTATTTACCCTGCACTAAACTGCCAGCCCCCCTCAGCCACAGAGGCTCTCATGTGACAAATAAAAGGTGATGTTCTTTGTTCATGTTGTTCTATGGGTTGAGGTGTCAAACTACTGTATGTTTTCGTCGTTCATCAGTCGTATTAGGGACTCGACTAACTACTTTGTAGTTAAAAACTGTAACAATCTGTGGAGCACCCGACAGAAATCCGTTCGTAAGTGTTCCTAGCTCTCGCCGACGCAATATTTCGCGGCTACTCCTCTCTGTGAGATATTTTCCTAGTCGTAGGTATAAAAAAAGTTCCCTACAATTTCTCTACTTGATACTAAATCAGTTCTCACATGTAAAGGAACTTCGATACTTGATGTTGTTGAATCCCAAGAAAACAAACGTGCGGTAAGATGTTAAGTTTTAAGTAATAGTAACGCATGCCTTCGGGAAAATGATCCATAATTTCAATGAACATGGTCAGAATGACACATGTCAATATTTAATTTAAGCCAGCCTGACCATTACTGCAAACAAAATCAGTAAATTTATTGTGCCTCGGTGACTACCTTATTCTGGAAACCCATGTTGGTTAAAAAGGCAGAATTCCGGGTTGCACGTGGCTAAATCACGGTGGACAACCGGAAGTAGCTAGCGCTGCTATGGGAGATAACTCGCCCGCACAAAAACCAGCGCCTCCCTCCCCCCAAATACGTGTCCACCAGATAACGTGACTGTCAACAAGATTACGTAAGTGAAACATACCACTAAACCTATGAATTTCGGAGCACACATCTTAAGTGGAAAAACTAGATGGAAAATCAGCTCTGAGCTATCTCATATGAACACACCCTACACACCAGATAAAATGGGGACTCCATAAAACCATTATACGCCTACAACAATCAATATTTCCGACTCAAGAACGGAAAACTGCTGGAAGCCATTCAAATAAAAAGAAACAGACCAAAACCCAACCGAGACCAAGGATACTTCGTGCCATATGACTGCCTCATGATCACCTTGGAGAAAGAAAATGATAAAATCTTCACGCCTTAGTCATTTCACACCTTGCTAATGTATTGTTCCCTTTACTTAGTTTTGCATTTTACCCATTGTAGTACCCAGATAAATTATTCCTTTCACATATATTTCACTAAGACGTATTGTTTAGAGTTACCCATTGTCATATTATTCTAGCTGGTCAACTTTAACACCTCTACTTATTGATTTCCACCCATTCCTTTATTTGTATTGTTTTAATTCTACAAATATTGTCACGTGTTTAACTTAATGTAGACTACCATATTGGTTTGGAAACGATGTTAGGATCTACATCGAAACATCACCGTCAGTAAAGTGGATGAATTTGTTATCCATAAGTAGGCCTAATGTGCCTTCTCTTATGCACCCTGACAAATACCAATAATTGCAGACAGCATCTGAAGGTTGATGTGCATGGGCAGGTCATTTAACTGATGTTAATATCCCTTGTGTTAAATAATTGATACAAACATAGAATTGTAATTCTTGTTATAGGGGTTTAAACATTACAAAGAAATCTCGGTCGTGGACGTCGAACCGTGGCTGAAGCCCAGGCGAATAATTCGTGTTACTGGGTGCTTTAGGGACGACACCAGCCATTCAGGATTTCACGGCTGCAAGTTTTGTAGCAACATATAGCTACATGTATACGTACTTGCTGCACCAAAATGCACCTGAGCCGCCATGAAGAGGATTCGCTGTCAATAACAAGATTACTGACAGTATACAAGCTGGGGGCACGTACGTATACGATCTCTGGAGCGGGGAGCACAAGAAATAGTTTAGGCCTATGCCTACTGCACTAGTCGGCTCACCAAACACTCGCCAATTCTCGACACCTATGATATTATCCGTGTCGTCTTACACTGAGGCTTCGCGCGAAATGAACTGTTCATTTGTTAAGGATGAAATGCCTTGAATGTGACTGGCTAAACACCCACACACATCGCTGCCGATTGACTTTTCGAGCTGGGAGCCTCTACTCGTCGCAGTTTAAGTTAAGAAAAAAAAAAGGAAAAAAAAAGACAGAAAGATTGTTTAGAGACCAATAAGATCCGTACTGAACAGTCTGTATCATAATGGGCCTATTAGTTGGCTCACTTAGGATGTCTTGTCATCTAGCACATGACATTGTGTGAGCCCTTTGTCTGGGTGTATGCCACCATGGTTGAGATTCCATGATATAACTTCCGTGTTATCCATACAGTAGGCATGGGGAGTGATATGAAGTATTACTGAGGAGGTTTTCAGGCTTGTGTGAGCAGACTAATGACCACTTAACCTTTTGGTGCGCACTAATTTATTAAGGTTCAATGAAAGGACCATAGCCTCGCTATGGAATTAATATAGATCCATTGCTCAAAGGCGCCTTAAATGGAACTATATGTCTATCTGACTGAGTTGGCCTAAATTTTGACTGGTCATAATTTTCGGTGGAAAGTCCACCCACCTCCCAAGTGTAACACAGGTTTTAAATGGCATACAGATCTCCAACCTGTCCATGCAATGTTACGAAAGTTCTACGCGTGAAGATTACTAACGTCTCCTCAATCATCTCTCCATGCAGTATGACAAGAAAAGTTTCTAATGGTAAGTTCGGCCAACCTGTCCAGTGTAACATACGTTCTTAATGTTAAGTCTCACAACCTGTCCATCGTAATAAACGTTTTTGATGGTATTGTAGGAGTCGGCCAAAATGAGCGTTCGGGGTCAGTAATCACAAAACCAGCTTTCAAAACAGTGTGTAACGAAATAAAAGCAAATAAGAACTAAGAAAGGACAGTAAAACAGTCAATAGTTTTCAATGACCAGTACCCGATTCACGTGCCTTCCTCGTTTATATGTTATCGTTAATCAAATCTGTATATCACAGTTGTGCTTTGACTCCAATCCTTCATGCATCCAAGGTGCCGGTCATACTCAACGCAAACATACGGCCCATAGCTTCGTGTTATACGGGATAAGAAAGCAATTATGAAGCAGTGTCCTAGCAGTTCCCATTTATTAAAAAGAGAGCTGTAGGCATACTCACTGTAAATTTAAGAAACTTAGTGTCAAGGTGTTTCATGGAATATCCTGCAAACAATAGTTTTTACACTAATAACTTGTGACGTTGATTGAAATCATCACACAACACTTGCACAAAATCTAACAACTGCTTCAAGGCTATGTACACGCCCTTTGGTATATATGCTGTCCAAGATTGCATATAATGGGGTGGGTGACGATGGAAGGGTGGATAAGCTAGTGATTAGAAAGGTGGCTGACCGGAAATAGGATATTTGCAAATGTAGAATCATGTACCGAGTATGTAGAATATTAAATAGGCCATGAAGTAAGCTTTGTTAGCTCACCGTATACGCCATGTTAGGCCAGGCTGCGAAACGTGGAATATTATCTCGGCAAAATATCACTGCTTCCTTGTCATAATTAAGCAGGCATTTTTGCAGTTTTAATCATTGTACATGTTTATTATCTACACTGGAATACACATAATACGCAGACAACAGGAAGATACGCCCATACAGTGTGTGCAATTTGATGTCATTAACAGTACCCATTTCCTTTCATCAAATGCAAATGTTTAATGATAGGAGGAAGATTCTTTGATATTTATGTACAAATTTCAGCAAGCATAAGTCTCGTGACACTAACGTAAGTATTACTTTTGTATAAACGTTTGTCGTTGTTCTAAGGCTATCCAGTAGTTAGTCTGACGGATAACAAGTGACTACCGCCAAACGTTATTATGACGGCCTGTGGTAGTTACTGGACACTAGCCTTAATAACCTTGTTGTCAACATGGTGGACGACACAAGCAGGTTTGCTATTCCTTTTTTTGCTGTGCAATTGGATATCTGTTCTAAATACCAAGATGAAAAAGGGCACTGTAATTATTTAGACTTTTCTGTGCATGTTATATAGAAATTAATGTTATCAAAACAACTTCTATTCTCCAGCCCAGGCTTCTGGAAAAAAGTGTTTAGTACTTTGTTTCTTCTAAGACACCTGACGTCACGGGAAGAAACTAACCAGAGCTTTTATACTGCTGACTTTATGATCACCGAATATGTACAATGTAACACTCTCATCCTTATAACTCCTCAAATCTTCCCCATCTCCATAACTCCACACCCAGTACGTTCCAATCCCATAACTTCCCACACTATATCCTCCATCCCCATAGCTCCCACTCAACATCCTCCACCCCATAACTCCCGACTCAACATCCTCGATCCCTAAAACTTCCCATCTTACACCCTTCATCCCTATAATAACCACCCAACATCCACAATGTTCATAAATCCCCAATTTACCTAATGTTCTCAGCCATTTCATAGACGGGAGCTTTTTACAGAGCTATGAGGTATGTTAGTGAATTTTTTTTTTTTTCGACAACTTGCTTTTTGTTCCAGACCCATTTGTTTAATGACTATTGTGTGATCAGTAACTGAAGCTAATGTCATCGCGTGTTATAGCTTTTCGCCACTCCGACAATATTGCTGCCAAATAGTCGAGAGTCAACCTAAGAGATGTACATGAGGGAACATGTATCCGCTATAATATATGAATTTAAGAGAGATATCTTTAAAAAACAGAGCGGTCGGCCTACACATGAACAAAAACCTTAGAATGTGTTCGCACAGTGACGCCATTTTTTCTTAAAATTTGAATAATTAGCTTTCAGAAGATGTTATTTTTATCTTAAAGTTTAGAATCCTACCAGTCGATCGTATCTCAAGAGCATTTCTTTTCGCTATGATCTGTTAATTGCCAAACAAAATGACCATTAAACCACTGTCTGTCATTTAGTACAGCTTTCTTTTATTTATTTTTCTTTTATAGGCGATTTTCTATGTCCGTTAACGGACAATTCCAGCTGTGGATTCGGCACGGCACCAAATGGCCCATACTGTGGTTGTGAGGAAGGGTTCACAACACCAAGGCACTCTGGTCTCACTGGCATTTGTACATGTTCTAGTAAGTGTATAATGAGAAGTTCGTAACACATATATACTACGTTGTCACCATTTCTCTATTAGAGGCACTTGTCACTTCAATCCCATCTGAACCCGTCCGGATATCACATTTGGTAGAGCGTCCGCTTTCGGACGGGGAGATCTGGGTTCCAACCTGGGTCGGGTCATACCAAAGACTTTAAAAAATGGTACATCCTGCTTCCTCGCTAGGCTCTCAGCAATAAGAGGACAGAGGGTGAACTGGTCGGCCCGGTGTCAGTATAATGTGACTGGGTGAGGGGGCTTGTTGGGTGTCTTCGGCAAGTCGTCTCGGTGAGGCAGCACCAGATAAAAGATACGGTGGAAATCCGTCCTGCACCAAGGAGACAGCGCCTTCGTATGAGTGAAATACTCTTGAGTGGGGCGTTAAACAGTAAGCATTCATTCATTCAATCCCATCCGCCCACATGCCTCCTTCGGCCGGGTCGATAACGTGTTGATTTCAGTCCATGTCGGGATTTATCTTCACAGATTTTGTCCAAGGGTTGCATATATGATTATCTCATTTGTGTGCTATTTTGAACAAAAGTCATTACAAAATCACACACATGTTCAGGTGCAGGAGAACTTAAAATTATACTGTGACATAAAGACTCAGCCACAGTCAGATTCCAATTACATTAGCTGGAGAGTCAATCTATCGTGTACTTGCACATAGTAGATTTTGAATTCACCAACCATTTGACATGATCTGGGTTATTATACAAATACATGGCAAATTGCAAAAGTAGGCGTTCGGGCATATTTTTGATTTTTGTAAAGACTGAACTCGTGTTATTTTTTCTTGTTGCCACTCTATGACCTTTCATTATTCTCAGATTTTTCAAACAACTAGAATGTGTGATCCAGAATACCGACATGGTTTCTGTGACAGGTGCAGATTACATAGGGCCATTTACACTATTATAACCTCCAAGTGTTTTCTTTTCAGCAGACTGCAAAGGAGAAAAAACGAGAGGACAGGAGTGTGATTACAATGCTGTGTGTGACAGAAGAGGGAGATGTAAATGCAAGCGGGGATTTGAGAAAACAAACGGCTTTTGTGAAGGTGAGACTGTGTTTGTTATCTCATCGCTTGCAATTAACACCCAGATATCATGAATATAGTGATGTCCAATCAGTGTGAACTTCATCTCTCGTACCCAATCGAAGAGTGAGATCTTCTTACTATTTTTATCTTACTTCTTTCTAAATCATCTGTATAAAACTGAATTGGGTTCAGTATCAGTTAATATGTTCTATATCAGGCTGTACTTTGCATGCACAGATATCATGCATGCTTGCAGCATTGTAATGGAG
Organism: Acanthopleura granulata; assembly: GCA_016165875.1. Classification (NCBI taxonomy): domain Eukaryota; kingdom Metazoa; phylum Mollusca; class Polyplacophora; order Chitonida; family Chitonidae; genus Acanthopleura; species Acanthopleura granulata. The sequence goes on along the minus strand of JABBOT010000023.1, from coordinate 1,026,022 downwards.
GCGGAAGTTTTAGCTCCTTATATTGTTTACTAGTAACGACACAGTCCGCTTAGGTACGCGTGTAGAATGATGGGGGCTGTGTTTAACATTGGATATGCAGGGAACTTTTCGACCTGCACAGGTACGCAAGAAGTTTAGCCGTGTGTTTCGCGTGAAGTATAGACGTACAATAGCTTACAGAGCAATACAGTACACACATAGGCATTTTAGCCATGCGATTGACGTAGGTATAGTATATAGGTTTACTAAATAGGTGCGGGACGAGGGAACGAGAACGGTATCAAAGCCTATTTCATGCAGGCCTATGTGCCGATTTCAAGAAAATGCGGTTATGGTCTTTTTATAAGTGGCAGGCGTTCTTAGACTCGCCGGAAGAGTTCATTTTAGATAAGTTATATCTGTAATGTGTCAATGGTGGAGGCTGGCTTATTCTGTTTAGAACGTAACTAAATCTTTCAACGAATCAAAGTGCTCCAATTGTCACAGGCAGTCACTGACCTAAACGCTTAAAATTTCAGGAATATTGGCTTCCTGCCAGTTCACTGATTCACTGTGTGAAAACTGCTGATTGACAGCGCTCACCCGTACTGTAGCGTGCCAAGCAGCCGTAGAAACCAACACAATATATTTTTGGACCCGTCTTGAGTACCCGCGAAGACAATGTGTAACGGCTCTTACCCAGAAGGACGAACTTTCCAAACAAAGTTATTGTATGCTATAACTAGCAAATACAGGCCACAAAATCTTTCACTTTTAAGAATTTTTATGTTCCATGAAATTTAATGTGCTAAACTGAGACCAATATACTGTAGACAAAAACATATATTTTGAAGAATTATCCAAGTCCAAAGTTTCAGAAAAATATGTGCCGGATTTATGTGTTTATTGCCTTTCACACTTATTCCCGGGAAAAACAGTTCATAACCGTTTTTCACATATCAATACATAATTTTGGTCGTTTTTAATACAGACAACTTAGTTCACACAACTCGGAATACAAACAGATAAAGTCCCTGAATCATGAGTAGCATTTAGTGCCACACTAGTTCTAGCAGAGAGGCCGAAAATCGGCACGGTTTAACCTAAGATCGGTGTCGCCGTATGTGTCATCAGTGTTTTCCAGTGTTTCAAGCGTCGAACATGGTGGAAGTGCTGCGTAGACTGAAAGTAATTGTGGTCTGTACCCTATGCTTTGTGAATGGAAATGTGCACTTTGACGGCGAATGAAAAAAAAAGGTTATGTTATAAGCCAGTTATTTCATATTAGGTAAAATTTTAGTGCTTAAGAAGGCGCTCCGCTCCTTCTTAACCACTAAAAGCAGGTGGTAGATAAGCCGCTGAAAGTGCCCATGGCTAGCACTGCCCATTGCAGACAAGAACGAATTGGTTTGTCTGTGACGGCTGTCAATCATCAGTTGATCGCAAACCGGGTCATCGACATTCGAGGTATCAGAGCAAGTCATCGGACGCTGCATATAGACTGTTAATTGGTTTCCAGCATTTAATATTTTTCATTGACTCTGCTTTTCTTTTAACACAGTGCAATCTGATGCGAGGCCAGTCGTCCCCTTTTCTAAGGATCTAATCAAGCTAATAATTTTCTATTTTATGTTTCTTTAAAATGTAATTGTAATTAGAATTGCACGATGGACAAATTTTACAGAATGTGAATATGAAACAACTACTGCGACAGTGGAAATCGACATTTAACAATGCTCCGTCGGCTGACATGAAACACAGCCATTATGTGTGAGCTGTGACCTAATTGTTCCAAGTGCGGAACACTCTAGTAACCTGAGACTGAAGTTAGCCGCTAAGGTAGTAGTTTAAACTTAAGTATATGTCTAAATTTATAACATGAAATGATCAGGAAACTTACTCCCGCCACAATACAATGGTCGGGAAATACTTTGCATTGTTGTTCACACATACACCTGTTATAATAAAAACATATCACATTAAAACAGTGTCCTGGACCTATGTTTTTACATGTTACATTGACAGTCAACTGGGAAGATTTACGTCACAGTTTATAAACAGCTGATATCTCCTAGCTCTCTGATTGGTCAGTCTCTCATAAGCTTAAAAGCATGGGCGACTCCTGATCCCCAGTCTGCAGCAAAATAGTTCACACTTCAAGTGGAAATAAATCAGCCACGAATTCATATAAATTCAAACAGATTTTTGCATTCAAAAGAGAATTTTGTGATCTTTTAATAAACCGTGCCTCATTGTTGAGCTGTCTTTTACTTTAATATGAACAAACTATTACTTCAAAATCCACAAGCATGGATGACATTTTAGTAAGCCCCAGAAAAACATGTGTCAAATTCTGTGCAGAATCCTGTGGGGGAAAAATACCCGCATGGCTTAACTGTGGCTTCTTTGCACACTATTTTCATGAACAATTGTTCCAGACGCGACGCTCAAGAAACAAGCCTAACATGAGCCTAAATTGTAATAAAACTTCTCCATGCCAACAGAGTTTAGGCTCATAATAGGCTTGTCTTGAGGGTGGGGAGCCGGCCTGAAAGTCTCACCGAATGCATCTCCGCACGGTTTATATCGCAGGTTTCAGACTTAGATTTGAACATCGCTGGTGATCGTGTCATTTCTAATGCTAAGTCTAACGTCTATGCAACCTCTGTCTACACAATGTCTATTATCCCCTAAACACCAATTGTGTATAGGAACGAATAGAGTAGTATTGAACTGAACTTTTTTTTGTCTCTTTGCAGATATTAACGAGTGTGAGTCTTCGTTGATTAGTACGTGTGACGCCCATGCACATTGTTACAATACAAACGGCAGTTTTGACTGTGTTTGTGATCCAGGGTACGCGAGGAACGGTGAAGTTTGTGAGGGTATGTATACCTGCCACTCCGTACAAACACCAACAACGAAGACTATATATGAACAAAATGCGGGAAAAAATACCCGCATGACTTAACTGTGGCTTCTTTGCACACTATTTTCATGAACAATTGTTCCAGACGCGACGCTCAAGAAACAAGCCTAACATGAGCCTAAATTGTAATAAAACTTCTCCATGCCAACAGAGTTTAGGCTCATAATAGGCTTGTCTTGAGGGTGGGGAGCCGGCCTGAAAGTCTCACCGAATGCATCTCCGCACGGTTTATATCGCAGGTTTCAGACTTAGATTTGAACATCGCTGGTGATCGTGTCATTTCTAATGCTAAGTCTAACGTCTATGCAACCTCTGTCTACACAATGTCTATTATCCCCTAAACACCAGTTGTGTATAGGAACGAATAGAGTAGTATTGAACTGAACTTTTTTTTGTCTCTTTGCAGATATTAACGAGTGTGAGTCTTCGTTGATTAGTACGTGTGACGCCCATGCACATTGTTACAATACAAACGGCAGTTTTGACTGTGTTTGTGATCCAGGGTACGCGAGGAACGGTGAAGTTTGTGAGGGTATGTATACCTGCCACTCCGTACAAACACCAACAACGAAGACTATACATAAACAAAAAGCAAAGAAATAAATATAAATCTCACTACCTATCGCAAAGTATTTCAAATATGCCTTGTTTATTACTTTGCATGCATTCATTATATTTTGCTGCAGATGTGAACGAGTGTAGCAATGCGAAGTGTGGTGAGCATGCGTACTGCATCAACGCGCCAGGCAACTTCTCTTGTGTGTGCATACCAGGATATAAGATTACCATCGACTCCTCCTGCGCAGGTACGGAATTAGCACAAACCAACATGGACTCAGTCTCTTTGTCACACAGTCACGCTCATGGTAAACAAGAACTGATTTAAATGTCATGGCATTGCCCTAAAACCTGTAGGTGTACTCGTGTGATACTAAACGCCCAGCATAATATAGGTCTTTAATGCACAACTGTGTGCGTGCAAAACAAGGCATACTATTGTGCACCAGATATACAGGCTACACAAGTTGTCCATATATGTACAACATCATCGCGTTTGGGTTGCCACCTCCTTTCTTGTTTCATAAAATTAAAATTTTTCGTTGCGGAAAAAGCGTTTGTCCATATTCCCCATGTATATTATTGAGGCTGGGTGTCTTTCGTAAGACGGTCAACTCCCACCATTGATAATGTGATAACACATCGAAGGCGGGAAATATTTTCAGTTTTACAGTTTCAGTGACCTGAAGTTCATTAAACTTTAGAAGTCGTAAAAAAATCGGTATTTCACCCATTTAGATCCGTGTCGTTTATCACCTTCGGTCCCTTGCAAAAGAACTAAACAACTTTTCTGTATTTTTTCAGAAATAGACGAATGCGCTTCAGAATCTCCAGTTTGTGATCAAAACGCACAGTGCACGAACACCCGGGGTAGCTTTGAATGCATCTGCAACAAAGGTTTCGTTCTTAGAAGCGGGGACATTTGCGAGGGTGAGTGTCAGTTTAGTGCTATACATTTAAGTCAGTATGGCGCATCATGTATACCCTATATTTCTATCGAATATCCTACAGGATTCCTGAAGTCGTTAACAGATTTGAAAATGCTTGTTACTGGAGAGTTGGGCGTTCGTGGGAAGGTCTGCCAGCAGCCTGCGGATGTTCGGGGTTTGCCCCGCACTCTGGCCGGTTTCCTCCCATCATAATGCTGAAATATTCTTGAGCACGGCGTAAAACACCAAGCAAATGAATAAATAAATACAACAGAGTTCTTGTGTAGTTTAACAGGGAATCAATCATACGTATGCCTTACTCACTCATTGTCTTTAAACAGCATCTGATTGATTCTTATTGGGTTGCTTTGCAGATATCGATGAATGTGAGAAGGATGTGAAATGTCTTGAGCATGCGCATTGCGTCAATATACAGGGAAGTTTTACTTGCAGATGTGATGACGGCTATACCAACAACAGCCTCACTTGTCAAGGTATTAAGCATGTGTTTTGTCCAAATGCCATAGGTTTTTAAATGGCCACGTCAATAAACTGCCATTTTTAGAGTCAACTCTACATTCAACTCTGATTCTAGTACAATTGTAATAAATTACCGTCCTATAAATTTGCTCCTCAATCATAGGCCTGTATAGTCCTTGCACAATACTCTCAAAGAGTATATGTGGGATTATTGTAGTTACATTAGATTCTAGTCGACTGCTGCAAGTTTTATGATGAGGGACTTTTTTCCATTTCCATGTAAGTAATGACTTAGCAGAATGCTGTGGAAAGCTTGCCGAGAAGTCTTGTAGAGTTGTGGATGATATATCACATGTGGGCTCCTGTGTATGCTGTGCTAATACAACTATACACCATTTATATTTTGTATCGGCCCGTTAGTTTATTTTGGACAAGGTGTGAAATTTCAACTTAAAATCAGCGGTATATTTAAATATTTTAGTTATCTTTCTCCAGATATTGACGAATGTTCAGACAATGTACAACTCTGTGACAAAAATGCACGGTGCACCAACGAGCCTGGTAGTTTTCTCTGTTCCTGCCATAATGGATACACCGGAAATGGAACAGTGTGTCAGGGTAAGCGAGTGGTTCAGCAGTGAGGACTAGTGCAGGTCCCCATGCTCTCTATACTGGCAATGTATAGGGAGTCACGACATTTACCAAATGCAAAAATAAATATCATTGTTTTCTTTCAAACAATAAGTTTGCTGTGAGCAAAATGTCTGCCCATGTTTCATCAACTGCATTTTCGAAAATGATAATATTATCTGCCGAAGGAATCAATGCTTACATTCACTTAAAAGTCGTAAAAGCTCAAACGACTCTCTCACTAATATATATGACCTATATGGTTATTCAAATACGTGAAGCTTACTTATCCAAACATGAATCTGCATTTACAAGTCAGGAATATGTAATTATTGTCTGAATGTTTAGGGAAGTATATAAGCCTATACACGGCCTTATTGTAAAAGAACACAAAACTGCTTGGAGAGGTTTATACAGGATAGCTACTTGTATGCAATTCTGATAAAATTTAAATGTCATAAAGGGGCTTCCAACTTACCTTTGTTTCCGCTATCCTTCTTGAAAAAACATCATGGTTTTATGTGTGGATTTTTGCACGCTGGAAATTTTGGTGAACAGGCTGTTGGGCATTTGAACTAAATCTATTAAACATGGATTATAGTGTTGCTGTTGTCACAGCTTATAACTAAACCGTTAACTCAATAATTTTAAAGGGTAAGACCCTTCAAAAATTTAATTATGGTGGTCTGAAAATTTGACTACGTTAAATCTGATTTAAAAAAATCTAAAAAATTGAGAGGATTTTCAGATACAGTTTTTCGTCGTCTTGTTGCTTTGTCATGACTCTCGTCTTTTCCTTTGTTTATATAAAGCTGCAACGCTTGTCCATTGATTTATAGTCGCCACTAAAATGAGGCCCATGTGGAACTGCCAACAAAGTGCTTTGTTACATTAAATATTAGTTTTCTGAAAATATTTTGTAGATGTAGACGAGTGCGCAGTGGCCAGATCTTGTCACGCCCATATGCTGTGTGAGAATACAGTCGGCAGCTTTAACTGCTTCTGTGAAGACGGGTACTTCCTTAATGTCACTTCCTGTCATGGTGAGATTCACCGGCACCGCTCAACCTTCTCGTCTGACAATACTAACTGTTTTTTCCAGGTTTTGAGTTACGTCGCTTCGACAATACAGCAACGTCACTAGACTCGAGCAAATTCTATCTCTCTCGATACACCAACTAAGCATCCTGATCTAGGGCTCGTTAAATTAAGAACTTATTTAACATAAGCCTTCGCAGCCGTTGTTGCAAACAAATATGGAATGCTTCAGGTGTTTAAGAGGACCAAATGTCGCCATCGTCTAGGTATTGCTCCAAAGAATGAAAACTTGCTATAACAGGGTGCAAATCCTAAGGCAAAATTTACTGAACTCGAGATGGTGATCAGACAGAGTTGACCCATAATGCTTTGCGTCATCAAACATCGTGCTATCATGAGTTGCTGAGGTCTAGGTGGAGTTACATCGAGTTTATTATGACTTAACAGTGGGCGTTAGGGGTTGGAAATTGTAGCGGATGCAAAGCACCCAACCTAATGAGAAAAATGCTACACAGAAGCAGAGCCAAACTGGTCGGGTGAAAGCCAGTCAGTAGGTGACGAGTTTGCGTCATTAGTGTTCAGTGAGACCTTCCCATGGCGTTGTGGCGCCGTGGAACGGCCATGTCAATGCTTGGCTAGGCCAAAACTATGCCAAGCGACTTTAATCATATTTCAAGGAATTAGAACGGAAATCTCATATTCTGGAACGATACAGATCCATACAGATCCATACACATGTGTAAACAATACAGACCTAAAAGTAAGTTCAGATTTGAACTTGCTTTAAACGCGTCAGAAGTCACAAATTGGTAATGACGAAAATTGGACACTGCATAACGTATCAAATTTCGTTGTAGGAGTAATACTTCAACATTATGTAGGGCATGTCAAGAAAAAATTTATAAAGCTCAGCATATTACATGATTTTTATGAGGTTTATTTGGGTCGTCTGAAGTGAAATGGAGTGCTCTTAATTCAAATGGGCTTGACAGTGTTCGACCACATGTAATAGGAATCAAATACCCCTCTGTGTATAGGCTACCATACATGCCTCACCTGAAGCACAGTTTGTGTAAAAAGCAGAGAAATGTATGTTGGCTGGATATCAATGAAATTCTCTCAGCCCCTTTCTTAGGGCATACATTCATATATGTATGCTGCTGAAAGTGTTGAAACTATGTAAATTATGTTATGTCACTTAATTATATACAGATTTTATCTTAATGGAAAAAATGTTTTTCATAACTTTCTTTCATGGAACCGATTTTGTGTTTCTTGTTTGTCATGTTGGTTCCCATGAACGTGAAACACAGAAGTGAAGCGTTGTGGCTCAGGCCAGTAAGGATGAAATTCCCTGTCTGCAGTCAACAATGCAAATGTTTATCATTAATTAGCATTTGCTTTCCTCATAAAGCGGTTCTCAAACCTCCTAACTTGCACAACAAACAGTTGATGAGTGAAAGTGTGAAATTATGGTATATTTACGTTAGTGTCTTGATCATAAACAAAGGCCAGACAACGGGATTATCTACTTGCAAGGAACCTGAGCATTCATCGTAGAATACATTTCAGTGCCTAGCCTGTAGGTCCTAGTTGATAAATGTTCAATGTTGTATATACCAACCCATGTTGAAATGTGCAGACTGACGTCACGTCACAAACACAACCAACGCTGACAGTTGGGGTCCATTTTAATTTTGACACATGGTTCCCAATTGGGTCAGTCATACAGGGCTAGAAACGTGTCCCTGTTGGACTAGGTGTGTTTATGGTGGGTTTTAAAAGCCCACCCAGAGCCCTCTCAGCCCACACCAAAACTGAGTGGGGCCCATTTGGGAATTTTGGCTGGGAAAGGACATCATTTTGTTGTCGTAACATCGTATCAGGAAACCCAGGCATTAAATGCATGCGAATTTTCCTTACAACGCAATGTGCGTCTGTCATTTTGAACAATTTAAACGTTCACCTGGTATTATCGTAAATCAAATTCAATTAGGCACATATTTGATCGATGTTTAACGCCAGACTGAGGAATTTTTCCCGTACATGATGACTGTCAGTTTTATTGTTGAAGGAATCCGGAGTGCTTTTCGTTACTGACAGGTTTTCTCACATGTCACATGCGGATAAGCACACCATGCTGATAACAGACAAGTGGCCATTAACGGACGTCGTCTGTTTATTGTTTGAACCCGGGCCGAGTGCGTATAACAACCGATTGTTAGGCGAGCACTATAATAACTCGGCAATAGCCCCCTCGCTTACATAATATAACGTTCACTAAACTCATCGCCAAGTCTAGATGACGATAGAGCTCCAATAGGGGAGTTTCGAGTTCGAACTCTTTTATCAGTAAAGGTAAGAAAGGCGCTACTGTACAATGTGACCTGTGTAAAATGTTAGGCAGTTATTTCTGATTACATTTACTGTAACATGGACGCCTAGGAAAAGTGTCACAAAAAGTTATTTAGTCTAGACCCTACGGTAGGCAAAATTGAGGAGCTGAGAGTTTTTTAACTTAAGAAGCTGCTGATTGAAGGAGAGGTTGTTTGTACCTCCCTAACACGGCGAGAGAGGTGATTGATAAACTAAAGTGAACAAACTTGCTTGACATTTTTGATAAATCACATGGCACAGTTGGACTCTTTTTACCTTTTGGGACAAAGGAGTTCGAACTCGAAGCCCCCCTCCCGGCTTGTAAGCTGCACCTTGTACCCCATTAATTAAATAAACACCTGCAGTGAGTCTACTGGAACGTCACTTTTAAGATATGGACATCAAAGTCACATTACACTGCGAGAAACTATAATGCCAAGGTGATGATATAATCTTGTTTGAAATTAATCTCACATAGCTTCTTGTATCGTATGGCTTTCTTGCAACAGTATCTTTATGTCAGCGTAAAATCTCGCTATAGCATACCATACCTCCGGATAGATACATAATTTCACTCATACATGGATAGGTTGTGTGTGTACTTTTCCCTTTTTTTCTGCAGATAAGGACGAATGCACTGATGGAAGTTATTTGTGTCGGGAGGTTTCTAACTGCGTGAACACGAATGGCTCACACAAGTGTATCTGCGAAGGTGGCATGTTGGAGGATGGACTCTTCTGCGCCGGTAAGCGTCAAACTCGACGTCTCTTTCTTTGACCACAATGTCAGCTGTGAGGATGACTCCATACAGGATTAATGAAGCAGGGCATGTAACCATCAGCGTCGTCCATTCGTCTGTCCAAATGGTCCGTTTTGTCCGTCGGTTTTACCTTGTAAATGTAACTCCTAAAGTTCCCAACGGATTTTCTGAAAGCTTGGCAGATGTGCATGTGCAGATATGCATCAGTCTTTATTTTTTTTTCTTTGGGAAATTTCCTTTTCCAAGTTATAGGATTTGGACATAGGTGAAATAACACTTTGAGAATGCAACTCATCTTAAAGTTCTTTAAGAATTTTCATGAAACTTAGCGGATGGATTGGGGACAGTCTGTTATCGTGCGTAAGATGTTTTGTGGTTTAGAAGGCGTAATTGCCGCAGTCTGTAGCAGTGGTGGCTAAAAGTCCCCACACAGAAAAGCACGTGGTGTATTGGGGCCTCTTCTACAGAGCTGTCGCAACCCTGCGCCAAACGCATTTACAATGGTGACGTATCTGTTTACTGTATGTCGCCATGGAAGTTATGCCAGGCGCAGTTTGCGGCTGCTTCGTAAAACAGGCCCTAGGTGCGGGATCTTGGGAGCTCTTGTTGCAATGTTTAGTCAATGGCCGAAGCCGTTTTGTGCCGTAGAGGGAACTCAGAATTTATATCATGCTATCCACATAAAGCCAGAAAAAAAGAGCACGGTCTATGGGTCGTGAATTATTATTATTTGCTTTCTGTTTCCTCTCGATACATTTTTTTTCTGGATGACCTCTGTTCTTACATACGAAAATGTCAAATCTGTGGAGGGGTGGAATTCTTTCTGTGCCTTTGTCAAAAGCTGTAACGACAGGGTAAACCAAGGGTCGAAAAAATACAAGACACATTACAATTCAAAGCCCGGACTGTGTAAACAATAGGCGGAAGAGGTTTAATTGAGATCAGTTGGCTGATTGATTGATTCACTGATTGATGGACTGATTTATTAGTATTATCATTTATATTTAAAGATATATTTATGGATACATGTTGTCTTTTATGGTGATTTTCCATGTTGTACTACTTGTTTATTGCTAATTGTTTAATCTAGCATCTACTGACTTTACAGACGCTCTGGTAATTTGGATCAGCGCTGGTGTTGGAGCCGTTCTTCTGCCCGTTCTCTGTGTCGCAGCCGTGAGGCTCAGCAGAAAGCAGTACGTCTTGTTAAGGATTTATGCCAACCTGAGCGGGAAATTTTAATTTAGAGTTTTATTACAGCTCACTTATCACACTACTCGCAGAACTTGTTGGGGCTTAATTTATTGCGCGTGGGGCAATAATACATAATTCTCACACTAACCCAAGCAGCTGTACGGCTAGTGGTCGTTGGGGAAGATTTATCGACTTAATGAGCTTTACAATTAGCGTAGGAAACACATTGTGTTGGCAAAAATCCTTTCATTTTCTGGCCAGAAATATACAATTGTTATCTTGGGTGTTTGGGCCATATAATGGGGTTCACTCCCAAGGTGATAACCTTACCAGTAGAAATATGGCCGTTGTGTAATGTGATGACATGGTTATTGCAACTTTATTGCACATATTAGCCTTTTTGTGCCTCCAGTTACCGATAATAGATGTCAAAAAAATGCAAAATAACCATTTAAGATTTTTATTGCTTTAGGGGAAAGCGTCATATGAAGAGTTTTCCCTAACGTTTGTTTATCAGGCGTCTTTCCAGGAATGTTACTGACAAAGGCCATGAGTTGACAGCAATATCTGGGGATGAGTTGGGGCGACCACGTGACGTGTGCCAGCAAGACTGCCCTCGGCAGCTCTGGTCGGATACGTGGAACTCGTACACCCAATTCTCTGCGAATGACTTGTACGCAAGTTACGACGACACTGTTCATCAAAGAAGCGGAAGTCTGATCTCAACCAACAAACATGTGCACAAACTTTCGGACACAGTGACAACCTCCACGCGACTTAGCTCATCCAGTGTGGAAACTTTTTCTAGTTTTTCCACAATGTCTGATCCTAGCGTACCACAAATATACGCAAACGTAGTATAGCATTTTACGGCGAAACTAAATGAACAATAGTGCATCTGAAACAAGTGTATAGATTTGTGAAATACTAGCTAAAATTTGATTTCAGTTGATCCTAGCACACCACCGTTATATGTAAACGTAATGTAACATTTTATGGCAAAGTTGAAAGAACACCAGTGTATCTAAAACAAGTGTATAGATGTGTGTAATACTAGTTAAAATTTGGTTTCAGTTGATCCTAGCACACCACCGTTATGTGAAAACGTAGTGTAGCATTATATGGAAAAGCTGAAACAAAACCAATGCATCCAAAGTAAATGTATACATCTGGATTGCGCTTGATGATAAATGTTATGTTAACCTACTGTTCACAGCTGACAGTGTAAGATTTTGTAACAACTGTTCCTGTTTTTTTTTTCTCAAGTACAATTGTATCATGGCTGTGTCACCATCCCCAAAATCCCCCCGCCTCAAGTGACTAGACTGATATAAACGACTGTAGACCATGGAGAGAGTAAAACAAGAGCAGCGACGACAGTGTGACAAATGGCAAATGGCCTTTTGTCAGTTTACCTCAGTAACGGTTCTATTCTAACTGTTTATGTAAGTGTTTACGGAATAACAATTTACACGCTCTCTATCACGAGGGCTTAAGCAGAATTAGCTGCTTGAGACCCTTCACAAATCAAGGACGAGTATTTATATATTAGTTGATTGGTGTTTCACGCCGTACTGAGGAATATTTCACTTATGCGTTGTGGTGTCGAGGATGAGTACCATTCAATTGTTTGCTCATTAGAAGCAATGTTGCGTCATCAGCACTCACCCAATTGTTAATTACAAACGTTCTCTACCCAATAACAGATGCATACCATTATTGTGTTCCAATAATGATACCTGCTTAGAGATTTGATCACTTTTGTGGAAAACGCGTTTGTTCTGCACCTTCACGTGGTAATGTTGTAAGCATGCGTTTTTGTCTTGTCCACCCCGAAGACCGCCATCAAATGTAGAAAAAAGTGTATTTTATTGTTTTATATGATCATGGACCACTTGTTTTTTTTTTTTGTTTTTTTTTTGTTTTTTTATTTGTTTTTTTTTTTTGGAAATAAATGCTTATGTCCTAATGAACACCTATACTCAAGATGTCTTCTTCACCAAAAGCTACATGTCGTCATTGTGTTCCGGCCTACGCCGGACACCCTGGTTTTCTCCACCAGTAAAACTGACCGCCATCCTATCAGTTGAACATTCTTGACTCTGCATTTGTTAACATATGCTTCTCCTCTCTTTAACGCGGCAGAAGTGATATAGCCTTACCTGAGCTCATCTCATCTCGTCCAATATGAGCCGTGGATCAACAGTTCGGTCACACACTGATGTACCCCTGACATAATTTCAAGTCACAACTAAGGTAGCCCCTTGCTAATCTGGTTCCACATTGAGCGATCGCTGAACTGATCTGATTCCGCAGTGAGGTATCACAGTGAGATACCGCTGAACTGATATGATCAGATAGTGAGATATTGCTGAACTCATCTGATCAAACAGTGAGTTTTCGCTGAACTGGTCTGGTCACACAGTTGAGGTATAGCTTAGCTTAGCTCTCAGGTCGGTAGGCGGTGTTTCCAGCTTAGCTTCCACATTAACCGACGTGAACCTGTTGTAAAAGTGTCAAAGCTGCCCGCGACAAAAACAGGTTTCCCATGAATTTAACGTAATGCTGAATTCATATTACATGTACTTCATTATGTGGGAATAATAGAGATCACAACATCACTCTTATTACCCACGCATCCACTCGGGCAGCACCCGAATTTCCAGAGCCGCCATTTTCAAATCACGTGCAAGAGTGGACTCTTCTGTTCTGGAGCTGTTCTGGACAAATCTAAGATCACCTTCCTTTCCAGTAGCTTATAGATTCTCCTGACCATTATGAAAAAAAGACTACCAAGCAAGTTGTCTTCTTAGTTCAGTCCTAAACGTTCCACGAGTTTACTGGCTTGCAATCCGTGCACCACGTGCATTTGTGCTAATTTTGATCTTTATCATTCAGGAATAACTAGGTGATACGACGCGGGAATTACTGTAAAAACAGATTTTTGCAACATACAGCTTTGACATTTTTAGGACAGCATATTTCGAAAAGACCGAGTTCCAGGTTAGTACATGGTATTTCTGAAAAGCTAAGCTGGGAAGTACATAACAAAGAGCTGCTTTGATCACACACTGAGGGTCCGGCTGTAGGCATCTGGTCGTTGTACTACTTGCAGTCTGTAAAATTTCATAACGGTCAGATACTACTGGCCTTACAGCACATGCTTCAATACATGATCAGACATCAAAGATACTTAATCACAGAGTCTATGACGAGTGTGTTTTAACAAATATATTTTAACAAATGTTTATGTTATATATATGTATTTATTTATTTGATTGGTGTACTCAAGAATATTTCACTTATACGACGGCGGCGGCCAGCATTATGGTGGGAGCATTACGGTGGAAGGACTAGTATTTGACACGCATGCAGCCGTGCTAAACGTTTATAATCACATATAATGTCATCTAGGTTATAACTGTATAGTGTTCCCAATGTTTCAGATATTTTTAATGGACTTGACTTTGTGGTGAGTTTTCACAGAATAGCAGTAAGTTTAAGAGCCTACCCCAAAGAAGGGCAAGTCATGAAAGGAAAAATAAAACATAAATCCAGAAGTTCGGCAGATTATTTTCCATGAAGTAACATGGTTTAAATTCATATCTACATGGATTCTTTATCGTTGATTGAGAAGTTCGTGATGTCGATTTGTAACTTGAGCATGAACATTGGGAAGCAAACCAGTCTCTCTCACGTGACGCAATATAGCTGTCGTTGTGGTTGCCTTGGGCTTCTCAAGTCAAAGGATATTAACGCTGTTAATATGTTAATGCTGTTAACGCACGTATGATCCAGTCTGTAATGTTACATGTCAAACATACTCTGCAAGCCGGAAGCAATTATGTTGTAAGTCACATCGGTATGGTCTATTGGATTACGGAAGCTTTGTTGTATGTCACGGCCTTGAGGAGCCCTTGTCAGAGGAGAAGGTTCAAATAGCTGTGCTGCCTTAGGGTGTAGCCTCTGTGCAGGTGGTGTAAATCACTAATCTCTGGAAATCTCTTGTGAACATGGGATAGAGGCGCGCTGTAGTCGTCGACTATAAATTCACTGTCCTTAGTTCTTAGTGAACGGATCATCAACTCGTCGAATCCTCTGCTGCCTTCAGTTTTAAAAAAGTTAACAGGACATCAAGACTCTGGTGGAAATGTATCCGACGCATTTGAAAACATCTGGATGAGAAGTTGTCTTTGTGGGGGTGTTCGTGTTCTGTACAGAGGGGAAATTGGGTTGCGAGACCGCTTGGCAAACCTACACAGCACTATAGACGAACTATAAACATATCAACGGTAAGTACAAGTACGCTCGACCTATCAATGCTCCGTCGGCTAACATGAAACGCAGCCATTATGCTGTGACCTAATTGTTCCAAGTGTGGAATACTCTTGTCACCTGAAACGAGTAAGCCGCTAAGCTTGTGGTTGAAACTTAAGTATATATCTAACTTTATAACATGAAATGATCAAGAAACTTAATACTGCCACAACACAGTGATCTGGAAATACTTTGCATTGTTGTTCACACATACACCTGTTACAATAAAAACATATCACATTAAAACAGCGCCCTGTTCCTATATTTTTACATGTTACATTGACAGTCAACTGGAAAATTTACGTCACAGTTTATAAACAGCTGATATCTCCTAGCTCTCTGATTGGTCAGTCTCTCATAAGCTTAAAAGCATGGGCGCCTCCTGATCCCCAGTTGGCAGCAAAATAGTTCACACTTCAAATGGATATAATTCAGCCACGAATCCATATAAATTCGAACAGGTTTTTGCATTCAAAAGAGAATTTTGTGATCTTTTAATAAACCGTGCCTCATTGATGAGCTGTCTTTTACTTTAATATGAACTATTACTTCAAAATCCACAAGCATGGATGACATTTTAGTAAGCCCCAGAAAAACATGCGTCAATTTCTGTCAAAGGAATGGGCTCCAGATGAGCTACTTACGCACGTGGCACGTAGGCCTACGTGAAATAGGCTTTGATAGGTCTCGGGCCGCGGCAAGAGGATGGTACCGTCCACGTCCCCTCGTCCCGCGACCCCGCAAGACTACAGATTAGGGAGTAGTAAAACCAGAGTTAAAATCCGGCCTCTTGTCAGTTTACCTCAGTTAGGGTTTTATTCCAACTGTTCATGTAAATGTTTAGACAGTAGCAACTTACAAGTCTGTAGTCGGTTAGCGCGCTAGCGCAGCGCAGTGACCCAGAAGCCTCTCACCAGTGAGTTGGCTGGCTTCCTCTCCGGCCTCACGTGGGAAGGTCTGCCAGTAACCTGCGGATGGTCGTGGATTTCTCCCGGGCTCTGCCCGGTTTCCTCCCACCATAATGCTGGCCGCCGTCGTATAAGTGAAATATTCTTGAGAGCGGCGTTAAACATCAGTCACATAAACCAAATAAATACAGGTCTGTAGCACCATCGTTTGGGGGACAAAAGTAGGAGGAAAAGAGAAAAACAACAACACAGAAATGTTAATTGCGAAACATTTCCTAGAATGACTGATGAAACAGGTAGCTGTGATGTTTCTATGGGAGGATGGCCCCATAGCTGTACGCACAGGTGGCAGCAGTATCATAAGCCGTACAGGAATGTGATTGAGGCCTTTTATTGTCAGCGATACCACGTTTTCGTTTCACTCTCTTGTTTTAGAGCAGACAATGGCGCACCTTTTGTCGCAGAATGGCGACCAAACCGGGTTGACCATTCTTCTCTTGTAACACACTACTACCTAGTTTCAATGCCCACAAAATATTATTTCAAAGACAAAAATGAACAATCGACTACACAGCTTCTACTCGTGCTAATTCAGGCTGGAAAGGTTCCCTATTCCCCATGTATTTGTATAATACCACGTACAGGTAAACCTGCCCTGATTAGTTCTCCATGTGTTAACACTATGGTGTCACCTATAGGTAGGTAAACACTGATTAGACCTGGGCATATATGCACATACATGTATCAGTCCTGCTCCAACGATCTTGTAATAAATGACAAGTGAAAATAACAAAATGGTCGGAATCCATGTGTGCGCGGAAATGCATCTATAGTTAATACGCTGATCATACTCTTCATGTAATATATCAACAACACAACGCATCACACCAAATGTCCTCCCAGAACCAGGTACAGTAATTCTCTTGGTCATGTCGAGTACCAAATGCTCGCTTATTACACCCACAATTTCGCGGAAATGCATCATGCAACTAAGAAATTAATTCCAAAAGACTGTGACAGACTTAAAAGAAAAGACAACATTAAATCAAATGTATATACGTATCGACAAAGAATCCCATTCATAGCTCAAAAAACGTCACTTTTTATTTTTGTGATGTAGGATAATCGAAATATCGCATTTTAAAGTAAGCCAAAAAAGCTCACGTGGAGAAATTCGGACAGGTTGCCATGTTCTCAATTATCTTATTATTATTATATTATATATGCGGGAAATTAGTACCACCCGAGAAGGCATCTGTTTCCGCTGTGACGCCAACGGTTCCTAGTTCTCCTCTTGCCATGTAGCTGTTTTCCTTCTGAATACAGGACAGTTCTGATATATTTTAGAGTTATTTTCAACAGAAAGTGGTAGTAGAATACGTCTGGGGTTATTCCCCAAGATCTAAACCAAGAGGTCATGATGCGTAATCTTCGATTGTAATGATGAAGGGGGCCGTATTTTGTCAATAAGGGAGTGTCTCGCTTCTAATACTGAAGAGGGTAGGTTACGGATGACGCAACATGTCCGGTTTCTCCAAAATGGCGTATCCCATGGCTTTGTGAGAACTCAAGATTAAAAGGTGATTTACAGAGTTACCAAGCATGTCATAAAAAATGACAAAATACTTTTGTCGTATTCTTTGTTGTCTTTTCTTTTAACCAAAAGTTGCGCCACGACCGTGGGAAAGTTGGAGAAAGTACACATTTGTCGTAAAACTGTGGACCGATAAGTATTTCCTCCATTACGATCGACTATGCTGTTAGATGGTTACGTAAAATATGCCCTATGTATAAGTCGACATATATGTATATATATATATGCATGAATTGCACCGAATATTTTCTGTCCTTTACAGGCATGATGTCCCTGAGCTTCGTTCTGGCAGCTCTCAGCCTTGTGTCGTTTTTGCTATGCCTGGTTCTTTGCGTGCACAGGTAATACGCGCTTTACAAACTGCTTCGGAGATAAATTGAAATTATCAACATGATAATTATGTTTATGCAAGCAACATTATGGATTACATCGCCATATTGATGCAACGGTCTATAGTACATGTATTTTTCTGAAATAGACTATATACTGGTTGTTGCCTCATATGACCTTTATCGAGGTCATAGAGATGACCATTTTCACAAGCACGTTTTAAGGACGTGCTATCTGTTTTGGATGGAATAAAGTACCTTACCTCATAAATGTGGCAAATTCATAACAGCCACACGCATAACAAATACGAAGTCCAAAAATTCTAACTAAAAGCAAGGAGATAAACAGTAAAAAAAAAATGTAAAATTACACATTTCTACTTATCAGGTTTTCCAAGCGGTCATCATGTCGTGGGTTATGGGTGGAGTGTCCTGGCGACGTTAACCAGCAACCAGTTCTGAATCACATTTTATCAAGTGAATCAACAGAAACAGGCAACATATGTGCTTCTGCTGAAGTCCGTCCAAGTGTACATGAAGAAGCTTGTCAAAGACGGACGGCATGCTGTGACAGTCTTGCCCTAGCACGTGGCTCCAGTGAGGGTGTCGGCCATAGTGACAGGACAAACTCCTCAGATATTTACCTGAGGAAAAGCCTAGATGATCCACCAGGGGACCACATACTCCACACCTTCAGTGTAACCCGACAACAAAACCAAGCAAGTGATACTGATGTTACTTTTCCACAAAGAGATCAGTGTGTTAAAAATGAAAAGCTTGATTTGAAGGAGAGCATGGACGTGGATGAGAATGGATGTGGTGTATCAAATCATCCCCGCACTGGTTTAAAGGTAAACCTGGTAGAAAAGTATGATGGAAACCAAACAAATCTGGAAACAGATGTTCATGATGATGATGATATATCCCTTGAAAGTCTTTGTGATGATGGTTATCAGGCTGTTGATATGACCCCAAAGTTAACCCAGGATCATTCTTCGCACAACCCGAAAGGACAGGGTATTGTATATCCTGAGAGACGGAATAGTACAGAGGTCGATTACCAGTCGGTAGATACAGGTAACCACGCACGCATAACGCCACGCCAGGAAAACCGGGATAGAATGACTGAAATACCATCATTGTATGAGGTGGTCAATTTGGCTTCAGGGTGTGATGGTGGCGAAGGAAATGCGAACACAGATGTGGAAAATCATGATGGGCATATCGTAGAAGAAGAAAATGACAGAAACTACAACAGCTGTTATAACGCCAATCAGTGTCTATCCTTCCCAGGGTACAGTGTTGTTCACAAGAATAAAAGCAATAAACCCAAACCAAGTACACAAACGAGAGAGTCTTTGTTAGATGAGTACTACTCAAGTATAGACATACCCAACACTGCACTACCAACAGTGAACAACCCCGTGGAGGGATCTAGTGTTGATAATATTCATAGTGTTGTCGAGTCCCATGATAGAGACAGTGATGATTATTACCAAGCTGTTGACATGACCCCAAAGTTACCCCAGGACTATTCTACTCACGGTTCTATGGGACGGGGCGCCGTCTATCATGACAGACGGAACAGCATAGAGGACGATTACCAACCGATAGATATAGCTGACCATGCCGGCATAACGCCACACCAGGAAGCCCAGAATAGAATGACTGAAACTCCATCTCTGTACGCGATGGTCAATGTCGGAAATGGTTCGGAAGACGAAGGCACGGAGAAAGAGATATACCAGGTGGAGGAAGACCCGCCTGGAAATGGTGTAGGAGATATTCGAACCTTTGCTAGCCGAGAGGTTAGACCCACCGACGGTGGGGCACACAAGGCAGTCGACTTAACGCCAGCGTATGCCATTGTGAACAGTGGGGGAAATCCTCGCGACGGCATCATTAGGAACAATGTCACGGAGGAGGAATACTACAGCAGTGTTGATGTCGTTAATATGATTGGTGGACAACTTCCGAACACAGAGGGCAACGAGGTTGGGGTTCCACACAAGGGCATAAACATCACAGAAAAGTGTACACATAATGACATTGAAAAAGAAGCTTGTTGTGAGAAGAAAAGATCAGATTTATACTCTGTGGTGAACAAAACTCCCAACTCAGAAATAATCCCAGAGATGGCCGTGAGCACGGATTCGACAGCTGAGGAGGACGACTATGACCACCTGGAACCTAGAGGAATCGTCAAGAAACCTGCCACCGCGGTTGAGAGCCCCAACACTCTCCTCTAGAAGAGGGCCTAAGGGGATCGTTAGGAAGCTTGCCACCCCGAATGAGAACTCCAACACTCATCTAGAAGAGGGCCCACGGGAATCGTCGAAAAGCCTGTCACTGGCCCACTTTCACAGAACTTGAAAATCGATTTTTCATAACTTTTTTGGTAAATTACGCCGCCTTATGACACTACAACCTAGATAACTTGTTTTATGAATATACTTATGTGTGTGTGTGTCCCATGAAGGTGGTTCTAATATTCAAGACCTATTCTCACCTAGACTTACATGGGCAGTCGAGGTAATAATTATTAAAGGGAAAGGCGTGGTAAAGGTGAACTTACGGTGAGTGATTTACATTTTTTTCATCAAAATAAACGTAGTCAAATGGTTTGATTGTATGGTGGGTTTTATGGACCATATTGATATAATGGTTTACCAGTGACGTCACGCAGACTTGTCTATGACCCAATTACCATCAATCAAATAAATAAATAAATAAACAAATAAAATAGAAATTTAATGTCAAATTAGCGTTTTCTTACACTGGTAAACATTAGAGGATTACTCTTCACAAGAACTTTCTTCAGACCTGAACGTAAAGGTGCACAAAAAGTTGTGTGACGTCACTGGTGAACCACTTTATCAATATGGTCCATAGAACCCACCGTACAATCAAAACATTTTACTGCGTTTATTTTGGTGAAAAAAAAATCTAAAAAAATTCGGTGAAAGTATTTTCAGATACAGTTTTTAATGATCTTTTCACTCACCATAATTTTATCTTTACGAGGTCTTTCCCTTTAATATTGTTCCTCGAAGAAGAAAGCGAGTCGTGGGAAAGGATAATAAGTTGCATTTAACATCACTGAATTTTTTTTTACCTAATTCCGCTTAAGCCATGGTGCTTGGCCGCATGTAAGTCGTTACTTCTTAAACACTACATGAACAGTTAGAATAGAAGTCTAACTGAGATAAACTGACAACAGGCTGATTTTACCGGTAACTTGTGATCACCTGCCAAGTATCACAGTCGTCGCTGCTCTGGCTTAACGTTCTGTAATGTAGTCTTTTATATTGATCACATCTTGAAGACGAAAACTAGACGAGAATCCTAAGACAAAGGTAACATCCGTATATGTGATATAGAAGACCACAGCACAGATGGTAAAACCAGAGCAGCGACGACAGTCTGAGTGTTGGCAAATGACCACAGGTAACCCGTTAATTCTGGCCACTTGTCAGTTTTCTTCCGTTAGGGTTTTATTTTAACTGTTCTTGAAAATGCACAAACAGTAGGAACTTACAGCCCCTAACAACGTGACTTAAGCAGAACTAGGTAAAAGAAGTAATGCGCTGATGTTAGTTACTGTCCAACAACTGCTCTAAATATTGTCGAATAAAATTTATCAAATTGCGGGTTCACTTTGTATAACCTCAGATTAAATTTCAAAACCAGACGTATCTGCTCAAAGCGATTTCCTTAATTTTCATTTCGATTCAAGTTTTTAGTCAGGTCTGTTTTGAAGCTCGACAGATAAAGTCTGAAACTTATTGACAGAAGTTGTGCAAATTGAACCATTTCTGGGACTTGAACTGGTCTCGTTGAATTCCAAGCAAACACTACTTCATATGTATTCCGATTTCGGAATTTTACATTTTGAAACCTCAGATCAAGTTGTGAGTGACGCACATCAGTACCTGCCTGATCGGTCATTTGTTTTCATACAATAATTGCCTTATAATATTGCCGGATTTTAATAGAATTTTATGTGCAGATTCATTTTGGGATCCCTCAGATCAAGATTGAAAACTGGGTTGATTCATACATAGATTAGCTTATTTAATATGGGAATCCGATATAAATTCCACGAAATTAGACTTGTCATTGACATTTCATGAAAAGAGTAGGGTCAGGTTTTTTTTTTCTTTTTTCATTTTGCTCCTGAGAACTAATTAGAGGAGAATCATACAGCTCATAAGCCGAGGCATTTGTGGTTGGTGCACAATTTTTGTCTATCAGATTGCTTTGCGTCCTTAATTCTGTTCGCCATTTGGGGTCCGTGGGTTAGGTTTTTCGTAATTTGCCAATACATGTATCCTGAAACCTAATCGAAGGAGATTCATGAAAATGACACGTTACACTAAATATATGAGACGACAGTGATTGGTGCATATCTTTTGGTCTGTTAAATATATTGAATTTGAAATTGCCTTCTGAATATACATGAGTTATATTTGTGAATGAACATGTAGATGACCTGTCACATCTTATCATTTTAAAAAGCAGGTTTTGGATTCACTGATACTCACAATCTTTGTAGCTCATTTGCTTTAAAGTTAAATGCTTTCAGGCAGTTATAACTGGGCGTCTATTTCTTGCAACCAGTCCATTTATCCATAAATCACATGCGTGCAAGGTGAGTCCCTGTCCACGTGGCCTTCCTACAGTGCATATATTAAAGAAACGTTTTTCTTTAATACATGTTCTTCCTTTTGAATTCATATGGGTTGTACCGTGTATAAGAGACGGATTTATTTACGTGGAAATATTCCCGCATTAAGAACTCATATTATGGCTGTATGATTTGTGTAAATAACGTCGATAAACACTAGATCATGTTTGTTCTACGTTTTTTGTCACATCCTGCACAATATCGGCAACTGTTTGCATTTATAATGCACTAAATTCTTCGTCAAAATACTCCCATGTGTCCACTATAAGTATATTGCTATATAATTGGCATAGGATCTACATCAGTTTAGATTGCTTTCTGTTCGTTTTATTTTAGACTGCAGTTTCTTTGAGCCTATAATCGCCACTCATATAGACTTGTATTTATCGTTGGTTTTGTTTTCCCAGAAGTTTGACGTCAAATTGTATTTAAGATCAAGGTGAAAGGGTAAAAGATCTGTTAAGAAAACTGTCATTCTGTTGTTTTGCCTAATGTTATCTCAAATGGCAACTAATTGTTTTAGCCACTGGAAATGATGACTGCTATTCTTTTAACCAAGATCGACAACTCTGAGGGAGAAAGGCTGGTGACCGTTCACCTGTTGAGCATAAATACACCGCAGATAAACCAGTACTGATGATAGGGCAACCTCACGTAATATGTATTCAAAGTAATGATTTCATGTTTACCATCTGGACATAAATGTTTCTTGAATATGAAAGGCCAAGTGGTATGTGAAAGTTTGCATTGTATCACATAATTAAGAATGACGATTTCTTTGCTGATGATTGCTGATGTGTCAAAATGGCCCTTCTGAAGAGTATTGTGCCCCCAAGATGGCGGCTGGTTAATGAGTAAAAAGAGAACTCTACAGAGCCAGGTGGAAACACTATACCCTGTTTGTTACCTGGTAGACATGTGTCACATAAAACAGAGCAGCAAAGGCAGTGTCGCGAGTTTCCAGATTCCATAATGAAATACACGAATGAGTGGAAAGTTCGAAGTATGCTGTATATGTGTTCTGGACACAGAAGGCAGTGAAGTCAATAAAAGGTTTGTTGAGCGGAGTGATGGTGGGTAATTATCTCTGTGTTTACGGGAATGTGGCGTTTAGAGCTGCCTGTGGACGTGATTGGCCTGCGAAGATTTGCCATAGAGTACTGATATGACAGAATGATGTAAACGCTAAGATGAGCTAGCGTCTGAAGGATTCCCTGTAGACTCGGTGTCCGATGGCGGAAGCTTTATAAATGTCACAACTGATCACAACAATGGGGATTATGGCCAATGGCAACACGTGGACAAATTGGAAAAACTTTCACACTAGCGGGGACCTTCTCCTTGCCCGAAAAGCATTGGAAAGAAACAATGGGAGATAAACTTTTAATATGTGTCACTGTTTGACAGCCGAGAAGTTGTATGTGTGTCGTACCGTGTACCACGCTTTGTGTAACCCCAGGAGCAGTGGCGTCGTGTTCATGTTGCTGGCTTCGAGGAACAAATCGTTTACGCAGTATGTTGGCCTGTCTTGGAAAGGAGAGATCTCTGAGGGGAGAGTTGGCTGACGAATTCGTCCAGTTAGTCCTGCTTGTGCCTTAACGAGGCGCATGGCCCGGTGTGCAAGCAACTCAAACAGGATCGCACGTGCATTTAAATCAGGGAGTTCGTCAAGTATCTGGCAAATGGCCATGGTATTCCCCCCCCCCCCGCCACACCTCCCGGTTTCTTCCACCCAGAGACCTCTATCACCGGTATCCATAAATCCAGATCGACTAAATAAATCCATGCACCATACATTTCTGTCCCATCGAGCCCTGCAAAATAAAACACAGTGTTCAATTTTCAGAGCTCGTTTAACGCATGCAACCGTCTTCTCACGGATATTAGTCTTACGTAACCATTCAGTATGACTGGGCGTGATACAAGGACAGTGTCTAATATGTGATCCGTACAAGAGGCACAAACCCACTGTTTTATGTAAAGATAAATGCATGCGCCACTACAACAGAACAAGTACTTCAAAACTCCTTTGTATGATGTTACGTGTGAACATGTTGCCTAAGAGACAATTTCCTTTTTCCGGAAACATGTCTATTAAATAATGGGTGTGTGAGCGGCTGTAACTCATTTATTTAAAAGCTTAGCATCAGGGCTTGTTTTTGAAATGCAGGGATGTACAAAACAGAGAAAGGGTCACTCCTTTGTTTTTATTCATTCAGTTTTCCATATTACAGTGTTCTTGCTAAAACTAGGAACGTTACGAAATATGTGTTGATTTTTCTACGCATTGCTGTGATGGATCTGTAAATTATAACTGATGGAACTCAAGACAGGGAAGAAACCGAAATAGCTGACATTTTTATGATTATAATTCGCGGGAAAACTGATTATCTTAAGTCTTTGTTTGACTTTACGAAAGGGTCAATTATATATAAAAGAAGGCTTAATAATAATAGACATTTTAAGCTCACGTTCCATCGACAGGATTTTATCAGAAACCACGCAAAAACTTCGGAAACAGGACGAAACTGCTGAAACGATTGCCGATAACGACCTTTAATTTCTAACTAACCATTAAGAAAAAACAACTCTAGGCAATTGACATGGCGTAAGTTCCGCCTTTAACTCTTCGCAATCTTGTTTTCTGTAATGTGAAATTTTCTTAAAAGATCTAGAGAAAAAATTTAGAACGTACATTAAAAGCCTTCAATGTCACGTGACAGATCTTCAAAACTTTAGACTGTCATGGAACTTTAAAACAGATTACATCCCAAAGAGTCTGCCTTAGGAGACGATACGATCTCTTTGTTCAGAAAAATATCTCACATTCCGTGTTTTGTTTAAATAAAATTAACTTTGGCAACTCCAAAAGGCCATTGGAGGATATGTTCATGTGTATTTGATAAGACCTAAAGCCAAATTTGCAAATTACATAGAAATACATGGGTTTCCTGCAGGGAAACTATGGAACGAAAATAGAACTGCTTTATATGTACAATCTTTTTCCTTTGTTATTATTTTGGTCATTGCCACAAAGTTTAACAGTGCTGTTTACTGAACATACAATTGTCATTACTCTATCAATACTTGACAATACACTGCTATCTGATAACAAACGGTAGCAGACCTACACTTCACAAATACAATTACTGTCTGAAAATACAACATACAGTGTAACCCCAGGTCACGTACAAACAAAGAAGCAAGAGCCATTGGACAATAATAACATGATCCGTCCATAACGTCTAAAAACGATTCGAATAGTCCTTCAATTATAAATGAATGTCGTCAGTACTCGTGGGCACTCTCATATTGCAAAATAACAAATGTGTGGCTGAGCCATTATGTTTTCCCTTTCAAAATGTTCCTACACAAATGACTACGTTCAGTTAACACACGCTTCAATAATAACCGCGGCGTGCTGCCCTTGACCGTGTAATTGGCTAAATTACATTTCAATGAATCCCGCGAACTTGTGGTCAAGTCCATTAACTTCTCGATCGATAGAAGGTATTTACAATGAGAAAACATTAATGTCAAGGTTACTTTTTTTTTTACTTTTGAATAAAATCTAAAATTTTCTAGCAACATGCAAACACTAACCATCCTTTGCGAGTGATCTTTTTAGTTTCTCAACCACGACTAGAGAAACAATTTGCTTGATCCGCGGATGCATAGAAAATGGTTGAGCTTTATTCCAGATCTAACCCTCGACAGATATGGCTATACGCTTTTGAAAGTACATCGTTTGTATCTTTGAAAGGGATACTCTTTGTGGAAGCGATTTAAATATACGGCCAAAACAGCAGTGTTTGGGATAATTTCATTATTCTTTGATATCACAGTTCCTAGTATTGTCGAAAAACCAGTGGCGAGTGCCAAGTATCATTTTCAACGTGCAAATATTCTATTCCACAACCATAGGTTATCGTTACCTCCCAGCTAACTTAAATTAGGTTCAAGTACTTTTCCCTTTCTCATGTAATGCATGTCACCTAGGCTACGGGCTAAGAAACTGTATGCTGCTCTCTGCACGAACCTTGCGGATATTTCAGAATGTCATCATTATTGTGTGCTGGGCGCGCACATGTTTTAGATCAAAAACCAAAAAAAAAAAACTGTCCTAAATAAGGCCTCTCAATTGTTCATTTGGTAAATTGTTGAAACATTTCTTCATAAATTTATAAAAGCTCTCTTGCTAAATTTCCTGACATGAAAAAAAAAGGTGGGGGCAAGTAAGATTGGCTGGAAAGATGAGTGGAAATTCAAAGCCGTTATGTATCTGTAAACGTATTTGTTTTCTCTCAATAATTTCTGACATTATATACGATTGCTTCTGAAGTCACCAAGCCACCCTTTTTGGCAATCCGCAAGGCGAAATTTCTAGACCAGGAGCACGTTTAGATGGTCGTCTTTATGGTATGGTTTAGGTTTAAATAGAACTGTTTGGATCTCTCGAGGTGACTGTCAATTTCTAGACAACTCTGCTGATGTATTACTAAAACGAACAGAGAAATAGCCAGTCAGTCCAGTGCAGTTAGCTGAAGTTCGCATTCGTGTGAAAACAACGTGATTCTTTTTTGTTCCTTGGAGAGAATGTTTGGTCTACAGTGTAGTGTTGATTATCTTAACATACATACGTATACATCTGTGGGCTGGTGTTCTCTGTTGTGGTGAGATTCCAGTCTTTTACAGAAGACTTAGCCATTTTTCTGGATCTATCTCAGGTGTATTGTAACGAAATATCGGGCTGTGCATTTTTAGGCCTTGCACTTAGCAATGTGAGTGCTGGTGTGAACTGTAGCGAAAGTTCCGGAATTCCAGTTCAGTCCACGGGTGTGCATGCACGGTGCTGTTCCCGTGGAATTACATATTATTCTCCCAATGTGAAATCCATCGCGTTGCTATTTTAATTCCTTTGTTCGATTGTGGCTAAGCGTCATTTTTAACATTATTTCCGTCATATCATTCCTTGTAGAAGGCCGTACCCAATTTCAACAGGTTTATAGTGCTGTCTCACTGTAACGCCATGCTGAAGACACCAGACATTGTAGGCCCCAATCTCATCACATTATACTGACACCGGACCGACGAGTACTTGTTCAATTCATCTAATGTTGAGGGCTAAGCGAGGTAGTACCCAGATTACAGATGGTAAAACCTTATGTATCACTCGATTCGAAGTTGAACCCTGGCCTGAAGATGATCTATGTATTGCGCCAATGCAGCCGAATTGTTGGATATGCACAACGGCCTAACCAGAGCTTTTATGCCAACTGCAACCTTTACAAACTTTTCGCTCGACATGATCACTTTATGATATATATTCAGTGTCTTTAGTTAACAGTGGTGCAAATTATCTTTATTAACTTTGTATATTTCCTCAAATGGAATACACCATAGACCGATCATAGACAAACCAACTATCAACTAGATTAAGTCTACACACAAAAAATAATTATTTTCCCCATAATATTACATATAAATTTGTATACGATACTCTTGTTTACAAGGCGAATAAACGCAATGAAAACAGCTGTACATCTACATGGTGAACGTTTAAACCCATATTAATTTGAGAGTCAAATTATCCCGGTCCATCGTTATCAATTCAGCGGGAATAAAAAAAGCTT
Organism: Acanthopleura granulata; assembly: GCA_016165875.1. Taxonomy (NCBI): domain Eukaryota; kingdom Metazoa; phylum Mollusca; class Polyplacophora; order Chitonida; family Chitonidae; genus Acanthopleura; species Acanthopleura granulata. Next base: position 997,681 of record JABBOT010000023.1, on the reverse strand, counting down.
CGGAAGTAAAACATCATAGTTGCTCCATTTAATTTCCTTGTTTACGTGTTATTTTTTTCTCTCCATTTTTTTCCCTTCCCTGCAATTTTCGGCCTTATCTCCACACTCTGTCCGCTGAAGGTTTCCACGACCCCATTTTAACTTTTATCAACTACTCATCAGTGCACATGCAGCTTTCTACGCTCATGGAAGAACCGGTCTGCTCAGTGCATGTTCGTAAAGTCAACCCAATGAGAAGGCCCATGTTCATGGCGAATCCCACATGTAACAAAATGTCAACAGGTCGAAGTCTGGAATTCCGGCTGGAAGCCTGGCAAAAGGTGAAATCATCATATACCATCAGGGAACCTGTGACTTAAGCCAGTCATTAGCACAGTAGCAGTTATTTTATCATGTTCCCTTTTAATTCGACGATTATGCTATCATCATGTATTCAGTATATTACTTCTGTCTTATCTCCAATGTTTAGCTCAATGAATGAAGCTATATATAAAAGCGAGAGAAATAAGAATGCCAGGGAAGGTTGCAGTGTCATTTCTCAGTTGTCTTAAGCCGTATTAGATTATAATCTTCCTAGAACAGTCGCTATAGGCTATACCCTGAAATAGTACTTCATTTAATAACCATCGATTTCACAGAAATGAAAGCTCTCAGAAATTAGCGACGATCCATGCGAGCGGGGCTGTAAAATATGAGACGATTTCCTCTGTCTTCACTCCGCTGGGGGTTAAACAGTGCAGTATTATAATCGATTTTCTTACACTCAGTAATACCCAGTAGCCAGGCTTCCGGCATCAGAGAATAACAGTCAGTCCGTTGTGGGAAATGGCGACACCGTATGAGGGCCATCCATTCCAACCTTGTGAAAAAACAGAAAACAACTTGATCGTCAGATAGGCTACAAACTATTGTATCTAAACAACAAATTGTCCATTTTATTTTTTCTTGTCTAATCCATTAAGACGACCTAAGTCTGTGAGAGCTGTTGAACTGTCCTTTACCTCATCCCAGAGTTTCATTTCCCACAATACGATCATTAAGTTAAAGTCAGAATATTTAGTTACGGATGTTGAGAGATTTTTTTATTAAATCTTAGACTAAGTATCATAGAAAAGTAACAATACCAACAAGTCTCCATCCCAAACAGCAACAACAAAAAGTACATATCAGTTATCTCTAATGCACTAGTTCCAGAAGCATGGCAGATGTCTGGAAACCGTCAAATCACTCTTTCAGCTAGGTTAACATGACGAGAAATATTAAAAACGCTGCACAACGATAAAAAATACAAATTTGTCCACAATCCACATTAAACCAAACGAACAAGATATTTCACATTTAACTCTGGTTCTGTTGCTGGATCCCTCGAAAGATAAGTAACAGCTAACACCAGTGAAACGGTGAGGAATGTTACAAACAAAAAACCGGCTGTCCGATGTCATTTGAGCACTTAAGATTTCTGGTGAAAGATTAGTGTCACAATGAGCTGCTGTCCGTCTGTCCTATACAACACAATTTATCTCAATTTGAGCAAAGCTAAAAAAATTTGGGTATTTCTTTGTCATAACTGACTTATAAAGTGCTGTAGACAATGAACAAATCCTGAGGAGTTACAAAAGCTGTGCAACGAAATATGGCTGAGTTTATCTGGTAATGTAAAGGTCTGAAATTCTGCAGAGAACATTTTTAAGTATATCTATCAAAATATTCTTTTATTTTTGCTGATAAATGTGAACAAAGCGTGAAAATCATAAAAAAGCATACACCGAAGGCGGAACACCGTCACTAAAAGAAAAGCGCATAGGTCCATCAGAAGCGAAGTAAAGCAGAACAGAACTCAATCCATCTCATGATGGCGTAGGTGACTAGTGAACGTCAGGCTCTTTCTTTGTATTACTCAATTATACGGAACCTACGAATGGTCGAGGTTTTAGCCCGGTCTCTGCCGGCCTGGTTTCCTCCAACCGTGGCCCCGTTTTGAGGCATAAAGCACCAATCAACTATATACATAAATCAATTATATGGTTTTGTATTCAGTTCATGTATATGCTTAGTTAATAGCAACTCATACAACACCATAGCTTAAGCAGAAAAAGGTAGCAAAAATAGTGATATAATTACAGTTTTTAAACGTCATTGGTCTATAATGACTCAAATGATGTGTATTTAATAAATAACAACATGACCAGGTATGTTAGATATTAGAAACAGAAATGAATACCAAGGAGTTTCAGAGATAAACCTTTCATTACAGTGAAGGAATGGAAAGAGGATTGGTGAAAGAAGTAATTTAGCTGTCATTTGATACGCAATCTTTGAAACACTTGTGAAACCTACTCATATGAGGTAGAAAAAAATGCTGGGATGATTGTTATAAGAAAGGGAGCTTATTCCATCCATATCAGGCGCTGAAAAAAAAGTATCCATTCACAGAAGAAGTCAGACAGCATAGGTGTGTAATCTAAGCACACAATTATTGACAAGAAATTCTTTCAACAAATCTTGGAATCGTAAATTTCGGTGTTTGGGCAAGGGAACAAAAATAGATGTGCTAACGCTTGATTGGTCAAGGCGGATAACTGTAGCCGATCAGAAGGGAAAACATCAGGATGCAAAGTAAGCAGAATTACTGGACTGAAGTGTCTGAAAGACATCGTGTATTTGTCCTGTCCATCGTGTGTTGGTATCAGGTATACTCTTACGGATATAAGAGGCGTCCGCGATGTATAACGATGAGTTCCCAACCACAGGGTATAAACAGATAGCACATAAATACATAAATATCGTTTATTTTAGCAAAGCAGGTTGATTTATCTATTTCTCCACGTCCACTCATTAAGGAAAACGGCTGTAAAGTAATTGTATGTACAATGAAGGGAGATGCTGTTCAGTGCAAGACCAAATTTACTTGCCCCAATCGATACTTGTCAGGAAAAACGGGGTTTGGTTAGCTACGTTCTTCGGATTCACTTTACCCTGGATAATTCGTCAGGAAGAGACCCATTATAGATTCAAAACTAAGCTGGAAGAACTATTTTGTGTATTGATGTCTTAAAATGACCTAGACCTGGGGAAAAATAACAGCAGATTTAGTACAGACTCTCAGACTTTCTATTTCAGAATATCGAGTGAAATATAGAATCAGCAAGGCGAGGGAATGGCGGAATTGTCTGCTCAACAAGGGAAACTGGACGCTCTGAATTCCTAACAACGCATTTCCTGAGTCTGTATTATAGATTGAAATCAAGCCGGTGGTGGATTCATTGCCGGTTTAGTCACATTGGAAACTTTTATAAAGTACAATGTTGGGTAAAACAGCAACACAACAGTGTTATACATGACTGTTTGTATCAGGAGTGGGGAAAATGGAAGTTTACCGCTGTAAGACTAGCGCTATCGGACAGCAAAATGATACACAAAAAGCTTGTTCTACTCTCAGACAGCGATAGGCCTTACACAAGATCAAACAAAGAATCACGAAGACGCTAGACTAAGCTCAATACATATATTTGAAAAAATAAACAAATAGTACAACTAACAATTATACACAAAACAATACAGATCATTATAAAAATATATGTAGATTCTTCCGGATGTTAGCGTCCCAAATCCGAGCCATTCCAGCTTCCAAAGGCAAGTCTGTCCACGTAAATACAGAATCCACAGTTCTTCGGAATTCTCGAATTAAAGGATGACAAGTCCTGTAGTGACGTACAGCAGAGGGCCCTGTACGCGGACGATGGTAGATACCCCACTCCCCGGCAAGGTGCAAGTTTCCTGGGAAGACGCGTTGACAATAGCGTCCGCAATGCCGAGCTGGCGATGTATGTTTCACTCCTCGGAAATATACACAAAGTCACTTTCAGGATAAAGTGGGATGAATTGTACATAATCGCACAGAGACAATGAGCGATACAAGCTCCAAAAGAACGTCTCACACCAAACAGCAAGTGGCGAAACACAAGTACACAATGTGCTACGTATTAAAAAATGGAGTACAAAATGACAAAATTGTCGAAAGACGTGTAAGCCAATGTCTCCAAAATCCCACAAAAATCCTTCGAAGTAAACAAGAGAAAATATGACTCGAGTGGACACGATTAAAACGACTGCCCTCAAAGTGGAAGTACGTAAATGAGTTCAACAACTTCGTCGCTCATATTTATAGCCTAACGTAAAGAAAATTCTGATGGTCTGTCCGTAAACATGTTACAATATGGGTTCATCTTTCCAGAATGTACACTTCATGCACAGTGAAGCTCTAGAACACGCGACTGAATTCCAGTACAGCTATCACGTACACAGAGAGAACAATGTAGGTCATACACCGACCCGGTTAGCGCAGAAACAAACAAAAAAAAATATATAATACAATATTTTAAAGACGGAGCTCGTAACAACAGCTCTGTCAAGCAATTATGGCGTGTTGCCAACTGGGAACTAATGTTGACAAAGAACACAGTGTGGTTCGACTGTGAGCATCCAAGCTGTATACAGAGTATAGGTACAAACGCAGGCAGGCCTACATAGCTTACAGTACAGAATACTAACCCGTCTGTCACATAAGAGCAAGAGCACCTCGGAGAACATCGATGGTTGAATCATCAATGTTATCAGAATGGACGAGTTTATTGCTTGTCGGATTCAGTAAACTTAAAACATCGTTTCAATTTGCCTTGTTCTCATATAGTGAAGAAGGTTCAGACTTCTTATTTCTTCTTTTATTTGACCGACCATTAACTCCTGCTCTCCTTATATAAATTGTTTATGGGTGGTGAAGCCCGTAGTGTTCAGAGTATAACCCGCCACCAGCTGTTTGTTTATTTATCCATCGAAGGCAGGAACATTTGACTTATATGTCAGCGGCCGTCGTTAAGGTGTTGGGAGCCAAGCGGAAACCGACGACCATCCGCAGGTTGCTGGCAGACCCACGCACAACCTCCACCGCCAGGTAACAATTATGTACAAGTTTAAAGTGAAAGACAGCGCATGTTCCCCAGTTCAGTTTGCCAAAAAGGTTGGACGATATTGTGTTTATTTCGGTATTTTTTCTAACAGCTTCTACGGCAGCGGAAACTGATATTTCACCAAGCTCCATCGACTGGAATGACGCGCAACCATTATGTGTGAACTGTGATGTAATCCTTCGGGGGCACTGAACACTCTTGTCACCTGAGACTGTAGTTAGCTGCTAGGGTTGTGGTTGAAACTTGTAGTTGTGGTTGAAACACATATATATGTAAATTTATAATACCAAAATGATCAAGAAACTTACTCCCGCCACAACACATGGTCTGGACATACTTTGCAATGTTGTTCGCACTTGTACTTGTTATAAGTGAAGCACATAACATTAAAACATGTTACACTGACAGTCAACTTAAGATTTAAGATTTACGTCACAGCTTATAAACACGTGATTATCACCTAGCTCTCTGACTGATCATTCTCTCATAAACTTCAAAGCATTGGCGCCTTCAGATCCCCAGTCGACAGCAAAGTACTCCTAGCGTTAAACGCAGCTATTTCAGCGACGAATTCATACAAATTCGAACAGGTCTTTACATGCAAGAGAGAAATTCGTCATCTTTTTAAATAACAGCGCCTCAATCATGAGCTGTCTTTTACTTTATGATGATTTCCTACTTTTGCACCCGACATGCATTATCGTATGCACTAGGCGTCCATTAGTCTCTATTATAATTAGGCCTACCTCTGCGATCGGTAGGCAGATAGTTCTGACAACACTTCCGTTTGATCCGTTTGATCCAATACAACAAGAAAAACAAAATTAAGGCTTCTAAAAAAAAATGCACCTAGCAACGGCTCTGTGAAAAGGATACACAAAAAATGGTTAGACATTCCAAAAAGGCACGCGACGAAATACGGCATCAAACAGGATATGAGCGAGCTTTCCACTAGTGGAATTATCGCCTCTAACAAGTATTATGGACAAAATCATCTAATCAGCTGGTGGTTGCGTTTGAGTCAATCTTCTAAACCATGCTGAACGAAGCATGGCTGACAAAAAGCAACCTGCTTTGACTTCGGTCGAGTGTATGCCAGACAGCAGGCCGAGTTTATTTTTTGTGATTAGCCAGAAAGAGGGAGAGAGATTTAAGTCAACCTGACACTTTGGCATCACACCCTACAAGGATATATAAGTCCCCAGTGTATTATTGTTGTTGTTGTTGTTGTTGTTGTTGTTGTTATTATTGTCATCATTATTATCATTATTATTGTTGTTGTTTTGTTGTTGTTATTATTATTATTATTATTTTTGCTTACGTGTTTTACATGCCTGTCCCCTTTAAGGCTCCGTAGATAGCAAGATGTGAAAATTATAGTATTTCCTAGGCGACTTTAAGTCGTTCATTTCCTAGTCAATGTCTTTCAAAATGGTGCCTCTCCGTTTTTAACAGATTTGTTGAGTGATTCAGATTACTACGGCTATATACTCGTTGGCTTGGCTGATAAAGTCAGAAATGTTGTAAAAGGAAAACATCGGACCAAGTTTGAAAAGTTAGGAGAAACTGCACTTAGAAGTTTGGAACAATGGGTCTGGAGTTTTGAACTGTACAAAGTATACCTACAAATAATACAAAACTCTTGGAACGAGAGATGAGAACGGTTGCGTCCATAAAATCATGAGAAAAACATTCATTTCCCTCAGGTCCGTGTCTTCCATTTACTCTAGAAGAGCAGATACGCAGTTAAGGTGATTCTATGTATGTGTTTAGATACACATAGCCGACTGTGTCCTTATACATGCTAGTCAGCCTGATTAAATTTTCTGCTTGTAAAGCTAGATTATGTTTGATTTTCGCATATAGAAGGAGGAATATTTGTTTAAGCAATCACTAGTGATTTCTTCGATAGTCCTTCCGAGTTCATGGTTTTCACGAGAATAATGTCTTCCTTAAGAGTTTCTTCTTGGCCACTTTCAGAATGAAATGACACTGGTAAGATTCTGTTGATATTTTATGGAATGCCGTTTGTCCATATCAGCCCATGTTGGTAGGTACCTCATTCCATGGACGGTCAAAGCTGAAGATGGAGTCTCTGTGATTGACTTTGACATACTGGAATAACATGCTGTTCACAGTAGGAATGAATCCACAAGAATCATCTTAAACTAACACGCAGATTATTTATACATAAAAAAAAATATTTAATGATATCTGATCCAGTAACACAGATTGAAGAAATCATGGATAGGAAGGTTTTTAAGTGTTCGATATCACGCCATACACCGGTTGATGAGAAAACCCAGGATGAGCATATAAAGTATTTAAATAATTGCTGCCATGTTTAGCATTATTGTGATTCGTCTTGTATTTATACAATGGGATCGAGTTTATGGGTAGATGAACTGGACAAAACCAGGAGGAAAGAACAAGCCTATGTAGCAGAACAAAACTCGATGGAAACCACAACCTCATGAAACAGGGCAAAGCGTTGAAGGAAACATAACCTCATGCAGCAGAACAAAGACTGGAGGAAATCACAACCTCATCAGGCAGACCAAAGTCTGGAAGAAGCCATAGCCCCCATGCATGAAGCAGGACAACGTTTCGAAGAAACCACAACCCTGTGAAGCAGGACAATGCCTGGAAAAAAATTACCACCCAGTGATAGCAGGACAACGTTTCGAAGAAACCACAACCCTGTGAAGCAGGACAATGCCTGGAAAAAAATTACCACCCAGTGATAGCAGAACAAAACATGGAGGAAACCACAACCCCATAAAGCAGGACAAAGCCTTTGAAGAAACCACGAAACCATGATAGCAGAACGAAACTTGGAGAAAATCACATTCCCATGAATTAGGACAGAGTCTGAAAGAAACCGCAACCCCATGCAGCAGAACAAAACCTGGAGGAAACCACAATCCCGTGTAGCAGGTACATCAACAAATGTTGGGCTAGAATTCAGACTGCATCATGAGAAAACGAGGAGAAAGCACGTTAAATGTGATACAAACACCTGCGGTCAGTAAGCTGTACTGGACTTTCACGGAATTCTCTCGGCAATCACGGCCTGTCATGTTGCATTGGATTTGCTTGCATGAACGCAAGTTACAACGTTTAATTTTTATTTCTTTTGACCCTCATCTATCAGTGCATTGCAGCATAAACTACAGCCGGTACAGCAATTGGGAAATGGATGGCTTGTCTTCCGATACCAGTATTAAACCATCATCAACTCGAGCCTTACACTGGACTCAAGCCAAGAAATCTGGAGCAAACTAAAATGGCTTCGCGGTTTGTTAGCTCTGTTCACAAAATCATTTGACTCCCGCGAGATTTCCACGGAAGTCGAATGCGGCTTATTCCTATGAATTCAGAAACCACCGTTTATCCATCACGTTTCACATTTCCACGCTGTGAAAAAGAAAGAAAAATTACACTCACTCTGTTTCACTGGACTGATGGCAATTCCCGACTTATCCATACCGTAATTTTTTAATACACGGTTATCATTTGTTTACATTTCTGAGGCTTGAAGAAAGTCAAGCATTATAATATGAACCGGTCATTTATGGAAATTAGTATTTTATGTACAAAAAACACATATAAATCGTCTAGATTGTTTATTTAGCGACAGCCCTTGAGGGTTTGACACAAGTATGGGGCAATGTAAATCCCATAGAATATCACTCCACAGTACACACTGTACTTTGTATTGCAGTTCTCCGAGAACTAGTTTTGGCCATAAGCAGTTACGAAAATGCCTGTTGTCGGTGAATATGGGTACCTCCGATATGGCGGGCATTTCGTGACGGATAAAACACCTGCCTGTGAACATAGCATCGTGACTGGTACAGATAGCTTGTACAGCACAGGGAAAGAACACAATCAGCAAAGTAACCTTTGTGGGACGAATGTCATCCGGGTTTACAAGGCGGCGGCAGGATGAACACGACGTCGCGGCTAGCTCCTTGTACACAGGACGAGAGCACAGTTCCAGACAAATCAATGTTCAGTGACCTACCCATACGCACACCGCCGACAAGTATGGATGATTAAAAGATCCAAGAAAGACCAAGTGCACTATACACTTTTCACATCATTCAGGATAATATGTCGTCTGTCACTAGCTGGGCCGCCATCATGTGCGTGGACAGAAAACATCTCAGTTCATCGATAAGAAAACACCAGCTGGTGCCTCCGGACTGCTGTGCCCCGGAGTCAAGAAAAACACGACACTTCCACAAGACACTTAAGCTCCCCGACAGAAACACGATAGCTTCCGCAAGACACATAATCCCCCTAACAAATCAAACAGAAAAGCGCTTAGCTTGTCTTGCTTGACTCGTCCGCCAAACTCTGGGGTTACATCAGTAATACTAACAGTATGGACGGCAAATATATTTTCATGATTTGGAATGACGAAGAGATAGTTGATATTTTGTCAGTAGTTTCTCAGCTTACAAATTTCATTTTTTTTCCATTATCTGGGACACAAAAAGATTCGTTACCCCACAAGTATGTTGATACCTGTACCTGTGAAGTGGTGCGGTGCAATTTAGACGTTGTGGTAAAATGAACACTTGGCATTACAAAAGGCGTTGTGATCCCAACTTCTTCAACGTCCCAATTGCAATACCTCACCAATTTAGGCTAACATAATGTTTACTTCAAGTTATTCAAAGAGACATGCACAGAAGGATGACCATAACTTAGCCGCGTTTGCCGCATCACAAAAATTCTGAAAAAAGGTCTTCCTATATTATATAACTACTTCACATTTTCTTTGACAATACTTCTGCAAACAGGATTATAAAGGCTGAAATTGTCGTGTTTTATGGTGGTGAAAGGAGCAAAATGTACACAGAGGCAACATTCCACAATTAATGCTTCCAGGTTTGGAATGTAGCTTCCTTTAAGTTTAGTTATATTTTTAGGTGTCCTTTTTATCTTTTCTGCTTGGTGGGTGGTATTATGTTATGGAACAGGGTTCAAAGTTTCATTCTAGACATACATGTATATGCTTTTCCGGAAATGGAGGCGAAAACCCACAATGTGAAAGTAGTGAAAAGTTTTAATACCTTACCTCCTGATCGTCAATTTACCAAAAATTGTCATACCCTCGGGGAATTTGATTGGACATTTCTTACATAACGAAGTTTACCAGGTTCGGGGCGTTAGGGGCTCACAGATTGAAGTACAGTTCTGTGAGGCCAAATGTTAACGAGTAAGCGAATGGAAAGTTAAATGAATTGTACATTAATGGCTGAATTAGACCATTCTTTGGACCGTTCTTTGGAGAAGAACAATTGGAATGGCCCTGCTTGTCGATGTCTTGTGACGGGAAGAATAACTGTAATGGCTCTACTTGCCGAAGTGTTGTGAGGGGCAGATTGACTGTAATGGTCCTGTTGGAGAAGTGTTGTGGGGTTCTGTTGTAATGGTCCTGTTGCAGAGGTATTGTATGGGGGAGTAAAACAATTATGGCCGTGTTTGCAGAAGTGTTGAGAGGGGGAGAATAACTGTAATGTTCCTGCTGGTCGAAGTGTTGTGACGGGAAATAACTGTAATGGCTCTTGTTGCTGAAGGGTTGCGAGGGGGAAATAACTGTAATGGCTCTGCTTGCCGAAGTGCTGTGACGGGGAGAATAACTGTAATAGCCCTACCTGCCGAGGTGTTGCGAGAGAAGTGTTGTGGGAGAATAACTGTAATGGCCCTGCTTACAGAAATGATGTGCGAGGGAGAAAAGCTGATGTTTCTCATTGCCGAAGTATGAGGTGAAGAAAGACAGTATTGTTTACCATACTGTTAAAACGCCAAGAATGTTTCTGTTTGCCAAAGTGTTTGCTGTGATGAGAAAAATGAACAAATTTGCCTGTTTATGACCTGTGTTCATAGGTTCTATTGCCGAAGGCTTAGGCTGTTTTGACGGCTAACCTCAAGCAGTCCTTTTTCATTTGTATGGTGCAAACATATTGCCTTACTATTCTTAAAGGCAGAAATGGACCGACTTGCCGAACTAATAGAACGATCAGTGTGGCTATGGCACAGGTTTATGATGTTTCATTTAAAGTACCACTATTAACGCCTATTTCACACGGTCCGCCTCTCCTCAGGGGCAGTCCGACATTCTTCGGCTTTCTCCAACGAGCACACCATATCTTGGTTGGACACAGCCACATTTCCATGTTCCCACAAGCTGGTCTTGGGTCTATTTCTGCTAACGACTTGTGATCTGCGAGAATCTGATAGTGGGTCTTTGGAGCGTATGTTGTCCGGATAGCCCATGGAATGAGAATGTCTCAGGACGGCGTGGCGGACGTGCGGGCACAGGTTTCGACACACATGAACCCTGTCCTGTGGGCAGGGTTCCCAGGGTGACTTGCGCATAGAGCGGAAGTAGACAGTGTGTATAGGGTTTTCCTTCAACGGAAATCTTACTTGGACTTTGAGTCGCTTCGCTTCATTGTAATGAATGGCACGCTGGTTGAAGCAGGGAAGAGATGACTTAAGGAGGTCACCGCTAAAGACGAGATATATCCAGGGGTTACAACAACTGTTGAGGCTGGCCAGGAGTAACATTATCACAAACACTCCACCTGAAACAACAAAAGACGTGCCTTAACGGAAGAACAAATCATTATTACTTTGTCAAATCAACAAGTTTGTTTCACAGGGCTTATCATTTTCAGTTGGAGATTAGCATTATAATTTTCTCAAATCATCAGGCTTGTCTGAACAAAGGACCTTATAACATTATAATTTTGTCAAATCATTAAACTTGTTAAGCGAATGACCTTAGCATTATAATTCTGTCAAGTCATCAAGCATGTCTTAACGACCTTAGCATTACATATTTTGTCTAATCATCAAGCTGGCTTAGCCAAGGACCTTAGCATTGGAATAATGCAGTAAAAGTAAGCTTGACTAGCAAAGGATCTTATCAATATAATAATACCAAATCATCAAGCTTGTCTTAACAAACACTCCATCTGAGTTTCGCCTTAACAGCAGAGTAAATTTTGCCATTTTGTGATATATCAAACCTAAGAGTTAAGGAGAGGCTAAGGATCGCCATCTAGACCGCATAATCCTGTCAAATCAACAAGCTTGTCTTAAAAACAGTGCTCAGTGTTACCATCTTTTCAAATGATCTAGTTTGTCTTAACAGCGGGACTTAGTATTATGATTTTATCAAATCATCAAGCTTGTCTTAACAACGGGACTTAACATTATCATGTTGTCAAATCGTACAGAGCGTTGGTACACACTGAAGAGTTTGTTTCTGCAGGCTGGTTGTTTCATTGATGTTTAGCACCAAGAGGATTTTTCACTCGTACGGCGGTTGCCAACATTAGCACGAAAGGAAATCAGTATAACGGGAGAAAAACTACTTACCGAGCCACTAGCGAATTTCCTATCCCACTGGAAATCCGAGAAGGGGCGTTTAATGCTCATAACATGTAACACTAGTTCTCAAAGGAATATGTAGCAAATTGTTTATCTGAATAGTAAATAAAGCCGGTAACACGTAGAGAGAAGCACATTTTAATTGTCCAATGAAGCCGGGAAGACTTGTCTAGGCGTGGAGTCCAATTCAAACTTTACGTCGGAGTAAAATCATGATTGATTGTATAGCGTCTAACCTCGGGTTAAGCAGAATTAAATACAGTTGTGACATAAATCGAGACAGATCCTGAACGCTCTCTCCTTATCTGAAAACAAGAGTGTTACGCTCACTGTAAATTTGAGAATCTTGGACTGCATGACCCCGTTTGGTGCAGTATCCTTGAAACATTCATTTTTTTTTAATGAATAACTTGTGATGTAGGTTGAAGTCATCATATTTTACACAAAATTTAACCAATGACCCTTTTCAGTCCAAATACGAATAATTTACAATTTCAAAATTGATATTATCTCTTTCATTATATAGACGCGTAAAAAGAGCCCTTGGTTGTTCTTGCAAAGATATTGGTACAAAGGGATCTTGCAGTTTTCCACTTGGAGCGCCCCTTTATGGTTTACGAATGAACGAATGATTATGACTTAACGCCACATCGGCAGTATCTCAGCCATACCGTGACGAGTCCTGGTTTACGAGTGATATATCAATGCGGGATCTGACGCTGACATTTCTACTGATGCTGACTTAATTTTATTGCTTTCTTTATTAATGTGGACAAAAAAGATTAAAAGTAGCAGTCAGAACTGTCCAGTATAAGGACAGATCATGTTTGATTGATTGACTATAGTTATCAGGACAGGGCCCTGACAGCCTGTATATTGGTACTGCTTGTTAAGGCAATGGTTGACAAATAAGCGGCTGTATATCAGTTGTGTTTTACTACTGGACACGGTGTAGGTATTGTGCAAGGCTTTGTTACCTAAACTACCCTTCAAGTGAGAAAAGGCAGTAAAGTTACATTTCACCAGTTGATAATTCACATTTTCTATTTGACTCCAGCAAATTAACCAGTAACCAGCAAATTAGGGAAAATGTATCACCTTATTTTGCAAAAGGATATTCCTTGACTTGATAAATGGAAGAACATTGCATAATTTTATAAGTGTTACAATGAAGAAACTTTTACTTCCTTTATCTCATTTTGTCATTGTAGGGCAGTGAAGCGATCGTAGTCGGATTTTAGCTGCCATGACAACCTATTCCTGTGATGTGAAATAGGTTGACTAGGTGCCAACCTTGTCCAGATGGCGAGCTAGAGGTGAGTTCCACGTGACTGGGACACATAAAGGCATTCATTTCTTAAAAAAAAAAAAACAAAAAAAAAAACACAACCACAACCGTACACATCAGAAATAATTTTTGCGTGGACCTGATGTGAATTTGTAAAATAAATATAAGCACAAACATCACAAAAAAATGATAAACCTTCAAATCATAAATATGAGTACCAGGAAGTGATCAGTTTCAATTGGCAGACAATAGTTTGGAGGACACGTTACAATCAAACGTCATCAAGAAGTTCAGCTCAGTGGGAAAAGCTAGGGTAATAGGCGGGTCCTTGGAGTTAGGGTCAGCCAGTTATGATTTGCTAACTGTAAACAATCCGTATATAACAAAGGCATTAAAGATATATCCAACTTCGCTGAACTTATGGGAAACTGCAGATTGTCCACATGGTAAATCTTACCTGAAAGCATAGTTTCGATTTTGACATTGTGAATTATCCCGACTTGGATAGCAATATACCGATTGGTACTGCATATGGCGTATACATATCTCGCCTTGTGACATTTGTTAGATCTTGTGTGCGGTTTGATGATTTCAAGAGATATGACAAGCTATTACTGCAAAAACTAGTGTGTCAAGGATATTCCATCAAACGCCTTCATTCGTAAGTTCCTTAAATTTTACAATGAGTACACCTCTCTCGTTAGTAAATAAGGAGGGAGTGTTCAGAATCCCCAGGACTCTGCTTCATAATTGTGTCTAAATCCGATTAACCCAGGGCGAGGGGCCGTATGTTCATCGTGTTGGGTATGATCGCAACGTTGGATATATGAAAAATTGCTATCAAACCGCAAGTGAAACACACATTTGATTAACGTCAAAATATATACTTAATGGTCCACGATTTGAAAACTGATTTTATTCATCCGCCGAGAACATTCATTGGTTCTCTTCGGCATCAATGAAAACTGTTGACTGTTTCACTTTGCATTACTCCGTCCTAATTTTTTATATTTTACATACTTTATCAGTTCTTCGGTGGTTTGCGTTATTTGTCGTTATTGGAAATTGGTCTTGCGATTTCTGGCCTGGGGCGCCCAACTTGATTGACGGCTGATATACAAATGTCGGTTTCGACGCCTAGATAAAACGACGTTTCAAATTTCATGGTGTAACATGAAGAAAAGTGAAGGAAACACCGCCATCTTTAGCAACTCCGATTGGCTGTGTGTGATTTGTTTATTCCCATTATTTGGTTATTTTTCTCTCAGTATAACTAGTATTGAACATGGGTAACACGCGTTTTTAATTTATTTATTTCTTTATTTGATTGATGTTTTACGCCGTACTGAAGAATATTTTACTTATATCACAGCGGCCAGCATTATGATGGACGGAAACCAGACAGAGCAGGAGGAAACCCACGATCATCCGCAGGATGCTGACAGACCTTCCCACGTACGACCGGAGAGGAAGCCATCATTAGCTGGACTTGAACTTACAGCGATCGCATTGGCGCGAGGCTCCTGGGTCATTGCGCTGCGCTAGGGTGCTAGCCTGACTCCAACGGAGTCATGGAGGTCCCGCTAGGTGTTTTCAAGGAATGATCTATATGAACATATGTGAAGCAGATGTTTTTACAAAATGGCCTCTACTGAACAGGGGTAAAGCGGTGTTTTCCATGTATATCTAATACTGAGTGACATAAGTGTTTCCAAACTACTCCATTGTGTGTTTAAGGTACCTGGAAGTTATTTATTTTGATTGTCCTCAAGATCCTTCAAATATGGGAAATTTATGACATGCTTGAATTAATGTAAACGATTACTCGCCGTATTATATTTGAATAGACATTGCACTGTTGACGTCTCGAGCCCGCCATTTGAGAAATCGTTCATGACGTTAATATCCTGGACATTGCACGTTCGATGCATTTTTCACCGGAGCTGACCTTCAGAAAGGCCTAATTAAACAATTTGTGACAAGTAATTAATTGGATTCCTAGAGAGACCTGTTCTTCACTGTTTTAGACTGATTGGGCAACGCTCAGACTAATTTACTTATTGACAGTCTCTGGCGTGAGGCACAGTACAATTGTGTGTCTGGTGGCTAAAAGTAATGAACCGTTACCCGTTAATGGACAATCCTCGGTACTTGGCAAACTGCCCCTGTAGAAGAGGTTTTTTCTGGATGCTATATGTTCAGTCCGTGTGTACATGGTTCTCTTTTCTTGTGCGTAAAAAATGGTCTTTAAATCAGCACACAATCGACAAATTCTTTACTATACCAATATAAATTACAATTGTACTGATTTGTAACCCGAGTGTTAGCTGCATCGGCGATTTTATGGCGTGTATTATTTTGCTTGAGTAAAACTCTACTTACAGCGTAAGAATACTTACTATCCGTTGGCGCTGAAGTATCATATGACCACCAGAGCTGAGTGACGAAGAAAGGACTCCAACAAATGATGTAGGCAATCACAACCACAAATGTCAAGCGAATGGTTTTAATCACTTTTTGAGGCACCGATTTGCCAGGTTCTTTGTTGAAAAACTTCCGACTGTCCGTAAAAGTCTGCTCGCTAAGATCTGGTCTCGATGACGGTGGCGAGGGAGTGGCCGAGGTATCCGCGGAGAAGACATGGGACACGTTGGTAGGGGCTAGGGCGTGGCTGTACTTGTGGGTGGGATTACAGCAGCCACCCCACACGGCAAGCCCTATCCTTCCATACGTGTACACTAAAATAGCAAGTGGTATGATGTAGACGAGGAAAGTAAAACAAGTTATGTACACAGTCATTGTCCATGGAGGTTTGAAAGTAGCCCAGCAATCAAACGTCACTGGGTCATTGTTGACAAGCTGGTATTTGAAGATAATGGTCTGAGGCGCACTGAATGTAAGAGCGAGAAACCAAGCTATTATCACCATGACTTTAACCCTCCTCTTGATGGCCCCTTGGAAATAGAAGGGGTGACAGATGGCTACATATCTGTCTATGGCAGTGATCACCAAGATGTAGGTAGATAAGTACATGACGAACACCTGGGCAAATTTAACCAGCCTACAGAGCAGATCATTGCCCTGGAATCTGTACGTTATGTCCCATATCATCTGCGGCAAGATGTTAAATAACGTCACCAGAATGTCAGCGATAGCCAAATGCAAAATACAAAACCTCAGTCGGGTGATTTTACGGCCGTGTCGCGTTAATGCAAATAACACCAGGCTGTTACCTATTAGTGCTAGGCCCAGTATCACACCTTGGACGGCCACCTCGAGCTGGGCCAGCTGCTCATTACGACCCTGTTGCACCTCCTCTCCCGTTACACTCGAATTCATTGTAAATTTGGCGAATTCTGATTCCGGCGACATGGTGTCCTCATCCACTGCGTAAGCACAAGACGACCGACAGGGAGTCTGTCCTTAAGGCACCTGACCGTTCCGTGCTGAATGTCTGATACTACATTGTAGATAACCTTCCAGTCTGTCTTTACAAAATAGTGCCTAGTTTGCCGCACGAAATCAGATCGTACAACACCGTACATCCATACTAATGAGTCTAAAAGGGAACTTGTGTTTTCTTCTGCCGTTTGCAATCTCTTTTGGCGTAACATCAGTCGAACAATACTTTGGTATTTGCGCGCAGGCGCAGAGGCTGTCTCCCCAAGCTGTTCTCTGCGGACGACTGTCTTGCCTGCCCATTGTCTGTAGTTGACCGGGACGCTCACCTGGTATGTAATTTTGTCATCAGTGGATTGCAAGTCAATATTGACAATGTTGTACCAACAATATATCCAACTGTCTAAAACAGGCATTTGTTATCACATCATTCCAAAGCTTAATTCGCTGAAAGCGCTAAGCTCTATAGTAAATACAACCGGGTTTGGATATATCGGGTCCGCAACCTAAATGGAAGAATCTTGAAATACTGGAGAGAAAAACAAACGATACCGTACTCCCGTGAAGCGTGCAATAGTAAATTGTGTCATTTGGAAAGCGGATCGGCTGACCGAACCCTGTCCTGTAGCCATAATGAGCATCGATTTCGGCTTGGTTGATGATACATGAATAGAAATGCTAAAAGCTACTCGCTGTGTAACAGAAAAGGACAGGGTATAACGCGCGAGTTCCCCAGTGAGGACTTCGGCTTTCTGATTCTCCGACCTGTACAAATCGCCATTTACAGGCAATTTTAAACTTAATCAAATCATTAGCCGGAGAATGCTTGGATCTATGAGCTTCTTCCTGCAAGCCTTCCTATGTTGTGTAGCCTCAATCTGAATATCTTATACATCAGGCCGGCGACTTAAGTACAGATACACGAGAGGAATGCCGAACGCGATATGGACAGAGGGGCAGTAATGAGGGACAAGATTGGTATCATTGCAGGCTTTGTTAGTGCATGTCGACCTATCAGTTTACAGAATTAAGTGTATTTTAAGGCTGCCAGATAAAATATTGATCCCCAAGTCATTTGTATGATGGGTTTCTAGGCCCCTGTCATTCCTTCATATAGGCGTATCTGTAAGATAGGTGTTGTCGATGTTACACAAGGCAGCTGTATAACAGAATCAGGCTCGTGAATTTCTGTCCACGATACTCTTTCATAGGTCATTTAATTATCATTAGCTTTGTGACGGATGAGCTTTAACGTACAAGACCAAGTCACTGAAATGCCTCGACTACTTAAAGAAATATGTGACGGTTTCTTGTTTTTTTGTTTTTGTTTTTGGAACGAATTAAAGGCGAGGGCATGGGTTTGTACTCTGTTTTTGTATATCCCCGCGTATCGTGTGTCACATTTTATATTTACCTCCACATTTTGCAGTTTATCAATAAATGCACTTGGATTTGTTTCGCCGTGCCAACCAGCTCAGCACAAGACAGCCCTTATATCATCCAATCCCCTCTCAAATCGTGACTAGATTTGTTTTCGTTCTATTCTCGCTTGATGCCCTTATTTAGCCATGAAAGTCATATCTTGCAGCATTGACTGTACTACTGCGAATGCACTCAACAGTATTCTCAAAAATAAGACTGAAGCAGGCTCATAGCCTATTGTTTACCAGTTTTATGATATTTTGTCAGCGTTTACTTATGCCAACACATTTACATTTTATATCCCTTTCTACAGTGTAGATATCTTTCAACATCAACTTACCGATTTTACATGTGTGATTGAGAGAGGAATATTTTCCTTACGTAAAATTTATAATTTTTATTAGGGGTCCACTCTCTGGGCAATAACCTTTGGTTTATGCTAGGATTATTAAAGTCAACAATATTTTTGCGAAAAGTTCAGGGAAAACCACTAGGACAAACTTGTCAATCTATAAGAAATGTATAAGCAGAGTCTGAATTGGCAATTATAAAAATGTGATTTCATAGGTCATGTGACATGGCAGCCATATTGGAAGTTGGTGCACACCAAATAAAATAACGCATATCTGTTACACTTTACTAACACTTTAATGTGTTCAAAAAAATGCTGACAATGTAGGCCTACAGGGTAAAGTATCAACTAACTGTAATAAAATGTATAAGAAGATATTAGCCCTACACGCAAAGCTAGAACTATGCTAAATTTATCCGGTATCATACATTAGACGTGGGTTTTGTTTCAAAATATATCTCTGCAAACAGATAAACACATCGCTAATAATGTGTTCAAGTGTTAATAACCAGAATGAAACACCAAATATAATGTATTAATAGTTTACTTGCTGATGCGTTAACTCAGTAACATCGGTGTTGATATGATAACACACAGATGTTAATACGTTAACATGCGTGCTAATTACAACAGAGGAAAATTCAAATTCCGATAATACCGGTATATGATACAGTGATAGATTTATCTAATTATCATTTAATTATTTCTTTGATATCATTTTTTTACTGCTACATTTAGTTGACATTTTATTGTGTAGGCCTACACTTCGAACATTTATTTTCACACATTAACGTGTTAGTAAAGTGTTACAGATAAGTGTTAATATGTCGCGGGTTACGACCCTCGGGGCGTGGTATGCGGGGACGAGGACTGTACCGTCTTCGTCCCGCTTCCCGCGACCTGTGAATGATTATGTCACGTAGGCCAACGTGTTAGGTGGTAAGTAAGTCATATTCCGTTTATAAAAAAGGAGCGGAGCGAGCGAGTCCCTTCTTAAGCACTAACATTTTACTTAATATTAACTAACTGGCTCAGAACATAACCTAATTTTTCATTGGCTGTCAAAGGGCACATTTCCATTCACAAAGCATAGGTTACAGACCACGATTACTTTAAGTGTAGCCAGCATTTCCACCATGTTTGCGGAAACGTTGATGACACATACGGCGACTTCGTCTTCGGTTAAGCCATGCCGATTTTCGGTCCCTCTGTAACTGTGTAGCACAAAATACTACTCATGATTCAGAGACTTTATATATATGTATTCCGAGTTGTGTGAACAAAGTTATATATTGATATGTGAAAACTCTACGGTTATGAACTGTTTTTCCCGGGGATAAGTCAATAAACACATAAATCCAACACATATTTGGATGAAAACTTGGACTTGAATAGTTACTCAAAATAAATGTTTTTTCTCTAGTATATTGGTCTTAATTTAACATTTTAAATTTCAGGGAACATAAAAATTCTTAAAAGTGAAAGATTTTGTAGCCTGTATTTGCTAATAATAGCATACAATGACGTGGTTTGCACAATTCTTCCTTCTGGGCATGAGCTGTTAGACTGTCTTTACGGGTGCTCAAAACGTGACAAACAATATATTATGTTGGTTTCGCCAATTGCTTGACACGCTACAGTATGGATGAGAGCTGTCAATCCGCTGTCTACGCCCAGTGAATCAGTGAACTGTCAGGAAGCCATTATTCCTGAAATTTTAAGCGATGAAGTCAGTGATTTCATGTAACAATTGGAGCATTTCTATTAGTTTAAAGATTTAGTTATGTTCTAAACAGAATAAGCCAGCGTCCACCGTTGACACATTACAAATATAACTTATCTAAAATGAGCTCTTCGGACGAGACTACGAACGCCTGCCACTTATAAAAAGACGCAGTATGTGCGGTTAGTTTTATGCGGTCTTCCTGTGGTAGGCCCTTTGGCCATGACACTCAGTAGTCTCAAATCCTCCTTGTTCTTTTTCATTTATGCAATATTTTTCTCTCTCTTCAAATATCCTTCAGAGCTTCCGATCCCTGGATTGCTGTCCAGACATCCACATTAAAGTTTATCAAGGAGAAAGTAAGACTTAATTAACCATCTGCCTAAGTTTTGGTCAAGTTGGTTCCGTCTTAAGACACATACACCTATTTCGGTGTTGATTTATTTCACAACAATAGACTGGTTTATGAAATAAAAAACACGATTTGGTTGGGTATAGCACCCATAATACACTGTGTCGAATAAAAACAGCTTAATGAATATTTCATTTATCTGCTGACGCCCAGCAAACGCACGACCGTCCATAATTTGCTGGTAGGCCGGAGACGAATCCAGCATAAGCTTAGCTTATACTCACGGCGACCGCATTGCATGGCAAGAGTCATTATGTTGCATGCGCTTGCCCGTTAACCATTCGACCAAGGAGGACTCGGGATTGTTGATTAAAGGTTTATGTATGCGCAAATGAAGTCAACTCTTAATTCAATGGTTGACATGGTCAAAGTGCGAGTCAGTCACGAAAATACCAATGCCTGGAATTGTACGTATTTCATGGGATATAAAATTGTAAGTATCAGCCAGGTGCAGAACAGAGGTGTGCCCGCCTGAACAAAGTGATGCATTCATGCCATAATATTTACATGTAGATCCCTTTTGTTAATGTCCCTTAAGTAGAATTTAGCATGCCTTCGTGAAGTCTTCGCAGAGGAATATTTTTGAAGGATAGTTTTAATGCTTTTAAAAGCTTTCCAGCTGACAAACATTCTAAAGGGCCTCTCACTGTCTCGTTTGTTGACTCATTTTCTGCTAATTTAGCGCCATTATATACGGTGATTCTGACGGCGACTGCATGGCGCAGACTTGTCATGTAGAGTTAAATTTTCATTCTTCATTTCTCGACTTGGATGATCAGAGCCTTGCATTTGGTGAGAAATATGGGAAGTTGTAGAAGGAATGAAGCAGAAAAAGTCAGAAAAATTACAGACTCGTGGGAGTTATGAATGACGATTTTGACGTGAAAACTCATTAACTATAGTGACTTCCATTACAAAAATGACGTTTTCTTGAACATGTTTACATAACACGATCGTTATGTTCAAATCATACAATTCTTCTATTGTCATAAACAGTTAGAATAAAGCCCTGGCTGAAGCAAACATAACAGGTCGTCGGATTTCCCCGGTTATGTATGTGGGAGGAATCAGATTGTCCTCGTTGCTGAAGGTTAACTGTCCTCGTCGAACTTATATTTACGTCCTTAATATCGCCCCAAGACAAGCGTTATTTTTTCCCGATAAGTTGTCTGAGAAGCTTTGGGATAATTCATCCTGTATGCACAGGTATCGCAGATAAACGCGCCTGGGACAAGAGTAGCCTCTTGGCCACAGATAACCTCGTCTGAGAGGAACATCCTCCACTCTCTAAATTGTGTACAACATGTACACACGATGTGTAACACAGTACACATTAATTGTAGTAAACTTGTTGCACAGGAACATCAATGCCTAGGACATCTTTGTGTAACTCCCCTTTCAATGTGTACCAAACAGCTACACAAACAGATGTGTGCAAAGCAGTACACATTTGCTCTTTGAGAGCAAGTCGTAGACAACCCCGTCTGAGATACGAACAGCCCACCGGCCGCGGATAATCCCGGATGAGATAGAGCGGCTTCCTGGCCGCTGACATCTCCGTCTGAGAGGAACAGCCTCCAGGCCGTGGATAACCCCGTGTGAGATATTAACGGCTTCCTGGCCGCGGATAACTCCGTCTGAGACAGGAACAGCCTCTTGGCCGTATAACCGCTCCTGAGACGCCAGCCCCCTGGCCGTAAACGCGATGTTTTGTCTGAAAGCTCTCTGCGTGCTAAAAAGCTGGTTGCATTATAAGGTTTGTCTGAAAGCTCTCTGCGTGCTAAAAAGCTGGTTGTATTATAAGCTTTCAGCGATGACAAAATAGCCCTAGATTCTTGGGCCCTGTATTTTCAGGAAGCCGGATTAACTGTGTCTATTATTTTTCTGCTTTCCCAAGAATTATCGTAGCCCAAAAGTCCTAAGTCATGCAGCTTTGAAAATGTCACTGACTCATTTCATACTAATTCCACATAAACTACAGATCTCGTAAACCATGTCAGAAATATATCTCAATATTTCGAAAAAGTGGTTCAGTACTAATGAAAGAGATATTGTACATGATCCATTTGCATATATAAATTAAACTAAACGAAAGGTTAGTGATTGGTCTGATCAGCAAAAGACTTTTTTTGTGATGTTGTAGTAAACGAACTCTTTCTCTTAATTGCATCCTAGGTGTATTATGCTACAATTTTAACAATGTGTTTTCATGCCCATAATGTATGAAAATATTAGTTGCATTTCTACAGACATTTTCTCAACAGGAAAAATTGTACCGTTTTGTATACTGTTAAAAAGGAACAACAAAGCTTGGCTTGATGTCGCTTTGATACCATTAAGTGTGCAACAAATGTTCGGCTGCTGCTTTATTTCTCTCATGAAGGGATACCGTCTTGTGAGAGAAACTCGAAATAACTGACTGGTTAGCGTCTGGTGGGTTAAGAGGTGGACAACTGGTCATGCGCTGTCCATCGACCGGTTTTCAGCCCGGGGTAAACAGACAAATCACTATTGATCTCTGCAGGCGGTTTCTGTCAGTAATGACAAGGTAGCTGTATGCGTGGGTGAGAAAGAAACCATAATCCCGTGGATATTTCCCTGCCTTTTCTTTAATGCCTAGTCTTTCTGTTGAGGCAAGCTCGGCTTACCTTCAGTTACCCACCATATATTTTAATTATACATGTGTACTGGGATGTTCTCATGACTTGGGGTCGCTAATTTTCAGGACATAGCTGTAGGCTAGGATCGCGCATTTTACTTGCGATTTTTATGGAAAAGTTTTAAATATCAACTTGAGAAAAAAAAATGTCATCAAATATTCTGCAAACATTGTGTCGCAGCAAGACTTGTACCTGAAAGCAGTTAAGGATTTTGAGATGTCTAAATACAATGACGATCTTTGTAATTTGGTTTTCGGGGGCCCAAAGTATACAATGAACCTGAATGACCGTGGCCTTAGTTGTTGACCTTCAGAGAAAATACACCATAGTTCTGGCGGACAAAGCTCCTAATCATATCTTCTTTGTCTGCAAGAATCAATTCTTGCAGAGACGTTGAACACAGATAAAACAATTGTTGTTTCTATTACAACATATACGCACAAGGAACTATTTAAAAGCCATCGGGGCTTTCTTACAGAACGGCCAATATCTGTACCTTCCCGTCATACCGATATACCACAACTATACTGGACTCCCAATCTGCAAAAAATCCCCATATAAAGTTCTCTTTATAGCGGGGTCAAGAAACTGTACCACAATACTTGTATGTACCCTCTTGACTTCAATTTGCAACAACCAAAAATTCAGTGTTACGAACCCCGTCTTTAAAATATTGTATTATATATTTTTTTATTTGTTTCTGCGCTAAGCGGTTCGGTGTATGACCTACATTTTTCTCTGTGTACGTGATAGCCTGCACTGGAATTTAGTCGCGTGTTCGAGTCTTTTGTGTTTATGAGTTTCGTGTCATTGTACATAGAGTGTACATTCTGGAAAAATGTACCCATATTGTAAACATGTTCACGAACAAACCATCCAGAATTTTCTTTACGGCAGCCTATAAATATGAGCGACGAAGTTGTTGAACTCGCAGTCATTTTATTACGTCTATTTTGAAAGCAGTCGTTTTACTTGTGTCCACTCGAGTCATATTTGCTCTTGTCCACTTCGAAGGAGTTTTGTGGGATTTTGGAGATATTGGCACATACGTCTTTCGACAGTTTTCAGTATGTATCACTTTGTGTGCTTGTGTTTCGTCACTTGCTATTTGGTGTGAGACGTTCTTTCGGAGCTTGTATCGCTCATTGTCTCTTTGTGCGATTATGTACAATTCATCCCACTTTACCCTGAAAGTCACTGTGTATATTTCCGAGGAGTGAAACATACATCGTTAGCTCGGCATTATTGGTCTTTGTTTAATCTTGTGTAAGGCCTATCGCTGTCTGAGAGTAGAACAAGCCTCTTGTTTATCAATTTTCCTCTCTGATAGTGATACTCTGACATCAGGTGTGAATTATATGTGTATCCTTAAGAACTCGAAGCGTGTCTCTGAGGAACTAGACGCTCATACACACATAGCATATAAGGACATTTCTGCCTGGGATTTCTCCACTTTCTATGTTACTACATCTCACACAGGATTAATTCATGTTCCGGTGTTTAATAAAACCGGTCAACGCTACATTTAATGTCAGTGGCAACAGACATAGTTCAACTACATACAAGGGTTACCATTCACGATAGGTCTCGTTCTTTATTGAAGTACTTAAATTTTTCATTAAATAATGTCTACGTGAAATTTGAAGACGCCATTTATCAACAGTGTATAAGTATTCCGATGGGTACAAATGATGATCCGTTCTTGACAGACCTGTATCTGTTCTGGAAGGAATATGACAACATGCAGAAGTTATGAAAGAGTAATCTTCAACAGACTCGATCTTTCTCATGAACCAAACGGTATATTGATGATTTTAAAAGAAACTAATATAGTTCTCCAGATGGTACATCTTACCTGTACAAAGATGACAATGGCTTCCTGTCACACCGACTTTACGACAAGAGGAATAGTTTCAATTTTCATATCGTTAATCATCCCTACTTGAATAGTAATATATTAAATGGTCCTGCATATGCCGTATGCATTTGTCGCCTTGTAGAATTTGTTAGATCACGTGTGCTGTGTGATGATTTCAATCAACATCACAAGCTATTACTGCAAAAACTAGTATGTCAAGGATATTCCATCAAACGCCTTCATTCATAAGTTCCTTAAATTTTACACTGAGTAAACCTCTCTTGTTAGTAAATGTGGACGGAGTGTCCAGAATCCCTGCTTCATGACTGTCTAATGCTGCTTTATCCGGGGGTATGGGCCAAATGTTCATTGTGTTGATTATGATCGCCACGTTGGATTTATGAACAGTTGCAATCAAAGCGCAACTGAGATACATATTTGATTATCGATAACATATATGTATTAAAATGGTACACGATTTGGGAACTGATTTCATTCCTCCGCATAGAACATTCATTGAGTCTCTTCATCATTACTTAAAACTGCTGACTGTTTCTCTTTGCATAAATCTGTCTTAATTTTTATATTTTATGAACTTTCTTAGGTTTTTGTGGTTTTTGTCGTTTTTGAAAACTGATTGTGCGATTATTGGCCCGGGAGGCTTATTTGACTGCTGCTGTACGAATGTCTGTTTCTACGCATAGGTATTATACGGACTAAGCCACAAGTCTTCGTGTCTAACAACGCGTGACCATGATGCCAGACCTGCATATCTGTACAACTGTCAAGAGGAATAAAGAATTTGTCCATTACTTAGTTTGTTGTATATTAGAAGCAGTGCTGTAGCTCTCCTACTGACATGCACGAATTGACGGAAACATATAAGGTGACAGGTAACCAGACTGGGCACGTGACGTCCCTGTTCAAGCACCGATCACTGTTTGAATATAAATATTACAGAGAAAAGGCAAGGGTCTGTATCGTGTAATTAAAACATCCGTCTTCAGCAAAGGTATGTCTTGCCCCGAAGTTCAGAGTATAATAATCCTCCAGAGTATAATAATCCTATTAGCTTGGATAGCCTGCTAATATTTCTGCACCACGCAAAGTGCCCTCCTTAATTCTGAAATTCGCGATATTGCCCCGTTTGGAATTTTGGTCGTTAAGCTGGGCCCACCCAATATCGCCTGCTTTTCAATCTTTATCAATCAGAGTGGAGAGCTAGCATGCAATGCTGTACCTAGGTATATATATATATATATATGTATAGCCTATGATTATTACTTTTAAAAAATAACAATTCAGAGGCTAAATTTGCATATATGTGTATGTCCTTCTTCTTAAGATGTTTGTTTTGTTTGTACCTATATCAGTAAGATTCAGGTGTTTACTAGATCGGCTTTTCTGTTGCATGGCCGGGTCAAGCTCAGGGCTAGTAAATGTCAGGCGGCCAATAGGCGGGCTGCCAGACAGACGTACCCATCCGAGCGCAGAAGTGAGAGAGAATCGGTTGAGGGTTAAATCTGTTTTATTCAGCTTACCAACCGTTATAAGTGTCAATGGTTCCCTCAGTCTTTGCTGAGGAAGGGCACTTTGCCTTCTTTGAACACTGCAGGTAGTTCTACCCCTTTACTGGCTTGTCTCAACTAGGTCAATCAAATCTTTCAGCGCTTACCTGTCAGTCACATGGTGTAAAAGAGAGAAAGTCAGATTTGCGGTGCACACGCGCACGGATGCTTTGATAGGTTTCAAAAGCTCCTTTGCTCGAGCACCTAATCGAAACTAACATCATATATTTGTATGAAACCAGAATGACTGGGCAAATATGCCATAGTCAACACCGAACACAAGAAGGGACATGGCATCTGGGAGAGCACGAACGGGACTATCATTTCCACATTGAACGGCAACCCATTCTGGCTCCATTGGATGACACTGTTCCTCTATGGGCCCGTGCATGGACCCGTGCCTCTCACCAATGCGGTCGCTGTGAGTTCAACTCCAGCTCATGCTGATT
Source organism: Acanthopleura granulata (assembly GCA_016165875.1). Classification (NCBI taxonomy): domain Eukaryota; kingdom Metazoa; phylum Mollusca; class Polyplacophora; order Chitonida; family Chitonidae; genus Acanthopleura; species Acanthopleura granulata. The sequence continues at coordinate 970,170 of JABBOT010000023.1, read as the reverse complement.
TCTTCTCCGGCTGTACGTGGGAGAGGGCAGCCAGCTACCTGTGGATGGTCTTAGGTTTCCATAGGGCTCTGCTCGGCTTCCTCCCACCATAATGCTGGCCGGCGTTGTATATATTCATGAGTACGGCGTGAAACACCAAAAAAATAAATACATAAATTAAACACAACTGTTACCCATGTTCAATACTAGTTATACTGAGAGAAAACTAAGCGAAAAATGGGAATAAACAAATCGCAGACAGCCAATCGTAGTTGCTAGAAGTGGCTTTGTTTCCTTCGCTATTCTCCACGTTACGAGACAGGGCTTGTAATAACCGTGTATATTTGTTGAATTGTGCGGAAGTCCGTTTTTAAATAATATTAAAACTGTATTGTGCAATTCGTCTATGCGGACGTTAATTTAAATGGGGTAGCAATTTAGAAACACACGCCATTGTTAAATGTTCAAGGCATGGCGTGATACATGTTCACCATGGATAGCATCCAGATGTTATCGGATCTGCTAGAACATCAATATTTACAACCATCATCAAAAATTGGCATTGTTGTTTTGTGAATAATCGTCCATTGTGGACAATAACGTATGACTTCGGCCTTGAATCTGGTATGATCACTGTCGCCTGGGGTTCATGACTGGCATCACTTACATGTAACACTATACTCTCTACTCAACCGCCTCCGCAATACAGCGCTAGTCTGGGCGAGTTCCATAATCTTGTTGTGTCCAGACATATTTTCAATTTTAAAGCAGCCCAAACCATCCCAGCATTCAACTACACGCCAGTTCCATTTATTATTGAACACATTCCTCAGTCCATGAAAGAAAACCCGTGGAGAGGTGTTATACACAGGGAGAGGGTTAATGCTAAAAAGGGAAGTGGTTAGCTGAACGCGCCGATTTCGGCTCCATTTACCTTTCCCCACTGGCACAAGTCGAGGTAAGAGCAAAGCCAGATGTTGACCCCATTAATTCAATCGAAAGCTGGACATCAGTTTTTATTATTTTTGCAAGCCTATTTTTGAGATAAATTTCCCCAGCGAACTACTCACAACGGCTGTATACTCATACACTATCAATACATAGTGGTTGGGCAATCTGGGAGGATTGCGTGCTTGTATAATGGATTCGATGGGCCAAGACGCAAAGTAGTTGGGTGGTAATTATCGTTGAGTAGTGTCTGACTTGATATCACACCACTCTTCCTGGGACTCTAACCAAAATTCGAGATTAACTAGAGCTCAGGACATCTGTTCAAGTCTGAGATTTTAATCGCATGAAATGTAAATTGTAGATTAAGATAACAAGCTGCTAAATATTGTAGAATATCATTTGCAACTCAGCTACACTGTTTGCAATATTTTCGTTGCATTCCACGCATATTTATGGTAATAGGAAGACGCTAAATATATTTGTGGTAACTAGAAGAAAACTTAATAAATTTTTTATTAAGAGTTTGTAGTTTGACCCAAATAAGACAGCAATCGTATTGTTTTTGTTTCACCAAACTACAGTAAGGGAGTTTCGAGATCGAACTCATCGCTAAAGGTAAGAAAAGCGCTACTTTACCATGTCACCTGTCAAAATGTTAGGCTTGGGCGTCTCATGAAAGTTTTTTAAAAAAGTTACTTAGGCTAGACGTACGATAGGGTAAATTGAGGAGCTGGAAGCTTTTAAATTTAAGAAAGCCTACCAACAGTCTGTGGGCGGTTGCGGGTTTCCCCCAGGCTCTCCCCGCCCTCCCCCCTCCCCATAGTGCTGATCGCCGTCGTATAAATGAAATATTCTTGATTACGGTGTAAAACACCAATGAAATAAATAAATAAATAAAATTCAAGGAGAGGTAAATCAGAGAGAGGGGTGTTTTTCAAAGCGGTCCTTGACCTAGCTTACAAGAACAGACCACCTTAAGATAAAGTACACATCCTCGAACAGCCCACATCTTGCTGATTTCAGATATAATCATCATGATTTTTTGGCAATGTTGACATTAAATAAAATGCAAATAGGGACTCTACAGGGGACCTTTTGGGCCATACTGAACAAGCTGAAGCACAGTGAGGGCACCTTTGTTGTTAAACAGATTGAAACAGTTATAATTCCAGATATAGTATATATAATATATATATATATATATATATATATATATATATATTACAGATGTGGCAATACATATGTATTCATGCTGAATGTAGCATTATAGTAATCAAAGCATGTTTAGCCATTAAAAGGAAACGGTGACGTCACCTTGCGTCAGCCTGTTTAGTGCGGCCCCAAAATAGTCCATCGCAGAAGCTCAGTCTTTATTTGTATTTTATTCACTATAAAAATGTAAAACAAATCATGATGACCATATCTGAAATTAATGTAATATAGGATTTTAAATGACGCATAGTATATATGTAAATGTTGTCTGCCCTTTTGACGTTACTCCATGAACTAGCATATTTTGAAGTCCTGGTGAATAGGAAAGGCCCCAGTTTCATGAAGCACACTTAGCTAAGTATTCGCGTAGCTTCCATGACGACGTATGTAGAGACATCAAGTACACTAAGGGCTACTTAGCACTAAATATGCTTCATGAAAACGGGCCCAGGTCTATTCGATCGCTTTAAGAAACAACCCAATGCAGGGAAGAATTGTCTAATTCATCATTTGTCGTATAAACATATTAAAATTCAGTGGGCCACTATAAACACCCTCATACTTGTTGGGTTCAATATGATGGCTTTGTTAAAGCAGACTTCAGGAAACAATAACCTGTTAAGGGGACGTTATAAGCGAGCAGTTGGCATACAGCCGGACAGCCGCTATTTGCAGGTAAAACCTTTATAGTCTTAGACATACTGATGCATATATTGGTATAAATAAAGCCTATTTTCACGCCACAACAACTGACGAAATGAAAAGCAATCCAGTCAGATGGTTTAATATTTTGTCCAGTGAATTTAAGTGTATTTGGGATCAACGCTGCCTTCCCAATGATCGGCTCAGTTCATCTTTGATTGCGCCAGGTTTTGGGGACTTCGGACTTTATTTTCAAGATCACTGGGCCTTTTGACAATGATCAGTGAGGAATCGTCATGTTTAAGGTTGAGCAATAGTACACATTTTTAGATTTTTTTTCGTTCACCCCTCCGTGGGAGTTGTAAAGATTAGTGTTGGGCTTTTGTTAATCGCTGACCCACTTTTCGGATGTTCATTAAGAAAAGGGCATTTTTCAATGAATTGACGTCACTCTACCATGAGACAGCACCCTGCTTTTTACTTCTTCCCTCCTCCATTTATATCTGGATCAAAGTTAGTAGATGAGAAAGTCATTTTTTTCTCTGATCACAAAGCAGTAGTTAAACCCTAAATAACAGCTTCATGTCATTCAAAGGAAGTGATAAGAATTTGCCGGGAATTTGTACTGAAGTTCGGCATACTAATTAGAATTAAAATAATGTAGGCACTGCCAGTTCTATTTCTCGTGCAGTGGGGACCCAATTCAGATAATTAGCCCCCGAGGCAGCCCAGATCCCTACGGCCATATTGCATGAAATATTATGAGCTATCTGACCGCAGAGAAAAAAACCCGACGCCTTGTCTGATAATATCAGCTTTTTAATCAGAGAATTTTTTTGCATTTAGCCGCTGGCACATCCTTTCGGCTTCCTGTCGGTGTCGACACTTCGGCAAATCAGACAGCTTATACCTGTCGGTTAAAGGCTGCACTCTAAATACTAATCTGTTGAATGCAGGGAATACCATTGTTTTGGCGCTGACAGGACAGATTATGTTATTGCTAAAGTCTACTATGTTATATACTAAAAACTTGTTGTGTTAATTGTTTCAACAGAATACTTTTGTTGGTGTATTGGAGCATAATGTCATGTTATAAGAAGATTAGTCTATTTTAGCATCGCTCTGGAAACATAATAGTATTCTAAATTGAACACATTAGTATTTACCGTGTATTCTCCCAAGAGGGGCGGCTCTTACATTTCGGGTGTATCATAACATACACACCAAATAAAAGTGTATTAAAATAACACATATCTGTCGCACTTTACTAACACGTTAATGTGTTACGATGCCGACAATTTAGGCCTACATTGTAAAGTATCAACTAAATGTAAGTGTAAAAAGATAGTAGACGTAGACGCAAAACTAGGACTATGGTAAATTTATCCTGAATCATATATTAGACCTGGATTTTATTTCAAAATACACCTCTGCAAACAGATAAACACATCGCTAATAATATGTTCAAGTGTTAATAACCAGAATGACACACCAAATACAATGTGTTAATAGTTTACTTGCTAATGCGTTAAATCAGTAACAACGGTGATGATATAATAACACGTGAGTGTTAATACGTTAACATACGTGTTAATTACAACAGAGAGAAATTCAAAATTCTGGTCATACCGGTATATGATACAGTGATAGATTTATCTAATTATCATTTCTCTAATTTCCCTTTACATTTAATTGATATTTTACTGTGTATGCCTACATAATCAACATTTATTTTAACAAATGAACACATTAACGTGTCAGTAAAGTGTCACAGATATGTGTTAATATAATAACACTTTTATTCTATGTGTACTAACACAAAATTAGATCTGCTTTTGATCCAAGGGTGGGCCTCTATGTACCTGTGAGACGGTTGACTGGCGTATACACTAAGGTGAGACAGTCGGGTGATTGGGTGGTATGTATCGGTGAAAAGGTTGACTGACATATATACTTAGGTGAGACAATCGGGTGATTGGGTGGTATGTACCGGTGGAAAGGTTGACTGACATATACACTAAGGTGAGACATTCGGTTGATTGTGTGGTATGTACCGGTGGAAAGGTTGACTGACATATATACTAAGATGAGACAGTCGGGTGATTGGGTGGTATGTATCGGTGAGAAGATTGACTGACATATACTAAAGTGAGACAGAGAGTTGATTGCGGCGGTATGTACCGGTGTACCGGTGGAAAGGTTGACGAACATACATACTAAGGTGAGAGCGAGGTAGGATTAAGTGGTATGTACCGTCGAGAAGGCTTATTGGCGTATATACTAAGGTGAGATCGAGATACCAATCAACCCGCTACCTCACCATAGTATTTACATAGGTCAGCCTTCTCCCGAGTACATACCACCCAATCAATCCTCGGTCTCGGGGGAAACAGCGGGCGGCGCATTTCAAATGCTGTTTGACACGTACAAGGAGTTGATATGAAAAAATAAATAATTTTTCAAATGCTTGCTGCATCAGGTCATGCTACGCAATACATGAAATCCGATCATGGCAAATAGATTTGCATGATTTGTGAATTCCATCCCATCCAATTCTCTTTCATGTGTATTGTCAAAATACGACAACACAAAATCTGATTTCTCGACATTTGTAAACAAGAGGACGTGCTGAGCAGAGGTACGGTCTTTGTTTTGTGACTCATGTATTCATCGATTAATCGTGGGTTGTACTATTTTGAAGACGTTAAGGAGAGATGAATATGTTTACATTCCGCCCGTGACAGACGCATCATTCATTCATACATTAGCCTGTAGACTAATATAAAAGGTGACTCATGAAAGAATGATGCCGTTATTCGTGAACAATACACCGTTACTGAGATAACAGCGCATTGCAAAGAAAATCATAATCATGTCAGCGGATGTTTGGTGTACTCGGCAGTCCAGTGATGTTGGTAAATACATGTCATATACATAATATGGAACAAAGCGAAGGACACACCGATAGAACAAGGGGCAGAATCTGCTGGGGACATTGATTATTTATCGGCACGATTTGTCAATGTGTATATGTCCACATCTACACCCACATAACATCCAATAGACACACATAGAACACAGAAAGGCTTCAACATTAACGAAATGTTAGTGTGTCATTCATAATAGCTTGTTGACAGGTTTTTTTCCGGCACAATTACACGTAGCATTGTCCGAGAGTTTGAGCTCTACAGTTTTGCTATAGAACTACTTTTACTGTCAATCAGGAAGTGGTTCGTGAACAAGCATCAGTGAGTCATTGATCTGACGAGTAATAGGACTGAATCAAGTATCAGTGAGTCATTGATCTGACGAGTGATAGGACTGAATCAAGTATCAGTCAGCCATTGGTGTGACGAGTAATATGACTGAATCAAACATCAGTTAGCCATTGATCTAATGAGTAATAGGACTGAATCAAGTATCAGTCAGCCATTGGTGTAAAACTAATAGTGTTTACTCTGCATGTACTTTTCACTGCAATGGCAGAATACATCTCGTTTTAACAAAAAGCCAGGATTTACTCCCGTTTATTTCATCAGATCTTAACGTCATTTTTAAAAATGTTTCAGTTTGGCCATAAATTCTACAGGTGTGTGTGTGGGAAGGGGAATGGGGGCAAGCTGAAAGATGTGAATATACCAGTGACCATTGGCAGGTAATTTACGTACTTTGCCATTAAATGCTAAGCAAAGAAACAAATCTTACCTTCTATTTCAAAAGCTGATATAGATTTTTATTCCCACAAGCAAGTTTCTTTGCCAATGCTGCAGTTTCAAAAATGCCCGCTAATCATACGGGTCCAAGGTATTCAAATCAGGTCTACCCTTTAAACTGCTGTCAAACAAGTCATATTAAATTCGACATTTTCTATCAGCCTTGCTTCAGAGACACGAAAGATGTGTTATATGTCAGAAAAAACAACTTTAGCAAAGATAATTTATAAAGTATGACGTAATTAAATACCATTTTCTATTTGTTTCATCTAGTTAACCACACATTTAAAGCGTTTTCATCACTTTCTGCTTTCCAAAATGATCGCCGATCGATCTCACTGAGAAGCACGGGCTAATTTAAGAGCAAAAACCGGCAAAAATAATTCGAACTCAAACGTGTTCTTTACCACTACTTGTACAATCGTCCTTTCTCAAAGAAACTCTCCACCAACAACAGAACCATGTCTGATTAAGAAGTCATCTCGCAATCCATTTGTCAGCGTGTCAACAACGTGCCAAAGTTTTAATGCGCAACGCCATACTCGACTCGGTGCCCACAATATTTTGTCCACTTTAAACTCTCCAATATGTCCAACAGAATTGCACCCATTTCCATCTTTGTTCAAACGCAAAGAATCATTCCCATCTCATCGAAAACAACCGCCGATCGAAACAAGTGGTCAACTGTCATAAAATCTCCCCCACTGCACTCTCAGCTGGCATTGCCGAGTCTATGTTGTTTCCAGCGGTAGGCCTGCCGGTACGGTAAATATGCTTCCTCAAGTTTGTACCAAGATAAGCTTGATAATTTTAATGAAGTGGGGATAAAAATTGTTATGTGAAAATTGTTGTGTCATAGTGATGAAATAACCTAAGTTTAGCTCATTATCTGTTTCAGCTTTATTGTAGGCAGATCTAGCAGTACTGTATTTTTTTCTTTCTTTCCAGACGGTAGATCATGGACCTGACAGGCTTATGGGTCATAGTATGCCATACATCCTGGTTAAAAATTTATAACTAATAATATATATGGCATCCATATTCTGTGAATACTGGTCTTTCTCCTATTGTCTTCAAGCCTGGTTTCCACGCCTTCTACGCCTTTTTGATTTTTGCTCTTTTTAGCCAGACAATAGCTTGTCCCATTCGGCTATTTAAGCCCTGAAAGCCCTGTCAAAAGATTATTGATTTTACATCCGCTCGGCACATTACTGACACTACTTGATCATTTTTTTAACCACTTTAATCTGTTTACAAAGGGTTGATCTGTGAGTTTTTTGCGGGAGCTCGTGTTTACACTGAACTCCAACTGAGATCACCTACCTGCAATATGTAAGGCTGTTTTCCAACGTTTGGCACACTGACCGATTGGACTGCACATTCCGACTCCCGTTCCCACCTGTATTCCAAGATGCCAACATCAATGTCTGAAGATATTAGAGCGAAATACTTATCTCGTATTTAAAGGCTTTGGTTATATAAGCTACTTTTAAAGTCAAGGCATTTAGTCCTATGTTAATATTGCTTTGGTGTGAAAAATTGCTTCGATCAATTAACCAAATGAAAGTGTTATTATATTAACACTTATCTGTAACACTTTACTGATAGGTTAATGTGTTCATGTGTTAAAATAAATGCTGACAATGCAGGCCTACACAGAAAAATATCAACTAAATGTAAGTGTTAAGATATTAGAAGATAAATCTATCCCTGTATCACAATATTCTTAAAATATGGCATTATACAGAAATCAAGCAAGTAAATAAGAGTTAGATTATGTTGTCTTCAGGAACCAGCTTTAGAGTACAGTGAGGGTCGTTTGAGCTCTTCGTAACTACCTTGTGCAGACTTGGAGTCAAACTAGCAGATTTCCAGATGTCATATTCTGAAACCTATATACATAAATATAACGGTGGAAACACATTGTTATTATAGTGGGAACATAAATAGTTTGCAAAGTAACATATAGGAAAGAAATATACATTTGTTTTATTGGTTTATGTGATGTTTACGTAACAACATGAAATTAACACCTTTTCCCTTATACCACTGCGAAGAGTTAAGGAAAACTCTTCTTAGTTACAACGTGCCTAAACATTGGTAGCACGTCATGTAGTTACATCGATCGTTTCTGAAAGCTTGTGGCATGCCTTAGTAATAACGTAGCTAAACATTGGTAGCACGTCTTGTAGTTACATCGATGGTTTCTGAACACTTGTAGCATGTCTTTCGTACAAGGCATTTGAAGCATGTGATTACTAGTTGCGAATTTCTGAATATGTGGACCAACGTGCATGTTATGATACGCATGCATTGTCTCATCTTCGTTGTTGATCGTGAGCACCACATGAACTTGGCAGTATAGTTTGGTGTCACCATGTAACTGACAAAAGATTGTCTCTTTGACACTAGTGGCTCTTGTATATGGGACTTGCGTATATTTAGGCCAGAGTGTACCAGGTACAGAGCTTTTTGTACTAGACTAAATACAGCGTCTTTGAATATACCAAATACAGCGTCTGAATAAACACAACACAGTTTCTCTCATTACAAGTACGTCGTAAGCGGGAGACGCCTTCTCAAATGCACATAAGACTAAAACTCCAATATACTAGATAAACATCATTTGGGAATAAGTAAAGAACCAGCTAATCCAGTGTCAGTATACTGTGATAGGAAGCAGTGCCAGGTCTGACGTCTAGCCTGTCACAAGATGCCGTCGTGTTTTGACGCAAATCCACATGAACCCATGAACTGACACCAAAACAAACGAACAAAGGAGCAGCTTAAATTTCAACAACCATGCACAGTCTTTCAGATCACCAAAGAAAATGTCTTTCTGTAGCATACACAAATACGGCGTCTCTCGCTACATCAAACACACTACGTGTCTCACAAAATGCCAGATAGAGTGAACAGCATCTCCACCAAATACAGCCTCTCTCGATAGGCATACACCAAATACAGTATTTCACAGTTCACCAAATACAGAAGCGATTCTGTTTATCGAATAACCAAGGTTTAGATATCATTTTCGGTTAAAAGGCCTTCCATAATATGAAGATGACGAAGGGAGATGCCGCCAAAAGTCCACACGATTATTTCGAGTAAGCCAGCAAAGAGGAAAATTCTAACTTAACTGGCAACCCATACGTTAGATCACCTGGACGAAAGCCTGACCAAACTTTGTTGGGCACTGTAAAAACGGATGGAACGAAGTACATCATGACAACATACAATGACCCCTCTCAGATTTGGGTAAAGCTGTCTCAGATTGATATCACTGGGGAGCCAAGTGTTAACCGAATTTCGGACGTGTAGGAGGTAGTTATTGTTAGACCATGCTGGTGTTAATCACAGTCCCGTAAGAAGTAATTTTCAACGGCCAAAGAAAGTTGTACAATAAACTTCATGCTTTCAATCTCCAACCATAAATTCCCAAAGGAGTTCAAAATAAAGTTTGCTTGACATTATATTTTACACCTGCATACGTGTGAATGGACGGGTAGAACATGTCTAAGAAAAAAAAATGTTTCTCAGTGTCCATACTCTAGGTTTACAGACACGTTTCTATGTCGGGAAACGGGCATTTTTGATGATGGGCACATGCTGAATATTTGGTACGTTAAAAAAAAAGAAGTATGTAAAGGTATCCAAAAATAATACTACATTGCATTAACACGACTGTTTCTATGACACAACGGCCTGAATGCACGGAGTTGAGAGGACGATTAATTGCCAGGACATGCTCAACTATTACATGAGCAAAATAACTATGACAACCAAAGGTTGTTCAATCTAATAGTTGCTACACTTCAATACAGTTATGCCAGTGCTGCGATCCCTCGTGCATACTGGCAGCCTCAGGTCTGTAACTGTAACCTTTCATCTGTGAAATTAACTTCAAAGGCATTTAGCCTAGCATGCATTTCAAATGACGTCATCCAGCCCCTGGAATGGCTCAAATAATGATACAAACTGTCAGGTTTATATTTCTAGGTGAAATCATACCTGAAAGACGTCGCAACAGACCTACTCTCCTGTATTTCCCATGATCCACCTTGAGACATGTTCACATTTTTAACAATAGCCTTAGTGAAAACCAGAACTGGATGAGCTAATTGTTTTTTACCCCGTTTACAAAGATATGATTTCGTTAACCAGCATGATATTGCGGAATAACTCACATCTCTCCAAAAATTGATATCAAACTGTACAAACAGTTTTGGTTCAAATAATGATATGTTCATTATGGTGGGAATTCTCTCTGACAAACGTTTTAAAATATATGATTTCTGCTTTTGGTCTTATTTTCTGATGAAACATATAAGATATGAATCACATCACCTCAATTTTTCACGAAGGTGTTGTAAATAATAATTGTACTTTAGATTCAAGTAACTTTTTTTCGTTTTTCAGCAAGGAAAGAAATAAACCTTAATGCTGCCGTGGACGATCTCCCGTTGAGTCATGTAGAATCTGAAAAAAGTCGTATATATATCTGAAAAATTTGCATAGAACGTCGCCTGTTCTGAATTTAAATATCAAATTTGAATGGCTAAAGAAGGATCTCTTGATATTTTTCCTATCTCGGATAGTTTTTCTGCGATTTAGGATAATTGCTTAAACCCGACAAAAAGCAACTATTTCGCGATTTACTGACAGAGCACTAGTAATATACTATGTGACTTACAGGTCTCATTCCTATCTTTTACCCTGGGAGGTACCGTGGTGACGTCATATGTTTTGGTAGGTGGGGTGTGTTTTTTTTCTATCAGGCGGTGTGCACGTGATCGGGGTCATGCAGTGGGCAGAATTATGCCTGCATATAGAGAGATAGGGCTTGTCAATGGGTTGTGTGTACAGAAATATAGTATACAATACAGTGTGAAATATTAGCTTTGAGTTGAGATATAAATTTAAATAACTGGAAAAAAATATATAGACATTCGTAATATATTGAATTGTTTTTCAGTAAGGGTGTAAATACCGGGGTTATATGTGGATGGGAGCAGATATAATATCCTGTATGTACATGTATGTAAAATCGCTAGCAAATTGGTTAAGGGCGGTTGAATGTTGGCAGGGCGGATTTTTTGGTTTTACATAAAAAACGGACAAATCACAAACAATAAACGAGACAAACATGAACCATATATATTGTTCTAATATGTGAAAGTTCTTTGGGTGGAATGGGTCGCCTTGAAAAAGGCGTTTGGAAGTGGCTTTTCCGCCATGGCCTGGTCACTCGCCGCCTCCCGCCCGGGGGTAGAAGATGATCCTCGGTGTTGCCCGTGCATCCAGCCTCACGACCGCCTGCACGAACCGCTACAAAGCAGCCCTCCTCTTCCCCCGAGCGGTGACCAGATGGGGGTAGGTTATATCTTCCCTTAGATAGGTACGCCGTGCCCGATCGTATCGGACGCAAGCCAATGCGTACTCCGCCGATGCCCGTAGAATGTTACTCATCTCCACTGTGAGAGAGGAATATGAAATGTTTATCGCGGGCTGGCTTTTATACAAATCAGGCGGCTTGTAAAGTCCGGTGAAGTCCGGTAAAGTTCGGTGTTGAGCCAAAACGCGCGGCCATCAGAGAGAGCAATTTCAGAAACGATACATACACAACTCACATATCATCCTCAGATTTTGAAAGTTTCCTTCGGGAAGGGTTGGTTGGTCCTGAAAAGGACCGTTGTTCCACCCAGCTTACTTTTTGTAAGCTTTTCCTTAGCGTGAGGGTGATTCTGTTGCTGGTTCTGCTGGGGAGGCTGGTTCCGCTGTTGGTCCTGCTGGTTGGAGTGTTGTTTGGGCTTGCCTCCTATAGGCCTCCTCCATCCCTGCCATCCTACTAGCCAAATATAGTGGGGGTGGCTCTTCCCTTCCGTCACACACGGCTTGCACAGTGCGCCACTGCTCCCACAAAACCTGCTCACACTTTTCCACATGTCGTTTACCCATGGCGATTAATTCCGCATGAATACGAAGCGCAGCCTCATATCTTCTGTACGCCACGGCGTACTCTGTCGTTAATCTTCTGACGAAGTCGACGCTCATTTTTTTCCTAACTGTCGAGTGAATGGTTCAGTGCCACTTGAACGGTGTTGCTTTTATATGATTTGTGAGGATTCTGTTATTGTTAGAAGCCGTGCTAGCCAGCCAGCGCGGACCGAGGAGAAACTGTTACAAGCGTCCCAGCGCCATCTGTCGTTGGGGGTTTTCAATCCTCGCTGGTTTACTTGTGTGCACAGAAATATCAAGAATACGGCGTGAAATATTAGCTTTTAGTTGACATAAAAATAAAAAAATAAATACAGACACTTGTAATGTACGTAATTTTATTTCCAGTATGGATGTAAATGCAAGTGTTATATGTGGATGAGACTAGATATAATTTGCTGTGTGTTTCCGTACATATATGTAAAATTGGTACTAAAAACCGGTTAACTGAGGCTGCATGTCGGAAAGGCTGATTTTTTGTTGTTGTTGCTTTACATAAAACGAACAAATCACACACATTAATATGTCAATGAAAACATCTATACTTTAGTGTATGTATATGTATATACATTCTTATCATATGAAAATTAAGGGAGGTGGATATGCTGGGGCTTGATTTTGTTACATAAACGGACAAATCACAGACATTAAAACGATACATACATAACCCACATATATATATATCATGCTCAGATTTTTTGAAAGTTCCTTTCGGGAAGACATGGTTGATCCTGAAAAGGACCGTTGGAAATGTTGGTGGGAAGTGGGAAGGGTGGTTGGTTTTTAATTTCCCACTCCACCCTGCCGATCCCCCTTCCCCGGTGAGGTGTTCGTTGCTGGTGTGGCTGGCGGTGTCCATGGAAGAAATGGCTTCCCCAGTGCCGTACACCCTATCAGTAAGCTCTGTAGCATAGCTCCAGTACTTTGAATCTCTGACACACTCATTACTCAGACTCACATGTGTAGTGTTTACGCTTGAACGGTGTTGCTTTTGTACGATTCGTGTGGATTCTGCTATTTTTAGAAAGTGCGCCAGCCAGCCAGCGCGGATCGAAGGGAAAACCGTTACAAGCATCACAGAGCCATCTACCAGGATTCACCGTCTGCGGGGAACCCCCATTTTGTGACGGTTGTTTTTGGCATTGTGTCAAATTTGCACCTACCTGGTACTATTGGACTTAACTGTTACAACAGGAACTTTCCACTAGTTTTAGAATGACGCAAAAAAAATTCGTCCGTATTATGAAAACAATTTGCACCAGTTTTTGGCATTATACCCAAAAATTGTTCTATATAAAGCCTTTCATTTCCACACTTCAGCCAGTAGTCTACCTCGGGATTTCACACCGTCAACTACCATAGCCTGCCTGCCTACCTGCCTGCCTGCCTGCCTACCTGCCTGACTTACTTTTTTTCCCTCATTATGCCGAGAAGTAAACAGCAACCATCATCAACAACAACAGCAACTGGGGCAGTGAATACTGTTTTAGCTGACAAAGAAGAAGAAGTGGATGTACAGCCCACGCCTAAACTTGCTCGGCCGATGAAGAAGATTTTGCTAAAAACCGGTGATATCAATATTCCTAATGGGTATCGTATTCGGGTTGGTGAAGATAAAATCACCTTTGCTCAACATGTTAACAAACCTTACGAGCGCAGTATAGCCATTCCGGGGAGTGCCTGGGACGAGTTTGAACGCCTCCTACAATCACAAACCGCCAGAAGAGTAATCGGGCCTATACCAGCGAGTGAAGATGGAACTGAAATTAGCGTACCGTCAGAACAGCTGTTTCGCTTGAATGATGACGTTTTCTTCAGTTTGTCAACATATAAGAATCCACAAACTGGGGAGCACTGGTGGTATTTGAATATTAAACAATGGATGCAATACAACAAGGAGGGAAAATATTATCCTAGGAAAGGTGGTATCACTTTCCGAGCTGATATGTGGAAACGCTTGACCGAGGCCTGTCAGCGTATACGAGGGATACTTGGAAAAACGGATGAGGCAGTGTCCCATACAGCTAATGCATCGCCTATCTCCCCACAGCCACCAGTGCCTCTCACTGATGAGGAGAACAGCATACTTGATAATTTAATGTGGAGTGTTATGATCCAGCATATGATCCCTCTGGTCAATCAAGTCAAACAGGAACAGTGTGAAGGTTGCCGCGTGCAGCACCCTAGTCTAAATCGCCATCAGTGTCTCGAGGCAGTACAATATATGGATACGGAGAGTGAAATTGTAGTTAAGCAAGCAGCATTACGTTTGGATGAGACTAAGGTGCTCGACGTTTTTCGAGGTGCGGCTAAAGAGGATCAATGGAGCGATGATAAAATCCAGCGGTATCTGGACAGGTGTGATGTCCAGAAGCGTAATCTAGATTTCCCCCAAATGTTCCTGCAGCGGTTGACAGGGCGAAAGTGTGACGGTGACGCAGAGGCGTAAGTAAGTATTCTTTTTAAAAAAATATGAAAATCATTCTTTCTTACACTGAGCTATATGCATATGTATAATGTTTAATTAATTTTACAGACTAGTGTTTTCCAGCTATACTATATAAACAATGGTGCAAACTCATGTGACCTTATACTGAATTATGGACATGTACAGTTAATTATTTATTTATTTATTTATTTACAGACCACCTGCTTCTTCCCGCAAACGATTTCAATTTAACTCGGACCATGGCGGAAATATGAGAGTACTTAATTTCGACAATTTTAAGGGTTTTCCTTTGGGCAACACATCGATATCAACAGTGAATACGTAACAGGGGAATGGACGTGTGGAGAACGAGAGTACAACAAAACTAATCCATTACATGGACAATTTATTGAATTTTGAAATTTGGTGACAACATGTTGTTGTTGTTAACTAATAGTGCTAGTTTTCGCAAGTTCTCGATATTATTTTTCTATACATACTCTACGATTTGAATTTTGCGATTTGGTGAGAAAAAAATGTTATTGTTGTTAACTCCTAGTTCCAGTTTACGAGTTTTCCATTTATTCTTTCTGTACATATCTTGAAGGTTGAATACTATAAAACATGGTTATATTGTTCAGTGCGTTTGTAATGTTCGAGTAAAAACTAAAAGAGAAAAAAATTGTGGAAAAATATGTGTTTGTTTGTTTTATGATGTAGCAGTTTATCTTGATAATCGGTCTTGATCTGATTGTTGTTTAGTGTTATTTATCGTGCGCTAAAAAAAAGATTCGTGTTGATTTGGATTTATTCCTAGTCTATGGCTCTCAGGTTTACAACGTGATTATGGTGCGAAGAGTATCTCCCCTTCAAACGGGAATAGATCTGACTGACGGTCAATGGGAGGTAACTCATGCCAAACCTCACTTTAGCAGTTTTCGTACATGTACGTATAAATATCGCTAAATATTGAGGCTCTGTATATATGTATACGTCGGCCGAGGATAGTATAAGACGTATGGTGCTCTACAATATTTCATTATTATTTCACTGGCTACCCAGGTGATAAGACGCCTAAGATGAAATCGCGGGTTTTAGGATGGAGAGAACTTGTTGATTCAGTAACCAACCTCCAACCATATAAGGGCGTAGTGGAATCTATGTTTGAAGATCAACTGGTGAATGAAGGACGCTGCACTATTCTCCGACTATTCACCAGAGACGTTTGTGACCGGCTAGAGAATTCTAATCCGATTCGTAAATACTATCACCAGGAAGTTATACCAAAATCCTGAATCAATATCTCTTACGCCCTGGATGCTTTACACATCTCTAGCTGTCTGTATCACTTGCGCTGCTACTTGTTGGTTTTTTAGTGAAAATGGGCATAAAATAAAACGCACCTGTCCAATATGATTTACCGCCGGGGAGGGAAGAAGAGAGTTTGATTCCATACAAGGGCAAAGAAGAAGAAGAAAGGATGCATAACCAAAGCTCAGGATACCCTTGCTAAAGTCTTACAACAGCTATATTATGACCCCCAAAGTCCAGCTGCTTACAGCGGGGTTGGTGCTCCATTACGGGCAGCACGTCAGCATGATTTACCTGTGTCACGTGACGATATAAAGACGTGGTTGGCTGAACAGGAGGCGTATACACTTCATCGGCCGGCTCGGCGACACTACGACAATAATAGATTTATTGTGGGCGGAATAGACAGTCAGTGGCAAGCTGATTTGGTTGACATGAGTAAACTAGCCAGGTATAATTCAGGCAACCGGTACTTGCTCACATGCATCGATATTCTTTCTAAATACGCTTGGGTAGTCCCCGTACCTACCAAGACAGGTTCTAATCTTATTGAAGCGTTTAAAAGAATATTCAAGTCTGGACGAAAACCATTATTTTTCCAAAGTGATGAAGGAACAGAGTTTCTCAACAAGCCATTTCAAACATTTTTAAAGAAGCATGGAAATTTTTATTTTCATACATTTAATGAAACGAAAGCCTCCGTAATTGAGCGGTTTAATCGCACCTTTAAAGGTCGCATGTATAGATACTTCACCACTAATAACACTCGACGTTACCTGGATGTTTCACTTGGCTTAACATAGGGTTACAATCGTGCGTATCAAAGCAGCATTCAGCGTGCCTCGATTACCGTTACAGCTGACAATGAACATGAAGTTCGGGCTATATTATATAGCTCTATGAAGTCCTGGTGCAGTCGGCGAATTTATCTGTATAAAATAGGAGATCTCGTTCGCATTAGTAAAGTCAAGAGAACTTTTAAGAAGTCTTACCTATCTAACTGGAGTCAAGAAATTTTCCGCGTTGTGGCACGGCATCCTCGGAAACCTGTGGTGTATACATTAGCTGATTTGAATGGAGAAAGACTCTTGGTGACATTTTATGAGACAGAACTCCAATCCGTTAAAACAACACTTGATACGTACTATCAAGTGGAGAGAGTATTAGATAGCAAAAAAGAACGTGTCAAAACATATTACTTAGTGAAATGGCGAATCTGGCCAGCTACTTTTAATTCATGGGTGCCAGCGAGAGATGTGAAAATGATTTAAAAACAGTTTTCATTGTACCTGTGCTCAGTCTCCTCTCACGATGCCTAAGTGTGTGGATGACTGCGTGCGAAGTCTGCGTGAGAATAAAGGGCCGACTATAATTGCTGGTGTCGCCCTGTTGTATATTAGATTGTTAATCGGTGGAGTAGGAATTGATTTAACATCCCAATTGACTGAAGACAAATATTTGTTACGCATCCTGCAAGAGCGACTGAACAAGACGCTATTTGATAAGTTATTGAGGAATAAGACGGAGCAGTTTCCTTAGGTATTTACCAGGTGTCACAGATTACTCGGGAGGACTGACATTGCCTCGATTTCTTCTTCTTCTCCGGTGCCTAGTCAAGCTCCAGCTTACCAAAGCCCGAACACAGCGCCTAGTATTCGAGATATTACTGGCCGAATTTGGTCTAGCGATATTACCGAGCAAACTAAGCGCAAGACTGAACTTACTACAGCACCTGTACAGGTGAATTCATCTCAGCACAGTACCGTAGACACTAAACCTACCAGCCCACCTGCTACAGCACCTGTGCAGGTGAATTCATCTCAACACAGTACCGTAAAGACTGCCCTTACGAGCCCACTTGCCCAGGTGAATTCATCTCAGCCATTTTCCTTCAACTTGACTTTGCCACTAAGCCCATGGATGTACGATGGAGCCACACATTTACCTGCCTTGTCAGCGGACCGACCGGAAGTGGGAAATCGGTCTTCGTCAAACGTGTTATAGAGCACGCTAGCCAGCTTATTCATCCATCTCTCCAGCGTGTAGTACGGTGTTACGGCGAATGGCAACCCATGTACGCTACCCTACCAAATGTCGAATTTCAAGGTGTACCAAGTTCGACAGCTTTTAATCCATAGGAACGGACTTTAGTAATTGTTGATTTTTTAATGGCTGAAGCAGGCGAGCGTGTAACAGCGCTATTTACGTAGGGAAGTCACCATCGTAACATCAGTGTGATCTACATTTTGCAGAATCTGTTTAACAAAAGCAAAGACAATAGAACGATTAGCTTAAACGCTCAGTATTTAGTCGTATTTAAAAACCCTTGAGACTCTTCTCAAATTACTACCATTGTCAAACAAATGGCGCCAGGTAAAACTCAGTACGTGCAAGAAGCCTTTAAAGATGCCACATCCGAATCTTACGGATATTTGGTTGTTGATTTCAAGCAAACTACACCCGATCACCTCCGTTTGCGTACGCATATTTTTTCTGATGATTTCATGCAGTTTGTCTACCTCCCCAAATCATAAAAATATGAACTTTCAGGAGGAATAACTCTCACAGGCATATGCAATAAAACCTCCCGACATATCACCTACTACGTCATTATATAATTAGACACTGACCATGTCAGCAAGATTACGTCGCTTTGCACCGTTGCTAAAACTTCTGGTCGAGGGTGACCGGCAGGTGAAGGACGCAATTCTTCGTGGACCTAATGCTGAATTTATTCGGTGTATATGCAAGGTTTGTAGGAACATGTTAAATGGAAATATCCCACTGACACCAGTTCAGAAGGGACGGTTACGTCGGCACAAGACATGTGCGTGCGTTAGTAAACAAGTGCACTCCGCTCCATCACAAATGGACCATTATACAGAGAGGTGGTTTTCTAATAGCCCCTGCTCTCCAAGCTCTCATTAAGAACCGTGCTCTCCTTACCTCGGTTGTGGGTCAACTGGAAAAGGGTTGGCGTCGTTAAGAAAAAGAAAATAAATGTCTCATATGAATAAAATGGCCCTAGTTGAACCTCTTTTGTTGGAAGGATTGCTTCTGCCCACTTCACCTTACCCTGTGCCGCCTACTGTCAAACTCCTCAACACATTAGATGGAGATATGGAAAGAATTTTAAAGAATGGGACATTGTCATGTGAAGATAAAATTCACCAGTACCAACAAGTCCTTCAACGCTACTTGACATTTCACAACCAGTATCAGCAGTCTCAACCCCCTACCGCCGCCGCCACTAGCTAAGCCAGCTACAACCCTACCTGTTCCTTCACCTGCTACATCCGTACCCCCACAAGCACTTGGGACCGTACAAAAAAAGGAGACGGAAGAAACAAACTTACGGCATCAGCCAGAAGGCATGTTGACGCCTCATAAACCAAAGAGGTAATCTCCAATTTCCCAGTATAAGAAGCGTAAATCAAAGCCTAAAACAATAGCTGAATGGGAACGACTACAGGAGGCACTAGGGTATATAATCCCCCCCCCCAAGACTCCATCTCGTGGTAATTAAAAGCCCAAACGTAAAATTACCAAACCTCTGCGGTGGTCCCCTTATTAAAAACGTGGTTACCCACGCTATAAAGTTAGTTGGACTCTGAGACGTGAGATAAACAACATGTTTTATATGACGTTACCGAGTAACAGCTCGATGGACTATTTCCCAAATAATACATTAGCTAATTACACAACTCAACTACCTAGACCGATTCATCTCTCAGGTGACTGGGAGTGTGGTTTAGAGGAAATGCAGTATCCGCGATTGTGGTCTAATGTCGCAGTTGGTGAGATCTGGTTTACGGTGCACAAGGACGATCTCGTTGGTAACGAGCGAGTTGTATTACCCAAATGTTATTACCCGACACCGGAAGCTATCACCTCAGCCCTCAACGCCCAACTGATGAATAGTAATAGCGCTTTTCTTAGACCTAAAGCAGGTGCTACTCCGTGCAGTAGCTGTTCGTGGGACGTCTGGGGATCATGTCAGCAAGTCCTTTTCACATATTAAGTATGTTCCTGTACTCAAGAAGAATTTTTCGACCATTGAAATAGATATTAGGGATGAAACAGGTAAACCCGTCCCATTTGTGCATGGGAAAGTGTTGGTAACACTTCATTTTCGAGAGCGGCGGAGCCTGCCTCTTGTCTAACACGTGACAAAAAAAAACAAAATTCAAAAAACTTGACGCTGACCGCACGAGGATTCGAACCTGTGATCTTCCACTCGCTCATACAGGATGTCAGATACACATCAACCTTACATCACGTACTACTGCAACCAAGCTGGGGACGGTAATTTCCCTGTCTTTCATGGGGCTCCGATACAACGAGATCATGGATTAGGGAATGTTCTAGGTGCTCTTATCAAAGGGCCTCTGGTGCCCATTGCCGAAAACCTCGTGAGAAAAACGGTGCTAGGGACGGCTCTGGGGGTTGCCTGTGATACGCTGTTTCGCCGCAAGTCACTGGGGGAATCCCTGAAACAGCGTAGTAAGGTCGCTGGTAAAGAACTGCTAGCGACTGCTAAACGTGCACTCGTGGCGAAAGCCCGTCGTATTCCAGATACACCCAGGGAAAGGCGACGTCCGCCAGGTAAACCAGCTCACCGGGGGCCTATAAAACACTCCGCTGTACCTAACCGCCTCAGTCAGCGTAGGAGACGTTATTTGTTAAACAATGTCACGGTTCGAGTGCGTCTGGCGCGGAGGGGACACACCTTTGCAATTATATCAACATCTCAACATGGAGAGGGAGACAATGCCGAGGAGGCAGATTACAAGCCAGTCCTTGAGGAAGTGACAGTGTTTATACGGAAAATCAAAATCGCCCCAGGTGTTCTGCCAGGGCATTTGGAGAAAAGCCTTGCAGAAAGCCCCAGCCAAGTACCCAATTCGCCGTGTATTGACCAAGTATTTCAGCATAGGTATAGGACATACCACAGTGAATGAGCAAAACCTATTTTTAGACACTCTTCCCCAGCTTCTCGTCATAGGATGTGTACGAAACACCATATTTAAAGGACAATACACACAAAATCTCTTCGGCTTCTACCACTATAACATAAGTCACGTGGCCTTACACGTGAACGGACGCCAGATACCAGCCAAGCCACTCACTCCCGATTTTGCCAGTGATAATTACATCCGTTCTTATATGAACTTATTTGCTGCTACAGGTAAAGCTGGGTTAGATGCAGGAAATGATATCAAATATACCGATTTTGGAGCAGGGTACACTCTGTTCCCTTTTGATTTGACCGCTGACCAGCACGACGACCAACAGTTGAACGTCAGTCAGAAGGGTGATCTCCGCTTGGAAATGCGATTTCCCCAACCTCTACTTAAATCTACTACCATCATTTGCTACGCTGAATTCCAAAATATCATTGAGATTGATAAGACTCGTACAGTCTTGTGTGATTTCACCAATTAAACAAAAAATATCGACGTTGACTGCTCCAGGATTTGAACTCCCAACTTCAATCGTGATCTCATACTTCTAACAAATGACGTCATGAACAGCGAACAATTATTACAATGTCTTCAAACGGATCCTTATACACGTGACTTGGTGCAAGGTGTGCTCCCTTGGGATGATTTACCTGAACGAATGCCACATCGATCTACTATATATGTATTAAACACCGATCCCTGTACGAAACCTGGTACACATTGGATTGCATTACATATAGATTATGAGGAAACCACACACCACTTGTCTGGAGATTATTTTGACTCTTATGCACTTCCACCCTGGCGTAAAGAGGTAGAGACGTGGCTAAATCGGGGTACGAACCATTGGCAATCGAATCACCGTCCTATACAATACTTAAATATCGCTATGTGCGGTTAATATTGTTTGTATTTTGCACTTCATCGAGCGAGAGGACAAACAATGAACTGTAGTACGCAAACGTTTAATTCTCCATCCACAGATTATACCAATGATCTATTGGTTTATGACTGGGCCGAAAGAATGTTCGGTATCCACCCACCTATCTTTGGTGATTACAACACATAGATGTGCATTTTTACGAAGATTGTAATAAATCATAATTGAATGAAATTAATCGGACATTTTTTTATCTGTTCTTCCATGTTTATTGTTGTACAAGCGTATGCGTATAATAAGGAATATGTTAGTATAATATTGCACAGAGGCTGTATTTGCTGATTAGAACAATGCATATATATACATTGATGCGTGTTGTTGTTTACTCCTTTGCAGGAAAATTTATCACCATCCCCACTGTCCCCAGCGTAGCAGTAATATGTTTTGGAACATAAAACGATAATACCATCTCCACTCCATTCTACTTTAAACAGACCAGGCGTACGTTTGTCATGCTTATAATAATCTCCACGAGATTACCAGCGAACACGTTCAGCCTCGTATGCTTCTCGTAGCTCAGGTTTAACCAAGGATTCCCAATTACGATCCGACCATGCAATGTATGCTGAATCTGTATCTGTCTCCACGAGTTGATAATCACTGGAATGAAAATATTTTGCTAGGAAATAGGAATAGAATTCCAGAATGCGGAATTTGGCATACTGATATATCATACACCATATCTGTAAGGGTAAATTATATGAGATCCGTTTCTTAGGGCACGCGACCTCATACGTATCATCATCGATTTCCTCCACGTTAATACACGTATCTGAATTGACTAATTTCCGAGCTTTCTCTAGCGTGAACACTTTCACATTCACATGGCGATCTTGATTAGTAATTGTCTTTCCATACCCCGAATTTCCTAATAGCTTCATCGTTTCACCTATTAACACCTTGCTGGGATCTACATCCCCTTGACGTCGTGTTTGAGTCACGTGATCAGCAAAGGTGCGAAAGCAGATTTCAGGTGTGTATTGCACAGCTTGATACACGCGAGTTACAACCAATCCATGAGCCAAATACCATCTCAGCAAGAGAATTTTCGTCCCACACATACTTCCGATTAATGTATGGCGGGGCTGGGTCATAATATTATTGAACTTGGCATATTCTTTCATAGTCGGACCGATATCTTCTACAGTGACATTTTCGTTTTTAAATATCGGCGGACATTCAGCGAAGTTTATACTAATTCTTGGGGGACACGAATGTCACATTCCACAAACCCATACAGTTGCTGGTCTATAACTGATTTTAATAATTGATCTTCAGTAAGATGAGCTGGTGGAGGAGTATAGTAATGTCGGAGAAATGATTGAAGGGCAGGGTCAGTCCGCTTTTCCTGAAGAAAAAAAACATTCCCATGTTTTCTCAACCTGGAAGTTGAGATGCTCGAAAAATGCTCGGTGCTCATTCGACTCGTTCTGAAGTTCTTCCGGTGAAAGACCATGCCTAGTGTTATAGCGGAGCTCATCTGTTGAAGTATAGTTGAGATGACACCCATGGAAATGCCAGTAACATCCGTGGAACTGCAACGATACAAGCATACATATATATATATAAGTATAAAGCATGTACATTGTATAAAGCATGTACATATATATATATATATATATATATATATATATATATATATATATATATATATATATATATATATATATATATATATTTTCCACATGTTATAAATTATAACGCTACATTTACCCAATCTTTTTTTTTTCCATACATAGATAATTATCTTATATATATTACATATATATGACATAATACATTACCTGGAAAATAGTGCGTAGACCGTTCACCACAGCAAAGCCGTCAACAGGGAGCCGACGATCGCCAGTTCTCCGTTCCACATCGTTTAGCCGATGACGAATAGGGACGCCCCGCTGAGCCGCTTGCCAGTTTAGCCACTGTTCAGCCAGTCGATGATTTTTTGACTCCTTCGGATAAAATTTTATAGTGTCTTGTCTCTCTTCTTCTATGGGTAGCTAGCGGATATAATGCCCAGCAGGCATAGGTGATGCTAAGCAAGCTAGGTATAACGCATTAGCGTCAAAACTGACAATTCCCTGGCATAATTTTCCTCCCTTAATACGAGTCACTCCCTTCTCATGATAGCGATGAAATACAATACCTGGGCCCCCGACAATATTCGATCTCAGACATTGATAAAGATCTTTATCTGCTTCACCTACTAAGGAAAAATAAGTTGGGAGATTTTGAAAAAAAGTAACGTAAAGTGACCCCAGGAATACTAATGCAGTCTTTAAATATATCTACACACATCGTTTGATAAAACGCTGACATCTTCCCCTAAGCTTCAAGAAATGGAATGACGCCGGGATTGTTGTACCAAATCAGAAAATCAGGAAGGGTTCTCATCCCATGTGATTGCCACACATTCTCCAAAGCACGGAAGTCTTGTTCAGAGGAAAACTTGTTATGGAAAGCTTCACGCGGCGGCAGAGTTGTCTCATCTAAACGTGCTAAACTATCCACGTATTCGTAACAAAACTGTAATTTGGTCAACTGACATTCATAAGCTTTGACCCATTTATCATAACTATAATTCGGGGCTAAATAATTTCGCACGTCTAATAATCTCAGCTGACCTGTAAACACGCTCATGTGCTCATTGATCCGCTTGATAACGTGTTTTAACCCATCCGCTTTCACTAAATACGGATACAGCTGTCGCTTTATTAAACTAAAATCATATTTCTCAGAATTAAAACCCAAAACAGGGAGTTCGGTCAGGTATGTTACAAATCGCTCCTTGAGTTTTTCTGTGTAAGATTTCTGTTTGGTTTCACAGGTAAAAGTCACATAGTGCGGCTATACCTATACACTCATCCAAGCTGTCTAACACGTGATGGTAATGTTGACACAACAGCCTAAAACTAGCTTCACTGATCTCAGTGAGATATGCCATCATAGTTTCAATCAAAGCGTGCTGATCACACGTTGATACAAAACACATCGGTTTGTCATATCCAGGAACGTTACTGTTAACAGACACGCTCATGGGAATATGGAGGGCAGTCCATTCTGTGTTTTCACCACTGTTGGCTGCAGATGGATCTAATTTTTGGAGATATGCCTCAAAATGAAAACAAGCTCGAAAACAGTGGCTTTAGTTTTAAACACACCGCCTGGATACACTCGTTTGATAACCCCATCACAAGTCCGTGCATGCCGTTTTAATTTCCAGGCCTTGGGAAATGCTTTATGACAAACCCTGCACAGATAAGAACGAGCGCATAAATTCATATCTTTCACCACGCTAAAATGCTTCTGGCGTAAATTAAGAGTTAAAGTAGTAGTGTATCGCTTGGCAGACCGATAAAGACTCTCGGCGCACACATCTTTATCAACCACTACCACTTCATACACAAATATGTTTAAGTTAAATAATCCTCCAAAAAAGACAGTTCGCTGAACGGGACACCTCGGAAATACCTGGCTTCCATACCTTTAGCTTTCAAGTAAATTTTTAAATAACCCTTAGCTTTAACTGTACAGTATCTGGGGTTAGCGTTGTCTAGGTGAAAGGCTAAGCAACGGAAGAAACACAAATGATCATCGTAAGCACCATGTCCTCCACTCACCATGCTGTGCAAGCCTTTGTTATTCCGCACGTGCGCAGGTAAATCTACCGGTTCGCCGATGGGTGTGGCAAGTGGTTTATGCACATAAAACGCAACATTAGTCACACTATCTACCACCCATTAGGTATTTGGGCGCTGTTGCCGGGTTGATTCGATCGGATCGATATCTGACAAATCAGCAGTAAGTGTTTGTATATCTCCATAGGTGTGAACATACCGACATTCTGAGAGTATTCTTGTATTTGTACTCGGATAGAAATAACGCAATTGGTCCGTATCTCGATGACGTAAAATGAAACCGTAAGCTAGGTTGATACGGAAAGCTGAAGGCTGGTCAAGAAACACCTGTTCCAGGTGTGTAGCTAAAAGATAGAGTCCCTTGATTCGGAAATTATACACATCCTGCAAAGGCCGATGGCGATGAAATTGCTGGCGGATAGCGCCCCAGTGACGTTGATATACGTCACGTAATGGTGGGTCTGTAGGTAACTCGTCATATGAAGGTGTGATGGGGTCCGAGGGAAATGAATTAGATTCGTTATTGAGGGCAACTTGGCCCTTTACATTACAGACAGAGGCGGTATGAAATTCACCCTGATCCTCTAAGGCGCTGTCTGGCCCCAGCGGACTAAACACAGCCTCAGGTGAAGGCGCTTGATTGACAGGTGAGAGTAATGAGGAGTCCTTGGAGCGCTAGGATCTAGCAGCAGACTGACCCCGGCGGTTTGATGCTGAAGCAGTTACACGACCTCCAGTCTGTGAAATGGGCTGCACCTGCAAAACAAATAGAAAAACAAACCGAAATCATAAAATATGGCGAGTCTTACGTTTCAAAGGGAGCAACTCGTACCGCCATATTCCTAATATTTAATAGCTTACCGTATGCGCATAAATATATCACACAAAGTGTATACCTTATCAGTTTAACCTAGAACACAGGTGAGAACGGACGTCATGCCTCTCAAGAAGAAACGAAATCGATCCAGGAAATACAATATATACAAGCGTCGAGCTCGGGGGAAGAAGACGACAAGGGGAAATAATTTACAGCTAGCTGTGCGGCGAAAATTCCGACATCGGAGACTTAGAAATAGCTATGAATTGTCTGGAGATTTCTACCGCCGTGTAACCCATACCTAGTGATTTTTGACAACCCAACGAAGACAAAACGAACCAACCAACCACCCAACCCGACCTGACCATAGACCTTATAAATAAAAGGTCGCCCTATTCTGTCGAAAGAGTTTTTCTAATAGAAAAGCACTACATTATTTTCACAGTTACTTATTTGTCTTTTATATGTGTCAAATAAATAATATATGTTTTGTGTTGTGTACATCGTAATTATACTCTATTATATATGAACAGATTGTATTATGTCTGTATTATTAAATTTTATATGTGTACAGGAATATATATATATACATGCGTGTATTTAAAATACGCAGTTCACATAGGCGATATTGCTATGTTAGTAAAACACAGGGATTGAAAATCCACAGCCGCTGGTACGACATAGCCCCTCTCACCCAATCAAATGCTCGGAATTTTGCTCTCTATTCGGTCCGCAGCGTTGCCAAACTTTACAAGCCTGCCAATTCATATAAAAGGGAAACTCAGTTACATGTACTCGTTATGCAGAATTTTATCCGAGCGATTATGCAAAGCAACAATTGAAGAAGACAAGGTGAATCAGCATTCCATTTCGCTCTGCGGAAACGGGTGGAAAGACTGGAAACCCGATACAGAGAACTGAATGAAATCCACAAGCAAGCCTTAGCAGGTGAAGGCGGATTGTTCGGAGAGAAGCAAATGATAGATATTCAAGAGGCTCGCTCCGCATTGGAATATGCACGGGAAAAGTTACATAAAGCCGAACGTGGGTTACGGGAGCATACCTGCCAGAGCCAAACTGCGGTCCCGAATAAAGCTGAGCTAAGCTAAGCTAAGCTACCCAACCATCTCCAACAGCCCTTGTAAGGGCTAACCAATTTCCCCGAAAGGTTTGCTTTCGAAATCTAAGCACGATATATATATATATATATATGGCTTATGTATGTTTCATTTAATGTCTGTGATTTTGTCCCCTTTATGTAAAACAAAACCAAAATTAGTCCCTCACATCCAAGCTCGTTTCATCTTTATGATAGGGATGTAGATACATGCACATACACCCAATTATACCAGGTTTTCATCCGCATATAACGCTTGCATTTACATCCATCCTAGAAAAAGAAAAAAAATTACGTGTATTACGACCGTGTATATACCCTTTCTAATTATTAAATTTATATGTCAAGACTAAATGCTGATATTTTCACACTGCATTTGTTTTTTTTTTATATTTCTGTACATAAAAGTAAGCTAATGATACCTCTCTACATGAACGCATAGTCCTTTGTACTGTATGAACCTACGACAGGGAAACATTGTTTTTAATATCAGCACAATATACTACAAGGCAAACCGCTATGCTATAGTGAAACACAAGGATTGAAAATTTCCTAGCACTGCTCAGACATCGCCCACTATCGACCAATCAGAACAGCAGAATTTGCCTTGCCTCCAGCTCGTACCGATAGAGCATACATCTACTGTTGTACTTCTCTAGGGGTGTAAAACACCAATTATCTCTTTACGTCTTTCATATTTTATACCCACGCTGACGAATTATGTATATTAAGGACTTTTATTTTTTAATTATTAAGATTATATCTCAATTAAAGTTGATATTTAACCCTATATTCTTATATTTCCAACCAAAAAAGAGACACGGTAAAAACACAATGCTTGTAAATGCAGAAGCCCACGTGACCACTATAAACCAATGGGAAATGGTGAAATTGCTCTCTCTGACCGTCGCACTTTTTTGCCATGCTACTGGAGTTTACAAGCATCGGTATATTTATTTCATAAAAACAACTCCTGGAGTACACCCATCCGCACGTTTGTTTTTTTTTCACCAATCACTGCTCAGATAATTCTAAAACCACTGCTTTCGTTTAGATCCGCGCTGCTATTATATAGTCGATGAGCATTGGTGACAGACGTACAGTCACTCTACTGCATTTCTGCGGGAGATGATTTCACGACAAAAACCCAGAGAGAGAGGAAGATTATGGATTCACTCACGGAGATGATCATTCGATTACGAGACTGCCCCAGCATCGTAGTACGCACAGGGGACCCCGAAACGGATGGACTACCGTTATGGCGATTCCTCCTGAAGAAACGACTGGAATACTTTTACAAGGAGTATGAAACAGCCTATTTAAAATACATGGAAGCCTTGGAGAGAGAAGTTATGGTGGGACCAGGACCAGAGTTTACAAGACTGCTCCAGTTACACGCAGCAGAGGTGAACGAAGTGGAGTACACCATGGAAAGGAATCGTGTGAGACTTTTACGTGCGCAGGTGGATTATAGACATTTGGGAGAGCCACCCAACAACGACAACAACAAGAACTAAGTTTCATAACCAGGTGTATCCGTGGCAGCTGGCTGGCTGAGGATCTCTTAGTCTTCACGAATCGTGGCAAGGCCTTGTTCTTCGTACAGTTTGCCAAGCACTTCTCGTAAATGATAACTGCTACATCATTGCACTCCACATCAAATTATTTAGAATGGTGTTCTCCGCTGCAGTGAGAGGAATAGGAGGTGGTGGAAAAGTTGGAATGTAAATGCCGTATCTTTCCTTTGCGGATTTTAACCTCAAGATGTCCTCTGCCCTCACCGATTGGAATGTAAATGCCGTATCTTTCTTGGCTGGCTTTTAACCTCAAGATGTCCTCTAACCTCACCGATTCATTGGAAACCTCCTGCATCTCTGGAATGTACATGTAGTAGCTTTTGAAACCTCTGTAGGTTTTAGCCTCACCATGTCTTTTAGCCTCACCAAATCAATAGAAACCTCCTGTGTATGGACCCTAGGAAAGATGTCTATACCGCAGCTTTTCCTTCCTCGTCTTCTCTCGACCATCGGATTCACACCGCCATGTTTAATCGGTGATAATCAGTGACAAGATGTATCTACCGTGGCTTTCCTTCCTCGTCCTACCGCCCCTTCTTATCTCCCATATCCAAAGGCTCTTTTCAGAGCCACCCACCCTGTCGAAAGGACTTTCCGAAATATGAACACTATGGTTTTTTTTGCATGTTTTTGGATGTTTTGACTATTTTGGGGTTATTTTATTTATTTATTTATTGGTTATTTGTTGTGATTTTTATATTTTGTCTACGCCTGACGTTGCCAACCCCAGTTTATTGTACACTGGGTGGCCTAGGCTGTTCACAGTGTAGTATAATTTGTGAGCACCTGCAGGTTACCCAGTGCACGATGGACACTCCAGAGATGGATCAAGCACAACCACGCTTCAAGCACAACCTCACATTATACTACACCCGTGGACATTGTCTATTTATAACTGTCGATGGTCACAGGTGTAGTTAGTGTGCAACGCTGAACTCGACCTACCAGAAAAACCTACACGGGCGGAGCAGTGGCTATATGCGAGGGACACTAAACTATCCCCGTTATATGGGCATTATAATTATAACTGTTCATGTATTGTCGTTGAGTATAGTGTTCCATCTCCTCAACACCACCTACCTGGAAAATGTACTCCAATGGACCAATGTTACCCGGTGCACGATGGACCATGTCAACACTCCAGAGATGGATCAAGCACAACCACGCTGTACACTATGCTACATCCTTGGCTTTCTACGTTGTCTATTTGTAACTGTGGACCGCCACAGACGTAGTTAGTGTGCGATGGCCAACTCCACCTACCAGAAAAACCTACACGGACGGAGCAGTGGCCATATGGGAG
Organism: Acanthopleura granulata; assembly: GCA_016165875.1. Lineage (NCBI taxonomy): Eukaryota > Metazoa > Mollusca > Polyplacophora > Chitonida > Chitonidae > Acanthopleura > Acanthopleura granulata. The sequence goes on along the minus strand of JABBOT010000023.1, from coordinate 939,584 downwards.
GGACACTAAACTGTCCCTCGGTACATTGAGATTATAATTATAACTATCAATGTATTGGGGGAGAGTATATGCATCACCCCCTTAACAGCACCTACTTGGAAAATCTAAGCCAATGGACCAATGGGTATATGCCTGGTACGCTTTACAGGGCCTATGTTCGTTAACATTATTTAAACTGTTACGAACATAGGGGCCTGTACATTTGTCCCACGCCCTCAATACCGATGGGTATATGGCTGGTACACTTCACGAAGCCTATGTACATTCACATTATTTTAATTGTCAATGCTCATAAGCTCTGTACATCGTACCACCCCCCTCAACACCGACTACCCCTGAAAACCCTACACCGATGGATAAATGCTTGTTTGTTTTTTTCATGTACTCTCTGTTATGTATTGTGTTTCTTTGTTATTTATATGTCTGTCTGTGATTTGTCGTGACATCACACACCGTGATGTCACATAATGAAACAAAGCTTAGCCCCTAACATTCACTCCCCTTAACATATCATATATATAAATATAAATACGACACACTGTGCTCTGAAAATGTATACTCACAACAGTATAATATATATATATATATATATATATATATATATATATATATATATATATATATATATATATGTACTCACCAGTCTTTCTCCATCCATATCACTTTCCTCTCCGTGTCGAGTTCGATGATAATGCCTTTCCAGGTTAAACATACGGGTAGCACAAGAGTTACAACTATACGTACAGCTCCCCGATCCATGAACTTCCCGCTTGTGACGATTTAGCGTTTGATGTGCCATTAAAACACGCGAACACAAATCACAGGTAAATCCCATCATTTAACAACCTCCTCCACTCATACACGCCTACGTGCTTATACACTGCCAAGCACAGTGAAAAATGACAATCACCCCCACTTTTTATACCTTTTAATGTTATTATCACGTGTACACCGCATGTTAGGAAAAAAAACAAATAACACCTTCCACCTTACCAAAACCTATGACGTCATAAAGGTAACCCACCCATGCACCTGATCACGCCCACACCACGTGATAGGGAAAAAACTACACTCTACCTTACCAAAACATATGACGTCATATGACGTCACCACGGTACCTCCCAGGTTAAAAGATAGGAATGAGCGGTGTAGGCCACATTGTATACTACTTACATGTTCTCTGTCTTCTAAAATATTCATTTATTGTTTTTTGCCTGACATATTTTTGGGTGGTCCAATATGTATGTGATGAAAACATTTCACAAGACATGCATACATACATATATTCGTTTACATGGCGGCTCCATTTCATGGAATGATTTGCGCCAAGGCAATAGGGTGTATTTCAGGGATTTAGGCTGCTCTAATCAATCCTAGTCAACCCGCAGAGAACTACTGCCACAATGCTGTAAAATAAAATCCTACTTAAATAATTTCACACGGCTTCGAAAACCAAACCTGCATTCCTCGGTGGACAGAGCACAGTCCTCAGAGTTGGGCCAATAATTCCCGCGTCTACAAGATCAGAAAAGAATATTTGCCTCTGAGCACTGTGCTGCGGACACACGAGTAAGACATGATGGATGGTCTCCTCAGCCTGACAAACATCACACAGACTTGAATCTGGATATCCATATCATTGTCAGTCAATAGAATTAGTTTGTGGTCTGGGTTTGGGGATAGATGATTTCGGGTGTGACACATGCTCAAGGTCTTTAGGTGCCTGGGAACACTCCAGATTGTTTTGGTCGGACTGTACATGGTCGGGATAAGTGAGTTCGGGACGAGCGTTGTGGATAGATTTTAAAGCTGCGGAGTACGAGATATTCTCGGTAATTCTGATATACTGAGCCTTACTTGCCTCCTTCCTAGCAGGACAGCCGAGATAAGCAGCACTATGGCTACCTCCACAGTTGACACATTTGGGGGAGGCTATGTTTGACATTGTTCAAAGTCATGAGAGCCACCACAGCGGGAGCAGCGAGAGGAACCTCTACAAGATTTCGCCGTATGATTTAGGCGCTGGCAACGAAAACATCTCAACACAGGAGGGATATAACGCTTTACAGTAAATTTCTCAAATCCAAACAGCACTTCCGTTGGAAGGTCGTCTCGATCAAAATAAAGCAAAATGTAAGATGATACCTGATGATCTTTACCCTTTTTCATCCGTTCAGCTTTAATGATTTCCAAAGCTGTTACACTTTTTCAAACACCATATATGACACCCTTACATGACGACATGGATGGCTGGCAGCATTGTATGTCTTTGCCCATTATTGATGTCAGCCTTAGCAAACGCTTGATCTGGCCCCTGTCAGAGCATGTTACCTGCAAGTCAAGTAATGGCAGTCTTTTCACGGACTTCACCCTCCCAACAACTTCATGTAAGGCTTCACCAAATTTTACAGGATTCAACGACCACACAGGGAATCCACCCACGCCAGACATGACAACATCTAAACTACAGTTTGTTTCAGCTTCTCGTGCTTTCTTTCCGCCCTCGCCTTCCTCACTCTCATTTCTATTTCGTATCCGCTTGCCCCGCCCTGAAGGTCGCTCAAATGTAGCTCAAAAGACTAACAGTAGCCTAAATAAACTAGGTGCAAGCACAGTGACATTATTTACAAGACAGTTAGGAGAAAGGAGGGGTGCCTGTGGGGCGACTCAAGAGACCGAGGTGAAAGGCGAAAGGAGCCCTTGTTAGTTCAAGAGTAACAGTGCAATGTACAAGAATCAGCTAACCTCTCAGAACAATGGATCATTTATGCTACAAAATCACTTTAGACTATATACAATCACGCTAACCTACTTAACTATATACATTTACTTTGAAAATTACACAGATTTAGCCAGGTACAAGCAACTGGACTGCAACAACAACATAAGCTCAGCTTACAAGTGGAAAAACTCCCGCTTGCTGACCCACCGCCTCTCCTCCCTTTCCCAGGTACAATAAGTTTCTATTTCACAAGGCCTCACATTTTTAACAATGTAAATGACAGAATTTGTCTGATGAAGGACAACATTCAGATGTAACATGAGGCAGCATGTTACCATGGAAAAAGGAGGTAACTTGTGCAGGCTATAAATAAAGACAGGTTCAGTTTCAAATCCTGTCCCCTGTTCACAATGTACTACTGCTCAGTGACCTTGACAGGAGCATCAGATATGTTGATGATAATGGCCATCACGATATCCATGCGTGACCGTTATGACAGCTGGGACACAGGAAACCGAGGGTCAATCTGCCGCGCCCAGGCATTTAGCCCTCCCTGTAGGTCTTTGACAGTGACCGGACAGTCCCGAAGGTGATATCTTAAGCTATTAACAGCCAGCTGGAAATCGTTCCCGAGACGACAAACCATGACAATTGGAATCGTAAAATCGTGTTGTTGGAATTTTTTCCCTTGTTCCGCAGTGATTTCACTCATTCTACAACCTGGTTAGAGTTCTGTAGCTCCTATAAGGGTATATCTGGGAACTATTCAGGCCAACTGAATCAAAACCAGCCTGTTTTATGATTACTAATCATGATAAACATGTACCAGGGCTTGTATTCTTAGGGTAACAGACATGACTCTTTTCTTGCTAACTTTGGATTACTTCTGGGGAGGTATGAGGATACAAATGGAATCGATGATGCAACTGAAATAGAGAAACAAACATTATTGCAAACTAAATTATTTTATCAACTACATGTGTCTGTAAGACAGTCCATGCAGGCTCCTTTAAATCTTAGCGTCTGTTGCTGTCAGTTAAACACGGGAAGGTCTGCTAGCAACCTGCAAATGGTCATGGGTTTCTCCCCTGTGCTCTGCTCGGTTTCCTCCCACCATCATGTTGGCCGCCATCGTATAGGTGAAATATTCATGAGCACGACTTAAAACTCTAATGACAATGTAGTACAGACAGTCCAGGCACTGAGATATCAACGTTTATGCAAAAAAAGACACTGGATCCCATCTCAGAAAGGGCAAACTTTCAGTAAGGATACTTATGGCTGGTTGTGGAAGTTTACAGATGTGAAGCTCGACTGGTTGCCGGGCATCCACCAGTACTTCAACATCGTACTGTACTCCTGGGTTGGAATAAGTTAGAAAAGGGGAGATAGCTCAGGAAAACATAAACGTGACAGCATACAGGTGAATGCTGGTTGTGGACGGTTACCTTGTCCAGCTTCACTGCTTGCTGGACGTCCACTAAGACATGGGGAGTGGGCTTGTTCAACATCTAATAGGACTTCTGAGTGGGGACAGGTCCGAAATGGGGAGATAACTCCGGAGGACGTAATCATGACAGTATTTATACATAAAGAGTGGACTCCTCCAACATCTGACTGTCCTTCTGTTTCGGAACAAGTCACAAAAGGGGGGATAACTCAGGGGAAAGTAAACAGTATTACACATGAATGCGACTGAAACTCTGGAAATGTCAGTAAATATCTTATTTGAAAAATATAACCTTAATTTCATTCTAGAATGGAAAGATAGGTAATCAAGAAACATATTCTTCCAATTATCAGAACACCCGATATGCTCATTTTAGATAACATACATGTAATTGTTACAGGAATAAAAAGTTTCTTTTTTCTCCCGTGTTTAGACCCTCTTATGACTAACATATATACATCTTTACTCCTTCATAAGTTTGGAGAGAGATGTAATATTTTGCTTTCAGCAGGACTAATATCTGTCGCAATCATTACAAAAACTAGGCTAACAAACTGTATCATGATAAATTAAATATGTCGGACATAGAGATTTTTGTTGCTGCTTCAAGAGAGTAATCATACCTACTGAAGTGGGCTTCTGTTTAGTGGTTCAAACAATTTCATGTGAAACATTGCAAATCCCATCGTCATTCGAAGATGCTGTAACTTTATGAATTCTTCACAACACATACATGTAAATATCAACTGAATACAAAAGTATTCAACCATTATTACATTTTGTCCCAAAAGGTAAATTAGCTGGACTGAAATTCTGTCCTCTGGCTGCAGCACATATCTGGCTTGTTGCTGTTGGATAACAAAATGTGTGCATAAGAATTTGACGAAGCAAACATTTAGGTACTGATAGTACAGGTCTTCCTCCAATAATGGAGGAATGTCACAGTAATGAGAATTATCATTCTGACGACTTTGAATGTTGAACGTCATCCCGATTAAATGATCGTTGTGACGTCACACTATTGATTGAACAGTACATTATTTTTCACGCATCTACCCTTGATAGTTTGTTGGTCGGTGTAATATCACACCCGTGTGCAAAGTCTGTTAAGTGCAGAAGTGAAGCATGGGGCTCAATCCTATGAGACCTTGTTCTTGAATTTATCCAAGGTACAGTAATAGCCTTCAAAAGTGTAAGGTAATCATAGTATAATATTTTCTGTTATACACATAATAGCAAGACTTCAAATCCAAATTGTCGCCACAATATGGCTGAGATACTGCTGACGTGGCAATTCAGCCATAATCATTCATTCATTCATTAAAATCCAAATTGGGTGATTTTAACCCACATAAATAAAAAGGATATTTCAAATCTTATGATTAATGTATTAAATGTCTGATTTATTCAGACAGGAAATCTGATGCAATCAAAAATGAAAAGTTAAAATTTTTATTTTGAGTTTTACGCTGTCCAAAATATCATTTATCTTTTGCTGATTGCGTAATACAGTTGGAGTATTAATTGTATTAATGTATTGTATTAATACATAATACATATGTGTGTCCTTTTAAAACTGCCTCATGCCAAAACTATAACAGAAGCGTCTTATCCAGTCAAAGTCTTCCAAATCATATAATCAGCTTAAAGGGCGTGGGGTTGATCTGTCTGTAAAGGCAAACAATATTTCAACTAGTAAAATTATTTGCACAAACTACTGCTTTTATGGATCTTAACACTGACTTCTGTGTCGTTGAGCATGAAGAACAAGCAAAGCAGCCACCCTGTACAATGTGTTCTTAGAAATCGTGAATAACAGTACGCACGAAGACTCTACATTAATGAAAAATCATGGACGACATGGCCCTTGTTACATTGTTTTTCAAGACAGAGAAATCTCTGGCAACTGTACATTCGTAGAAAATAATCACCGAGGCACTCTGCGTAGAGTGTAGGAATGTACAGTTGACACGTACTGTCACCATCTAACAATCTGAAACCATAGGAAGTTAAATATTCTTTATTTACATGTATTATAATTTAGTGTATCACTTTATTCAAAAATTTTTCACTAATACATGACAGTGCTAAAGACTTAAGGGAGTCAAGGGAGAAAACCAGGTGCAGCTGCAAGGTAACCACAGTCCTTTGTTAGGTACCTGACAAATCTATACTGGTGTAAAGCTGTGGCCAAAACCTGTAGGAACAGGACTCGTTCAGGAGAAGTTTCAATACAATCTTTTATCCAGGGCCATTATACATGCACTTTCACCAGGAATCATTAGTTCAAGCGTGAATATGATAAACACTTCATTACTTGAATCGATTGCAATTAAGTTCTGCTAGGTGTATGAAAAAAAATATTATTAGGCCTACAAGTAACATAATTTTTTCTCGGAAGAGACACGGTGTACTTCCAGAAAAACTACAATTCGATACCTCTAACAATAAATAAAAATAGGAAATTTGCAACATTTGAAGATACTGAATGAGAAAGAAAGATTGGAAGCCATTTCACTCTTCCTGACCATTTTAAACACCTGTGTTCATTTATGGCATCCAACATTTAAACACAGTTGCAAGAGTTGCGCAGTGTTTGAAAAGATCCCCACATCCCTTCCACAGTCATTTTGTGTGGCTAACACAGATACCTCACATGTACATGTACGTAGATATTGGAAAAGGTGGAGTTCAGTTGTCAAAAAACAACGAAAAAAAACGCAAACATGACTAGAGAATTCTGATTTTCATATACCGTGGCCGTCAAATTAGTTGCTTTACCTAATCACAAGTTTAGTGCCAGATTCAACGGGTGAGTGAGAGAAAAACTCGAAAGATCTGTAGCCTTTCGCAACTAACCCAGACCAGCTTAGTTACGTACTGAGGGTTTCCTCCTCACGTTTTGTGCACGTGGTCATCGCGTCGCGATCAACAACTGCATTTGATTTTGTGACAGCAGTACTGTACATGTATATACACACCTACTCCAGCTGCTACCAAATACACAGCCACAGGGCAGCCAATTCCTCCCGCTTCCGCGACTAACACTGAGCTTTTCTCCAGCAGAAGATGACCTGGTAAACAAATAGTGATAACAATTAATATTTACCACATGTGGTCCTTAACTAGTTGTTATACAATGTTCAACAACAGGTACGAATGTACGTGTAATTTGGAACAAGAAACTGTCTTGCAGCTTACAGTATACAGCAAACCGGCCAGTAGAAATCTTTCTTAGCCAAGAGAAATATTTTTATTTCTTTGATTGATGTTTTACGTCGTACTCAAGAATATTTCACTTATTTCCTCGGTGGGAGGAATCCGAACAGAGCGCTGGGGAAAGTCAGGTATAATGCTACAATCCAGACAAGATGAATTCAGAAAACGTTTTCACTTTAACTTAGTTTAGGGTATAGTTATAAGCCAACATTTATGTATTTATCTATTTATATGATTGGTGTTTAACACAGTTCTCAAGAATATTTCACTCACACAACAGCGACCAGCATTATGATAGGAGGAAACCGGGCAGAGTCAGGGGCAAACCCACGACCATCCGCAGGTTGGTGGCAGACCTTTCCACGTACGGCCGGAGAGAAAGCCAACACGAGCTGGATTGAACCCACAGCGACGCATTGGTGGAAGGCTTCTGGGTCATTGCGCTGTGCTAGCGCGCTAACCGACTGAGCCAGGGGTCCCCCTACGACAATGGAGAAGTGTAGCGAATACTTTCTTAAAGGCTGGTACACACAGGCGAATGAACGGTTTTAATTTCTTACCATTTGTCAACAAATTGACAACAGGACATTTAAATGCTTAAAACAGTAAACAGCATTTTGGGCTGGTTTCTCTGGTTTTTATGGCTGATATAAGGTCCCCTCCATATCACGGCTGGTTTTCACTTCGCTCCAAAGCTGTTGACAATTGTCCTAGCACTTTGTTTTTTCCAGCTAGACATGAGACCGTCCGATGTTCTAGCGGTTAAAGCCTAGTGGTTGGGTCATACGAAGAAGTTTAAAAAGTTCTCCTAACTTTTCACCATCTTAAAAGGAGTCAAAATTTTGGATTGTATGGTGGGCTTTATGGACCATATTGAACCGGCTGAAGAACAGTGACGTCACACATAATCCTTTTAGCTGCTAAACAGCCTCTGGTTTTTATATTTCCATATAAAATACCGGTGTAGTACATGTAACAATCAGAGGCTGTTTAGCAGCTAAAAGTATGCGTGACGTCATTGTTCTTCAGCCGGTTCAATATGGTCCATAAAGTCCACCATACAATCAATATATTTGACTGAGTTTAATTTCGCGAGGACAAGATCTAACAAAAACCAGTGAAGGTATTGTTAGATACAGTTTTTTCATGCTCTGTTCACTCATCACTCAGTATTTTTTGGCCGGAAGTCGGAAATAGAGTTTTTTTTCGAATAAAAAAACGTAAATCCAACACTACATAAGTATATAGTATTACATTGCTGAAACCAAAAGACTTCAGACGCTTCGAGAAACTAGGCCCTGGGCATTACCATACATATGATACTTTGCAACATACATGAATACAAAATGAAACACGAGTTCAAGTTAACATGTAATTTTTATTCTGGTATCATGTTTGAACAGGACAACCCATTGGTTTCAATCTGGTTACTTGTGTTTGCAAATGCATTCTGCAGTTAAACCAATAGGGATATACCAGTGAGTAATATGTGTATAATCTTGTTGGAAATACGATTTGATCCAGCGAGCCTTAAATGACTAGAACCAAATGCCAGACCTAGTATTAATATCGTATATTTACTGGTATGAAGCTAATTAATAGTTGGAATGCAAAGAAAATCAATCGTGAGACTGAAAACCATTATCAGTCAGGACATTTATTTCATTGGGTTAAAGAAATTCATGTGATGTTTTTCAAACATTTGCTGGATATCCTGAGTTAAATATGAAACACAGACCTTCACATTGAAGGATAGGAAAACAGCAGATAGTAAGTTTATACACACAAAAATGTACAGGGATGTTTTTGCTCCATTAATGATAGAAATGGCTACAGCAGTTCTCTTGCTTCCTCCCTTGTGACGAGCAGTTCTAGTGCTCCAGCCACTTATACCGGGCGCCGTCCAGGAAAAACCAGCGTACTGGAAACCTGTGCCTGTAACAAGTGCGACAAATATATTTAGGGAGTTAGGATGTCAGGCTTCATCCATTCGTTTGAAACAAGAGAGAGTCCTATGATTAGAAAATCTTTTTTGCTGTCCTGATTTGGTTGGTCATTGTTCACTTCCCATGGTGTCCTTTTTTCCTCTTCACTGTTTCAATCATTCCATGGGTCTTCTTTTTCCTCTTCTCTGTTTCAGTGAAAGTAACTAAATAAGTAACAAACAATGGTGATCGAAGTAGCTAAACAAGTTACAAGGAACTGCAAGAATGGCAATCGAAGTGACTAAACAAGTAACAAACAATGGCAATGAAAGAGGCTAAACAAGAAACAAGTAATAGCAATTGAAGTGGCTAAACAGGTAACAACAAACAAAGTATGGTATGTGCAATTTTAAGTGTGAGCATGTGTGTGTGTGTATGTGTGTGTTGAGGCGGGTTGGGGGGTAGTAATGTCAAGGCCTGGAAGTCCTTGAAGTATTATTTCTCGGTTCGTCTTTTATTTTTTCCGCGCTTCGTCGTTTAGCAAATGAATGACAAGGCAACTGAATGGCAAGGCAAGTGAATAACTGGACAAGTGAATCGCGGGAAAGAGAAGAAAAATCGCGGCAAGGAAGAAAAGGAAATCGGGGCAAAGAAAGAAAAAAAATCGAGGGAAAGAATGTTAAAAAATCGGGGCAATAGCACAAAACAAATCTGGGCAGTGACACACAACAAATCGCGCAATAAAAAGAAAACAAAGAGCTGCAATTCAACTGGAAACAATGAGAGTAAATTAACTGAAAAAACAAATCAAGGCAATTAATAAACAAATCATATCAATTAAATAAACAAATGAAGGCAAGACAATTAAATAAACAAATCAAGGCATGGCGATGAAATATACATATCAAAGAAATAAAGAGATAAAGGCAACTGAATAATTAAATCAAGGCAATTACATAAGAAATCGCGAATTGCGGCAAGTCGATAAGAAATCGCGGCAATTCAACTAAAACCGATAAAAGTAAATTAAGTGCAATAAGCAAATCAAGGCAATTAAATAAACAAATCAAGGCAAGGCAATTAAATAAATAAATCAAAGAAATAAACAAATCACAGCAATTAAATAAAGAAATCAAGGTAATGAAATAAGAAATCACGAATCGCGGCAAGTCGATAAGAACTCGCGGCAATTCAACTAAAAAAAATAACAGTAAATTAACTGAAATAAACAAATCAAGGTGTTTAAATAAACAAATCAAGGCAATTAAAGAAACAAATGAAGACAAGGCAATTACAGAAATAAATCAAGGCAAGGCGATGAAATAAACAAATCAAAGAAATGAAGAGATGAAGACAACTGAATAAATAAATCAAGGTAATTATATAAGAAATCGCGGCAATTCAACTAACAACAATAGAAGTAAATTAACTGAAATAAACAAATCAAAGAAATAAAGAGATGAAGGCAACTGAATAAATAAGTCAAGACAATTACATAAGAAATTGCGAATCGCGGCAAGTCGATAAGAAATCGCAAGAAATCAATTCACTAAAAGATCTGTCTAAATAAACTAATGAACTAAGTAAGGAAGCTAAAGAACTAAATAAGCCAGTTGTTAAACTTGATGTTTTTTTATCAAGTACTATACCATAAATAAACTAAATATATGAACTATTTAAATAAACTAAATAAAGGAACTAAACAAACTAAAAGTACTAAGTAAACTAAAGGAACTAAATAAACCAAGAGAAGTAAATAAACTGAAAGAACTAAATAAACTAAGAACGAAATAGCAACAGAATCAAGGCACTTAAATAACAAATCGCTAATCGCGGCAAATCGATTTGAAATGGGGCCACGTCGACAAGAAATGGCGACAAATCAATTCACTAAAAGATGTATCTAAATAAACTAATGAACTAAAAATTAAATAGACTGAACAAATAACGAAGCACCAAGTTAAACAACTGGCTTGTGAGTTATAAGATTAAATAACAAACAGAATGACTATCAAATAGCTACATGTCTATTTCATTACCACTGTATCAAGGTAAACGAACTATATGAACTATAAGATTATGAACTATAAGATTAAATCACTTAAACAGATTCACCATCAAATAACTAAATATCTACTTCGCGATCACTGTAACCAAATACCTTAAAAAGTGTAATACCCTAAATATATATATATATAATACCATCCAATAACTTGTATCTCTCTGTGCTCTCGCTGCTTCTTCAGAACTGTTTGTGAGCATTCAGTCCTGAAAGGTGTCCCATTTCATGGTCATATACATTAACAGCCCCACCCCCTCCCTTCCCCTCCTCACCACGTTTCAATAGCGTCGAGCGCCGGTGTCAAGGACACGCGGGAATTATTTGCTGAGTACGGGTCAACTTTATTATGCCTTTGTTCTTGGGAGGCTTTAGTAGATAAGCCTGTCTTGTCTCTAAACAATTCTCCGGTTGTTTGATTTCACTGTGAACCCATTCCAATGTAATATTGACTAACAATGGCTCCAGCTTGCTCGCTGTTGTTTAAAATAGAGAACAAAACTTTGAATGTCGTCACATGTGCACTACAGAGACATAGGGGGAGTGCAGTCCCTACAAAGCCAGGCGGCCCAAGTTCCAGGGTAACCCCTTATGCACCACGGACTGTACGCTCAGATGACTTGCAAACGAAAGATATCTCATGACGAGCACATTGAAATAACGACAAGCAAATCCGTGACAATTTATTTATTTATTCATTTACAACAAGAAAGTTTTCAACAAATCATATAAAAAATATCCCAGAAGTGAAGACCATCCTAGGCTGATCACATGCGAATTATTGAACCACTAAATGAAAATAAATATGAAGAAAACACAGAGGGTGCGTGATTTTGCTTCTCGCAGGACTATCTCTGCGTGCTCTGTGTCCCTTACAAACAGTCTGAGCAGCTCAAAGGCTTAACTGGCTTGTAGCGCAATCAAATAGAATTTATCGCATTATTTTAGCGCAAGACCAGCAAGATGGTATCTGTGGTGCGTATAGTGGGGTGGGGTGTGGAATTTTTTCCAGTCTGCTGATTTCAATATTTTTCTGTGCTAAAAGTTTACTTTTATTGCAAACTTACTTCTTCGATGAGGTTCCATAGGGGTAGGTATCCGTAGTAGACTGCACTCCCCTGCTCTCTCTATAGCATGCATATGAAGATATTCATTATTTTTGTTTCGAGCCATCGTCTTGTACTTATAAGAGAGAACATTATGGGTTTATTCCCGTTTCGCTGGTCTGTCCTCATTGCTGCCCATTACAGTGAAAGTACATGGTGCAACGCGCAGAGCATGCCTCAATCTAGGGTGCTAAATAATGCCGTCGGACTAACAGTGAACACATTTCACAGTCGTCCTAAACTTACCACCTCCTCCCCTAATACACTAATTATGATCTTGGGGTGAACAATCCGGTAGAATTTAAATCTGTTGAGCAATGCAAATGCTCAGTACAAGGCGTGAATTCTTTCCAACCACTAATTTACGTGTATAAACTAAGTAGGTGTAAAACTCTCCAAATATAATAAATATACGTTTTCGAAATTTTTAAAGCGCTGCAAGTCTGGTATTCATCAGTATAACTCAACAACCATAGCACTTATTTCGGCCTGTAGTTTTTTTGGCTCTTTGATTTTCAGGTTTAGAGCTGTAACAATTTTCTAAGATGTGACCTTCAAACATTAGATCGCCACGATATGGTTGAGATATTGCCGATGTGGCGTTAAGCCATAATCATTCATTCATTCAAACATTAGAAACACCAGCCTATAATTTAGTTACAGGAAAACTATATGTCAGAGAAAAATAGTAAACAAGCGTCGTCTTCAACACACCAAACTGCATGTATCTACATATACCTGTGAACGTTTTCTTTGAAAATTCAAAACCACATGACTATGTGACATTACTGACCATAATTAGCGAGCTTTTATGGTTCTATGGAAATGGACTTTGTAAGTAAACAACGACTGTCATTAGCAGTTTTCTAGAAAAACAAGAAAAGTCAGTTTTCGCAATATTGTTGTTGGATTGGAAAACGCTGGAGTTGTCAGGTAGTGTTTGAGTGGTCATTTATGAACAATTAGGAGTTCTGTTGCCCTATCCCTGACATGGTCATATGTCAAATGTAAATGTACGATTCGTCCCAGTCATGCATTATAGACCTAAGGTTTGTTTTCCAGAAACTCCCAAGTTTCTATGACAAAATACTTGACCGTTCATCCTTCAGTCTTTAAACCTACACTGCTCAGAGAACCATATTTATATCCAATCTTTAACTATTTGACAAACATAGGAGATGAAGTTAAACAAATAAGGATGATATTAACAGTAAAAGTGAAACCTGCCAGTGTGAGAAAGAGGATGATGACACCATGTTTGTACAGGAGGTTCCCTGTCTGGAGACATAGTCTTCAGAAAACAAAGTGAAAAAGCTGGGGAAAGGTGCTTCAGAGTTTATTTGGAAGATGGGATGATATCATACTAGGAAAATGTCAATTTGTATTTTATGACATTTATTTGCCACTATAAATGCTCTTTTGGCGGAACTTCCCGATAATTATCTCATGAGCAGTAAAATTATAGGTTAGACATTGTTTGGTGATAATTCACAGTATAGTGCAAGACCTGATCCTAGATGGTGTGTCGCGTAATCCAAGTTAAACATCCTCTAACTTTAATTACTTTTAGCACACACCTTTAATGTGTATATATATATATATATTTTTGGGGGGGGGGGAGAATGTACGATGAAGTGCTAAAAAGAGATTGTCAAAGTTTTCTGGAAGTGGCGTCAACGTAGTGAGAAGTTTAAAAGAAAAGACAACAAAAAATATAACCAAAGTTATATCAGAAGAGGGGTCCGTATAGGCCTAAACGGACATAAACATTTTTTATGACGTGCTTGATAACTATAAATCCCCTTTTAATCTGGAATTCAGGCGAGGCCATGAGATACGCCATTTTAGAGAAAGCGAAAACACGATGTCGCGTCATCTGTATCCTACTCTCATCAGTATTAAAGGCGAGATATCTTTTTATGACGCATTGTGGCCTCCTTGTTGATGCCTTGGGGATAGTTCCAGAAGTATTCCGCGACCATTTTCTCACTTGCTTCAAAGCAGTTAGACACGTGGTTTCAAAGTATATTAGAATTGTCTCGTAATCAGAAGGAAGACAAGTGATTAACACTACACTACATGGCAAACTAGGAACGGATGATATCACAGGGAAAACAGATGCCTTGTCTGGTGGTAGAAATATCTTGCCTTTGATTGCTTAAAATTGATGGCATGGCGGCTCCTTCGATTTCCCCTACGTTAACGTTTTTGGTTACTTGCGATATCTAGGTTATCCTTCATCACAAAAATAAAAAGTGACGTTTTTTTTTACTTTAAATGGGATTCTTTTTTGATAAATATATACATTTGGCCTAGTGTTTTGTTTTCTTTGAATTCTTCAACGGACAGGAGCAGTACAGCTGTACACAAAGTTATGTGGGGAACTGTAAAGGTTATAACATCCCTTTACTCTACGATTCATGTTATGCTCGACTTTGACAATATATGTTTTACTTCACATTTGCGCGTTTAATTATCAGAAGAAACGCAAACAGCAAATTTCCAGTCGTCCCTGTGAGTCAAGTGACAAATAATTTACAGAGATTGTCGACAATAATGGGTGTGAAAGAAAGAAACTACAGCGCATACACGCCTTTGAATAATACAGTGGTACCTTATGATTGAAGGTGAGCAACATAGGGTGCTAACAACACCTCTTCATTTTGCTTTCATCGTGGGTGATCCACAGCCAGGCTCCCTTCCATTGTTTTCAGTATCTTTTTATGTAATTACATGATATCATTATGATTTCTTCTACATTGTCCATATTACACATGGGTATTTTCACACCACATTGTCGGGGGTATGACTGGTTCGTTCCCAGGAAGTACACAACTTTTACATAAAAAATATAGATGTAAACAATCAACGTTCCAACTCACAGAGATCATCATGTTTTGCATTACTCGCCTTCCCTTCACCCTATCCTGCACACTGTGTTTTTCTCTTAACATCAAATAAAAAATGAATTCCTTAGAAGGCCGTAAAATGCTGCCATGTGATGATGAGTTATAGCCGGAAAGTCCCTGGTGTCTTTGTCTGAAGGCTTATGGCTCTGCTTGTCTACATGGGGAGTTTTTTTGTGTCCAGAGAAACGCAATGGAAAATCAGAGATCAGAAGAAATATATTTACATGGGATTTCTCATGCAGACATTTGGCTGAGTAAACATGTGTACAAAAAAATGATGCTCTTAAGCAGATGGAGGTGAGAGGCGTTTTTGATTGAGTAATTAAACAGCGGAGTAAAACTTTATGACTGTCTATGTCTTTGGTTACATTAAGGCCTGTCCGTGGCAGAAACGCTTAGCGCACTAGTGCATCACAATGACCTCGGTGCCTCTCAAGAATGCGGTCGCTCTGATTTCAAGTCCATATTATTGGCACTCTCTAAAAGTTTGGCTAATATTCATTTTGTCATGTTTTTAACATTATCTGTTCAGGTGCATACACACTATGCTAGCTCTGTGAGTTCTTTGTTTCGTTTTTTTGTTTGCTTTTATTTTTCCATACAATACGATTTATAGATGCTTTTGATTGTGTCTGTAGACCTATATACTTCGATAAAATTTAGCGATTCCTATTAAGCTTAAATACCTATGTCATGTAGTGCATTCCTTAACCATGCAGTTAAGCGTCTTTTGTGGCGAATTCCTTCACTAAATAGCTGTATTTGTTGAGTTTGTTGAGGTATGTCAAATATGTCAGGTTAACGTGAAGATCCACGGTACTGATACGGCCGTGACCTTGTTACCATTACACACACAGCTCTAGTGATAATACTCAATGTCATTTTGGCGAGAGTTCAATCTTCTTCACATCTCAACCACTCGTGGTTTCTTTTGGAAAAAAGAATTGTTTTATTATTAATCATGTAGAAAACAGAGGTTGTATGTAATAATCTGTAATTGTTATTTCCATTGTCATATGGTGATAATATTACAAGTAGAAATTCTTTGAGAAGAAAATTTGAAGCGCTCTTTTCTGTTTCATACAGGGATGTTATCTAGGTCATGCAGATATTGTTAACTTACATACTGATTGAATGTTAAGACAAAATACTAATGAAAAGGTTTACATGTTTTACATTATACGTGACGGGAGTGCGAGTAAAGTTATGCTGGAGCAATTGTTTGGGGAAGTAGAAATGTTCGCGAGCCTAGAAAGGATTGGACGATGTACGCTATATAGGGGAGAATCCGTGTTGGTCAGGATTAAGCTGTTGATTCAGTGTTGAATTTCTTGGAGCAACTTCTCGATATTAGCCCTTGGTTTTTAGGTAATTGGAGAATTTTGGATCCCTTTATGTTGGCTATTAAAATTTTCAATAAAGAAGCTTTACTGGATAACAATTCTATTAGTCCTTGACTCATGAATTGTGGCTTGGGTTTCATTATACCTTTGTAGAGTGTTTTGTTTTGGCTTACATGCAAGTGACCCCTTTTCTGATTGTAAAATGTTTTAATTGGCCTTTGCAGGTTTTACTCCATATTGTGAAACCATAGTTGATTAGTAGATGTACAATTTGTTGCTGTATTCTGGCCAATTAACGAAACTTGGTTCATTGACAATTGACGTTGACATTCTTTGATCTTAATTATCTGCTGATTTTTGATAATTATAATATATGGTTTGATTTATTGTGTTGTTGAATACGCTTGATTAAAAGACTACAATTTACTATATGTACATAGTTTTGGTTAATACTGGTGGACTGGACAGATGGCTGTTTCTCTCTTGGTGGTATGTATGACTGGTGCATCTTGTCTTGTGCATCAAAGAATTGGTCGATTGATGGTCTACGAACTACACGGGTATTTGTTAGATTTTTTGATGATCGTGGATTATTTTTATTTAGTCATTTTGTGAAATTTTTAACAACTGGGATGGATTGTTACCTTGATGGATGTGTATTATAGTTCAATGCGTTGAAAAATTGACAATAGAGATAGTTTAGATCATTGATGACGGTGTATTGTAAGCCGTTTTGTCCACAACTGATGTAGGTTCGTTTATTGGTGGTCATTTCTCATGCTCAGCTTTGTAGAAAGTTGGACAACTGGTGTAGCCTGGCTCATTGATGTCCACGTGTCATTGTTCGTTTTGTAGAACACTGAACAACTCGTGTAGCCTGGCTCATTGATGGCCACATGTTGTATAGTTGGTTTTGTTGGGGCCTCCGTCGCTCAGTTGGTCAGCGCGCTAGTGTAGCGTAATGATCCACAAGCCTCTGACCAATGCAGTCGCTGTGAGTTCAAGTCTAGCTCATACGTTGAAAGGTCTGCCAGCAGCCTGCGGTTGGTCGTGAGTTTCTCCCTGGCGGCGGAAAACCCCTATGAAATAAATAAATTAATTCATTTTGTTGAACACTGGACAACAGGTGTAGCCAAGTTCATTGATGACATTTTCACCTCTGTATAGAACTAGACGCACATTCAGAAGTTTGCATAGTTCAGATGGAACTTTGAAGCAACTGATAAAGATTTCATAAGCTGATACGTGGCTCTAAATCTCTCAGTACTGATCGTACTTTCTTAAGTAATACGTAATATGACATACAATGCATTCATAACTGAATGTTTTCTTAGCATACACCTTATAAATATATATGATTTAAATAAATAATGGGTAAGTGACATGAAATCACGTCACTAAAAGTTGTACTGTCTTGTATAGACATATTCATATTGATGTGTCTGCCCTGTTCCTGAGGCGCATGTCAGTAGTCGAAACCGTCATGTTGCGCTCCACTCCCCCAGCCCTCGTCTCCAACGCCCGCTATATATTATGTTACTGATAACCTTCAGTCCTAAACTAACCACAACTGTAAAACTAAAGATGAAGTTTATGGCTGGAGAAAAAGCCCGCGTTAAACGATGTCAATAAACGGTGGTTAATACGCGGTATAGCCTTTGCATACTTAGGTTGTCCTTGTCTTGTTGAAAAGAAAATTGGATCGAAATTATATATATATATATATATATCTGAAACCAGCGTAAAGGTGCCCAAAGGTAAAAATCAGCACTAGGAATACAAACTGTATATACTGAATTATCGCATCAGTAATGGAGAAAATTAATTATTGAAGGTCTTGTGTGTAATGTAAATGTATCTGTATTTAATGTTTTTGTGGAGTAAACTTCTGACGTCGAGGGAAGGGTAGGAGACTATATATTGGAGATATACTGTGTTATTTCTTTCAATTGTAATTCACTTACTTATCTCATTGCTTCTATAAGAAAAATAAACATTGAATGATATCAGTTCTTGAATTTGTCAACTTGACTCAAAATATTTTCACAACAGCAGCAAAGGGATGCTTTTCACCTATAATACACAAAGTGGTTGAATGCCCACAAATTTCATCATTAAATATCATGATATTTTGATCTCACAACAACTTCACAGGCCCTAGAATTAAACAGTAAACTTAAAGAAAGAGTACCTATGACATTCATAGTATATTAACTATTATTAAAACACCTTTCTACACCTCTCCTCACTCATTAAACGCACAAACCGTTGGCCAAAAATTCATTTTCATAAAGAGGAATTGTATGCTGATCGAATTACGTCTGCAAACATATATAATAACTGGTCTGTGGATTAGGCTGGCTGAAATTTGGCCATACGAAAGACACTTACAAGATAAATTGTGTTGGCAGTCTTTCCTGAGTTTATACCAAGTATTAACCTCATGTTAAGTCAAACCGACACACTCACATGTGGCCTGACTTGACAATCAGTGAAAGTATCGATTTCAAAAACTAGTTAAAAATTTAAATTGTTGACCTCACAGAAAGTTTGCGGTCAACGCTATACCATACGAGTGGTAGAAGATCTCTGGTATAGTGTCTGACTGGTGTGGTAGCTATAGAAGTAATATAGCCCGACATGACTTAATCTTTTGGCATAGGCTCTGAGGATGTGCAATCACACAAAACAGATTGGTGAATGTGATGTGAATGTGAATGTGCGTAAAGCTCCGCTCCACTCGCCTAAGCTTTTTCTGTGACAAAGATGTGCCCACATTAAACAATTGAAAAAAAAGTTTAAGCAAGCTCCATGCAAGTTTCTCTAAGATGTACGAGATGTGATCAAAAATTTTAGGAGTGTTTTTGACTGAGGCAAACAAAGTATACGTAAGTAAAGTGCATGTATCATGCGCAATGTAAACTATACACAAAAAACTTCATTAGGCAACCCCCCCGCCTCCGTCTTCACTGTGGCGATTTTGTACACATGCGATAAATGTTTTTCTGTAACAAAAGAGTGTAAAATGTGTGACCCTGTGGCAAATGAAAAACGACAAAATGATTGGAATCCATGTGTTTTAATGATAACACGCATACATTTCTATCATCACTCGCTTTGATGTGAAAATCGGAGAAAGGAAATTTCCGACCAATTTTTTCCTCAAAAGAGTTATATGGTCGAAAAATTGTTCGGGAACCTTTCCTTCCCGCTGACCTCAAACTTTGATACAAAAGGAAATGGAGGTTAGCAATTCAGAAAATGAAGTCAGTTTTCATCTTGACCTAGACCTTCAAACTGACATTGGAACTTCGACTCTGACCTTGAATGTTCTTTTTTAAATTTCAGGCATATCCCGACATTGACCTTTCGACATGCCATGACACAATGACCTTGCCACCGTGCGCAACCTTGATCTTTAACCTACGGCTCACAATTTAAACTGGGAATGGGCTGTCTCAAAAGTATATGAAGGTCAGAGGTCAAAGCTAAGGTCATCCTTCGACGCAAGGACATAGGGGTTATCAAATGCTAAAAGATCAAGGTCGGAGGTCAAGTTAAGATTTTTTACAGAAATTTCAAAGTGAATGTCACCATTTTAATCCCCCTCGATTACGTCTTTTCAACCCCTTATTTTCCCGACCGCTGAACACACAAGAGTCAACTTGACCTTGGCCTAATTGACATCTAACCTTGATCTTCCATTATGTTTGTTCTGTAGTCTCTGTCCTTCGTGTGGGCCAAATTGGACGGTAAATAAAGAATTTGGACTTTTGGACGCGACTTTCAGATCCTGCATTGTTCTCGGGTAGACAAAGCCGATTGTTTTTTAGTCAGGATAACACTGTGAACCTAATTTTTGACGGATTTTGACCAAATGCTGGTAGACCTTAGCGTGGTCAACGATACCAAACTTGTTGGAATTGGCTGACATTTGGGCCATATTTGGTTGGGTCGCAAGGACGGGAATAAGGTCTGTCTAATCTGTCAAATTCGATGTTGGCCTTCAAAAACTGAAGGGAACGTGTGACCTTGACTTTGAGGATTGCTATAAAATACAATGTATTTACTCTACATGTTTGACCTTGAACCTTGGCTATTTGGCACTTGATGACCCAGTGACTTTCTGACTACTTCTGGGTTGGAAAATAATGGGTGCGCTTGGATTCGGTTGTTAAGGTCAAGGTCATCAGAACTATCAGAGGTATTCCATCTGATTACTTTAAAATTTTTAGAGAACCCCGTTGCCTTACTGAGGTAACACACTGCATAAACTATACGCTACTGGACAAGGTACAATTGTACCCAAATTACATACCTGCATGAACACGCCCCAAAGTCGAAAACCTACATCGCTGCACTGTATATGTACACAGCCATTATGGACATTTATATACCCTATAACTGTACCCTTTGTACATTATACATGTCTACTATTTGTACATTGTAACGTAAACCTTTTCTATACATTACGTGCAATGATCTGATATACTAATTGCCTTTATTCCTTGTATAAAACCATCATAATGCACTTTGCGTACACTGAAAACATGTTACATTTCGTATGCATACATGCATATTACTTTGCTCTGTGCATGCACTACAAGTATATATGCACATTATTTGCAGAAGTTACTTTTATGAAGTAACTTCATTCGAGCTTAACATTTAAAAAAAATACCAATCAACCCATCCTTTCTAAATCTGGAGGGATTATTGATTTCTGCAAACAGTTGCTCATCCCTTATTTAAATCTATACCCGTCACAATTTTGGACTAAATTGGTTTTCTGAGCAGTGTGTATACCAGTAATCAAGAGGTTACTCTGACAGGCAGTATAAAAGTCTACAACATGAAGAGTAAATAAATTTTCTTCAGTAAAAATGTATTTTTGGTTGTCCGATTTGGACGAACACTTATGATCTCCCTATGGTCTGGCCTCAAATAGCTACCAAGAATTTGGATGCGTTTTGGCATTTCAAAATTGATGGTTTTGGCGGGAAAAGGGTGTACCTTCCCTTTTTAGCACCGTTTTACACTAATTTATTAGAAAGCTTCCAAATTTGGTCGAACAATAGAAGTATGACTGACGTAGAGATTAAAGAATGTCTATTCCACCTAAAACTAACGGATCAATGTCCACTGAATCGGGATATATTGGTGTACATATTGGTGTTCAGAGAAAAATATGTGTTTCACTAAGTAAATGTTAACTTGTCATATAAACAAAGAATTGAGTCTATGAAAACAAATTGGTAAAAATGGTAAAAATGAAATCAAAGTCTAAAAATTAGACTAAATTAAATAAAATGCTAAAAGTGCAAAGAAGTTTCGGCCGGGGTTCACATCTTTTGTTGTTGTAGTTATCGTTGTAGACATAAGAGCAAAGTGTGTTCGTGATAGTAATAGAAAACACAGAGGAAAAGAAATAAACAACAAAAAGTGAGAAAGAGTGTGACAAAAACGAAACTGAATAAATTGGATTTGAACCCTACACTAGTAGGTATCATATACTGAAGACCAGCATAGCGTCTGGCCTGTCTTAGGCCTTGGCGATCAGAGCACCTGGATAAGTACGTACATTTCAATTTGCTTGACACATGACGTGCGACCAGCCCCTCCAATAACCCGTCTGAACTGCATAGGTCCAGTTCAGTTATGAGAAGGAGTGAGGACAAAGTGCACGTAGCTGACAGGGTTTGTTGGGGGGCTTATGAACATATGAAATTGTGGTCTAAATAGCCGGAAGAAATCATCAGAGTTTTGTGTTGTTTTCTTGGAAGCAGTTCACCAGTTCAATGCCATAGCGTATAGTTTGGTAGTTCTCATAGTTTCGATTTACAGGGCATTGAAATGACGTAACTAAAATGCTTTTTGACCGTATCTCAAAAAGTTACAAACATGGACAAAGAACAAAGGATGATTCCAAATTGGCGGTCCGAAGTATATTAGTATACGAAAAAAAAAATTGAAAGTTGGAAACTAATTGTGATGCAACAATTTCCACCAAT
The DNA here is from genome assembly GCA_016165875.1 of Acanthopleura granulata. NCBI lineage: Eukaryota > Metazoa > Mollusca > Polyplacophora > Chitonida > Chitonidae > Acanthopleura > Acanthopleura granulata. The sequence goes on along the minus strand of JABBOT010000023.1, from coordinate 916,840 downwards.
GACGAGCTTCCATAGGTTTTAGCGGAAGTGAATGATTTTCTCAGACTTTTAACTAGGAACAGTCTACCTGCTTTTTAACTTTTATATCAATCCTTTGGCTTGTTACTGAGAAGATGTTTAAGCCTTTACCTATAAAAGTAAATATGGGCGCTAAACCACATGACAAGGAAAGGGCTGCTGACGGCACAAGTTCAAGTGCAGGGAAATTTCACTGCAAATTTTCAAGTCAAACGATCTAGGCTGTATCTTTCCGATAAAATTGAGTAAATAATTATAATAACCCGAATGATTTCAGTAGGTGTCCCGCATGTTAACTTGAGTAGAGCCCAATTAGGTTGAGCAGGAGAGAGTTTAACACTGATGCAAGACTGGATAATTTTCTCTGTAAAATAATCAAAGTAATCAACTGAACCTTCTTTTAATATTATCAGTTAGATTCGAAGGTAAGTAAATGAACAAATGGAAAGTACTTATAATTATCGATCTGTCAACAACGCCCGTGAGGGCATTTGCGCAGTCTAACGTTCCCTGAAAGCCACTTGTCTTGAATTCCATTAATATCATGACCATATCTACAAGTCAAATGTGAGATAGGTTTTCTGTAATTGGACAAACTTTGGTGGTTTCCTCCAACCATAAGAAATGAAAAATCCTTGAGTATAGTGTCAAAAAATGAATAAAATACATACATAAATATATGTAGTGTGGATAGTAGGAAGTATCCGCAGAATTCTTCAGGCCACTAAGGTAACATGATGTCACACCTACATGTTTTCCAACCAGGTGACATAGATGAATGTAGGTTTATTTTTTCATATACCTGCTTTGAGGCCAGCATGTTTTCTTTTCCCATGTTTTACATACCAACAGAAACTAGCATGTGGATTTTCAGGGACTTTTGATGAAAACTGAGCACTAGACAAGTGATTTTGACGTGCGACACATCCCCTTTGATTGCAAGATGGGAGATTTAGTACAACTTGATTTTTTTTACTTAACTCTGTATGTCATATTTTATTCTTCTCTCATCATGTACATAACATGACATCACAGCATGTCAGTTTTCACTGAGCTGTGAGAGGAATTAGCCAGCACAGAGCCAATTTCGTTCACACATTTTAGCCACTATGCCAAAAGCGTGTTACGCAAGTAGGTGACATAGATGAATGCAGATTTTTTTTAACAAAACCTGACTTGATGGCAATATAGTTTCTTCTCCCATGTTATACATACCAACAGAAACTAGCATATGGGTTTTCAGATATTTCCCAGGAAAGCTGGCCACTTGGGGTGAGATTTTAACGTCCACCACATCCTCCTTGGATGCAATATGGGAGACATAGCTCGACTGAATTTGTTTTGTATTTAGCTACTCGTGTCATATTTTTTTGTTCTCTCATCATCTAGATAACATGACGTCACAGCATGTCAGTTTTCAATGAGATGTGAGCCTAAATGGTTTCTTCTCCCATGTTTTATTTTCCAGTAGAAACTAGGATGTGTGATTTTCTGGGACTTCCCAGCAGAGGAGCGATTTTTATGTCTGACACATCCTACTTGGTTACAATTTACGAGACATAGCTCAACTTGATTTTTTTTTATTTAACTACTTTTACCATAAGTTTTATTGTGTCATAATGCACATAACATGGCATCCTAACATGTCAGTTTTCATTGAGCTCTGAGGAGAATTAGCCAGCACAGAGCCAATTTTTATTGTGTGCAAGTCCAAGGGTGTCCAAGGGCGTTAACTGTTCCCTTACCTGTGTATCTCAGTAGTTGCATAGATGAATGGAGGTTTCTTTCACAAAACCTGCTTTGAGCCCAACATGGTTTCTTCTCCTATGTTCTTCATACGAAACGACACTAGCATGTGGTTTTTCAGGGACTTCTGATGAAAACTGAGCACTAGAGAAGCAATCTTAATATGTGCCATATCGTCCTTGGCTGCAAAATGGAAGACATAGCTCAGCTGAATTTTTTGGGTATTGGACTACTTATGTCATATTTTTTTCTTCTGTCATCATCTAGATAACATAACGTCAGAGCATGTCAGTTTTGACTGAGGTGTGAGGAGAATTAGCAAGCACATAGCCAATTTTAATTCCATGTTTACGCACCTATGCCTACAACATGTTATCCAGATAGGTGACATAGATGAATGCAGATTTTTTTTTACACCACCTGGCTTCATGCCAGCATGATTTCTTCTCCCATGTTGTACATGCCAACAGAAAACAGCATGTGACTTTTCAGGGACTTCTCATGAAAACTGAGCACTAGAGAATCGATTTTTATGTGCAACACATCCCCTTTGGCTGCAAGATGTTTTTTTTTTTATTTCAGTACTTATGTCATATTTCTTTCCTCTTTCATCATCTACAGAAACTGATGTTCCAGCATGTCAGCTTTCACTGAGCTGTGAGGCGAATTACCTAGCACAGAGCCAATCGTAATTGGCTTTTTGCCCCTATGCCCACTACATATTACCAAGGTAGGTGACATAGATGAATGCAGGTTTTTTTCACAAAACCTGACTTGATGGCAATATGGTTTTTTCTCCTATGTTATACATACCAATAGAAACTAGCATGTGGATTTCCAGGGACTTCCAATGGAAGCTGACCACGAGAGGAGTGATTTTTTAATGTGCGCACATACGCCTTGGCTGCTATATAGGAGACATAACTCAGCTTGTTTTTTTTTTATGTAACTACTTCTGTCATATTTTCTCCTTCTTTCATTATCTAGATGAGGTGACGTCACAGCATCTGAAGTTTCACTAAATTGTATGGAGAATTAGGAAGCACAGAGTCAATTTTAATTGGACATATAGTCTCCCATGCCTGCAACATGTGATTTAGGTAGATAACATAGATGAATGCAGATTTTTCTCACACAACCTGGCTTCATGCCAACATGGTTTCTTCTCCATGTTGTACATACCAACAGAAACCAGCATGTGCATTTTCAGGGACTTCTCCTAAAAACTGAGCACTAGAAAATCGATTTTAAAGTGCGACTGGCCACTGCAAGGAATATTTTAGTTTGAGACTCCTTGGCTGCAGTATGAGAGATATAGCTTAGATATAACCTGATTTTTTGTTATTTAACTACCTATGCCATATTTCTCATTGTATCACAATGTACATAATATGACGTCACAGCGTGTCATGTTTCATTGAGCTGTGAGGAGAATTAGACATCACGGAACCCATCTTGATTGTGTGTATGTGAAAGTCCATCCAAGGGAATTAACTCTTCCCTTACCTGTGTTTCGGATTGGTCACAGGTGAAGGCAGCTTTTTTTCACAAAACCTAACTTGATGTCAACATGGTTTCTTCTCCTATCTTTTACATACCAACAGAAACTTGCATATGGATTTTCAGGGACTTCTCCTAAAAATTGAGCACTAGAAAATCGATTTTAAAGTGCGACAAATCCACTTTGGCTGCAGGATGGAAGACACAGCTCGACTTGATTTTTTTTTTTTATTTCACTACTTATGTCATATTTTTTTCTTCTCTCGTCAACTGAATAACATGACGTCACAACATGTCAGTTTTGAATAGAATGTCATGAAAATTAGCCAGCACAGAGCCAGTTTTGATTGTGCGATTTGACCACTATGCCTACAACATTTTATCCACGTAGGTGGCATAGGTGCGAGTAGATTGTTTTCAGAAAACCTGACTTGATGCCAACATGGTTTCTTCTCCCGTGTTTTACATACCAACAGAAACTAGCATGTGGATTTCAGGGACTTCCCATGAAAGCTGGTCACTAGTGGAGTCATTTTATTGTGCGCCATATCCTCCTTGGCTGCAATATGGGAGCCATAGCTCAACTTTTTTTTTATTCAACTCCTTAAGTCATATTTTTTTCCTTCTCTCATCATCTGCATAACATGACGTCACAGGTTGTCAGTTTTTACTGAGCCGTGAGGAGAATTAGAAAGCACATCGCACTGCAGCTGGATGAAGAAGTATATAAACTAAAACCACTGTAACCACATACACATAATAATGGACCAGCATGTTCTCGGTAGCCTAGTAGAATATTGCTTTATAGGTATATTTATCTAAAAGTTATCAAACTCGCCCAGCAGCGTCGGTGACAATTACACATCAGTTTTGCAGGGTGTAGATTCCTATGATTATTGGGAAATGAGCTACAAGCCCGAGGAAAACCACTCTCCATGCTTCTTCAAGATTTGATGTGGCAAATCACTGTCAATATGTAATCAGGCAATCACAACGTTTATACTGTGACAATTAAGAATTTGAATGATAGATCAATAAACAAACAACATGTAAGTGGTAACAGTTAACATATTTTATTAACTATATTTGCATCAACAAAAGTCAAGCAGTGATTTTAATATGTGCACTGAATTCAGGGCCTTACGTTCACACCCGCTTCAAAAACCAGAAAAAAAAATGTCGTTAGGTTGCATTTTTAAAAAATCTGGAAAAGCTTGGGTGTCTTACATACAACTACATTTATTCGTTTTTACATGTTCTATGCACACAACCATGCAACAGTCAAATTTGCAGATTTTGTAAACTCTTATTGCAAAGACACTAGTGACATTTATAGATTCTGATTTATTAACTCTGATGATATCCACAAAAGTCAAACACCGGTTTTCATATGAAACTGTAATGAGCCTTAAGTTCACACCCGCATTAAAAACCAGAAAAAAAATTCCATTAAGTTGCATTTTAAAAAAATCTGGAAAAGCTTGGGTGTCTTGCATACAACTACACACATTCGTTTTTAGTATATACGTATGTATGTAGGCAAACAGGCAAATGTCACACCTCCATGTACTTTCTTAAAACTTTTGCACAAACAACAGTCAAATCTGTAGATTCTGAAAGCATTCTGAAAATGTGCTATGTAGACAGATAATTAAGGTAACTGGAAACCTAATATGCACAATTAACTGTCACAGTTGATAGCATGAACTATGTACACGACGGTCTCTAGCTCCCGTGATATGGCATCACGAAGAAGGGTTTCTAGCTCCTGTGATATCGCCTCATGAAGAAGGGTCTCTCCTGTCATATCACCCCATAGGGGGTGGGGTCTTGTGCCTGTGATATCACCTCATGAAGAGCTACAGCATAGGTTAGAATTCTCCGACAAATTGTTGAGCAGAAAAAAATACTTCTCCCAATTACATGAAGGCATGGTGGTTTTGCACTAAATAGGTTCGTAACAAACAAAGCATAAAAAGCTGGTAAATTCTCATCAGGATGGCCGCATCATACGCCCATGATGGCACCATGGTGGGCAAACCATGGCCTGACGATCGCGTCATGATGGCAAAAGGGAATGGATCTGGGCCCGTCTATGGTGGTCGAACCATGGCAGTCTGGTTCGTCAACAATGGCAGGACCATATTCGGCTGTACTGTATATATGTATATTCATTTGATAATCAAATGTCACAGTATGAAAACTGTCCTAATATGTCTGACAAGGAATTGTTGTAAGATAAATCTTAATTTCACCTGTCATTAGTAATGATATCAACAATTAAGTGTGATGTCTAAGAGTGATATGCTGCTTACGTACGAAGCTTTCCTATTGCAAGCACACCATACAACTACTATACAAATAACAAAAGTGTATTTCTTGCTGTGAAAAAAGAGAACGGTTCCTACGGTCTTTATCAACATCTGATAATCCATGTGCACTGATTTGTAAAGAAGTATGACCTCCTCACTACCACACCTTCACTTATTTCTGATCCAGAACTTGATTTCCCCACAGTGTAATCATCATCATCATCTTCAATATTGTAGCTGTCCTCACAACGAATGAGAAGCAATATTCCTAGAGAAAGTGTGAAACTGGCAAATCAAACTTGAATAAAAAATTGCTTAGTTAAGAATTTTGCAACAAAAGAAGCAAAAAAATGATCACATGTAAGTACATTCATTTATTTATTTTAATATTGTGCAATTTAAATGCCACTTTCAGCAATTTTTCACTTACACAATGGCGATGTCGGTTTAAAGAAACTAGTGTGCGCAGGTTAACCCTTTAATCTTGGCATAGTACTTACACGCACCTTCCTTTCCTGGCACACAGCTACTGAGAGCTTAACAGTGAGAGAATTAAGCATGTATTTGTAAGTATGCACAAATTTCCTGTTTGTGCCTTATGTCGAACCCACACCTTGTGAATCCAAGCTAGAAACTGAAAGGCTAGCCTGTCAGCCCCAGCCCCTATCCCTTCCACTACATATACAGAAATTTATCCTGCTCCAGCCAAGATCCTCTACTATTGATTGGACAGCAATGGTCACATGGAAGATGTGTATAACCCTACACCCTGCAGCAGATATGCATCTGATGACTCAACAGGAGGGAGAACGCCATGACTTAACAGTTACAATGTGACCCAACAATGACACCAACTACACGTCACAAAAGAAAGTTGAATGAACATTTTCAGTAACGTTATGAGGTCATAATTCTCAGATCACTGCTTGATAATTCAAAGCTTCAAAGACACGACAGGAAATTACTTACCCAGTCATCAAGCCCTCCCTGTATATCTTGATGCTCAGTGGGATCTAAAACTAAAGCACAAAGCAAACTTAATTGCATGTATTTAGAATGAACTCAAGTCACTCCTGTATAACAACATCTAAGCCATTCTCTTTACATCACATCATGTACTAGACTGCGTGTATGAGGCTTTTAAATTCCCTAGCTGTCCCAAGTGGGAATTTTTGCCTTACCTTATGTGTCATGTGCTTGACAGGCAAGCACATTAACTATCTGTGGCCATGGCCAGCATCCTTTAACGGTTAAGTAAAGCAGCCATACATAGGCTTTGAAATCACCAACCTGAGTGGTTTTCAGTTAGATACGTCAATTTAATGCACTGGAATATGAATTTCACAAGCAAACTACTTGGAAATGGACTGTCATTTACAACAACAGTAAATGTAATACCAAAGAATCAAATAAAGAAGAGGGGTGTCGGGGGGAAGGGGCTTGTAACCCTTATAACCCTTAAAATTGTTTGTTTTTGTCGTGTTGTAAACTTTGTGATAAAAATATTGCAGCTATATGTGTATACACTTTTCCTGGCAGGTTTTGAAAGAATTATTCCATGCATGCAGCCTAAAGAAAATATAACATCTAAAGAAAGACATAATTTGGAAAAATTGGAAAAAATCAAAAGTTTTATTATTAAATTGGTACTTTAACACACACCTGAGCAATCTACAAAAGTTGATTTACAGATTCTGACAAATTGCTTGTACCTATGCGCTGTGCCAATGTGTTTGTTTTCGTAAAGTTTGTTTTTCGAGTACAGGAGAGTGTATGGAATTGCTAACATGTCCCTTCAACCAATACTGTCACACAGGCCCCTGGCGCCACAAACTCCCACCATCACAAAGCACATCGAATCAGGAAGCCAGTGTATATGCAAAATATACATGCCATACACATATTTGGGGATACCATACCTTCAAGGCCAGGCCAGCATCGCTGATGAAATCTACTAGTTAGTCCACTTGATGCCGCCAACACTGCACTCTGAAAGTCTAGTAGTGGGTGAGAGTTTTAGCTGCCCACTACCTATATGGCTGTTTATTACTTTTTTTTAACATGGAACACTTCTCCTGTATACATCTGTAAGTTGTCCTCAATACTGAAATTCACAGATTACAGCAGACTGTGCAGGCTGAAATGCACTCTAGCGAAACTGACCTGATTCAACACAGCACAGACCTTAACGAAATCACGTCGGAGCGACAAGCTGATGATTGCATAATGCCACTTAATTGACAGCTTTCGCTGACAACATTCCTAAAAGTTACAAAGTTGTATTTATTTGGCCCACTGACAAGTTTTTCAAAACCTGGAAGAGCTAGCATAGCACAAGAGTCATAACATTAACACCAGTAAGCTCACACAGCTTTGAGTACAGCGGTTTTGCAGTAGGCAAATCTGTTGGGATATCATTGGCCGATGATGTCATGCCTGCCCAATTGGATGAAAACTTAGGGTCACATTGTACATATATGTTAAGAAACTGAGCATCTTTAGTGTTATAATCAAGGGTTCTTGAATTTCAACTAAATGGGTTACTGGAAGTTTCTTGAAAGATCTTAAATCAGATGAGATATACGAACCTTGTATATGTAGTGTGAAAAATGGTATTCTTGCATTTTTCATTGTGGAGGGAATATCGAATTACATTCTTTTCTTGTCTTTTTTTTGTATCAGGTAAATAATAAATACACTTATTGTATTGATCCACTAGTAGATCTAAGAAGTCAATGATATACATGTATGTATTTTATTGCATGCATCCAGAAAAATCTGAAACTACTGCCGAGGATCTAGGAAATCAGGCGGCTGAGGGAATACCTAGTTACAAAATTGAATAGCATAAAGATTTCTACTGCTCCAATTCATGGCTTGTATGAGTAACCCCCTGCTAGATATCAGTGACATATACTTTTTATAATATGCACAGAAACAGCTGCTATGGGTGAAAATTTTCCCCAAAACATCAAATAAGGGCCCTAGAAAAATTTCTGGATCCAACACTTATTGGCCCATTACTGCAACAGCTAAAACACACAGCTGTAAAATTACAATGCATGACAGTATCTGCACTGGAGAATTTTCTAATTGTGGGTCTGTATGTTGGTACATGTATGTGATGTCCTAACAAGAAATGTGAACGCCTGGTTATATTAGTTACTGTATATTTTATAATTTACATAAGACAATAGTATAAGATAAAGAGTAAAAAGATTTGTTTTTGGAACATATGATTGGATCCTAATTATCAACAAAATCTGAACAGACTGATATAAATATGGACCTTGGGTATCTTGTAATTAATGAAAAAAAAAAAGTATTAGTCTCTCTATTAACATATCCATAAACACTACATCCAGAGACACGGGTAGACTCCCAAATGTATGATAACCAGTACTTAAATTAAATACTACACACACCTCACCTTCAAAAATCCACAGAAAGTCAGATCTTGTACGTCTCTGGTAAAAAAAAGACAAAGCATATGATTATTTTTCAGCCACCACTGTATAAGTGTACCTTGTGCATGTACATTTGCAATTACATCAGGTATCTGATTACCTCAACTTGTTCACGCAATTCCCAGTGGGTCATATAGCCTACATATGAGCATATTTAATATGAGTGATTATTTAAGTTAGTAGTACCGTAGGCGTAAAACAACACATCTAGAAAATAAGTGGTTGGTAAACAATACAAATCCCTCACCAGGTTTACGTCCACGCATGTGGTGTATGTGTGCATGGCATGACATTTCATGTTATAACAGGTCTAAAATCTAGAGAGGTCTGATCAATCTCTCTGCCAAAACACCACTTTAAATTAATTTCCTGATTTATATACCTGTTAGATTACATGACCTCCCATAGTATATGTATGTATGTTTCAGTTTAACTTTGTAATCAACAATTTTTCAGTCAAACACCGATGAAGAGTCATTAGAATGTATATATACTGTGTTTTCTTGCGGCAGGATTAATCCATGTCACCAAAGTGCAGCGCCACTGGAACATCATGCTGAAGACACCAGACAAAACACCCCACCCAGTTACATTATACTAGTCTTGCTTCCCTGCCATAACCTCTCAATGCGGAGAGCAAAGCGAGGCAGCAACAAGCATTTCTTAAGTCTTTGGTATGACCTGACCCCATATTGATCCCGGATCTCCAGATCCCAAGGCAAACGCATTAACCACCAAGCCACCGAGGCGGTAACTCCAGAATATTTTACTTCTATTATTGTGACCAATTCAATGAGCAGTGCAACCCACTATCAGCAGTACACCATAGGCATTTAGCAACTAGCAAGTAATACACTTTCCAACCTATACTGATTTATTTGTTTGTTGCTTTACACTGTACTTAAGACCAGTGACCTATACATGTTGTGATGGAAGGAACGAGTCAAAGCTCAAGCAAATGTCAACTTTTAACATCTTGGCACCTACGTGACACAATGGTGGAAGGTAAGAGGTCTACATAAACAAGACATAATGTACACTTACATTTTTTTCTTTATTCGCTTTGTTAGCTTCCTCAAACAGAAAGTAAAGAAACACTTAACTATTCAATTGACTTAACAATGATAGAGCTTTCCTTTCATAATTTAAAAGTCTAATACCTTGATCATTTCATAATTTATAGTGGATATGGCAGAAGGATGTAGTGTGAAGATGTCTCCTGCGATCCATTCACCTCACAAAATATACCATGTGCATGTTGGTCTATATTTAAAAATCTTTATTACAGACCACCTGACAACTACTCCAAGACACTTGGCCATATATTATTGCCAAAAAGTCAATTTTCAGATCAGTGTTCATTGGGCACACAAGTCAGTACATGTACACAAAAATACAATACTACATTCCATTACTTTGTTTTTTGTGTGTCTAGAAGTGCAATTATCCAGCTGTCATTTTACATAAATTAAGTACAACCTCTGATGAGTGGAAGGCCTCTATACATACCACTCTCCAGGGAACATCATCAACACCATAATTATATCTCATCTCAATTCTTCGCCTTTTGAAATGAGCCTTCTGGAGAAGAGGAAGGGGTCTACCATGGTGCATGCATGGTACAATTCGGGGAGTCTCCACTATGGTTCACCATTCTGGCTAAATCCATGTTATAGCAATCTGGTGTAGCATCAACACTGTAGAGGACATTCAGACAGGGCTACCAAATTAAAAGTGTACCCAACATAGGCACATACTAAGATCAAGCACAAATGCATTAACGTTTTCATGAACACATTCCTATGACAGCTAGACAGCTTCAACTTTGTGGAAGCAGACTCAAGCTATTACATTATTAGCCCAGTTGAAACTTTTACACTTTTTAACATTTCATGAAGAAGTACATAGTGATCATTTATTGTCTTAATTTGCTGTATTAGGTGAACACAATTTATTAGGCTTCCAAGCTGATAGCCTAGAAAGCCTATTGTTATCATACAGATTATTATTCTTAGTATTATTATCTTTCTCTGCAACACTATTTTTGTAACTCTGAAAACCGTAACCACCACACAGTTGGCAATTTTATGTCTACGAGAATATGGGTTTTCTGCAGAGTTTCAAACTGTCTTGGAGGCCTACTTTTGCTGCAAAGTAGACATCCAAAGAAAATCTTCAATCTCAAATTTTGGTTGTAAGTGGTTTTGGTGACCATTGTCTTAATTCAGTTGAAAATTTAATGACGGATATACCATACTAAGGCAAACCAAAAAGTCACAAAAACAGGGTTGATATCTTACAAATTGTAGAAATAAACTAATTTCCATGCTGGTGACCACACACTTTTGAAATTCAACACTATAGATATCCTACTTGGTGGAACTTGACCTCCTGATTACGAATCTGTTTTTGTTTTTAATCTAACTTACACAGTTTTGTCGTAAATTACGACTGAATTTCAAAAAGTCGCAAATTTGGAGGTCACCTCACAGAAAAATCTCACAGCTGTAAAACTCAATATCGCTCAATGTTAAGGGCTATATAGGTACTGTATGTGTGCTGAAGATCTGAGTTGTCATAATAAATACTGGAACTACTGTTCTTCAGGAATTGTCAAATTGTAATGTGTAGTGACCGCTGCAAATTGTGATCAGAGGCGCAGTTTCCCCTATGTATATAGGTCACGTGAATGAAAACTGTTACAATGTTAAACCTGGAAACCTCGTAGTGCAAAAGCCTGCAAATCTACTGATGTGTAGCCGAGACTCATCGGCGAAATGTCGTCACTGTGCAGCAAGTGTATACATATACATGTAATTTCTGTTAAACAGCGAGCAAAGTGTGTCTTTTTCTGCACTTTTTATATACAGCATTTGTAACTTCACTACTCAGCAAAGTTTGTTACTTGGAGCTAAAAGCAATCAGTGATTTCGACACGTGAGAGTAGCGTGAAAGATAGATCAGGCATGTGTTGTGTCAATTGCGCCTGACAACCGTCGCTCAACCCGAGAAATCAACAACTCTCCCTCCACTACAATGCTGTCAACACAACCTTAGGCACAATTTCGAATTCCTGCGTGTAGATCACACCTGTTTGTAATGCACCATGGGTAATTCTCAACAAACCCGACAGCATTCCCCTAGATCCCCAGCCTACAACCATTATGACAGAAGTCCACAGCCACGGCGCAATGTCATCAAAATTTCTACACACGCATGTACCTTGAGTCATTACGGAGCCCAATCAATACAACTCTTATTAGGCTAAATTCAGCTGTTAAAGAAATGTTGCGGTTCCAGTTTCTTTTCAGGTCTAGACCTTACATACCCATAAGGGAGAGATGGGCTTTAGGATGCTGCACAGAAAAGAAACTAGGAGACCGTATGCCGTAGATTTGGACTGCTCAACCGTTTTCAAGAAAGCAACGCTTAACACCGTTTATTCCATCAATTATTCAGATCAAACCTTCGTATCTTTATATGCCCCCTAACATTCCTTGCCATCTATACGTACTCTGTCCTCATCTGCTCACAAAACTGAACTGAACCCAGGCAAATCAGATGGGACATTGGAGCGGGCTGAATCCACGTCATGTGTCAAACAAGCTGACACATTAGCCAGGCGCGCTTTATATCGCCAAGGCCTGACATGGGCCACACTCTATGGTGATCGTCAGTACTATACCCACTGTATATGATATCTGGTGGTCAAGGGTTCAAATCCAAGATTCCTTTTCATTTTTGACCCACTTTTTCTCACTTCATTTTTGCATATTTTGTTGTAATTTGTACTGATTACACTTTGCATTGTAAATGTAAGGAAAACATCTAAAAAATATGTATTCAACCATACGTGTGAGACATTTTGTTAAAAAAGCAGACCTGCCCTCTTTCATAGTGGTATGTTCTCATCAGGAATCCACATTATTTCTTTTCTTAACACTGTTTTAACTGTAAAGCGGCAAACTGGTATGTGCAAATGGCTCCATATGTACTGTCTGTGTAGAATCTTGAGCTCTGTGTTAACTGCAAAGCATACAAAGTTTCCAGAATTTTCAAAATCCTGATAAATTGTGTATCACAAATTCATAAGTACACACTTACGGTGTAGCTACATGCACTTTAATGGATAAATGTACGAAAATTTTGCTCCCTGATAAAGTTTGACTTTCTAATCACGTATCAGCACAACTGTACCCTGTGTGACTACAGCCATGTACTGTGCATACAAGTACATACCCCTCAACTGTACCCGGTGTGACTACAGTCACGTATTGTGGGTATTAGTAAATACCCCACAACTGTACCTGGTGTGACTACAGCCATGTACTGTGCGTATAAGTACATACCAGTCAACTGTACCCAGTGACTACAGTCATGTATTGTATGTACAAGTACATACCCCTCAAATGTACCTGGTGTGAATACAACCATATACTGTGTGTACAAGTACATACCCATAAACTGTACCCGGTGTGAATACAGCCATGTACTGTGCGTACAAGTACATATCCCTCAACTGTACCCAGTGTGACTACAGTCATCTACTGTGGGTACTAGTACATACCCCACAACTGTAATCGGTGTGACTCCAGCCATACACTATGCGTACAAGTACGTACCCCACAACTGTACCCGCTGTAACTACAGTCATGTACTGCGCATACAAGTACATACCCCACAACTGTACCCGGTGTGACTACAGTCACGTGCTGTGGGTACTAGTACATACCCCACAACTGTACCTGGTGTCACTACAGTCATGTACTGTTCATACAAGTAAATCCTCCTCAACTGTACCTGGTGTGACTACAGTCATGTACTGTGCATACAAGTACATATTCCTCAATTGTACCTGTGTGACTACAGCCATGTACTGTGCATTCAAGTACATATTCCTCAACTGTACGTAGTGTGACTACAAGCATGTACTGTTAGTACAAGTACATACTCTTCAACTGTACGTGACTAAATCCATGTACTGTGCATACAAGTACATATTCCTCAACTGCACCGGTGTGACTACAGCCATGTACTGTGCGTACAAGTACACACTCCTCAACTGTACCCAGTGTGACTACAGCCATGTACTGTGCGTACAAGTACATATTCCTCAACTGTACCCAGTGTGACTACAACCATGTACTGTGCGTATAAGTACATATTCCTCAACTGTACCGGTGTGACTACAGCCATGTACTATGCATACAAGTATATACTCCTCAACTGTACCCAGTGTGACTACAACCATGTACTGTATGTACAAGTACATACTCCTCAACTGTACCCAGTGTGACTACAACCATGTACTATGCATACAAGTACATACTCCTCAACTGTACCCAGTGTGACTACAGCCATGTACTGTGCATTCAAGTACATACTCCTCAACTGTACCCAGTGTGACTACAGTCATGTCCGCAACAGTACCCGGTGTGACTACAACCATATACTGTCTGTACAAGTACATATTCCTCAACTGTACCAGTGTGACTACAGCCATGTACTATGCATACAAGTACATGCTCTTCAACTGTACCCAGTGTGACTACAGCCATGTACTGTGCGTACAAGTACATACTCCTCAACTGTTCGTGACCAAATCCATGTACTGTGCATACAAGTACATATTCCTCAACTGTGCATACTGTGCATACAAGTACATATTCCTCAACTGTACCTGTGTGACTATAGCCATGTACTGTGCGTACAAGTACATACTCCTCAACTGTTCGTGACCAAATCCATGTACTGTGCATACAAGTACATATTCCTCAACTGTACCGGTGTGACTACAGCCATGTACTGTGCATACAAGTACATACTCCTCAACTGTACCCGGTGTGACTACAGCCAAGTACTATATGCATACTACCCATAACACACTTTGTGTCCTTTCCAGTCATCTACTTTATGTTTATACCCCACAAATTTACTGTGTCCACTACTGCCATATACATATACATTGTAATACACACCACAACAGCACTCAATGCCTACTACAGTCATGCACAATATGCATATACCCCATAACTGCACGACAGCCATTCATTATACGGACATGCCCCACAGCTGCACTCTGCGGCCACTATGGTCATGTACTATATTTGTCATATATATGTAACTGCAGTTTATCTAGTGTTATAAAGCCGTGACAGATTTTTCTTATGTAACTAGTAACACAACACTTTCAGTATGCTCCATGTTGGCATCAAGTCAGGTTTTGTGAAACCATTCATCTATGTCACCTAGCTGGATAACATTTTGTTGGCATAGGGGCCAAAACGCGCAATCAAAATTGGTTCTATGCTTCCTAATTCTCCTCACAGCTCAGTGAAAAGTGACATGCTGTCACCTCATGTTATCTGGATGATGAGAGAAGAAAAAAATATCACAAGTAGTTAAACAAAAAAAAAATTCATGTAGAGCTATGTCTCCCATGTTGTAGCCAATGGGGATGTAGCGCACAATAAAATTGCTTCTCTAGTGCTTAGTTTTCATCAGAAGTCCTAGTAAATCCACATGCTAGTTTCTGTTGGTATGTAAAATATGAGAGAAAAACCATGTTGGCCTCATAGCAGGTCTTGTGAAAAAGATCTGCATTAATGTGTGTGACTAATGCGATACACATTTAAGTGAAGATTTTATTCCCTTGGATAGACTTCAACTTGCTCATCATTAAAATTGCTTTGGTGTTGGCTAATTCTTCTCACAGCTCAATGAAAAATCACATGCTGTGAGTCATCTTATGTACATTATGACATAATCAATAAATATGGCATAAGAAGTTAAATAAAAAAATATCAAGTTGAGCTTTGTCTCCCATATGACAACCAAGGCAGATGTGTCAGACATTCAAATGTCTCCTCTTGTGCAAAGTTTTTGCGAGAAAATTCACATGCTAGTTTTTGTTGGTATCTATAGTATGGGAAAAGAAACAATTTTGGCATCCAGGCAGGATTTCGGAAAAAAATCTGCATTCATCTGTGTCACCTACCTGGATACCTGCTAGTTTCTATTGGTATGTATAGCATGGGAGAAGAAACCGTCTTGGCATGAAGTCAGGTTTTGGGAAAAAAATCTCGATTCATCTATATCACCTACCTGGATAACATTTTGTTGGCATAGGGGCCAAATTGCTTAATCAAAATTAGCTTTGTGCTTCCAACTTCTCTTCACAGCTCAGTGAAAAGTGACATGCTGTCACGTCATGTTATCTAGATCATGACAGAAGAAAAAATATCACATAAGTTGTTAAACAAAAAAAATCAAGTTGAGTTATGTATCCCATCTTGAAGCCAAAATGGATGTAGCGCACATTAAAATCGCGTCTGTAATGCTCAGTTTTCATCAGAAGTCCCTCAAAAACCACATGTTAGTTTCTGTTGGTATGTAAAATATGGAAGAAAAAACCACGTTGGTCTCATAGCAGCTCTTGTGAAAAAAATCTGCACTCATCTATGTGACAAATGTAATTCACATTTAAGAGAAGACTTTATTACCTTGGATAGATGTCCACTTGCTCATAATTAAAATTGCCCCTGTGCTGGCTAATCCTCCCTACAGCTCAATGAAAACTGGCATGCTGTGACGTCATCTTATGTACATTATGTCACAATAAAAAAAATATGGGATCAGCACCTAAATAAAAAAAACCAAATCAAGTGATGTCATCTTATGTACCTTATGACATACATGTACTTCTATATGTTATCTCGCCACGATATGGCTGAGATATTGCCAATGGGGCGTTAAGCCAAACTCATTCATTCTATATGCTATATAATGCATCTACAATGCATTCGTGTTTAGGATGAAAGTACAAATACTGAAAACATGCTAGTCAACGTAGTTTGACGTCCAAATCACGAATCTGGTCTTATTTCTTTCTTCCGGTCCTCTCTTTTCCCGGAAATTGTGATAAAACAGCGAGAAACCGCAATTCGCCCCATATTTGCAGGTAGCGTGAACGAAAAACTGTTTTAGAAGTAATCCTAAAAATCTCCGAGTGCAAAGGGCTGAACATCTACTGTATATGTACCAATGTAACGAAAGAAACGTTCCAGACATGCACATACAGGACCTATTGGCTTGAACCCCAGCATCGCTTTACCTGACATCTACATTTAAAATCATTATTCTCCGCAAATTTGTCCCGCGTCTTTTAGAAAAAGCCAAATCACACAGTAATGCAGCTTTAGTGTGTTTGTCGTATAGACCTGAAGTTTTGCACCTAAGCTTTTGGAAACTTTTGATCACCACACTTGGTGTCCATATTTGATTTTCATGGAAACCTTTAAACATCTTCTTCTCCAGAATGGCTGATGCGATTGAGCTGAAATTCAAACTGCAGCTGCACAAGGCCTAGGTACATTCAGGGTTACAACAAGAGCGTTCTACGTTGAAAATGACGCAAACAGGCTACTGGGTGAAATTTTCATGTGACAAAAAACTGGGGTGGGGGGGGGGGTGCAAGTTTTGGAAAACTGGAAGTGGGTGTATCTCCACCCAATAACCCATAACCAATGAGGCCAGAGACGCAGTATTAAGGTATAGAATCACTAAAAAAAAATTTATGTAGTAATTTTGCAAAGAACACCCACCTAAAACTGTATTCCCTAATCTTTGTCGGCCCAAATGACACATACTGTCAAATAACCAGATGCCTGGCCTACAACATATCCAAATATCATTAGGGGTTGACCACCATGTTCTCAAAAAAAAATCAGCTGGAATGCAGGTACTAGCCACAAGTAATGGACTTTTTTCAATCATTATTTGTCATTGTTTATACCTGCAAAATTTCCTGGCAGCACCTCAATATACTTCACAGATACAGCCAATCCCTACCCGTCCCTACCGTTTTCTATGCGCTTTCTATCCGTTCTATAGGCCTAACATCATCCAAAGGCATGAAGACAGATTTTACATAACCTGAAGGGACGGCAGCAAACCGGAAGAAGTGCATGCCCAAAAAAATCTCCATTTTTGCAAGTTTCAAAATTAAAAAACTTTCGAAGCTGATAGCGCGAGGCAGAAAGGCGTGAAATTTAGGAAGGTTGTATGCCTGGGCACTGTCTTTTGTGAGCAAAAGTTTGGGTGTCTTAAGTCACGTGCCTTAACCGCCATATTGGATTAATACTGAAATTTTTGAGAGGCATTTTCTTCCGAACCCCAAGTCCGATTGACCTGAAATTTTTCACATATAACAACTGTTGTCTATGAATTATTTGGACATAAACAGAATACAATGTGTGAGCAAATAACCAGAACCGGAAGTGATGTCAAGTTAAAACAAAAATTTCGAAATGGAGTCTTTAAAATATGCTACCTGACGTAGTTTGAAGTCCTGATCACGAATCTGGTCTTTTTTCTTTCCCAGGATGCACACTTTTTGTGGCAAATTCCGATCAAATTCCGATCAAATGGCAAAAAAGCCCCATTTTTCCCATATCTGCAGGTCGGGTGAGAGAAGGCGATTAAAGCTATGAGGCTCAAGATCGGTCATTAGAAAGTAATATGTCTGTGCTGTATGTGTGCTGAAAATCTGTCAGCTGTCTTGAAAAATGCAGGACGCCCTGGGCTTCAAAAGTTTTAAAAAGGCCGGTTTATTATATTTGAAAAATTTTCATCCGTATGCTATATAATGGAGATACAATGAATTCGTGTTTGGGATGAATGTACAAATATTCTAAGCATGCTAGCCGAACCTGATCACCAGACTAGTCTTATTTCTTTCCTGTGATGTGTACTTTTGCCGCAAATAGCGAACTGAGTGCGACAGGGCGCAATTTTCCCCATATTTGCAGGTCACGAGAACGAAAACTGTTACAGCCGTAAACATGGTATCCTCGTAGTGCAAAGGCCTCCAAATGTACTCTATGATTGCTGAGACTCGTGGGTGAAATCTCATCACTGTGTATCACGCGTATACATACACACGTAATTTCGGTGCAATAGTAAACTATGCGTCTCTTTTACTGCTATGGCTACTGACGTAGAGCATTTGTAACTTCACTGCTGAGCAAAGTTTGTCACTTGGAGCTAAAATCAAATCAGTCGTTTTCACACGTCAGGCCATGTTTAGTTTTGCACTTATAATGTGTCAGATACATCGGCCCCGTGCTATGTCAGTTGCGTCGGGTAACTGTCGCTCAGACTGAGAAATGAACAACTCTCTCTCCACTCCGAAGCTGTCAACAGACCATTGCGCACTATTTCGAATTCCTGCACGCAAACCACACCTATTCGCAATGCATCATGGGTAATTCTCTACAACCACGGCATCATTCCCCCACACCACCAGTCTTTTACCATGATAAGGACTCCACACAGATTCCCTGTGGGACATCTCTTGCAATCGTTAGGATTATTAGGGTCCCAAGCCATTGCCATTCAGTCTTGAACCCCTATTGTTTTTGTTAGGATTATTTTTATCATTAGGGGTTCAAACCATTCTTGAATCCCTATTGCTTTTGTTCGGATCATTATTATTATTATTCTCCACAAATTTGTCCCGCATTTCTAGAGAAAACCGCAAGTCGAACAGTTATGAAACTTCAGTATGTTTTAGCTACAGACCTGTCGTTTTCCACCTAAACATTTGGAAACTTTTGATCACGTGACATGGCCGTCATATTGCATTATGATGAGAACAGTTAAACATCTTTTTCAGAACGACTGATGCGATTGAGCTGAAATTCAAACTCCAGTTGCACAAGGCTGAGGTACCTTTAGGGTCATAACGAGAACTTTCTGCGTTGAACATTTTTAAAGGTCGCAATAGGGTGAAATTATTTATCTGGTGCAGTTTTGGACGCTGATTTCAGATATGCACAGTTTGGAAGAGCGGAAGTGACGTCATCAAAACCGAAAGTGGGTGTATCTCCATAACCAATGAAACTAACATCAAATAACCGGAACCGGAAGTGATGTCATGTGAAAAATTTTTTGAATTTGAGTCTAAACATGGTAGCCGACATGGTTTGCCGTCTTGCTCACGAACCTGATCTTATTTCTTTATTACCATGTACATTTTTGCGATTAAATTGCGAAAAGGCGCAATTTCCCCCATACTTGCATGTGATGTGACAGAAAACGGTTACAGCCATAAAGCTCAACTGCTATACATGTATCGAATGCGTGCTGAAAACCTTTGAACTGTCTTTAAAAAAAACAGGATCTACAGGGCTTCAAGATTTGACAAAAGGCAGATTTACTATATTTGGCACATATACGTCTATATGCTGTGTAATGGATCTATAATGCATTCGTGTTTAGATTGATTGCACCAATATTAAAAGCGTGCTACCCTTAGAATATTGTTGTTGTGCCAACTACCGGAAATCACGTCTTTTTAGCGTCATTTTGTTCTACTTTGCGAGAACACCCACCCATGCCTCGTCCAAACAACGTAAATCTCGCCAGACGGTTTCAATGCCGATTAGGTTATTTTCCTATTGTTAAAGGATAAAGCGTCCATTGGAAACCAGGGAGATAATCCAGTGTTAATGCTGGAAAGCAAAGAGTTGTCGACACTCCATCAAGCTCTCCATTTAAGCGCTTCTAGTAGGGCTATACCTGATTATAAATACAGACGACAGAATTTTTGTACCGGCATCAGATGTCTGTGTCAAGCATACATGTATGCCATTTGGGTTATAGTAAAGATGAGGTTGATGGGCGTGACACTTTCCAAGCGGCACGTGACGTCAGTTCATTTATGATTCCCTGAATGATTCTTGTTGAACACTGACTGTACATAGAGTATCCCTTTTCCAAATGTTGTTCACGTGACAAAACCATGTGACATGCGCACATGCGCACTGAATCTTCACTAAATTCATCCATCTGCGGTACACCACAATTCATGCTTCCGGACCGGGAGAGACGAAGCTAGATCCTTTCTATTTTGAGAGATATTTTCTTTTGCTCCCCTGGGCTGCCCTTTTTTATTTTTTCTGCTTGTTGGGTGGTATCATTTTGTAGGAAAGGTTTCAAAGTTTCCTTCCAGGTAAACATTTGCGTGTTTTTCATTAAATGGAGGAGGGAGCACACAAGGCAAAAGTAGTGAGAAATCAGGGCTCACTGATCTGTCACTGGGTGGGCTTGACCCCTCCGACGTGTTTGTCAAATTTGTGAAAAATTTCATCGGTCATGCCTTATCAGGAATTTGATTGGAGTTTTCTCAACGGACAAGGACTGCTAGGCAGTGAGGGTTTAGGGCTTGCAGATTTAAGGACAGTGCTGTTAGGCCAAACGTTAACATGTAAGTCAATGCGAAATTAATTTTGGTGTGCCGCCTGCTATACCACGTTTACACAACAGCTTCTAAGACAACAAACAGAATGGCGTAGTGATATAGATGTCTGTCTATGAGTATGTAGATGTGTGGTATGAGTTCGAGATTTTCTCGAGAAGTTTCAAGGTAACGCCTGTAGTAACTCTGTGTATGTATATATATGTGTGATCGGCTCGATGAAAACGTGACAACATCTTCCATTTTTAACCAATGAAAACACAACACAAGCGTATGATCGTGGGAAAATAATGACGTCATACAGAAGCGACACGCCTATCGACCTCAACTTTGGGGATTTGGGGAAATGGGGATTTCTTCAAACAGTTCAGTACATATTACCATTTGTTCTTGACTAAGGTTGAAAACTTGTAATATTCCAGTGTTTGTTTTTCTAGATATAACAACAAAGCAAGAGAGTGAAGTCACTTTCATGAATATGAATTGGTTTGGCATTTATCTTTTAGTAGGTTTTTGTTTAATCGAAATTGGATGTTATGTTAATTGTAAAGAAAGAAATTTTCATTTATTTTTCTTTTAGATTTATTACAGTGGAAAACACCAGTATCACATCAAAATGAACACAGTGCAACTCATTATTTATGTACCTACTTGGAAGGTTTAATGAATAAATCCCCTGATGTGCCTGTGATAATATAAGATGAATAAATTTTGTTTGGATATTATGCATCTTTATCACAAATTTGTAGTATTATGATGACTTGCAGGTATCCTATGGTTGGCTGTGAATGTAGATCAGAGAATACAGAGAATATTTTCAATGATGCCAAAGCCTTAAACCTAACTTCATCTTGTCTAGTCCTTCGTGTTACTACATGTTTGGCATACCCCATTTCTTCAACCCTTTTCCATCTTTAAGGTTAACTTTGAATGTAGTTTATCCAGCTTAATGTTTTGATAGTGATGATAATTAATGTTGGGTGGTTTGGACAACATCAGAACCTCAGAGAAAATGTAATATTTTCTGTTCAGGCTGAGTATCGCCCTCAAACTATGCCTAAATCATTACTGAACTGCCGTGCAAGAGTTTGAAGAAAGTGGGCCTATATCATAACCAGATGGCTATGTAAAAGCTTGAAGTGCCTATATGCCTTTTACTGGATATTCACATAATCTGAATTTAGTAAAGTCCTCAACCAGTTCTTCCATTTGTTTCAAACCTTAAAACGTGTCTCCCTCATCTATTGGTCTCAAGATTTCAAAGAATCGTCATTAAAATTTTTTAATTTCCAGTTTTATGATGTTAGAGTCTGTGGCATTTTAATTTTTCACGCTTGAAACTCAATATCACATTTAACACTGACATTTTGCATTAACTCCTGGGCCTCCATGGTTGAGTTGTTACATGAAGCTTGCTAACGCGGAACAACGACCATTTGGTCATTTCTCCCCATGAATATATCAAATAAAATTGGTTTTCCTATCTTAATGTCAAATACATATTAATAAATGGCTTGCTGACATCATTTCTTTCCAATACAAAAAAGAGATCCAGCTTGGTTGTAAATTGGATCACTAATGGAAATTTATATTTCTTGAGCCGGTTGCCTTAAATTATCAGTTTTGTGTGACGCACATGATAACATGATTTCTACACGTAATTTATTCTTTGAGCCATCCGTGGCCAACGGGGTTAACGGTTCATCACGGTGTAATGACCCAGGCGCCTCTCACCATTGCGGTTGCTGTGATTTCAAGTCTAGCTCTCGCTGACTTCCGTACGTAGAAAGCCACCAGCAACCTGCGGATGGTCGTAGGTTTCCCCCGGGCTCTGTCCGGTTTTCTCCTACCCTACTGCTGGCCGCCATCGTATAAAACACCAATCAAGTAAATAAGTAATTTACAGTTTGGGTATACATGTATTATTTTATGTCCCAATATCATAGTGTCTGTTTTGCTTTTTGTCCACAGAACAAAGTAGTGGACGTAGATGATACTAAAGTCAGATTACAAGTATGTACCACCATTTTTTATGTTTATACTAACATTGTATCATCAAAGATGTTTGTAACATGTGTTGATAATTGTTGATCATACCAGTTGTACCTTATCTTGTTCACAAACCACCAGTGCATTTGTGATGGTTTATCCTGTGGTGGCTCATTATGGATGAAAGAATAATGTTCGTGAAGTGGTTTTGTATCAAACAAAAAGATTTGATATTGTGCTGGCCCCAAAAAAACCTGGTATGTTTCATATTGTGGGTCTGCCATCAAAAATGAATCCATTATTAAAGTAATGCTTTGATGTTTGAACTGTAGATGTGGGGCTTACAAGTAGCACATTGCACACTTCAGCAGTCCAAGCTTAACATTTTTTATTATTAAAAGTTTTTTGTTCTGTATTAATGAGGAAGCAGTCCTGTCAAAAGCAGATTGGGATCAACTTGTACAGCCATACGTAATTCATGTTTAATATAGTTCATATTTATTAAGACAGTGACATGTAGTGGAGGGCCTCCGTGGCAGCCGTGCGTAAGTGCAGCCGTAATGAACCAGGTGCCTCTAGCCAATGCGACTGCTGTGATTTCAACCTGGTTTCCTTTTTGGATGTACCTGTTAAGGTCTCCCAGCAACCTTTGGATGGTTGTGGGTTTCCTGCGGGCTCTGTCAGGTTCCCTCCCACCATAATGCTTGCTGCAGTCAGTTAAGTGAAACATTCTTCAGTACGACGTAAAACGCCAGTCAAACATATAAATATGTACTGTCAGAGGGGATCAGTCCAAGGTCTGGTGGCTAGAGGCTCTTCACTTACACTGGTTAGCACCCAGTATAGGTGTGAGTTCAAACCCAACCTTGGGTATGGAATTTGTATTCCCTGGATCTCAATGCCTGTGGGGCCTTGGTGGCAATAAATGGTCAGCAACACTGGTGTGGCCGTTTGCGTGGCCATCTTACTTTCGTTGAAGACGACTTGTCTTTCACCACTGTGGTGTAAACATATCTGTACGTCACATATGGGAAAGTTCATCAGTAGCTTGCTAGAGGTTGGTGGTTTACCCTATGCATGTTGATTTCATCCACCCATAAAACTTAACGTCATCATATAGGTGAGAACTTCTTTAGTGTGGTATTTAATAAATATTAATTAATAAATGTACTGGTAATGAATGAAACCAAATGTTTTATGAGAATCCAGAATTCTTTGTCCAGGGGTTTAACCCAGAATACCTTTTCTAGTGGTTTTGCTTGAATCTTTTGAAACTGGTATATTAAAACTTTAAAATGATAATGTTCAAACATTTGCCATGTAAAAGACTTCAACGTACGTTTACGTACATTTATGGACTATACTTTCATGGCCTTCGTGATTATGTCATATCCTGAATTTAGCATGGAATTGCATGGATATTGTAAATGCCTCTAAAGGTTATCAAAAGGTTTTTTCGATCGTCATTTTCGTTTCTGGCTTCCTGTACATCTCTGAAGATTTCTGCCAGCTATTAACCAGTAGTTTAGCGCTTTTAACAGGAAGCCAGTAGTGTCCATGAAGTGTAAACTATCATCAGGTGCAAAAATGAAAGAGACAGGTTGTCAAGACTGACGTTTTTATACAGGCTCGTATTATACCTTTATGACACCTGCTCTGGAAGCAGTAGAGAGGGCGAATGTGCTTTTTCATGGGAGCGGCCCTAGCTCCCAAGGAGGCTCCCAGCCCATGTTCCAGCCCATAAAAACTTGGCAATTGCGAATGTAGGTCGCAGCCCGTTTGCATTCATAAAAAATTAGAAATTATTTATGTAGCTCAAGTAGGTTCGGTCTTCGAGCCATATAGGAAAACCCCAGGGACGGCCCACCACCTTCGCCGGCCAAGGGTTTCATTTAGAGATACCCCGGCTATTGCTGATATACCAGTACAATCAACGTGCCCAAGGAACACTACTTATTGGAAGGTGGGATGAGATCCTTTTGTAAAATGTAAGTTTCAGGACCAAAAAAGCAACATTTTGTGACATTTTGTCCTGTAAAATGTCTTGTTATGGATGAAATTTTAGGTCATTTACAGTTGTTTTTACCTCACGCTTGTGGTGAAATACCGAAGTGGTGTAAAGCTGCTACACACATGTATGGTCATGTGCTAATCTGACTTGATTGGCTGTGTCTGTTTCAGGACTCAGAGAAATATGTAGAATAGTTACTAGCGTGTATTTGATATGACGTTTCACAGTGGGTCTGGCCTAGTGTACACTGAGACGCCCGGTGTAATTTTGTTGAAATCATTGTTAAACTACCAACAAGCAAACCACGGAACAGACATGTGGGAGGGTGAGGGGGGAGGAGGGGCTGAATCTTGTCCACGTATGTGTTTTTGTTCAGACAGAGTTATAAATGGTTCCTTGGGGTGAAGCACCCATTGAATTGGCTATATGTGGTCATTGTGTTTGAAGCTGACACAGAATGAACACTTGGTAGTGAGGCAAAGTCTGTGGTTCTCACATTCTTGTGATGTGTTAGTGAAATATTTGAAGCTACAGGCTTTATCCTTAATAGAAAAAAGGAAGAAAATAAATAAATAACAATTGATACAATTTAGAATAGACACTTCCTATTGGCTATTATACATGTAAGCTGTGTGCTGAGTGTTCTTGCATGCCTCACCTCTGTTAATAAAAAATTCTAATTCAGCATAAATAATAATTCCCCCAAAATTGTTAGATAGCAAACTTTTGTCTTTGTATCATGCCTGTATTGAAGTCTTATTATTTCTTGTTCATGTTGCCTATGTTCATTGTTTTTTCCTGCGTACCTAAGTATGGTGCACGTCACATCTGTTTTTAAATTAGAAAATCCAATCAAAATAAAAGGTAAGTTTGCAAGAGATTTTTCCACGGTTTCAGGATTTTTTGTTAAAAATTTTTGATTGAGAAAGTCTGAGAAATGCTTAAGCTGACGAAATAGCATCCCTGACTTCCTGTGATCGCATGTCCAAATCCTATACATGAGGCCACTATCAAATAAGTTGATTTTTCAGCGCAACTTTAAGGAGCAATAAAATAAATAGTGGTTAATACAAATAAGTCCAAGTGTCTGTCTCATTCTTCATGAATTTATGTGAATGATTGATCTCCAAATACTTTTCACCTAGCTTTTTGCACTTGTTCGCCCATTTGTGATAATGTGTGCTGTGTCTCTCAGTTTTAGCAGTGTATGAGGAGGTAAAACTCAGTCCGAGTTCAAGTGCCGAACTACTGGCTAATCTCTGTGATATGATTTGCGAAAACACCTCTTAGTAAAAAAACTTACCTCAGAGAAAGAAGAAAGAAAACTTAGGGATGTTGTAAATTTGAAATTTTGAGTTTCGTCTAAAGTCTTGAATGGTGATGTCCCCACTAATACACCTATTTCTTTTCGGCGATTCGAACCGTTACAGTCGTTTAATGTGGTGTGAATTATGTTGATTTCATAAGAAAACTCTTTGCCCCTTTCGAGCTCTCCGTAGCTGCCTCATGTTGACGCCATGTGACACCCCTCTCTTTTCAGCATAGTAACCACAAGGCCACCCCATGGAACATAATGTGGAAAACACAAGAAATTTATGAAAGGAAAAATTATAAATGCATGCCAACATGACATTGCGGAATGAAATTGTTGCCTTCATGCTTTTCAATTTGTGCATGAGCATCTTATATATACAGGTAGGTCCGACAAGTAAATATACCTGAACCTTGAAGGGCGTCAAATGGTGTCAGTAAGAATTAGGGCTAGGGGTCAAATCGTGTTAGCATGGGGCAACCTGAAATTCACTGCGTATGGGTCATCAACGTTGTGCAAAGAGTTAAAGAAAAATGCGCCTGTGGATTTATTACACCTTACCTTACCAAAGTTTAATAATTAAGCTCTTTGTTTGGACCCACATGAATTGAATACAATGATAGTTCGTTAAGTTTGCCAGAGATTAATAGAGATTTCTTGTTGTAATGAGAAGAAAGTGTTTGGTTTAGGTCTTTTGTAACAACTGGTGTAACGATGAATATGTTCAGGAGATTGTAGGAGTTTGTATCATTGTAAATGTTGCTTGCTTCAGATTGAAGATAACAGGAGCCTATATTTGTCTTTACTCTGATCATTTGTGGTTTGTTTCAGCTGCAAGGTTCGAGATTACGGGAACCTGTCTTTGCCATTATGATTCGTGGCTTGTTTCAGCTATTAGTGTTGAAGTATGTACAGAACAAGGATGTGTTCATGAGGTACCACAAGGCTCACCTGACACGCAGACTTATCCTGGATACGTCAGCCAATGACGCGTAGGAGGAGAACATGGCGGAGTGGCTGAGGGTTAAAGAGTTGTACTGTATACAAGGATACTCAGACAATTAGCTTAGTCCCCCTAATGCATTACCTGAGGCTAAAGTCGTACTCTATAACCAAGAGCCTGTCACATATTGAGCTCTACTATAAAGGGCCCTACTGTGAAGTTTTTATTGATACTTTGACACAAGTTTTTGGTTTATTTCTCCGTCCGTGTTAATTTCGTATGAAACCCCATCTTTTTTTTAAAAGCCTATTTTTTCTCATAGGGTTGGGTTACGACCAACAAACAGTCTGTTTAAGGATGGCCGCATTTCTTGGGTTTGTTGCACTTGTCTTTTCAATCTGTCAATTGCTCACGAGGCCGCGGTCACAGTAAGCAGCCCTCAGCGCTCTTGTGGTCATTTGCTCCGTCTAGTGTTCGAAGAAAACCACTTGCCTTCCACCAGTATGCTGTGTATATGCATGTGTCACACATGGGAAAGGTTGTGAGTGACTTAGTGTTTTACCTTGGGCACACAGGTTTACTCCACCCATAAAACTGTCCACCAAATTTCTCAATTATGTTAAACAATAATCAGATAAGTAAATTAAATAAGTTATTCACCACTTTTGTCTCAGCCCAAACCTAGCTATGTTTAGTGGGGTTCCAAGTTGCAAATTCAATTTTCTCATTGGTCAGATGAGGAAATAGGTTAAGCGACCGAAGGTCATTATTTGCCAGACAATCTTATCCTTCAACTTGCCGTCACTGGCGAACAGCTGAAAATTATGACCAGTATCTGATAAATTTTAACATACTGGTACATGTACGTTGATTGGAGACATATATGCACATCTCCCTGATTGTTTTTATCAGTGTGTTCACGCATATTTTAATAGAATCATGAACATGCAGGTCACATGTTCTAGTATGTACTGCAAAATCAGTTAAGCTGTTGGTGTCATGCCATGTCAAAGAAATACAAATACAAGAATTGGAGATGAGCTTAGTTTTGTTGAAAGCATTCAGTTGCTTATTCATTTATTTATTTCACTGCTGTTTTACGCCGTACCCAAGAGTATTTCACTTTTACGATGGGGGCTTGCTGTAATTATGGTGAGTGAAAAAGCCGCGGGGAAACCCCTTTACAATACGTAGGTTACTGGCAGACCTCCCCATGTCCGGCCGAAGGGGAAACCACCTCGGGTACGCAGGCGTGGGGCGTACATCATAATATCCACACGATGTGTTTTTCTATACAGGAAGTTGGAATGCCAGCAGATTAGGTCAACAAGCTGGCCCGAATGTTGCAAGACACAAAAGTCATTGATGCTTTGAATGTAGAACTCGAGGATGCACACAGGAATAACAACGAGGTGTTAGCAGATGAGACGTGTGGCTGTAAGACTACGACCAAGATTCTACTGCAGGCTTGCGTGTAGATAAATCATATGAAAATGTAAACCATCAAAGTGTGGCAAGTAACACCAAGTCATTATCATACTTATTGTACAGTCAACTCATAACCTCCAAAGAGGGGAATATTGTAAATTCAGCAGATTTGATGCACATTAATTAACTTAACAAGGTATTTTATTCTTTTCTACATATACTTCCAAAGTCATTCTCAAAGCTCATTTACAGCTTCATTCCTCTTTAGGAAGAGGATGTAAATACTGCAGATTCCATTTTGTTTACCTTTAATAACAAGCACACACATAAAACTTATGCATATTCAATTTACGTAACAATGAATTTCACCATCATCTGCCTGTACTTGCCCAACTATTATCAAAGTTTATGTACAGCTCATCAAACGTGCAACCAAGGGAATATACGTGCAAATATTTACCCTAACAATGTGGAGCATGTAACTTTAATTAATTTGTCAGGTTAATTTATGATAATTTATTGTTAGTTAAACTGATCACACTTCTTAAATTTTAAAGTTATTCTATAATATAAAATGTCCGGCCACACACGCACCAGCGTGTATGAGGATTTGCATCATCACTCATTATGTTCTGGCATCTGAGTATACGTCCTGTTATCTCAGATTCCATAAACATCAAGATCTTGAACGCTGACATGGCTGGGGCTTGGGTGCGGACGAGTGACCGAGTGTCGGTGTCGATGCCCGTGGAGCTGCAGGAGTACATCCCTCAGATGGAGAAGTTCTACAAGCTCAAACGCAGCGGTAGGCAGCTACAGTTGCATCATCTCATGTCCAAAGGAATTATACGTATCAACCAAGCACCAGCTTATTCTTACCTAACACCTTTAAACCTAATTTTACATTTGGTAGTAATGAGTAATTTTTTAAAATTTTGTCCTAAAAAGTACATCTTAAGAGGCAAATATGTGTCATCAAATATTTTTTCTGTTGATGACACTCACATTTGTCCGGTAGGGTATGATCCAACCTTCCAAAGAAACCTCAAAACAACTGCCTAAAAACAAAAGAACTCTCAGTATCAGGAAAACTAAGCAGCTTAGTCAGGGACGAAATTTTAGATCATTTTGAGGGTCTTTATTTCTGAACTTATTGTCTTGTGTTGTCTTCTTGATATGACCTTTTTGACGCTAATAGCAACAGTTGGAGTGATCGGTGTCATGCACCAACAGTAATTACGTCTGAAAGGCAGTTTTGTGCAGTTTATCAGTGACTTGCCAAACGTTGGCGGTTTACCCTAGCTCTCCAGTTTCCACCTTGCAGTGAAAAATTTTTGTCTATGGTGTTTCACAACAATCCATTAAACAAATAAATAAATAAATACAATCATGTAAAAAACTTGTCTTTCCAGGTAAAGTTCAGCTTTGACCCATGATAATTTAACAAGGCTGCCAGTATCGGCATCAAAATGTTGAGTAGAATAAGAAACATGTTGCTATGCAATATATTTGCCCGGCTCTAGTACGACAATGATGTATGTGCTGTTTTGATAGCAGCCTTTTGTCAGAAGGTTTCTATGATACTTGTCAACATGGTCAGAGTACAGTTGTATTCTTACAACACTTTTAAATTGCTCTAAGAAGCTAGCCTTCAGTATCTATGTATTCCTTTAGTCATTAATGTGTTTCCCTGAGACATGTGTCTATGCTGTCTTGTTACAGTCATTAATGTGTCTCCCTAAGTTCTGTGTCTGTCATCTCGTTACAGACGTTCGTGTATTTCCCTTAGATCTTTGTCTGCGCTGTCTGGTTACATTCATTAGTGTGCTTCCCTGAAATCTCTGCCTGTGCTGTATTGTTATAGTCATTAAGGTGTTTCCCGAAGATCTATGTTTATGCTGCCCGTGTTACGGTCATTAGTGTGTTTCCTTAGATTTGTGCCTATATTCTCTTGTTACAGTCATTAGTGTGTTTCGCTAAGATCAAGTGCCTGGTGTACTGTGGAGCAGAGTGTAAATCATCCAAGGAGTTCACAGACAACACGGAGTTGTGAGCCAGTGAGGAGTTAGCTCGCATGTAAATACGGTTCCTTCTATACATCGTTGATTAATGATTGATCATCGTACAGTCTTGGTATACTTTGGGCCATCATATAAATCAATGACTACTCTTAGTTTTGCCTGTGTAAATATTGATTTGAAATCTCCGTATGTTGCAGTGGACATGAGCGTCTCCAGAAGCGCGGAAAATCAATCTGATTGACACGCAGTTGTCGACTGAGAGGAGTCTAGAGGAGGATAAGGACGGGATAGAGCAGGAAAGAATAGTCCCATGCTAATCTGACATGAGAAAACTGATGTGCTGTGCATCTGTGCAAACACATGTCCATGGGCCTCTCCTGTTGGCGGTAATCCATCCAATATAGTCAAACACTAATCCCAAGGAATGGCTTAAAGCCGCGGACCCAATGTATGCTTGCTGCACAACGTCAAACATCAGTTCAACAAAATGTTGTTTCAGTTTCAAGGAGGCGATTGTGAAGATCATGAAAATGTGGAAGAGGATTACAAAAACTATGTTCTTGCTTTCAAAAAACTGATCAAGGAGCAGATAGAGTGGCTCACTGAGCACAAGTACATGCGCAGGGACGAGAAAAATATCAGCATGTTTATGTATATAACATTGTTGAGGTTCATGATAGGGGAGGGGGGCGGCATCTCCTGGAGAATGCGACCTCCTGACCAGTTATAATTAGGAATACAACGCAGCCTGCATTTACCAGCTCTTCCCAAACACCCGCATTTCTACAGCAGGATGGTGAATAATGCATCGGGGGATCAAATTATTAGAAATTCCGTAAAAAAAGCCAAAGTTATTTAAGGTATAGCAGACAGCTTTTAAAATATGGTACTCGAAAAATTGACAAGTATGCCTCCGATCTGGATGTTCAGTTTTTGTTACAATCAAACTGACAATATGAGATCAAAGGTTATTCATCTGCTTTGTGCTGGCAGATGTTATTTTATGTGCTGTTTAAGAAGTGACTGTACAAATTTCTGGACATTGAAAGTAGGTAAAACACACTAAGTGAGACAGTCCTAAGGTCGGACTGCCTTTGTCTTTACCCAGAATATAACTTAAGATTTTTATTTGTTAAACTCTGTATTAAAAACATCCCAAAATAATACTCTTCCTTGTTGGATTCTAGAAGTATGCATATCTGCTTCCAGTTTTGTTGGATTACTTGAGACAAAGACATGTGAAAGCTAATCACTCTTCTCTGAGCATTTAAATATTACTGCTTCAGAGGCTGAAATGCAAACCACACTTTTTTTTAGTTCAATCGTAAGCATACAGAACTTATTCCACAAAAGAAAATTAAACTTTATTATGAAGCCTTAGAAATTAATATTTTTAATGTTCTCTTAAGACCAGTATGTTAGCTTTCTATCAGTACCGAAGGTATCGTGATGAAGTTTTGAACTTTGACTCGAATCAGGAATGATTTTGCGGAATCGGCCCCAGGGTTATTTTCATCAAATCGATGCCAGTCTCAACTTCAAATCATCTTGAAATGAAGAATCTAATGATACATGTAGTGTTCAAGGTGAGGTTAATAGTTCAATGACTGAATTACTCTTCAGAATGTATAATTACTATGTAAGTGTTTGATTACTACGTACATGTATGATTAATGTCGTTGCATTCAGTTATGAGACAATGCATGTGGTCGTCTCCATGTTGTGGAGCAATATACTAGAGTAATTGTTGTTTGTTAGATGGTTTAACCATGTGACAAAAGAGAACTGTGTATTCTTATTACAAGTACATGTATATTGGCCAAGAAGTGCCAAGATGCCCCAAAATTTAGAAGTACCCAAATATTTCTAGTTATCGGCTATGCCCTTTTTACACAGTATACAGGCAACAGAAATACACAGTTTGCCTTTCTGGCATGACATGTTCATCTAATGAATAATCTAATTTTTTACACCAAAATGGGAGAGAAATGCAAGTTTTTACTTTTAGATTAGATTAATTAGAAATTTTGTGGTATTTTTCACCAGTCTGTATTTGGTCTTCTCTACAGGAGTCTGACACTGTACCGGTTATGCATGTACCAGGCTCCTCGTGGATATTCATGTATCAAAGTTGACCATTGGTGTGGCAGTACCACAAATAGGCGGCACTGTGAGGTGAACGGTGAAGCAGTTCAGGTGTAAACTATGTTGATTATTCCACGAATCTTGTCTTTAACACCTACTCCACAAGCTTCTGCACAACTTCGTGTAGCTTATAAATTATTTCTTTTTTCAGAAATCAAAAAAATTACTTATCGTAAAAAAATTTTGAAATAAGTAGAGGTTTGGTATGTGTTCATTAAAATAATATCAAGCCAGCAAATATTTACTTTTGGAAACATTATGAATGAATATTCTTTCTTCGACATAAGAGAAGTGCAAGGTGTTAGAAACCGTAAATAGGGTTAAACTAGGTGTGATATGTTATATAAAACTGAAAATAAAGTTGTAATCTGCTCACTGGGGAACAGAGTAAGGTTTTTTTATTTATTTCTTTTTTGGGTTTCCAAATGTATCACTGTAATGAATTGAAACTGTATACTTGTTCAGTGTGAAGTTGTTTTCTTTATTTTAACAAAATTATAGCTGTTTTGGTCTACATTCCCTTTCCACAGACAAATTTTTCCTCGGAACAAGTACATTTCGGAGACATATTGCAGGGCAATACTCATGAAGTACCTGATTTGACAAGCCATGTTGGGCCTAGTTCGCTTCATCTCTAAGACTGCAATATTATCCAGTCCTAAGGATGAAGGTTATAGATATGTAATACTATGCATTTATCGGCCCAGTTACTAAAATCTTGGGAAGTTTTTCATGTCCTAGTCCATAATACATGTATTTAATGTATTAAACCAATCAGGAAGAACTGCGAACTGAAATTCTGGTAAAACCAAGGTCACTCCTGTTTTCTTGTAGACCAGGTCTTCGTGTCCAAATTTGCCAAAGAGATAACAGGTTGTGAAATTCTGTGTTTATATACTCAGATTTGTGGTACATGTTAACGCAGCAGCACACGTCTTCACGAGAGCCAGCATTGAACCGTTTGGATTAAATCTGATAACCCTGTGCTAAACCCCTATGATGTCTGTACCCAAGGAGACTGTCACGGGATGCCCATCCTTGCATTGCAGAGATTTCTCAAATATAAGAAAGTAATCAAGAAAATATGTACCGTGTTCACTGTGCAGTGGTGACTCGAGGTCCAAGCTGTTTTCCTGTTTTGCCTCAAAGTCACAAATCTGTCTTCAGACACTAGTCGGACTAAGTCATAACTGCAAATCCATTTACAGCACCGAACTTGTCATTTACATTATGCATTTTTACTCTTTTTATTGCACTAAGCTAGCACTTTGTCCATCAAAACATCACAAAAGCAGAAATGAACAAAACTATTCAGCTTGGACCCGAATAACTTAAGACAGGAAAGATTCCCTACTGTGTGGGAATAGTCTGAAAAGGCAATATCTTCAGGTTACTTTTTAATTATAGAATTGCAGCATGATCTGTTGACATCTGAAATGAGGTGCGAGTATTGCAAGGAAGTTTCCTAGTTACCAGTTCTCAGCGTAAGCAAGACTTCAAATTATTACTACAGAATATTGATTTCTCTCTCTTTATTACATGTACAGCATAGTTAATATTGGCCTCTGCTAACTGAGAAGACATCCTGGTAGCTGCAGAATTACAGCAGAAACCCAAAAGGAGGGACTCGCATGATATACGTGTAGTTGTTTTCCCAATTCCATTGTCAGGGGTTTAATAATTAATGCAAAATCATACTCACTTACTCAGTAATACGCAAGGAAATTTCTTGGTGAATGAGTTTTACTTATATACATGTAGCTTAGGTGTAGTACTGTAGATAAGTCTTAGAGTTTTGCCAATGTCTTACAATTTTACCACTACAGACAAAGGTAATGTTGATTTTAATCCATGGTGCTGACTTCATGAATTCTTTCATGAACAACCACACAGAAATATCACATCTGACCCCAAACATCTACAGGTAAAAATCGCCATTCGAAGTTCACGTGTAAATACAGTCATTAAAGCCCAAATTTGTTTATGGAAATACTTGCACAGTCAGATTTGGGTGGGTCCGTGCGTTGTATGGAAAAATTTATATTTTAATTTTTACAGTTTCGCTTTACAAACAAAAGAAATGCATCACATGTAGCTCCATAGATGTTTCATGGTTTTGATTTGCTCCCCATGCTGTTGAACCACGGTAATGAATTGATGTAAAGTAGGGAATATCCCATGTAACTGGAATGAAATCGAGGCATGTGGCTTGTACATGCATGTTGTGGATATTGTAGATTTGACATTCATGTTCCCTTGTGTATAAAGTTTGTTCATACTTTAAAAATAACAATGAAGTGTATATATGTATGGTGTAGATGTGAAATTACAGGACTGTATGCCAAACGAACTGAGTGAATGTCACCAGAATAAATAACTTGCTTTGTTCTAATAAAAATAAACATTGTTTTAGACTCTGTATATCTAACATGGGGTGTCATTCATGTCATGTCATTTATGTATTATTGTCAATAGGCGAAGTTGGCTTCTCTTGGCTTAAACAGAACATTCAGT
The DNA here is from genome assembly GCA_016165875.1 of Acanthopleura granulata. NCBI lineage: Eukaryota > Metazoa > Mollusca > Polyplacophora > Chitonida > Chitonidae > Acanthopleura > Acanthopleura granulata. Next base: position 881,175 of record JABBOT010000023.1, on the reverse strand, counting down.
GTATGTTGCAGGATGTGCGCAAAGCCAATCCTTTACCTAACTCAGCTTCAGACACAAAGTCAGTGTAGCCTAGATTCTCAACAAATCTGACCAGTAAACTTTAGATGCAACTTGAAAACAAAAATTATAGTGACCAAGATGTATCTTTTGGAAAATTCTCACTTTTGAATTTCACAATAATTCTACAATAACTCATTAAAATCAAAGCATGCTCCAACATGCACGGGCTGTGGTCAAATCTGTTGAGGATTTGTGGTATGCATCCTAGAGAAAAAACAACATACCTTAATTCTTCAACCTTTTCAACCGCCTCTGCAACCAATATTTTTAAACATTCTGACAGAATTATTGGGTATAGAGAAATAATTTGCGCTTTTAAGAGGCTCGGATCTTTAGTCACACAAACAAATCATTTTTATTTCGTATTTCCATAATCATTGTGTGCATAAATTTCACAGAAAGAGTTGTTTTAGTGGTTGAAAAGGCCGAAGATTTACAGAAATGGCCAAATTTACCGGAAGTAGGCTGGGTCCGCCAGCAACCAGCCGATGGTCGCGGGTTTCCCTCGGGCTGCCAGGTTTCCTCCCATCATAATGCTGGATGCAGCTGTATAAGTGAGATATTCTTGAGTATGGCATAGAACACCAAATAAATAAATGAATGGAGACTGGTCTCTATGGAAAAAAATGCTTGTGAAACAAATAGATAAATAAATGGACGAAGACTGGTTTCCAAGGAAAACAACATGCTTGTCAGGGTCAGATACATATCACCCATTAACGATCATAAACTTCCTTTACCAATGTTGTAAATGCAACTGTGGATGTACTGAGAAGAGCTGTGCCACACTCGCACAAATACACATGTATGAAGCCAGCATACCATTGCCTCATACCAGTGAAACAAGTACCGACTGTTCTGCACCAGGCTTGGGAGAAGTATCATGGCCTTCTGTGTCTCCATGATCTTCAGAGCAGTACAGAAGGACTCGCTCAACCCAGAGCCTTAAATGATAAATAGCATTAGCAGCTGCACGTTTCCTCTTCTTAGACTGAGGGACACCGTGCTCGAGAATGTTTAACTCGTGCAATATTTATTCATTTGTTTGATTGGTGTTTTACGCCGTTCTAAAGAATATTTCTCTTAAAGGATGGTAGGAGAAAACCCAGGAGGGAACACTCTTGCAAATACCCTCCAGTTTATGGGTGGAGGAAAGTAGTGTCAAGCGCTGACCTCTGGCCGGTTACTGGCAAAGTTTGAAGCTGGGTTTGAATCTACAGCTCGGAGGGCCAAACGATTGAAGGACAAGTGCATTACTACATAACACGGCCTAGATCTGCACTCAGTATGGGAAAGGCTCCATAATCATAGGCCTCCAAACAAGGATAAAATTTAATTTCATCAGATAATGAAATGATTAGGTGGTTGCTTTGAGGGCATATTTCCAAAACTTTGTGCGGATGTTTTTTTGTTTGTAAATATGCCGGTACAGTACCTGTTACAGAGGAATTTCTCCATATAAAATTTTATGAAACTGGTGTGCCAGGGATCAGCAATGTGCTTTTCACTTTGGTCACCATGTTTTCCTCCGTTATTGAATCAAAATACTCTAGGGCAAAGGATGGAACATCAATTAAACAAATAAAATCAAACGTCTTTGAAACACTCATCTAGTTGTGGCTAATTTTGTGTACTGGTATTCTACTAGACGTTTCATCTGATATGGAGGTGATTGCTCCAACATTTGACACCTAGACAAGCCAGTCCTAAGCTGTGTAGAAAAAAACGCCATTCCCTGCTGTTACAATACAGTCCTTTTGAACCACAATCTCTTTGTTTTACGAGCAAAACTGTTCAGAAACAATGAGGAATGAAACAAAAGACTAAATTGCTTCAGCACACTTGCAACCGGAAACATACAAGTGACCCAACCCATCTCACACGCTCCCGCTGCTGTAATCATCGTAGAGGAAAGTGTTGTTTCTGCTCCGACTGCTATCAAAATATTTATTTATTTGATTCATGTTTTACGCCCTATTCCAGAATATTTCATTTATAGGAAGACGGCCAGCATTATGGTGGAAGGAACCGGGCAAAGCCCAGGGGAAACTCACGGCCATCCACAGGTTGCTAGCAGACCTTCCCACGAACAGCCGAAAACAAAGCTATCATTTGGAAGAATGCTATCGAATGGGATTTCCCATATGGCAATATACCAAATATTTTAGTTGTATGATCTGGGACCTGCTCCACAAGGCTATAATTCATCACTCACAACCTGAAGCATGATTTTACAGCTTAAGTTTGGGTGACAGAAATTAAAATGTTGACCACCTCACTTAAGTCAAAAATGGCTTTGTGGAATCAACACCGGGCACCCAACGACCTGTCCTCAAAACATCACAACAGCTATGTATTTTCCATTGTCATGAAAATGTTTTCGCTTATATTAGTCTGGGCCATACATAATCTAACTAGAAACTTATCCAGGATTTTTTCCAACCACTTTCTGGTTGTGGAAAAATATCGAAAAATATCAGAAAATTGAGTTTTAGACACATTTTGTATTCAGTTTGCATGAAATAAATTGAGTTTTTTTATCAACTGGGGACTGAGTTTTCTGAGTTGTTCAAATTAAGATTCTAAAGAGGAATTGGAAAAAGTGAACATATTGTTCAAGGTGAAACGATACATACACCGATACAAGACACTTACTGCAACTTCTTCGTAGCAATCTGAAGAGGGTCTGCACCATGACTGGAGCACACATCTTAAAAAAGAATCATCCATCGTTGACAAATAAAGAGCACTGTATTTCACCAAAAGTTTAGGATATTTCAAATGACACATCTTGTTTGATTCTCACTGAGCCCTCCGCTTTATGGGGAGCTTTGTGCAGAATAATTCATTTCATTATCACAAAACAAAAAAGATGGCATCTCAAGTATTATTTTAAGGCCTTTATGTGCTCCTGACATTGCCTGTTGAACCTCAGGTGAAATAGAGTAATATAGTTTTGGACTGATAGAATACATGTATGTGAGTGCAAAATAAAGAAACATGAACCAAAAACGATTCCAAGCAATTTCAACATAAGAAAATTCATGTCATTTTGGTTGAAAGCTTGTTTATCTTGTTAAATACACGAGCGGTGGAGATGACTTCACTTGTTCCATATAAAGTCTGAAATTCAAGAATAGCTTGCTCCCAGCTGATATTAATGCTATTGATTATGCATGTTTCAAATCATTAACTTTCTAGCTCATTTTACAAGTCAATGCACTTTCATAACATCATTTTGTGGTTCCTGTACTGTTGAAGGCTCCTCCTTAAAGAGGAAACATCGCACCCCTGAGAGATGTGACATAGAGACTTGCACAGGCAACATTGATGTTAAGCAGGTGGTCTTCAACAAATGAATTACTGCTCAAATGACCCAACAGGCACAGCTGATTGCTTTTTGACACCAAAGCATGACAACAAAGAGGGTGGGGAAATTTATAACTTTCCCGAACAATGTACACCTAACCACATCCCACATGTTGCGACCGATAATGTAGTAAGTACGAATACTGTCGTAATCAATCGACGTTGTATCACTTTTTGAGCGATAATGTTACAGCAACCGATACTGTTGTAAAAGCAATCGATAATGTTAAAACCTTTCCACTAGTTATTTTTTACTGAAAATGTAGTAATTTCATTTCTAATAGGTGCTGTGGTAAGTTTTTACCGTAAGGTAGTAATATGCATGAAGTTTTTTAGCATTATCGGTCGCCTTTACAACAATATCGGTTGCTGTAACATTATCAGTCAAAAAGTGATACAATAAGAATGTCGGTTGGTTACTATAGTATTGGTCATTATACCACATTATCGATCGCAACACCACATCCAACTAGAAATGAAGCTCTATAAGAATACGTAACACCACAATAATTCATTATCTCTTCAAATATAAGAAAGACTCCACAGCCAAATGAGTGCTAAACCTACGCTATTTGCAAAGCTCTTGTTCCCAGCAGTCTGGCTCGTTCGTATTTGGTCATGTATTTTGTTGGAATCCCCTTCTGTGTCTCCACAGCTTTTGGCACATCTGACGCCGGCAGGATGTCCACGGCCTCCGCTCCCACATAAAACAGACACCACCACCCCACATTGTACTATCTTGACTCTTGTGTGAGTGAATAATTGCATAATACCTTACACACGTTATGACAACAGAGTCAGTGTTGTCTGTGATGTGAAGTTGTTGCTTTATGGCATGATAAGTTCAATCCGGTGGTATATTTGATTATTTGATTTGACTGGTGTTTTACGCTGTACTCAAGAACATTTCATTTACACAATGGCGGCCAGGATTACGGTGGAAGGAAACCGGGCAGAACACTGTGGAAACCCATGACCATTCGCAGGTTGCTGGCGGATCTTCCCATCCACTGGATACACAATACAACTAGGTTGAATTATTCTCCAGTAATTATGTATTCAGATGGGTTGTTGATATCATGTTTTGCAAAAGTAATGATCTTGGCCAAGTAGCGTGAACACAACCAAAGGCAAGTAGTCCTATCCTGCCATGAAGTAATGACCTGATTCCACGCTGAGATGTTACTCTGTCATCTCTGTTGGCGACAGTGTAGTATAGAGCTCTATTTTTTCCTGTGTCTTTCACTGACTTTTCCACTTGAATCAGTCCTAAAGCCCATATATAGTCTCAAATGTCACACAGACACACAAAATGCACGAAATAGGTTGAATTATGTGACTGCCTACGGTTATAATGCTTCCAACATGCCCACGAGGCATTGTTTATCCACCAGCGAAGGAACTCTGATCATGCACAGCAGAAACAGCTATCTGGCTTATTGCCCGACACGACACTCGACACTATCGCATAGGAATCACTCCATTCTGGATTAACTCCAAGTCTACCGTTAATGAGGTGTACACTCGTATCCTCTGTATTCTTGCTTTAACATCATGTCTTTCATATCATTTCGTATATAAGCACGTTTATCAGCTTATTTCATGGTGGTCAAATTACTGTCATATCAAGGGGGTGTCTTCTTGCAGCAGGCCTGACAAACCTCCAACACACATGTACTATATAGTGCCATTCCACTGAATCATCGTGTCGACATCAGACGCAAAGCCGTACCCAGTCACATGATACAAGACACAGGGCCGACCTGTTCTTGGCCTCTTACGCTGAGCACCAGACGAGATGGTATTAATATCACTCATGTTAAACTGTTAAGAATGACTCGATTCAGGATTGAACTCCAGACCAACCGTTTATGGGGTAGACATTCTATCCACTACACCACTGCAGCACTGCAGCTGGACGAAGAAGTATACAAATTAAATCCACTATAACCACATACACATAATAATGGTCCAGCAGTTCGAAACATTGAGGGGAGGGCCGGTAAGCCTCGTAGGGTATTGTTTTACATGTATATTTATCTAAAAGTTATAAAACTCACCAAGCAGTGACAATTGCACATCAGTTTTGGAGGTATAGATTTCCACGATTATGGGAAATGAACTAGAAGCCCGAGGAAAACCACTCTCCATGCTTTTTCAAGATTTAATGTGGCAATTCACTGTCAATATGTAATCCGCAATGATAATGTATATACTGTGACGATTAATGATTTTAATGAGAGATCAATAAACACGCAATATATAAGTGGTAACAGTTAACATAATTTATTAATTATGTTTGTATCAACGAAAGTCAAACAGTGGTTTTCTTATGTAAACTGTGTACAAGGCCTTAAGGTCACACCGGCATTAAAAACCAGAAAAAAATGCCATTAGGTTGCATTTAAAAAATCTGGAAAAGTTTGGGTGTGGTGCATACAACTACAAGTATTCGTTTTTACATGTTCCATGTTTACAACCATGCAACAGTCAACACCAGTCACATTAATAGATTCTGGAAGTCCATGAAGTATATAGGCATGTATGTAGACAAACAAGTAAATATCACACCTGCACCTACGGTCTTAAAACTTGTGGACGAACAACAATCACACTTGTAGATTCTGAAAGTACACGTGCTATGTACACATACAATTAAGGCAAATAGAAACCTAATGTGCACTATTAACTATCACAGTTGACGATTCCGTCCAAGGCATATGCTATTTACACGACTGTCTCTAGCTCCTGTGATATCGCCTCAGTGAGGGGTCTCTGGTTCCTGTGATATCATCTCACGGAGAAGGGTCTCTGACTCCTGTGACATCGCCTCATGGAGGGTATCTCTAGCACCTGTAATTCTGTCTCCAAGTGCTACTAGTGGCACTTAAAAGGGTATTTTAGCATCCCTCTTTACACATAGGCCTATTCTGAATTCGAGTGCCAAATTACCTCAGCTGAAGTAACATGAAAGTATATAGTACTCTTTAAATACAGTACCATTTCAAATCAAACTACATGTCTCACACATTCGTTAAAGACGTAAATGCATTTAACCTAATGCGTTAAAACCATAAAATTCATGACTTCCCCCTGTTCAAGCATAAAAATATACAATTCTTTGACTTTAACACCTGATGTACGCTAGTACTGACTTACCTCTTACCTTTAGCTACATGCCACAGCTCCCCTCTGTCAAGAGGGAGTGAAATAAAATCTGTCAATTGTAGTATTTGCAAAATAATGAATAATCAATCACCAACCATGACAGAATAAAACAATGGTTCAGGTGAACACAATATAAGTCCGAACAAATACTTTTTGAAACGTTATAGTTCTCATCCTTCAGAATCCATTTTTTCTGTCAATTCGATTTGCCCAGTCAGGCAAGTCAATTTAATATTTCCGGCCTGTCATGTTATTGATTCAGCATCACAACAGCATGTAAAATACGCATTGCTGATTGAATGAATGAACTTGCCGGCAATATATTTCTGTTTTTAGTTTTTAACTGTAAAAATCAAATCCATTCTTTATATTAGTGTGCACGTAGATATTTCAGGTGATGGTGGACTTACTCTGATGACGGATCTGGGTGGTGCTACTGGTGAGACAGTTTGTCCACGAACTACCCAGACTCCATTATAAATGTAGGTAGCGCCATTTTGGACAGGTCCTTGCCGGGCCGAACATGCTGACACATAATACATTTGTTAACATATATGTACAATGTTACGGCTTCAGAAGCGACAAGAGACAACATAAATTAGGTCAAACTAAAAGACAGAATCTTCAAATCACAGTTCTAGAATATTGTATTTTGGTTCTCTTCTGGACTTATATTTCTTTCAATATTACTATTTTTAACAATATTTTGACTATTTGAGTCATATCCACATTTATTTTTGTCATATCACAACAGTGTCACCCGGCAGCACGCCGGTCTATTTCCTGTCCAAGACCGGGTTTACCCTGAGTATCACTTTAGGCCAATAAAGGCCCGATATCTATCATGTTCACAAGCTTCGTAATCTGATTTACCCGCCCTAGCACTTTCACTTTGTTTTCTTCGGACTATGTCTCCAGATAAGGAACATCGTGTACAAACAGGGTGCCATCATCATCCTTCTCAAAGTGACTGATATCGCTTCAGTTTTAATATTATCCTTATTTGTTTTTACGTCGTGCTCTAAATCTGTAACAAAGTTTAAAAAATGGATATCAGTAATGTTCTCTTAACAGTGCAGGTTTAACAAGTGCAGGAAGCACAGTCAGATATTTTGCCATGGACACTTGAGAGTTTCTGGAAAACAAAGCTTATAATGCATGGCTAGGTAAATCCTACATGTACATTTGACCTGTGAATAGATTTGAAAGGATAGTGATAATGTATGTTACTTGGTAAAGCAAAGGAACTTTGACAAGTTTCCCACATGTATGTGACGTAAAGATGTACACACCACATAGTGGAAGAAAAGTGGTCTTCGTCCACTGCAGAAACTATTTATTCTTTTTTTACTTCTTTGTCACCAAAGCTCAATTAACAGTGAAAGAGGTAAAATTTTCTTGCACAAATTAGCTGGCCAAGACTGGGTTGATATATCCACCTCAAAGCCGTCAACCGGCTCTTGTCAGCCAGGTGGGAACGCTCATCTCGTCAGATGGGTCTGAAAGGTCGTTTTGTCATGTCAAGTTGATGGGCTAGAAAGCAAATCTTATGTTTTATGTTTATTATTTCGGCGGAGCGACATTTACCATAAATAATACCAACTATAACAATAACAACAACGACAACAATAACGACACAAAGACAACAATAACGATAACAATAACAAAAACAACAAACACAACTCGTAATCAAGGGGCATCTCGTCGTTTGGCGAGCATCACGTTGTCTGGGGCATTTCGTCTGAAAGTAGGCTTAGAAAAAAGAAAGAATTATCCCCTCTCCTTACCTGATATTAACATTCACCAGATAAAATTAATAAAGCAAGAAGTATACTGCATTGATTTTACATTTAATTTTACAAAGCAATCAAAAACAGAAATCAAGAATTTAAAAAAATTAAACCATTACCAAAATACCAATTACCCGTTACAGTAACGAAATAATTACCAAACTATGGGAAAACTGTTTTAATAAGTAATCGTCAATTAACAAATAATGATAATACTAATTATTCCTCGTCTGGGGTCATCTTGTCGTCTGGGATCATCTTGTTATCTGGGAAGCATTTTGTCGTCAAGGAGAATCTCGTCTGGGCAGGTCGTTGTCTGGGGAGTATCTCGTTCTCTCGGGTCAACTCGTGTAGAGGCACCTCGTCTGGGGGGATTTCGTTGTGTGAGGCATCTCGCCTGAAAGTAGACTTGGAAAAGGAAAGAATTATCCCCTCCCCTTCCCTTCACTAAATAAAATTAATAAAACAAGAAGCATAATGCAATAATTTTAATGTTATAACATTATCAAAATGGAAATCAAGAATTTAAAAACTAGCGAAGAAACAAAATAAATATCAATGTAACTACGTAATCCTCAAACTAAAACTAACCATTGAAATACCAATAGTGATTACAGTAACGAAATAAATACCACGCTATATAAAAACCATCAGTTTAAATATGATAATAATAATAATTATCAGTCGTCTGGGTCACCTTGTCGTCTCGCGAGTATTTCGTGTGGGAAGCATCTTGTCGTCTGGGCATTTCATCGTCTGGTGAGAATCTCGTAAAAAACTCGACTAAATAAACGCAATTAAAGAAACGAGATTAAAAGTACGCGATTAAATACTTAAATGGGACTGAACATAACTAAGTGGACATAAATACGTGGATGCAATTAAGTGAACACAACTAAGTACAAGAAAAAGAACAAATAAACTAACCTATGCTAAATGGACACAACTGAGTACAACAGTACAGAAACTCGGCCAAAAACGCGAATAAGAGAAACACCATTAAAGAAACACGAATGGACATAACTAAGTGGACATGAGTAAATGTACACAACTAAGTATAACAATATTACATAAAAGCGACGAAAAAAAGCAACGAAAAAAAAAAACGCGAATAAAATAGACCCGATTAAACAACAATAATATAGAAACGCGACTAAATAAACGTAACTAAACAAACGCGACAAGACATAAATAAATGGACATAACTAAGTGAGTATAACTAAGTGGACATATCTAAGTTGAACAACAACAATAAAGAAACGCGACTAGATAAACGTGACTACGTAAACGCGACTAAATTAATAGGTCTAAATAAACACGAGTGAACATAACTAAGTGCACTACAAATTCAAACACAATAACAATAAACTCAGTATCCATATAGCGTAAGTTTCTGTGCTTCTACATGTAGGTGACTTACATAATGTAACGAACTACCAATGTAAATAGATGTTATATTCATTTTGTATAAGACATGCACTGTGTTAGATTTATAAACAACGAGTTAGGCTGTTGCAGTGTATATGGCGTATGTTGTAAGATATACAGACCTAAAAAAAAGCAATAGTTTTGCAAAATTGCTACATGATTATATAAACGTCGTATAATATACCCACCCTCCTCCCCATCGTCCCTAAAGCACAAATTACGATTTGGGGGTAAAAACTCTGCAGCATCTGAATCTGTTAAGCAATGCACAGCGTCAGCGCAAAGCATAAATCCTCTCGAACCATAAATCTACAAGTATAAGTATGTAGTTTTAAAAGTCTCAAAACATAGTGAATGGGCCTTTTTGAAGCGCTGTTTGATTGCAATATAGTTACAGGAAAACTACAAATTAATATATATGTTCTCAGTTGAATTCATAATGGTATTTTAAGGCGGATTTACTCTGAGGAACGTGGTGGAATGTGGGGTACAGGAAATACAAATTCCAGTCTTATAATGAAATTTGTGTGAGGACAATAGTCCATTATACTACATAATCCAGTAGGCTCGTGGGTGTTTTTTCGCCTGCCCCAGTCAATACAATTAAGCTATATTTAGAAGTGCACTTGAGTTCTGGCTAGTGGAATTTAAAAGCCAATCAGCTGTTATCGTACATGTGCTTAGAGCTGTAGTGTGCGGACTACTGACCATTGCATGGTACTGGTTCAAGTCGTAATATGGTCCTAATATAACTTTCCACAGAGGACTACATTTTCACAAACTCGAATCAACTATGGTGCTATATACCTATGTTCTAAGTTATGCATAAACACATTGTCTAGCATGCAGTGAAAAGTAAATTATATTTTTCACCTCGTGGCTCGATCTGGACTTGGAATATTGTCTAGCGGATGGCGTCTGTCAGTCTGTTCGTGCGTCTGCCTGGTTACGGGTCTGTCTTTTTCTTTATATAAACATTCTATATTTTTGAAGGCTTATAACCAATTCCATTCACGTACACTTTTCTTACGCAATTGGAAGAACCCTATATTGACTAGCTTTGGTCTTAGTCATTGTCGAATAAAGGAAGCACAGGAACAACGGCCTTGAATAAATATTACATGATGGGTCTCTGATGTTTTGTGACGGGCTTTTAAACACGATATTTCATTAACTCTGATTAAATCTAATCTGAATTTTTTATCAAATTGTACCACAGATTTACCTAATCGTGTTGAAAAAATCTTCTTTCCCTGACCGTGACCAGTTTTTCATTGCTCCTTTGCTTCCCTTGCACTCGACATGTATGTGTCATGGACGGTTTTCACTGACACGTATACTCAACTATCCTTTTTATTTACCATGTGTCATTTTTCCTCTCTCAGTTCAACATGCTTGCTTTTTTAAACTTTTATATAAATGTTTGTGGACAGTTCTCATTCAGAATCTAGAACTGTAGTAGTGTAATGATAAATTCTCACCTGGACCATCTCTATGGTCGTATACATTTTAATCAGATATATAAAAGTAAATCAGTCTTTCTCATAAATGTGCACTTGAAATTAGCTCTAGCGGGCTTACCCATAGACTATTATCTATACCTCTATAGATAATAATCTATGGGGAAGCCTGGTAGAGCTAACTTGAATCTAAAAAGTGGCAGTGATGCCTTAATTTCGTTGAAGACCACTTGCTTTCCACGAATATATGGTGTTCATATCTGCACGTTACAAGAGGGAATGTCCGCCTGTACTTTGTCAATGATCCGTGGTTTAACAGGGGCATACCGGTTTCCTCCACCTCTAAAACTTACCGTCATTGTATAAATGAATTAAAGAGAAAAAAGAGAAATGGGTCTATATGGAATCGTAAGAATGAGGAACGTAAATAAAATGTTGACTTTCAGGAATAGTGTCGTCGAAGTATCACTGATACGCACATCATTGTGGATGTATTACACAAATCACACAAATTGTGTACTACTGCCACACAAAAATTATGTGGATGTACACAGCAGACTTCAGAGAGCATCAACTAAAAAATATAGTTACCATTCAATTCGGAAATAATTTCAACCAGTTTAGGATTCACTGAACCTGTTTTTCTGTTGCTGTTATTTTCTGTGGCTGTTTTAAAGATCGCTCCCTTTTATTGCCATTGGATCGACAATTTCACTCCTTGCCATCGCTGGCTTCGCGGATACCTTTGCAAGCTGGGTTAGTGGATGCACATGTAGCTTACATGGCATACGGAAACTCCGGGAATAATCTTATGACAAATTTAAAATGTACTTTTGTAAGACAATGTTTGTAGGTATAAACAAGTATGCTTTCGAATAAATAGGCAAATTTCTTTTACTTCTCAGCTATATAAACATATAAAAGCTCTTGGCCTATGTTGTGTTTCGTAATATTTATTTCTTTTCTTCAAACGGTGCAGATGGGTGTGAGATCTCATGAAAATTCGTGTTTTGAAAAATCCGGCGAAACTCATCTGCAGTCTCCATATTCGCAGGCAGTTAAGGGTTCTTAAGCCTATGAACTAAACTCTTGGTTTGCCAAGATGCATCTCGTCAGGGAGGGGTGAGGAAGATTATGTGTCAGAGGCCAAAGGCCCGTAATTCTGAAAATTAATAGATTCTAGTGATATCCATCGCAACACACGGTGGGCTACTATGCTTTAAGTAAAGCCTATATATATTTATTTTTCCCCCGGGCTCTGCCCTGTTTCCTGCCACCATAATGCTGCAGGGCCGCCGTGGTATAAGTGAAATATTCTTGAGTGCGGCGTAAAACACCAATCAGTTTATTTGTTCATTAGATAATTGTTGTTTAAAGTCATACTCAAGACTTTTTATACGTCTGTCTGTATGTCTATACGCAGAACACGGAAAAAACCGCTATTTCCTAAGGCACCTCAAAAACTTAAAGCCGCTTACAAGCCGAAGCAGGAAGGGCTGGAATCGAGCCGTTGGTTAGGGGCAGATCGGCTGTGCTGAGGACAAGTTCAGTCTCTTATAGTTAAAACCTGCACAGGATAAACTGACAAATGACTGAAGGGTTGTATATTTATGTCGTTTTTTATTTGATTTGATATATTTTCATTGATATTCCATGCCGTACTCAAGATTATTTCACTTGAAGGCCCATCGTAATACAGGCCCCTTGGGCGCAGTTTTACGAGGTTGTCACAAGCTGCCCCTGGAGTGACTCCCATGACAACAACCGGGGAAAGATATATGGTAAATGGACTTGACGCAGCGTGGCGACAGCTTTGTAAAGCCCACCCCAGCCTGTGTCTCCCGGCATCTTTTCGTCTCGGTTGCGGTGAGGCAGCACGAAAAAATATCTCGACATTATAGGGCTGGCCTAGCTATCACAATTATAGACAGGCATTAAATTAATAAAATTGTTGAAAACGGTTTTATACAAAGAAACAGTGTGAGGTGAAAATTTTTTTATCAACGTTAGGGCCTTTTTCGTGTTTCTTAATTAATGTTCATTATAGGATGAATTAAGGTATAATCGGTTAGCCACAGCTTCATGAACCCGTGCCTATCACCAATGCGGTCGCTCTGAGTTCAAGTCCAGCTCATGCTGGATTCCTCTCCGGCCATACGTGGGAAGGTGCTCCAGCTACCGGCGGATGGTGATGGATATTCCCCGGGATCTGCCCGGTTTCCTCCCACCATAATGCTGGCCGCCGTCGTATAAGTGAAATATTCTTGAGTATGGCAAAAAACACCAACCAAATAAATAAATAAATAACATTAATTAATATATAATTAAAAGAAATGATATTAAACATTTTATCTGAAGTTTTTATTAGCGGTTCAAGCCATTCAGGCTGCATTCTCGCTACACCAGTTGTCATCCTCATACCAAATTGTTGCCACCACTAGAACATCATATACAGGCATGACACCCCACGGAGTCACATATACAAACACTCTACTCTACTGTAGGCCTACTCTACTCTACTCTACTGATACTTACACTCTAACCTCACAGTGCAAGCGAGGGAGGAACAAGTACCATTTTTAAATTATTTGGTATGACCCGACTCAGGACTGATCTCGGATCTCCCGGTCTGGAAGCTCTTATTGCTGGACCATCGAGGCAGTCCCGAGTCTACGTGGAAAAAAAAAACAAAAGTGTTATGACGACTGCATTCTCTCTACTCCAGATGTCATCCTCATACAGGTGGTGACTCTGGCATTTTTGTGGGTAAATCGAGTTGACTTCAAATACATGCTTACTCCTCTCGCCCAATCTGGTTCCAGAGCGAAGCAGTTGTTGTGACCAATCAGTGTCTGTTTTAAATGTGCAAGGCAGAATTTAGGTTACATGATAACACAACACCGACTGAAACAAAGTAGGCCATGCTGCGAGATTCCACTGGATAACTCAGGTTAGACTTATCCATAACTAGGCCGAACCATTTATAGTAGATCTTCTGTAGCCAAGCGGAAAAGAAACATTGACATTGTGAAGGTGTGACGATTGACGATGGTTCGGCATTTTGTGAACCTACAGAGCGGCTCACCGTACCACGTAACGAGAGGGAGGGGAGGAGGTCAAGGCATTTCATACAAGATTCATATCGGGGGAGAGATGTCAAAAAGTTCGGAATTTCAGCTACATACTCTATGGAGCCCACTCCCCCTTCCCTCAGTGTGCAAAGAAAGAAAACTTGGGTAAAAAAGAAAAAAGGTTCATTACAACATGTACAAGGAAACCACAAAAGCTTCCATGTGAGTGGAAAACAATGTCCCTATCTAAACTCCAGCTGCTGTAGATACAATATCATGTACTTAAAAAAGACTTTCTTAGCTGAGATCAAATCATAAAATGTAGGTCATGTGACAGACAAATTTCAAAGACGAGTGACAAATTTACCTGCTTAATACTAGTATGCAATCTCTCGGGCCACGCTGATACATTTTATACATGTGCGGTTAGTGAATATGGCAGACAACATCTCAACGATGTTAAAAAAATATATTTCACATTTTCACTGATTATAACGGAAAACGTGGTCAGATATAATTGTGAGTCAATTATTAAAGCCTAGGCGTCGAAATCGACGTTTGTACACCAGCCACGTCTACCAAAATGGGCGTTCTGGTTCAATAGGTGTGTAACTTATAGCTATGTGGTTTGCCTTTTTAACGCGCTCTGCTCTGTTTGTAGACAAATCATTAATATATTTAACATAATAATATTGATGCCAAAAGCAGGATACAGTTGCACCTATGATATATTTGTCTACAAAGGTACCAAATATCTTAACGGCACAGACTGAAAAAACGAAAGACATGTAACACTGTTCTTCCTGATGACCAGTGAGGGTGTTAGGCTATCCATCGTCAGTCCACTGCAAATTATCAAGCAGTATAATTTCTGACTGATCAGCATGTTTTCAGTTCAAGTGCGTCCTGTCAAAGATGTCTCTTCCTAAATTCCTACGCCACGATATGGCTGCAACATAGCCGACGTGGCGTTAAGCCATAATCAGTCATTCATTCCTAAATTCCTTAGTCTTGAGGCTTCCATCACTCTACATGCTCTTCCAGAAACTCGCAACACTTAGGAGCAACAACTCCTCAACAACTTGTTTGTATCTTTTGATAGTGTTGTGCAGATCCTTCTCCCGCGTCTCTTTAGGAGGTTACCAAGATGTTGCCCCTTTCCCATACCTGACAGAACTCCTTGGAATGGTTCTCGGTGCACGTTCTCTTCATGTCTCTATTCACGATTTCTACCCATTCATCAATGGCCACATTGCCAAGGGCCCCACTACTTGTGTTTACGGTCCTATTTCAGGTTAATCCGAATGCATGTTGCTCCGACAGCTTTGCTTGTACCTAAAAAGGTAATGTTTATGGTAAAACAATTGATTATTTGTACATCAATGAAATCCCAGGATTTCCTTCACTGATGAAAGTGATATTTATTTATTTACATATGACTTTTGTTCTTCGGTGACCCAGCACTTTGTGCTGTAAAACCTACTGAACCGGAGGAGTTCACGAACCGTTACATATTATTACTGACTGTTGGTCAACGTATCCAGGATAAAAGCGCTGCCAGACAACACATCGGTTGTAAGCACATCATTCGTTCTACGGCTACCTGTGCTTTCTATATAGGCCCTATTGATTATCAGAGAAAGCACAGAAAAGTGCAGCGTTACAACAACAACGTCTAAAATCGCACACAAGTTGTTTTTCTGCTCTGCTAGCTAAAGTGCAGGGTAGTATTATGAGACTTTGATTCTACTTGACATGTAAAACGCCAGAAACTTAACTGATAGTGAATAGGTTGCGTAACGTTATATGTTTATTGGAGAAAGAAATACCCCCTTGGTGTCACTTTTCTCCACTGCGTGTGCGAGTAATTAAAGGTCGATTTCCTACATTGTCTTTTCATCAAAGTCCTCCGGTCATGCAGTGTCAAAAGTAGCATCACCTATCTGGTTACCGGTCAATCGTCAGTTCGATTCTGTAAGCATCAACAGGCCTCAAAGCTGCAATTATTTTTATGACTTCTTACTTACCTTAAGATAAAAGAATATCAAGCCAACATAATGAAACCCTAAGCGGTTTAATATTGACTTTTAGATACGTAAACACCTTTGAGTTGAGTTGTACCTTATAGGCATGTGATGTTAATGTGATGAAATATGAGGCGTTTAATGAAAAAGATCAAACGACTTGATACTGAGTTTTAGGTATTTGAAATACTGTAGGGGCAGAAAAATTTAATGTTTGATGAAAAAGTGACGAAAAAATATTGAGTACTAAAAACGGTTAAATATGTAAGTGTGGAAGTGCGATTAACATGATAGGCCTTATAACATTTGTCTAGACTGCCGGGTGCTAAATACAGCAGTATTGTTTACATAAGTAAGATGAGCATAACAGCGTGCTGGATTCATCCTTAACTTAGGTTCTTACATCTAAGAAAATTCAGCGCGAAACAGATTAGGGAAAGATAACTCTTGCATGCCGCTTGCTGTTAATGAGGGGATAACTCTGCTACACCCACCCTGTAATAAATTCCCTTTGTTCTACTTTGCACAGAACCCCTGTTTAATCTGAAACATTGCTCTGTAAATGTGTCTTAGTGTCACACTGTCGATTTGTTCATTGGTCCATCACCAAAAGAAAAAGTTAAATATAACAAAATTTTGATAATTTAAAGGCGAGATAAGAGATTTTAGTTCTTTCAATGTACACTTGGGGGCGTGACTGCATGCAGATACATGTCGGATAGACAGGCGATTAGTGCATCGGATGTTTGGCAGCTTGTCGTGTTTAGCGCTTTTCTTGCGTAGCATCATTGTCTTGAGCTTCCGAGCGGATGTACTAGCCGTATTGATGGTAAGTTCGTTACTCTCTGGATCTGTACCTGGTGTTATGTGTACGGAGAGGTAGGCTACGCGGTGAGCCTGGCGGATGGTTGCAGCACGCCAGCAGTGACGACTGAGTCACTTACCGATTGTGTCTTTTAGACAAGCCGTGTATGAATTACTGCAAATGCATTCCCCACACAGACACGCCAATTTGTCGTCATTTTATTTGTGATGGTGTTGTTTTAAGATGAAATTTAGAGTCTTAGGAATTTAAAGGAGGTCACTGTTAGTGATTGCACTAGCAGTATTTTTTAAGACCTGCTTATGATAAATGCCGGCCATCTTCAGTGAGAAGACCATGCATCTGGTTGGCTAATAACTGTGGGGCTCTGAGCGGGGGGAGCTCGAGACTCTGCTGCCCTGATGTGAAAACAGTGTAATATCTCTCCTGCAACAAGGCCAACATTCCTGTCTAAATAGGGAACTGATGGACTGTAGTGACTTCCTACTGCTCATGAGTAATATAAAGATGATCTGAAATTGGCTGTTATGCTGATGGAGATCACTGTCATTCTAGCAGATCCCCAGGTAACCAATCTGTCCTTAATGGCCCCAGACCCCTTTTAACTTTTCTTAAGCAAAGAATTTTTCATGTTGCCGTTCATTGCTGAGCCCCAGTGTCCAATAAACATTAGTGTCTATCTTGTTCCAGCAGTGAGAAAGCTGCAGTTTAACTGTCAGTATTCCTATGCTTACAGCTTTAATGGCAAGTGTAACAGTAACATTAGGGGACATCACTCTGAGTCTGAGCCTCATCACTAACTAACATGCTGTACCATTTTTTTTTTTTTGATTGTTTTTATGAAATAGAAACAGTTAAGATTTTTGTCAAATTAAATGAAGTCCTGTGCAACTTGCGAATGTTTTGTATTTCTTTAACATATTTATTACAGATATAATGTCAAAGAGGGTCAAATTGGAATCATCAGCTTAATATACACCTTTCAATTCCTGGTCATTTACTTTTACTCCTTTAGTATTCACATCACTGCATATTTCATTGTTGATAAGTTTGATACATGTAGCCATCTAAAACATATACCGAGAAAAGGGACAACCTCTTTCCCATCTGTAGATTAAACCAGTGGGTTCAGTTGTTTTTATGAACTACACAATGGCAGGACTCTTTATACAAAGTCAGAATATACCCTTTGAACATAAACCCAAAGTTAAATTAATTTATTTAATGCATAAGCCATAAATGACCACTCTATGGAATCACCAGCCTTTTCTATATCAAATGACAGTAGTCAGTTGTAAGAATAGTTTGGATTTTCCCTTAAGTCTGTTATAAAACGAATGTTTTCTCCAATGAAGTGACCTTTCAAGAATCCTGATTGCGTATTATGTATTAGACTATTCAAACATGGCTTGGCTCGTTTAGCAAGTGCCTTGGTGATAATTTTATAATCTGTATTAAGCAGAGTAATTAGTCTCCAATTTGAGATCAACTTTGGATCTTTTCCCGGCTTCTCGAAAAGCTTGATAACACCTCTCCTAAGTGTAGCATAGATATTTTAGGAATTAGTGTGGGCAATAAGAACACCGTAGATAATAATATTCAAGCCACCATTGGCAAGGTGAAGATGCGATTTTGAATATGTTCTTCACGAAACTTAACAGCGAAAGTCTCCCCAGATTGACATACCTGGCTTCAACTTTCCATTTTTCCTAAGCCGATGATCAGAGAAATCAACAAAGAGCTATTTCACTTTATTTGGGGATATCACCAAGGAAAGATAAAACATGATATTCTGTGGTCTGCTATAAATGAGGGTGGTATAAAATCGATTGACTTTGGCGACCATTACACAGCACTCATGTTACCTTGGCCCTCTCAATACATTGGTGGTCAGATCTCCATGGAAGCTAAGTGTGACTGAAACATGTAAAGAAAAACTAGACTTTTTACTGGATTGCAGCTATGATACACCAATGCTAAAGACTAAAATACCTATTTTTAAAGAAATATCCTCTCATTTTGGATGAGCTTCAACCGAATGGCTCAGTGATGGTATTAACTTGATAAAGGGCATCTTCGACGAAAATGGAAGATTACTCTCTATGCCTGAGTTGGAATATTTTTGTTTCTTTGCAACCTAAATGGTTCCTACAATGTAATAACAGCAATTTGGCGATTTGTATGCTATAATGTTTTTATAAAGAATCCCCCAATTTGAACATTAAGCGTTACGATATCATTTATAGATAATGCTTTGACGAACTCTGTCCTTAAAGGTGGATGTTGGAAAAACCAGATAAAGGCATGCAATGCAGTGGAATTTAACTATGATAAATGGAAAAACTGAGGCAGAATTATTGAGCCCGCAAAAGTTTGGGATATCCCACAGAGTTTGCCAGTTGAAAACAGATTTAAGCAACTTCAGTATAAAATACTTCATTGTATTGTTCCCTGTAACACACTTGTTTAAAAAACTAAAGACTTATCCAAGTGTGAATTTTGTGGAAGGGAAGATGACATTGCTCACAATTTTTTACATTCTCCACGGTTGGTGCCATTCTGGTAAGATGTAAATTGTTTTCTTCGTCGGAGCATAGGTCTTGATATATCCAATATGCTTTCCTCTATTTTATACCGATTTTTTCGAAAACGTAAGCAATCCTGTGTAAAAACTTATAACTTGCTTCATGCAAAATATGGAATATTCAAATGCCACATAAGAAATAATTGGCTTTACTAAATGAACTGCTAAACAATGTATAAAACTGGATGCAACCACATTGTCAAAATTTCCAAAGTACAGTGAGTTGGTGCAAGAATTAAATAGTTTGTTCCTGCTTGTTCAAGTGAATTTTAGGCCTGTAATTTTCAATATGTAATATTTTAAGCACATATTGTCCTTTTCCCTTACTCCTTACTGGGGCAATATTTGTAGAGGATAGGATAGGGATCGGGGAGCCATTTCAGGTAAAAACATATTAAAGCACCACACATGTATTGATGTTATAAAAATTAAACATGCTGCACCTTGGCAACATTTGATTCAGGTTCAACTTAGGCCATGAACAAGGAATTTGTAGAATCCCTGATTTAGGCCGTGGTGTGGATAAGTGGGTAAAGGCACCCCTGTGGCTGTTTGTGTATTTTAATTGTTTGATTGTTCGAAGATCACCACTATGGTGTGCCATGTATCAGTCATGTCTGGGTTAATACATCAGAAACATGATAAAGGTTGATAGTGTGTTCCAAGCACACCTTTCTATTCCATTCATAAAACTGACTGCCATTATATAAGTGAAAAGCTCTTTGAGGATGATATTTTTCATCATTTTCATTTCTAAGGAAGGTCAATTCACCATGAAAAGTTGGCTGGCAAAAGACCTTTCTACTCTAAAATACAGAAGGAATATTCCTCTCTCACAAAAAGCAGAAGGCACAATGATTTCTGATTACTAAAAAACATATAGGTATAGCTAACATTTTATTATGTTCGAGATGCCCTTGCAGCCAAAACCACACTTTCTCTTCCTTGCTTCATTTTGACTTTGGAGGAGAAATATTTTTTAGTTTAGTTAAGGGGAGTATATTTCTAATGTGTTACTAATGTGCTTTTACCTTCCCTGGGCAAAGCATTAAGATAAAAAGGAAAAAAGAAGAAAGCAAATTTCTGTTGAGTTTTACTTTGCCTTGATGCTAAATGTTAATTAATTTATTCTGACACTAGCTAAACCAATGGGTCCGTTACAGTCTCACCAGATTACTGACAAGAACATTTCTAGCCTATCATACTTTCAGCCTATGGCTGCTATCTTTCTATAGTTATCTTATAAAAGGTCACTTGATAGATGCAGCCAGTAAGAAAGATCATATATGGAAGATAAACCCTTTGACTCCTTCAATACATTTGTACATGTGTGCCTGTTTACTTTACAGGACTAAATCTAAGAGGTCAGATTTGCTTTATGTTGTAGAGATGGAGCAGCCTTCCCTGGTAATTCTTGCTTGCCCTGCCTGATAGCTGAACCATGTTGTCAGTGAGGATAGTGACCACTGACCACTACATGGCCCCACCGTTAAGGGGCCTAGATGTATGTAACTCTGACTTCAGAAACAGTGAAGTGAAGAAGGTGCCAGTATTCAGGGTGTTTGGAGCCACGCCTGCTGGTGAGTACGCTGCCCAGAATTTACCTCGTCATAATTCATAGTTGTAAAAATCTGTTCACGAAACCATTCAGTATAAAAGATAGAATGGCAACTTTCCTTGCTACATGTATATGAAAATTTGTTTCTAAACTTCGGTTTTGTAATGCCAATGCTTAAAACTAACAGTGCTTGCTGAAGTGCGGATGAAGAAAGCACATGTAGACAAAACAGAGAAAAAAGAGTATGTCATAAATTCATTTGGTGTGAACATATTCAGATATACCCTAATTCCTCAACCTTTTCGCAAGCAAAGGAGCAACTTTCAGTGCAATTTATGCCCTTTTTTAACTTGATTTTTTAAGACATAACTGCATTGGTTGGATCGGCCTGTTTCACGGCTTCACAAAAAGTATAATTTTATCAGTCAACACAGAATAATGCTTAAATAAACACACTAAACACTGCTTGCAAAGGCATGTTATGTAGTTTTTAATTGTGATTTTTCTGTTACAGGTCAGAAAACCTGCATGCATATCCATGGCGTGTTTCCGTACCTGTACATCCCTTACAACGGCACCCAGCCATGGGATCATTACATACACCAGTTTGCCAGCAGCCTAGACAAAGCTGTCAACATAGCTCTGGGAAGTGAGCACTCCAACACACAGCATGTCTACAAAATTGCCCTGGTCTCTGGCATGTAAGTTAGTGCAGGTGATATACAAGCACAAGTTGGTAGCAAGAGTTGTTTAATTGTTGTTGTTCAGTAAAACTTGTCAGTGTAAACCGACCATACCCGGTTGCACGAAAAAATGTGCAAGCAAGCAAGGCGGATCAAGTTTTATTTACCACAAGTTTTATTTATTTAAATGTGTAAGGGAATAGAACTACAGGGAAACAAATAATGTGTAGGCCTAAAGTAAACATGCACGAAACTGAAACTTTTGAAGCTTTGTTTGTCATATGGGCAATTTTTTATGTATTCTGTGGAATGCTAAGCAATTCTCACACCGGACGTCATTGGCCAAAGTACAACCAAAAACAAATAGTTTTAAAGATGATGCTCAGATTTAACCTTTCTGGTATCCAGTTTTGCTACATGTTCTTTTTAGGAAGTATTATAGTGAGGAGATGTGAAGTAACAATTCAATAAAACCAATTAAAGATTTAAAAATGTCATTTTTTTCTCCTCTGCGAGCAGGAATATTTTGTTGTTTTTGTGAGGGTCATTCGGGCAACAGTGCTAGACCTGTCAGTTTGCGAGAGATAACTGATTCAGAGAACAAATCTTATTAGTATATCTATATACAAAAAAAATTTAAGTGAGTTAGCATCATTTTCTCGCTAATAACTCAGAGGTGTGATTGCTTTCGTTTCATTATTGTGCTGCTTTCGGTCTTCATGGGCCCCACACCTGCTTGATACTTGGCTTCCATCTTGGAAAAGCATTCCTCACCGAAGCCCGCTTGTGTATCTATTATCTTATAGATGCCATATTCAATAAATATTGCTTCACTGACTGAATATAGAAGATCAATAGCTGTTGAACAGTCGTGGATTTGGATTAATACTTATTGCAATTTTGCGAAATACCCAGACCCGACCTCAGATCGACAGACTGGAGTAAGACCGGCTTTTGCTAGTACCAAATGTTTTTGTCAATTGACATAAATCAATTTTCAAAGAATTCGAACAAAGATGTCATGTTCTAGATTGATACAGATCCTTACCGATGTGTACCTGCCATAAATAATACAGATCTGAAAGTAGGTTTAAACTTGTTTTAAATGCGCCAGAAGTAAAAAAGAAAATGAATAATGAAGAAAATTTGATACTGTATAATGTATCACATTTCATAGTCAAAGTTACTCAACATTACGTTTAGAGAAAATTTATAGAGCTCAACATAGCTTATTTCATGATTTTTATGAGGGTTAGTTGGCTCATTTGAGGTGAGTAGACAGTGTCCAACCACATGGAGCAGGAATCTATAATTGCACTGTGTATAGGCTACCATGCCTCACCTAGGCATAGTTGGTCAAAAAAAAGTAGAGAAACTGTAGTTATCCAGTTGATGGATGAAAGTGTGAAATTGTGATAGATTCACTTATAATATTGTTTTGATCATGAACAAAGGCCAGGCAACAGAAGCCTGAGCATTCATCATAGAATACATTTCAGGGTCTATAAGCTCTAGTTCATACTTGTCGAGTCAAAAGTAAAACTGTTTCCATCTTAGGATATCCCTGAGAGTAGATTTCCCAATAGTTAGCGTTTGTGTCGTTTTCGATAAAGTTTCATGAGACTGATTGAGTTGAATTTCATCAATCAGTGACTCATACATTTCCACGCGATGTCTCGTAGTAGGGTCATTAGTCATACTTGATTTTATGAAATTTAGGAAACATTGCGACCGTAAACTGTGGTATTTATTGATACCTGAATTACGCAATGTCATCTCAGCTAATAATGCGTGGAATGTTCCCATCAGAATCAACTTCAAGAGAATGTCTTTATCGTTTAGTGAAGTGTTCACTAAGAGGATTATCTCCCTTTCTGACAACACCTCTTTCACCTTCAACTGTGATAAAGGCGAAGGATAGGAACAGTCAATCAGTGCCACTCTGTGTCAGATTACACAGTGTGGATTAACAGGTGCTAAATGCAATGGGGACTGGAAAACCCTGTCGGTGATGAGAATAGACAGGTATTGGTGTTTTCAGTAAAAACAACTTGTAAGATATCTTGGTGGTGGTTATTTTTTGCTTAAATATAAGTTGTTTGATAGTTTGTGTATATCTTATTATCCAAAACAAACAAAGTGTTTTTGAAGACAATCAGAATATTCAGCTGGTCTTAGCCATAAAGCCACCTGTATTCTGCAGGGTTTGGGATACTGTGTTGTCTTTGATATATGTTATTGTAAGCAATGCATTAAAATTTAGAGTTGTTGCTATGTTGCATTTCCAGCCCCATGTATGGTTTCCATGAGACGGAACAGCAGTTTTTGAAGATTTACCTCTATAACCCGAACATGGTCAGGAGGTAAGACAATACCAGTTGACTGCTGCAGCGAAAAGGTTACGTAATAAATGTACATACACAGGTACATCTGGGATAGTAAAAGTGGAGACGTCTGTATGAGTCGGTTGGCTTGAGTTTCTCTGCCAGGGTGAACAGAGTGTGCATTGTGTGGCCTGTAACTGCAAATCCGCACATCTGTCAGTGGGTCACAGGCACTGCACTGTGTCATGGTACTACATACACATGTACAGCCCAGATAATCACCAGCATATAGTTTTGCACAGAAACTGGAACAATTCAATACAAAAAAAAGACCCCCCCAAAAAAACATGTGCACTGATGTCTTTGGACTGCAGAAATCAGAACATTTCACATTGCTTTCACCAGACCAGATTTGTTTTGAAAAATGGTGACATTGTAAAAAATGACTTCAGACAGACATACATGTAAATTTCCTTGAAAGCAACAAATAGGCATAATGCGAGCCAAAAACTTTAACCTCATACTCCCTTGATTCAATAGTGTTTAAATCCCTTAGCAATCATCTAATCATTTTCTGTTTTTTGTTCAATTTCAGGGTGGCTGATTTATTGCAAAGTGGTGCTGTGATGAATAATGTTTTCCAGCCCCACGAGTCTCACATACCCTACCCATTACAGGTGCAGTACCCCGGCACACTGTGGCCAGTTACGGTTAGGCATGTGTGCTTTGAGTTCGGTTTTTCTAAGCCATAGTTCTTCAATTAGCCTAACTTATGAACATTGTGTAAATGAAGTAGAGTATTATTAGTAGTAAGACTTCAAACTTAACATTTGCTTCCTTGAGGAGTGTGATAGCCCACCTCAGATACAAAGACCTGCATAACTCCGTCTCTCCTTCTAATTTAACCTTGGACTGATTCCCTTATGTATTCTTCATTATTTACGTACTCTAAAAAAATAAATGTATCAGCGATTTATTTATGACTACACCAGTGTTTTGTGTATTTTGCAGCTCTTCATTGACTATAATCTTTATGGAATGAACATGATAAATGTGGCAGCTGTGAAATTCAGACGGTGGAGTGAAGATGGTGAGAAAGTTTGCTTCTATCAAACATGTCAGAGATGTTACAGTAACTGTTACATGTACTCTGTAGCTCTGGCTGTAACAAGAAATTTGATACTCAGATCATGTCCCCTAAAACTTATTTTGAAATTTGGCCTGAAACTGTGGATGTCATGAACAGCATGGTGTAAAACTGACAACAGAAGTGGTTTTGTGCTGAAGCGTGAATGACAGTATCACATGATAAAAGGAAAGGTTTGGAGTGAGATTTTTCTGGATTGGTGAGAGTTGAAAATTCTGTGGTTGTAAACATACGTCTGGAGTGCCAAATGTAGGTGAACTTGAAAGACCATGTTCAGCATAGGTATATTGCACAAACTGAAGCTCGTCTAAGCTTTCTTGTTCCCTTATGCCACATATTCAGCAGTATGCTGCTTATTATTAGCTGTTACAAACTTTTCAATCTGCTGAGACAGCTGAGTGCTGTTCTAATTTTATTTGTTTTGTATTACATGTATTGTTTCTTTTTGGCCTTTTGTAACTCATATTTCAAGGGCATAAACATTGCGTGGTTTAAACTTTCTGTATTTACAGACAATGGTAATGTCCAATCCACTGGTGTGAGGATGTCCTCCTCTACCCACTCCTCCCCTCCAAATGACAACTTGGATACTACAGGCCCTGTAAACTGTCATTGGATGAAAATCTGGGACAAAAATGATGTGCCTAAGTATGATTGTTTGTTGAATTTTTTTCTTTTTTGTCTTTTTTCAGTCTCATGAAATTACGAATGGTTATTATTGTGTTCATCAGGTGTTAGTGAATGATACCGTGACCAAGTGTGATACTGACAAGACGGAAATAAGAAGGATGGGTTTGTCTGTACATGTAGTGGTATAAAGCTATAACAGCTTATGCTGTGCAGCCAATGACAAATTGTTTTATGACTTATCCATTTGTGATCACAAACAAGAGATTACCATACATCATCCAGCTTTTCAACATTCATACCACGTTTATATTGAAGCTTTTGATGTTTCCCTTGAATGTTGATGAACTATTCTGCTTTCACATGCATATGTTTGTCATAACACAGATTGTAAGAGCAATATAAAGGGTAGAGATAATGACTGCAGTTGTGTAAATCCTGCACACTGCTGTCCTGAAAAAATTCTGACAATCCGTGTCAGATTTGTAAAAAGACTTGGTGTACAGTGTATCTGTCTGCATAGCTGGCAAAAACACTCTATTAATTTTACTATCTGCGATTAAATCATTGGCCATGTCTTGTCCTAAAAAATTAAAATAAAAATTAAAATAATTTTTATGTTCTCACCCTTCCCATTGTCTGAAAGCTGTCAATAATTTTTCAGTGACGTGTGGGATTTTTGTGCAGAACAATTTTAGGAGGCTGGAGGTTGACCTTCACAGATGTAGCTATGTTAATCCTGAACTGTCTGGATAGTTAAATGTGTTGCCTACACATTGTCTGTTGAATGATTTTGTATGTGGACTGTTGTGATGTAGTCCCAGTTATGTAGCAACAGTTTTGGTAAAAAGTATATCCTTCCAACTTGTCTTGTCATAATTTCATTGAATGAGACCCATGCTAAAGTATAATCTTACTAGAGATGGTTAGATACATTTTGAACCGCAATGGGTATGGACGACATAGGTGTAAAACGGGTTTTTTTTGCTTAAGGGTGGGTGGGGGTTGGGGGAGGAGAGGATGTTTCCACTGTGGAAGTCCAAACCTATTGTAATCCATAGTATATGGGATGGTGTTTAAATGCAAGCATTTAGCCATACTAAATTTAAGTAAAATAAATGACATGACCGTTTACAACCTTTTCAAGTCGACGGTGATGACAAAATCACTTTGTGAGTAAATCATTGTAAAAAGTTGTGGAAACATTCATTGCTAAGCATCAGTTCTCAAGTTGTTTTTGACAGCACATGTTCGTAACATGTATGCCGCATATACATGCTGAGGTTTATAGGGCTCTGGCATACCTTTATTCACATATAAATTTAAGCACTAATTTATTTTTCAACCTCAATGAATTTGACTGATAAGCTTGTGAAATGATTGCGCTTCATCGTTAAATGACAATACGTCTAATTAAAGGTTCAATCCATTCAGGGAAAGAATGCAGTGTGTGAGCAGATAACTAGAACTGGAAGTCATCAGAAATTTTGAGTTGGAGTCTTCTAAACATGCTACCAGATGTGGTCTGACATCAGGAATCTGGTCTTATTTTTTTCCTGTGACGCATACTTTTGTCGCAGATTGCGATCAAAATCCGAAGAAACTCATTTTCCCCCAAATTCCCCCATACCTGCAGGGTACGTAAATGAAAGCTGTTACAAAGGTAAACCTGAAAATCTCGGAGTGCAAAGGGCTGTACATCTACTGTATATGTGCCGATGTAACAAAAGAAATGTTACACACAAGTACATACGGCCCTACTGGCTTGAACCCTGGCATCGATGTCCCTGACAGTTATATTATATAATTGAACTTCCAAACATACAGGTATTTACTTGCGTCTGTCGGTCGTCCAAAACATCAAAGTTACCTAATGCATGATGTTGGCAACCACCCTAATTCGCACGAAGTGAGGATGTCATCTGTACCCGTTACTGTTCAACGTGTACTTAAACTTAGAGCTTCTCTGACAAACTGTTGAAGTTTGTTCTAATTAGATTAATTCAATATATGTGTTGTAACAGACACTAGTCTGCATTGCCACTATATGAACAAAAGTGCATGGAGTCAAGATACCATACTTTTTAGCTGATGAATTGTCGTAAGTACATGTATGTTAGTGGTGGGTGTTATGCAACAGGGAGATGTTGTTGGATGGAGACATCCCCAGAGTCAGCACCTGTGAGCTAGAGGTGGACATTGTGGCAGCAGATATCCTCAACAGGCTAGAAGTGGACGGTGAGTATAACCAGGCTGCCATTGGAAGCTACAGCAAGTTGGAATGAAGTGAAATTTTACTTCCACCAGTGCGGTCGCTGTGAGTTCAAGTCCAGCTCATACTGGCTTCCTCTCTGGTCGTTCATGGGAAGGTCTACCAGCAACCCACGGATGGTAGTGGGTTTCCCCCAGGCTCTGCCTGGTTTCTTCCTCCAATAAGGCTGGTCACTATCGTATATGTGAAATATTCTTGAGTACGGCATAAAACAACAATCAAAAAAATAAATAAATAAATTAAAGGCTTGGTTGGGAATGTGGGTAATAGATTTTATGTTAACACAGTTGTATGAAAATTTGGAATTCTGCATCATAAACCAAGCATGATAAAGAGGTTTTAAATTAGGGGTACAAACAGGTTCCCTGTGGAACACCTCTTGAAATCGTTCGGATTATTAGTATTATTTTTAGTTCTCTAGTAAAATTGCAATATCTCCCAAACAATTGACAATAGAGAATCCAAACGAAGTTGCGTAAAAAAAAGTTACGTAGGCACTGCAGACTAGCCCTAGCACCCTTAGGTTATAATACTATCTATTTCTTACAGTTTTTACATGGAAATTTTTTCCCCACAAATTTCATTTTTAAACCTGACCTACTTTGGACACCATATTGCCAATGTGCTGGCATGTCATTTTCTCAAGAAGGGTTTATCCGATAGAGCTGAAATTGAAAACGCAGACACAATACGTTGGGGCAAAGTATGTGTGCAAAAATCATTTGCATATCTTGAAAACTGTGGAAATGCACTGATTACTGAAGTTGTCACGTGAGCAAAAGTTTTTGAATTTAAATATTTTATGTATGCTACTTGATGTAGTTTGACGTCTTGATCAGGAATCTGATCTTAATGTTTGCCTGCAAGGTATACGTTTGACACAGATTACGATCTAAGGTTGAAAAAATGCAATTTTCCCCATATTTGGAGGTCACTTGAGAGAAAGCCGTTACAACAGTAATGCTGAAAATTACGTATTGCAAAGGTCCACATGTACTATACAAAGTGCGAAAAAGCAAAATTTGCCCACATTTAGCAGTCACATGATAGAAAAGCATTATAACTGTAAAGCTGAACATCGCTGAGTGCAGTTTACTATGAGAACGGAGATCGCCCTTGCTACACTGTATTCTTTATGTCTTTTGTTATGGGCTATGAACGAAAGATCAAAGCTGAACTAAAAGTTATTCTTGCATTTGTGAATTATATTGATGTTAAAGTCATTGCAAAGCTGTCTACAGCATGTCTTTAATATACAAAATAATATTTTTAAGTGCGATTTTTGACTAGGAGGCCTTTCCTTTCGCAAGTTTCCACTCGATATCTCTTGATTGTGCTGTGACTGTAAATTGAAGTTTTTCATACTCTTTTATCTACCACGTTGTCTTGTGTTCTTGTGTTCTAGCTAACCTGGGTACCAACCCTGGGCTTGCAGCACTGTGGGAAGACGAGAGACAGAGGAAAAGGGACCAAGGGGAAAGCTCTCAGATAACCCCTCCTCAGTCTCAGGGTATGTTAACGTGGCTGCCTGCAGGGTATGCACTAACTTTCACAGAACCATTAGTGACCTGTGAATTAGTGAATTATGATGTGTGGGTTTTAGTATTAATTAAGATCAAGTTTATTGTGTGGAAAAGTTCTGGGATCTCCAGTTGCTTAACACATAATTTTAAGCGAGACCATTTGAGGAAAAGCAAAAAAAGTTTTTAAGTACAGCAGTAAACAACAATCAAATAAGTTTATTGATTTTGTGGTTTTCAGAGAGGTCCAATGTGCAGGAAGCTGAGAGTCAAGTTCGACTGAAGCAAAGACTGGAAGAGATTCTGCTGGAGCAGCAGCCTTACTTGTTAGTGATTAAATGTTACCTCATCTTCAGCCATCTGTGTATTGTAATATGTATAATATTATCTATAAAGACAAGAACTGATTGTTAAGGAATACGGATTTACAACTTTTCTTTTCATCAATCTTCTAATTTTTAAACACAGTTTTTGTATGCTGATGTTGGCAACCACAATAAAACATAAAAAATTAAAGATATAGTCACCATATAAAGCCACAGTATAGTAAAGAATTCATAAGGTTAAGACTAAGTCTTAGCTGGAACAGCTGGAATCTGGTTCGCTTCCATTTTCTGCTTGTCATGGATACAGGAGCAGTCAAGGGAGCCAGGAAACTGGTGAACAGGAGATGGAGGAGGATGAGGCTGCAGAGTTGATTGAACTGGACAGCACCCCAGCCTCTGTGGTCCATGACCATCTCTCTCAGCTGCCAGGTGAGAGGTACATTATGGACAATACATAGATATGACTGGCGGACATGATTGCCCCAGTAATCGCATTAGAAATATTACATTTTAGAATAAAGCTGCAGATTGTCGGGTTCTGTCCGGTGTACTCTACCACAATGCAGGCTGTTTTCATATAAGTGAAATATTTCTTGGTAATACACTAGTCAATAAATAAATCAATTAGTGACAGTTGATGTATTGTAAACCAAAGTACAGAATGAATATGACAATAAGAATGAATCTTAAGACATCATTCTTAAGGTTAAAGTTAGAAAAAGATTTCAGTCTTTTCAGTGTATGAAGATGGAACAGACTCAGAATCATATAGTGACTCCACATTCCAGACATGAACTATTTTTTCATTCGACAATTCAGATTACATGTAGATGTACTTTACTAAATTTGTTTTTACTTTGTCTGTCACCAGAATCAGAGGCATCCTCCCAAGACACTATAACATTGGAGGACCACCAGGGGCCTAATGAAGATGACAGACTTGTTCCTCCAATTGTAAACCGGGACTCCATCAATAAAGTGCTGTTGTCAAGCCCAGACTTTGACTCACCCAGTAACAGCCAGCATGGTGTGAACTTTAGGCTGTAGTTTAAGGCCCTCTTACAGTTTTAAAAATGGACAAAATTCATAAAATAGCAATAAATGAAATGAAGTAATGTTTAACATTCATTGTTCATGCTTGCTTACAAAAGAAATGCCAGTTTTACATATTTTTACTTGTGTGGCAATTTAATTTAATGTAGGTCCCAGCTGAAAGCAATCTACAGTGGGCATATACTTTTTCAGAGGACTATTTATTAAAGTCTGAAACAGTTAGAATAACTGCATGAATAGCATCATAAAATAGTCATCGAAATCTAATGCAATCTCAATAACTGGATGAATAACATTTTTAACGCAAGTTGTCTAAGTCAAATCTGTTGCTATGATACAGAATGGTCATTCTTATGTCAGATGGTGATTTAACTTGATGATTTTCTTATAGGCCAGCGTTTAAAATAATACACCGAGTATTGGCTAATGTTGAAGATCATACATGTACGTGTAGTCTGCTCTGTATCGTAGAAGCCAGAGGCTGGAGAAAATACTGCTGGGTTACTGTCAAATACACTGTAGAAAGTTACTGTCAGATACACTGTAGGATGTAATTAAAGGTGAATTGTCCTGTTTTTTTGGCAAAAATTGGCAGAGTATATGCTAGAGGTATCTGAAACTCAGAGCCAAAGTGGTTTAGCGAATAATTATCACCAGTTGTCTTAAAAAAATATATTTTCTTCAAGACCAATAAGCTAAGTTTCATGAAGCTTGGTATTCTCTATATGCTTATCTGCCCTTGATGTTCCAGTTATGTGTGACATCGTACTAGAAGTGTGCCATTTTGTGCAGCAATCAACTGTGTTAATCACTCACTGAATTATGTTAGGATTCGCTTTCTCTTTTATGCTCAAGCCATTTCTCTTAGACTTAAACTAGTGTTTGGAATCGGAAATGACACATTAACATCACATATATTTGACGTACTAGCGCCACTCAAGGCCAGACTAGCGATGTGTGATTTTTTCTTGGAATTGATGAGTTCAACATGTTTTTATATTCTACCAGTAAAAATACCTGGCAGATGCATTTTTTCTATATCACAGGTGTATTATTCAGTTACGTAAAATGAAAAATAGAAGTGGGACAGTTCACCTGTAACTGATTTACTAAACAAGGCTTCTGGGTCATTACATTGCACTTTAACTGATTTACTAAATCAGGTGGTTTTGTGTTATAGCATTTAGCCTGCATTGGAAGGGTCATGTACATATGTATCACAGACTTCATGGAATTTCAGGCTGTTTTACGACAGTCTCTTCTTGTGCTTTCTACTGTTTGCACCATAGAATATTCTCCCCATACAGTGCACAAAGATTCTAAACACAAAGTGGAGCAAACTGGTACATAGCTCTCCTCAGGAGAAGTTGCAAGTCAGTTTTTGTCCACTAGGAATCTGTTTTTCTGTTAGGCAGTTGTCTTTTCTGAGGTCAGTTTTAGAAAATGAAATGCCACAGATGCTCGTTGAATATGATAATTTGACAAATGTGATGGTGTAGCCTGGCTGTGTTGACAGAGGCCGTTGGTGACCAGTCCCTGGTGAACTTGCTGGCCACTCTGGCTGATGGAGGCTCGCCAGAGGCCTCGCAGGTGTGTCAGGTCAGCGCTCTGGAGGAGAGAGACAGCATCCTTTCAGGTGTGCCACGACCGATCAGTGTCCCACCCTGCCTAGAGGACGAGGAGGAGGAGATAGAGATGTCACAGAAAATCTGGGACACCCCCCCGGACATGATGGAGGGTGGAGAGGAGAGGGGAATGGCTGAAGGCCAGGAGGAACAGGGGTATGTGTTTCTAATTTACGTGAAATTAGAATGCAGGTCAGCTGAATGGCATTACTGATTTTTTTATGTTTTGCATTAGCTAGTTAAAGCATGGTATATTTGTGATTTCAGAAGACGAATCTCTAAGGGATGTGGGGAAATGAGTTTTGATTCTCTTTAATCTCTGCAAATACTTTTTCTAATGTTTTCTTCTCAGAACAGGGGGCCTCAATGGCTCAAGGGGGTGAGCACATTAGTGCAGTGTAATGACCCAGAAGCCTCTTACCAATGAAGTTGCTGTGAGTTCAAGTCCAGCTCATGATGGCTTTCTCACAGGACATATGTGGGAAGGTCTGCCAATAACCTGTGGATGGACGTGGGTTTCCAGCGGGCTCTGCTCAGTTTTCTCCCTCCATAATGCTGGCTGGTGTCATATAAGTGATATCTCCTTGAGTATAGTTATTAAACATCACTCAAATAAGTAAATAAATCTTTACAAAACAAAAGTTTTGAGTTCATCACCAAAGGTGTTTATTTCAGGTTTCAGTCTATATAACATATCTCAATGCATTGAATGACACTGGTGTTTTGTGTTTTCAGGGAAGGGGATTATGATGTGGCTGGTCTACAGGATACCTGGACAGAATCACAGTTCCAGGCAGAAGAAAAGATCCTTCAGTTAGATGGACCTATGGATGAGAAGCCAGGTAAGCCTCTGTTACCGTTCTGCAGACCTGCTGCAGACACTGGCAGATATTTTAGCTTCAAGTATGTTCTACACTGAAACCTGTGAAAACGAACCGTGATTGTGGACAATAGAAAATGTGGCCGGTTTATCGGGGGTTGCCTTCTACATTGTCTTATTACTTCAGGCCCATAATAAATCCGCCAAAATTAAGGTCCACCCAAAAAAATATATACAATTTAGGAGAAATCATCATTTTGAAATCGTTATTTTTAGCTATGTTGGGATCTTTTCTTTAAAAGTGCTGCATGTATTGAGCTCAGGGTTGGCACATATGTAGAGCATAATGACACGAGGTGAATATTGCATCATTGATTCTGTGTGTACATATTAAATACTGCAAGTTACTGAATTCCTCACTTACTGTACTATGCATTAGAATCAGTGTTAAACAAAATGTTAATGGTGATATCTTGAAATTGTTACATGTATTGAGCTCAAGGTTTGCACACAGTTAGAGCACAATAACACAAGGGGGATGTTCAGTCAGTCATGTTCTATATTCATATTAATTACTGTGAATTACAAATTTCACCCTCAGATGCCCATTAACAGGGAAAGCAGTGTTCAACAAAATGTATCTTAAAAAAGTACTGCATGTATTGAGCTCAGTCAGTGTTACAAGTTTTCTGTCAAAAATTACGCAAGTATATTAATTTCAATTGTCTATCTCATCAACATTTATTTGTTACTCTTTCTCCTCCTATTCCCTACAGGCGAGCTCTTTGTTAGCCTTGCTTCCAAATGTAAGTTTATTTTCCAGTGAAATTCATGCTGAGATAAAACCTTGTGGATCAAACACAAAGAACTTAAAATTACAACAGCAGCACAGCTCAAAGTAAACCACAGATGTCAAGTAGGCCTATGCTCTGATTGAGTCCTAGTTCATAATTTCTGCAACATTCATGTAATAGTTCATAGTAGAATAGATGCTGTTGTGACATGCTCATTTGAATTTAGGGCAACAGAGAGACATTTCACACAAAAATGCCTGTGGTAATTAAATATCACTCCATATGAACCTCGAAGAGTGTCATTGATGGTTTCGTTTTGTGTGGCTTGTAACGGAACTAAAGACTGATTTCCACTTTAGTTCCTAATTTGGAACAAAACTAGCAGAGTGGAACTGCTTGTAGTGAAGATATTTATTTTTTATTCAAAGTTTGAGTACATTCCCTTCACTGAATACAAAGCTCAGTGAAGCAGGTTGCCGATCACCTGCCAAGACACATCTGACAAGTTGCCAAGTTTCATGATCAAGAATGCAAGCACAAACTTTACATTTAGTTTAATGGGTAATCCCCTTATGCATGATCTGACAGATGTCTTCTTTTTAAAAGAAAACATTTAATTGACGACTTTAGTTTGTTCTGAATGACATCTTTCTTCATGAAGTACAACCAGCAACGCACATGTGCTGCAGTGTAATTTCTGTACAGACTTTAGTACCCACTACAGTAAACACTGACAGTGGGTAGATAATAGTCTACTAAAAGTGCAGGAAATGCTCTAGCTCTGATTGTACATATACAGCCCTATTCCTTAAACTTAAAAAATTAAAGTTAATAACATTTTTTATTGATTTGAAATGTTAGGAAATGCAGTTTATTATTCAACATGTCCGAAAAAGGAAGACACCAAATTATTGCCGCTAGCCTTGTAATTGGGCTCATGAGAGTTTAAATCTAGTGGCCAGGTGGCCTCTTGCACATTTTTCTATTTTTTCTCTGTTTGCAAAACTGACAGAAAAGAACCATATGTTAACAATGAGTCTCCAAAGGCGTATTAGAAAAGTGGGAAATGTCACAAGAGCAGTTCAACATGCCTAACTACAAGGAAAATATGCCCTCGCTCTACATCTTCAGAATATAGTAATGTAATGGGAATTTGCCAGAAATAAATATTGACCATAACTGTGTGTCTTGTAAGGAATGAAGGAGCGTTTTTGTATCATTTATGTTTATTATAAATATATTAACATGCAAAAAATGCTTGCCTCTCATTTGGATTGTCATCCAATTTCTCCACATCCCTGCTAGTTTAGATGATCTTGGCTATCAGCGCTCAACACTGACTGTGCCCAAATTTGGGGAATATAAAGCCCAGTACTTACAGTAAAAGGATTGAAAGCCACCGTACAGCAAATATAAGGATTCAACATATGGAAAATGTTTTCAAACGAAACTATAGATAGAACATGGTTACATGTGCTTTTCACAGCGAACAATAGGTTATATGTCCTGAATGTGGCCAGAAATTGCA
This sequence comes from Acanthopleura granulata, assembly GCA_016165875.1. NCBI lineage: Eukaryota > Metazoa > Mollusca > Polyplacophora > Chitonida > Chitonidae > Acanthopleura > Acanthopleura granulata. The sequence continues at coordinate 845,121 of JABBOT010000023.1, read as the reverse complement.
TGAAGGGATTGAGCAACATGTTGTTCCATGATCATTTTTTTCATCAACATCAAACAGGTCCTGATCTGCCTTTGTTGCAACAAAAGTTTTTGATTCAAGCATCATTATAGTCAGTTAACAGTTAACTAAACCCTTATGACCCAGGGATATTGTTGGCCATGGCTTTAAATCATTCTGTCAGATTGGAGTTTGACTTTGTTGACCGCATTAGCAGCAGTAGGAGGGGCCTGTGGACATGTGCTATGCAGACACACAGACGACATACATATTTCAGTGGTGGTTTTTACAAGTCAGATTAGCACTGTTTGTACAAAATGGGACTAATAAATACAGACAGTATTCAGAGTTGACAGATATTTTAAATGGATGAAAAAGTGAACAGCATGAAACGGCCTGTGTTGACAGGATTCTGGTGCATTCGGGTACAGTTTTCACATGTTTCATTGTGCATGTATGTGTAAAAATACTGTAATGTGCGTTTTGTACTAACCATGAAATGGCCTAATCCAAAGAGGGATAGCCATTTTAGTCTACTGATAAATTGATAATAGCAACAATCTGGAAGCACTTTCGGAATAAAATAGTCCTAATTCATCTAAGCGAATGATATGTTGGTTGATTGAATGTCGGTTTTGAAAGATTGCATAGCAACAATTATGTCCCTCCTCATTAATGAGGGTTACATACAATGATAACTTTTTCCGTCTGTCCGTCCCACTCAACTTTGTGCGGAGCATATCTCAGCAAAAATTACATACAGAATTCTCAAACTTACGCAAAGTGTGCAAAATGACATGAAGTTGTGCACTGTCACGTTATATTCTCAAGTTCTGATCTATTGTAGGAGGTATCTGCCCTAGACCCTATTTTTCAACTTTGTGCAGAGCATATCTCGACAACTATTAGGCATAGGATTCTCAAACTCACACAAAGTATGCAAAATGACCTGAAGTTGTGCACTGTCAGGCTATTTTTTCACGTTTTGATATATTTTAGGAGTTGTCTGCCCTTGCACATATTTCTCAACTTTATACAGAGCATATTTTGGTAAATATTTGTCATAGGATTCTCAAACTCCCACAAAGTTTGCAAAATAACCTGAACTTGTGCACTGTCAGGTTATTTTTCCACATTTTGATCTATTTTAGAAGTGGTCTGCCCTTGGACAAATTTGTTTGTGGACCCAGTTCCTCCCTCAACTTCGTGTTCACCAACGCAAACAGACTGTTCAGTTGTGCATTTGTACACAAGTGCACTCAGTCTCTTAAATATATATTAATATTGTGGCTGATTGTGCTGTATTTATATTTTGCTGGAGGGGAGGGGGGGCCAACATTTTTGCAATCTCTGATTGCTTTCTTGTTTGTGGTACATACATGCTCAATAGTACTGTATTCTGCCGTTTTTACAGTAGATAAACTGTGTATATTGGTGAGATGTATAGACGTTGAAGTTAACTTGCATCCAATTTTCATTACAGTTACTGACCAGCCAGTAATGAAGAGGCTAGGCACCAGGGGTCCCGTCCTTTCTCGGCTGCTCCAGTCAAGTGACCAGAGAGCCTTACCCCAAGGATTCCCCTCTTACAGCAGTGTACCTCAGGGGAGACGGGAGTACATTGGTCCAGCTAGAGCCGTTGGCTACAAACAAAGCTGGCACCCTACAGGGCAGTGTGAGCAGCAGAGGCCCACCAGCCAGAGTTTGAGTGATGCCCAGTGGTATATGCCATCTCACAGGGGCCATCAGCATGGCCATAACAGGAAGGCACCTCCAGAGCCTGGAAACTACATGAACCTGACCCATCCCTATCAGCCTGAACAATTCCATCATCGTGGCTATAAACAACCAGGTATCACCATGGCCTCCCCTCTAAGCCCTCGAGGGCAGAAGAACCAGTACCCAAATCAGGATAGAACTTTTAATCAGCAGTACTACTCTAATAATGGTGCTATTCACTCAACACCCATTGATCCCACAAATAGAGAGGCCATGTCAACTTCCACCACCTCCATCTCTCCTTTGACAAACTCCACGGGTAACCATTGTCTGAGTATGAGAGGCTCTCAGTCCTCCCCTATGGAGATGCAGTTCCAGTCTCCACAACACTACAGTAACATGCCCAGTTCTCAGTCAGACTCCATCATCCATTCCTCACCATCTCATCAGATGATGTCACCCAGCTTCCCAGCGATGACACAAGCACAGATATCTCCAGTATGGACTGATACTGGCTACTCAGACTCTAGGAATAGCTTAGACTCACAATACCTTGTCCACAGTCCTGTGTCCAGTGAAAGGTTTAACCTTGACCACTTGTCCCCAAGCCAGCAAAGCCTCAAGTCACCATTGGGTAAACCAAACTTGTTGTCAGGGCAGGTAAGCCCCATTGATGCTCGGCTGCTCTTTGACCGATCTGTCTGTAAGCCGCTGAAAACCTCAGGGGATAGTCAGGAGGATCTGTTTGCTGATTCCAGATTGATCAAGTCCAGACCTTTGTCCACAAGCTCCCACTCCTCAGTCAGCAGCCGTTCCTCCATCTCAGGAGACCCTGGCACTGAGCTGTCGGGGGGCCATACTCAGACAACCTCTCAGAGGAGTCCAAACCACTGGCAGCCACAATTGTCACAGAAGCAGCTGCCCTACCCTAGTTCTTCCGTCATCAGCAGTCTGGAGAACTTTGTGTTGAAGGTCCAAGGTGATGGCTGTGAGCCGATGTTTTCCCCAGCTACCATGGACAGGCCCCAGTGGGTGGGGCCATCGCAGCTGCCTAGTCCTGACTACCACACGTATACCCCGGCTGTTAGGCACATCAGACAGCACTCTGCCCCCTGTGGTCAGGACAACGAAGCCTGGCTGCCCAGTTCCAAACAACAGCCCCCTTCTAGCTTGGGAGGTGGTGGTAGTCCAGCAAAAGCAGGTTTCTCAGTCAACACATCACTGTCTCCGTACTATCCAGCAGTCATGAACAACAAGTCACCGCCAACATCTGAACGTGGTAAAGCAGGGCGGATGAAGAAGCTGGGGCTCTCACTACACAGACATAACTCATTACCTGCAGACTCAGTAACCAAACTCTCTTCCACATATTCTTACTCCTTTCACGTTCCTACTCCAGTGTACAAACGCATGAAGATGATGAAGAAAAAGTCAGCTGACTCCATGGGAGATATTTCCATTGTCAGAATGCATCCAATGGATGCCAGAAAATATAGCTTGCTGAAGATAGGGCGTGAACTGGTTAAAGTCAAACTACTGAAACTAGCAGACATCCTCAAAATCAAGGCTGAGCTGAAATCAAAAGTCCCTGTAAACACAGTTATTTCAAATGAGAGAAAGTCCAGGCCACTATTAATAAATGTCATACAAACTCAGAAAAAAATGAATCCAATGAAGAAAAAGGCAACCAAGAAACGCAGAGTGTCTGAGAGCAAACCCAGCTCAGGTCCTGGCAAATGTTTCAAAAGAAAATCTGAAACTGAGTTGTTGTTGGAGATCACAGGTCCTGATGGGTCGACGTGTGTTTCCCGAGGCAGTAGGAAGAAGCTGATGCCTCCGAATTCAGGTGGTTATACCCGGGTCAATATGAAAACCGCAGACCTCAGAAACAGTACCATTGCTGACTGCCAAGTTGGTGACACTGCTCACTGGGATTCCTGTCCCATGTCTTCATTGTGTGTGACATCTGTGCAGAAGTTTGACCCAGGGCAGGGTGCGCTCTCCCTTGAGGCTCCCTCACAACCAGTAGGCCGCTCTGTTAACAAGCCTACCTCGTGTGATCGTGATGAACAAAGAAAGGAACTTGATTCAGTTAGCAATCTGTTACACAGAGATATTGATGTGTCCAGAGGTTACCCAGACAAAAGTGAGGAACAATTCTTCTGTCAGAATAGCACTGCAGGGACTGGGTGTGTGAACATCACTGGTATGTTCACAAGTAACATAAAACATTCAGCATCAAGTACCATAGATAAAGAGAGAAACAGCTGTAAAACTGGTGACCAAGCGAGAAGGAAGGAAGCAGTGAATGATTGCACATATCCGCCTATGTCAGTGTATGGGGATAACTTTCCCCCGTCTATGGCAATGTATGCTGGTGTGGAGCCCATCTCCAGTGATGAAGAAGTCAGCAACCAGGAAAAGCTCAACATTCTACTGTCTAGCAGCAAACCTTTCCAACCCCCTGAGTTCACCAGTCATCCGCCTGTACAGCAGAGATCACCTCCTGTTGGACACTGCCATGTGTTTAATGGCAACATCCCTAATGTCTGTGGTAAACCCTCAAATTCTAACTCCATTGTTCCAGCTAATAACTATAACAGATGCTTGTCTCTTGACCGAAGTTCAGATCAGAGTGTTAATAGCAGTAGTAACTTGACTGATGTTTCTCTAGCACCGTGGGTGGCTAATCCTTCTTGGTATTCCACAAGTGCAGTTACTAATGATGTCAAAGCTGGAGGTACAAGTAAGTCATCAACATGGACTCTGCCGTTGGAATGTGTGAAAACTTCTGATCAGGCAGGGAAAACATTTATATGTTTGAAGAAAGTTGCTGACTCAGGAAACACCACTGTGGACAGCATGGTGCGCAAATCCGCTGTGGAAAGTAACAAGGTGGAAGGCACCCAGGTCAAACCAAACAGACGTCCACCAGTCTCCAACCCAAAGCCTGCCAAACAGAGAAATAAGCACAGATTATCTTTGAGGAAGAAAAGCCGGTCCAAGGTGAAATACTTATCTGATGATGGGGAAAATGATGATGTAGAGCTGATGGCAGAAGACGAAGGCCATCAGATGATTTCCTGGATGAAGAGGCGGTCCAAGAGGTCCTCTGCCAATTATGGCCGTAATGCATTCACCAACTTTTTGGAAATGGAAAATGAGGACACAGCCAGTGATGAGGACTTCAGAGCTTCAAGAATGAGAAGTTGTAAAACTAGAAGACGTACGAGGTCAAGGTCAGACCTTCCAGGGGCTGACCTAAAAGAGGGAGTGCATTATATTGTTGTGGGGAAATTCAAGGGCCACAAAAGGATGGTTGTGGATGTAGGAAACAGTAATATTGAAGGTACACCTGTGAATGTAGAGGAATTTCTGCAGTCAGTAAAACAGTGTGAAATTTGTGAAAGGGTTCATAATTGTAGAAGATCTGTGTCAGAAACACAACCGGGGAGTTTTGATGAAATCTGCGAATCTGATAAGACCTGGGAGAGTGAATGCTGTGGGCTTATGGCCAAGCAAAGTAGGACGACAGGGACAGGGAGTGCTGACTCCACCCCAAACTCCACATCTAACTCAGAAATTGATTCTGAAATGAAGGATGACTCGTCTTGTGATGCTGTTTATGGCAAAAATAGACAGCGTTCAAGAAAAAGGGCCCTAACCAGAAACCAGCGTCTGGGTGTTGCATTCCTGACTAAAAAATCCAAACGTAAGCGTGCGGGAACGCCAAACTCAGGGATTATCATGAACAGTCTGTCTCTGTTACATCAAGCTACATTAGCTAATTTAACAGATATTGTGGCTTACACTGACAAATGTGATGATCACAAAACTCCTTACGATGATGTCATGCAAAAACTCGCCCTGGTGTCACCAACTGTGTCAGACGTGGGAGAGAACTCCCCGCCTCAGCCTCTTTCACCAGGAACAGACAACTCAAGTAAAACATCAAAACTGAAAGAAGATTCTATTGATACTAATGTGAATACCCCAGAGGAAACTTCCCATGTGATTTCAAACCCCTCCAAGACCTCAAAAGCTTGCCTGTATCTAACACAAACCTCAGTTGATTCGCTGTATGAGATGCCATTGCCTAGTATTGAGAATCTGGGAGCAAGGGAAGCGCTTAAGTCTCCCACTGGTTCCTACACCAGCAATTCTGACACTGAACTTCCTCAGCTTACTATGCCACACCTGAGTGAAGAAAAATGTGGAAATTCAGTCAGTGAACCCAAGCCTGCGCCTGACCACCAGGTCAAATCAACATTCGTCATTAAAAAGGACCACCCATTTCTCCTGAAAAATACTAAACTGAAAATACCAGCTAAGTATGCTTTGGCACCCTCAACTGGCGAAGAAGGAAAACCAACCACCTCACCTCCTGATCTTGGTCCACCAAATATCCCCAGGTATAATATAGAGGACATGAAGCTCCCGGAGACCCAGCCCCCTGCTCTGTACTGTAGCAAAGTGACCGCCTCTGAGGACAGTGAAAAATCCCTCAGGGAAAGTGAGGATCTGTATTCGGACAAACCATACCCAGATACAGTCACTGGCCAAAAGGCAGAGGAAATCTTGGCAGAAAAATCCAAGCTAAAGAAGGAAGACTTTGTAAAGATGCTGGACTTCTCCCGAAATGTCAGATTGTCTCAGGTAGTCGAAAGTACCAATGTTTTAGAGGTTACCAATTCCAGTAAGCAAAGCGTTGCTACAGATGAAGAAAGTAATTATCAAGCAGAGCAAGATCAGGTAGAAAGTGAAGTTCATAGAAAGGTGATCATGCGAAGCCAAAACATAAAAAAAGGTGGGAAGAAGCTGTGGCAAAAGTTGAACAGTAAAAGTCAAAATGGCGATGCTTCCCAAAGTGATCATAGATCTGTGCCACAACCAAGAAAGCCGATACAGTATTTGGAGACGGGCCTCTCTGCTAAGGATCTCTTCAGGGTCACACAGGCATATCAAAGCCAGGAACGTCCTGATTTAGTCTCTGGTTGCCAGAATCAGGCACAGTGTGGAACGCAGGCAGTGAAGGGTGCTTCAGAAAGCAATATAAGTAATCCCATAGTAACAGTTCGGGCACCAAGTGGAGACCAGTTCACAAACAGAGCTCCTTCAGTCACATGCCCAGGCAATGAAGACTTAAGCCCTGATGGACAGGCATTGGGCCAAGAGCAGCCCAGAAAGGTGATAATGACCCCTGCGACGAGGCCCCCAACATGGCATGCTATTGAGGGGTGTGCAGGCCTGTATGATGTAAAGGTGACTGAGCCATTCTGCAGTGACCCAGGGGATTTACCAGAGAAACCCAGGTAAGAACAACTCTAACTGTAAGCTCATGAACATAAGTAAGGTTCATGGAAAGCAACTTTAGATTGATTCTCACTACATGTAGACTATAATCAATGATTTTGATCAGAGTGTTACTTTATTTAAGCTAAAATATCTCAAAAGCAAAATGCTCTTGCTGAAATTAGGTGACAAGCCAGCAGCTGAAACAAAATACTAGCATACTAGTACTGTATTTCATGTAAAGTTTAAACTTTCAGAAGCCCAGAAAATGACATTTTTGAAGACAGCACTTTAGTTTTTTTATGTATTTTTTTTATAAGAATTAATTAAACTTCGCAAAAAGACTTAAGTAGTGCTGTAGAGGAGAGACTCAAGCAGGGGTGGAGGAATCACTCAGAATCAAGCAAGGTGTAACATGAAAAAAGGTAAAGTAGGATAAATATAGTACTGTGGGAAATCATGGAGCTGCAAAGTTTCAAACTTGCAATCGTGTTTGAAGTTCAGTAAAATTTCCCTGTATTTCAATGAGGTCACAAAGGCCTTTATGTAGCATATCTAGCCAACTGTTCACAGACAAACGTAAATATCATGACTGTCTACCCTGCACGCACATGTAAAATCTCATTTTTTCACATGTAGAATTTGTAATGAATTAGAACTTAAATATATTTTTCCTTATTTGATAAAGAAGTATAAAATACACTTACACGTACAGGCACATTGTTAATGGATATTTGTTAGGGATCAATTCCTGGCTTGACTGAAGTATTGTTCTTTTCACTGCTGATTTTTGCATCACCAGTCAGTTTTCAGACTTGAATCCAGCTCTCACTGCTGGTCAGGAGGGTCGGAACTCGGAAGGGACCTAGCAAAAGTTTTTTCCACCCATGTACCTGACCTCTGCCATAAGTGAAAAATTTTCGAAATAAATACAAGCATTTAAACAATGAATAATCCAGAAAACTTGGCTCTGTTTACTTTATACCTTGGAGTTACCAATGATATGTCACACCGTATTAAATGCCTGTTGGGCCGTCTTTAAAAATATGTTCATTTTGCGTACAAATCCAACCAACCCCACGAAAAGGGTCCTACTCAGAAGTTTTTGCTGGTGTCTCAGTAAAAGTTTTCTTTGTTTTTCTCTCCATGTTAATTTCTTTAAAATCCCTAATTTTGTCAAAATTTAGCCAGAAAAAAAAAATTAATAATTCCCTTCCGACCAGGTCTTGCTTTTTCTCAAAGGATTGGGTTATGCCCCAGAAACAGTTTTTAAGGATGGCCAAATCTGTCTGTAGGTGTAGTTGCTTTTATGTCTTCTTTTTGCATGCAGTGTTGCTACACTTTTCTCAGAATGTAAAGATCAAACAGAAAAGTGTACACGTATCCACTGTGTTAAATGTTCAGTCCTTGGTCTTTCCTGTACGTTTTTGCTATGGTTTGTCAAGACTGGTTAGATGTTAATGTATTAACCAAGTCTGACAAAGACAGATTTGGGATGTTGGTGCATGAAAGACATATGTACATTCCTCAGTGTGGATCATTATGAAGCGTATATAGGTGTTGGAACCAGGGGGTGCTGAGGACAGGTTCAGGAATACATTCTGGTCCTCTGCATACAAAGAAAAATTTATATCTGTATATGTACTATTCCATGTGCAGTAAACTATTAAACTTTCTCTGCTGATAACCTTGATCGTGATGGTGCCATCCTTTTTGGGCAATTTTTCCAACACCTATTGGGAACAGGTGCATATGTAAATATGTAGTTGACTATGTGATTGGTGACATTGTTTTCTGTTGTGTTGTAGGGAGATAGGTGGACGTGTCTTGAAGCTCACAAGTACAATGGTGAGAAGGCTCCTTCTTCCATTACATGTAGATACACATATACATGTACAGTTGCCCTTTCCTAATGTTTCCTTGACGGATACTCTAGCAGTTAGATCTAATACAGCTGCTTCTCTCAACACATTTTGTAGACAAAGTATTCATATAACAACAAAAACCATCAGGGTGTATTAAATACTAACTTCTGGTTTGCCACACTACTTAATAAGCCTAAGATCTTCTGGGGCCAATTTCACAAAATTTCACATGGACACTTTCCCTAGTAAACGATGCCACCTTATCGAACCACAATGCAGACCGTGTATATTTGTGGAGAAAAACACCTAGATGAAGTCATGAAATTGGCCCAGTAGCTGGCAGAAGTGAGATTTAATATTAGTTACACAGCAAAACTGTGATCTCAGTAGTCCCCTTCCAGGCTGCAGTTAATTCTCTCCCTCTTTATAACACAAATCTGTGTAACGTGATTCTGTACAGCGTAGTCCCATTTAGCGTGTTCCTCAAATTTCTCCCTCAACTTGTTGCTGCATGTGTGTGGGCATATATATATATTTGTATTATGTTAGAAGTTAGCAACCTTAGGGGAGCTGGGGGAAATCTGCTCCACAACTTAATCCTTTTGTTACATACAAGCATGAAAAGTCCAAAATTGTCATAGATTATGCTCCTTACTTCTCTTCTCTGCTTATCAAGGAGAGCTCCAGTTGGAGTGTTGGAGCTCTCTACATCTACAGTAGCTGACCAAAAATTTCACTCATGACATGTCGTAAGGTGCAAATTTGGCCTGATCTGAAAAGTTTTTGATCATAGAAAGGAAACTACAGTCACAGTCTCTAAACAAATACTTTGTGATATAAATTTGCCTCTGAGAATGTTTTTCAGGGAGGCTGAAATTAAGGTCATGTGACAGGAGTTTACTGCAATGTAGCAAAACTTTTTGGGCATGCAGAGTGACCCCTGGCCATAGCCCAGGGCACAATGAGCCAGATAATGGTTTCCATTGGTGCAACAGTACACATATGTGTTCATATACATGAGCAAAACTGGTCATATGGAATAAACAAAACATTTTTTATGCCAGGTGATATGTGTTTTTCTGAATTTTCAGTTGGGAACTACATGTAAGCCCATGTAAAGCCTGAAATGTCCCAGAAACATACAAATTGGACAAAATTTGGTTTATTTCACAACATGTCTGATATCCCATGGCAAAGGAATCTCATTCATGTGCACAGAGAACAGCTGTCTACCACCTTATGTAACCTGCTTGTTTGCCTGCGATGAATGTCAGTTACACATAATAATAACAAACATAAGCTTTTATTTTCCTCAGTATTAACTTGTTGTATTTCCTGCTCTCATATCTATCTGTGTTATGTTTGGTTGGCAAACTCCTTGCAGTGAACCATTATGCGGTGTGTTTTGGTGAAACCTAGGCCTGTTCTAAAGACAGAAATACTATGTTGCGGTGGAATTTGGGTGTTACCAAATGTTTAATATCTTTAGCATCATTATCAGCCAATAGTTTTAACCTTGTGTGTCCAGTGTTACAAATTGCATAGGGCACCAGCAGAGCTTGGATGCTGAAAAGTGAATATCAGTGCAATTGGTGACAATAGTTTGACAAACCTGTTGCAAAGTGAAAAGTTTTTAAAAGTAAAAAAAAAAAGTTGATTTTTCAAAACCTTATAACTGAGAAAAGTTTTGGGTTTTTTTTTTTTTTTTTTTTTTTCAATTTTTGTTGTTTTTTCTTTGTGCCAATCAGAAGTAGCATTTCATGTAGATCTCTTCTTTTAATGTTTCATGTTTCAAAATATAACTGCTGGGGGTTTTCAACCATGAGTGTGTATCATTAGCTATGGTTGAACATTGGGGTTTGTCTGTCTGTTCATGTGTTCATCAGTGTTTTGACACCTTCTTGTTCATTTATTCACCCTAACTGCTGAACCAAATTTAATCAAATGTGATTTGAATCTTAAGTAGCTAAGTGTTATTAAATTTCATGGTATTCAGTGAGTTCATGAATATTTGATACTTTGAATATAAAGGTAAACTGCACACTTATCATCTTAGACAAAATATACCTTGCTAATGCCACAACTTGGGTATTGAACTGATTTATTATTTACCTCTGATGTGTATGAAAACTTGTTGACTGTTGTTGTTGTTGACAGGCTCATGATCTGGAAGAACACACCAGTAAATTTGCTAGGGCAGGGCTCAACACCTGGAGAACTAATGTAGCAGCAGATGACCCGATTTTCTCCTCTCAGAACATTAACTCTGCATTTGTTAACCAATTGAAAACTGATCCTCAGTTACTCAGCGCTGTTTGTGGTGACAGAGCCAAGGTTATATGTCCATGTAACCCTGCACCTAGCTGTAAGTCTGTTCTCAGATGGATGAAGAAAAAGCAGGAGAAAAAAGATAACAAGCAGAAAGTATATGATTTGAACAATGAACACAGTGATATTCACAAAACAGGTGTGGCAAAAGAAGTGAATCTAAATGTGCCTGCGGTTGTGCACACCTATGTGAAGGACCCACATTTGCCACATGTAAACCCTCTTGATGACTGTCTGCAGAAGGAGATGCATGTTCCCGTAAAAGTCCTGAATGTACTAGATGGAAAAGTGAGTTCTCCCTGTCCACTGTCGTTAGCTCTCTCCCATCCAGGAACAGCCTCGACTAGTCAGGACTCTACATCAGCCCACTCAGGGAGTCACCTGAAGCCATCCCGTGAGTCGGTCGGCCATGGAGCATTGAAGCCCTATGCTGAATCCAAAGGCATTGAGGGTGACATCGCCCTGCTCTGCCCTTACACAAGGGATTCCCTACCCATTCAGAGTACACCTCTGAAACAAACCTCAGATACAGAGCTCTTCAGTGTGACCTGCACCCCCATCAGTGGCTCACCGAGGAAGGTGGGTGAGCAGAGCGTACAGATGAGGGGCCCAGGTCATTGCCCTCCCAAAAGAAGGCTCTCTGCCAACACACAAACTTACCTCAGAAGAAGTCTACTGGCCAGTCAAGTGCAGGTATGGGGTTAGGTAAATGTTCATGTTTATTTAGAACATCAGTGTCGGATCCAGGAATTTGTCTAGAGTCCTTATTTGATTGTTTGAAAAAATTCTTGTCAACTAGGCAAAAGGGATCAAAATAGCTATTCATGCACAAGCAAATGTGAAATGTGTCAGATCAGCTCACATGTTGGTGATGCAAACACACCAGTCTCATGCTCACGAAACCACCAGTAGTCCGCCTGCTAGTCTGTAATTCGTGACTGTATTGTTAATGTCTTCTGTAGATTATTCGTACATGTTTTGAGGTACTAATTTAGTAATAAAAACATTTCAATTTTTTAAATTTTTACCCATTCGATATTTTAGAAAAGTTTTTCTAAAAGACACAATAGGACCCTGTATCCATCCTTGAAAATCTACCTTGCATAGTGAAAATATATTATGAAATAGAGAACGGATGGCGGAGTGGTTAAAGCCATCAGCCTCAGCCTTGAAAATTCACTTTGTATATTGCCCTGCACTCACTGTCTCTGGGGCCGTGGTGACAACAAGCCGTTGGTGACACCTGTATGACCATTTGCTCAGTGTAACATTTGTTAAAGACCATGGTATGCATGTATAATGCATAAAAAGTGGTAAGGTGTGTCAGTAACTTGCTATAGGTAGGTAGCTTCATTCTTTTGATGCCTTTGATTGGTGGGCATCCGATTTCCCCATCTGTAAAACTGACTGCCATTGTAAGATGAAAAATTCTTGTGTGTGGCATTAAACAACAAGTACGTAAATAAATAAAATATATGCAAATATGTGTAAACAGTAGTTTAGCTAAGCATAGTCTGACCAGGAGAACAAGAATACAGAGGTGAATTACATGTAAGTTGTTAGCTGGCTGTTACAAGACAAGGTGGGGTATTGTGATTGAAAGTGACAGATCTAGTCAGCTAGTGTCATTTTTTGGTTAAGCTTTTCTCAGATAGTTTGTTCATTGTGGATTGGGTGCGTTTTTTCTGTTCTATGCGTTTGTACTTGTGCATAATCACAGAATTGTTGCCTTTGATTGGTGTGAACAGAACCTTGCTACCCCCAGCACGAGTAAGGCTGACGTCTCACAGATAGACGGCCCCACCCCTAAGAACACCTTTGGCTTTCGGTTTAGTCAGAACAACGCCCCAGACTCCAAGACTCTGCATGAGGTACATCTTCACTTTTATACGCAGAAGCAATCAGAGTGCCAACTAGAACATAATTCCTCATGTTATAATTTCTTGATATGAAAATATTTTCATTTTATTCCACTGGTATATTATTCTGAAGTCATTATGTTACCTTGGTTCTTTTACACATGGCCTGGCCCTTTCAGGGTCACATTGCATAATTAGCAAGCGGTCAGCATACACGTGATCACATACATGTGAAAATAATCCCTGACTATAAAACCCAAGGCCAATGTACCGGAGCCTTCCGTGAGCTGCCCGGGTCCTACACTAAGTGAGGAGTTCGCGGAAATCTTTGGGGCCGAGTCCGAGCCGGCATTACCCCAATTTGCAGGGTTTGATAAGGATGTTGTGCCCACTATGACCCTAACGGGCCAAGGATTCGGCACATGTTCAGTCTGATAACTCTGAAAGTGACGCAGATGCTGAGCCCCAAAGAGACCAGAAACAAGTTGAATATACATCAAGCAAAAACAAGCGGAACAAACTGCCTTTCGCCACATGTGAGGGATGGTGGAAGTCCAGCAAAGCACACATGCACAGTCTCTAGACGTGGCTAAACTAACCGAAGCTGACGTAATTGAGAGACAAACTCTGTATTTCAGACTTAGTTGTTACATTGGTCTCATTAGGCAATCCCTCGACGTGTCGGTTTACGAGGAAGAATGCAGTGACTCCTGCAAGCCACTGGATCTAGCAACTGAATGGAGCTAAGACAGCGTCAATAACAGTGAGGGCTCACTTTTCGTGGTAGGTAATGTGCTCATGTCTAATGAGACCAAAGGTGAACCCAATAGCTTTAAGGTGGCAGAGTTTATTTGCAAAGCCGCTTAACGTCAAAAGTGAAACGCCCTTGCCGCTGAGAATCAATGCGGAGATCTGGACTTTGCAAGACGGCACGGTGCGAGACCAGGATTTATCTCTAGCGAACATGCAGGGATTGTTAGGATGCAGTTTGGCTGAGATGGCAAACCTCATCAAAATATTACGGGTTCCCAAGACAGAGGGTAACATCCGTCGATGTTACCTCGAAGGCCTTGGCTATATTAGCAAACTGTTACTTTAATTTATCAGTGTCCAGGCGACAGCTGATCCGACCATTTCTGTGGACATCCTAGGAGGTTCCCAGGAAGGCTATCCCAGGACTACAGTCCCAGGCCATTTCAGGCCCCAGAACAAGGCGACAGACCGTTTCATAACAGGTAAAGGTGAGTGGTTTTGTAGCAGGTAACATAAAATCCTTGCAAAACTGGCAGATGTCAACAAATGATAAATGGCTTCTGCAAAATGTCACAGGCCACAGTATCGAGCTAACGGGTACCTATGCAGAGTGTTAAGGCATGTCCAATTAAATTTTCTGATTTGGAAGAAAGTGAGGAAGAGTTAATAACCCTTCAAAGGCAAGTTTCTGTCGGCCATTTTTGTCCGTCAGAAGAAAAATGGCAAATACAGAACCATTCTAAATTTAGAAAAGCTTAATGAATAAATAGAATACCATCACCTCAAACAGGAAGTCTTGGAGGTAACTTTAGATATAATTAAAAAAGGGGATTTTTTTCACAGTGATTGATTTACAGGACGCCTACCCCATGTTCCTCATGGCATAGTGCGTTAGGAAATATCTTCGTTTTCAATGGAAAGGGAAAACCTATCAGTGTACATACCAGTCTGCCATTTGGATTGGCTTCAAGCACAAGGGTGTTCACGAAAACATTGAAACCTGTTTACTCATACTCAGGAGCATAAGATGTAGTTACTATATAGACAACTAGCTTGTTATATCTTCTAGCAAAGAAGAGTGAAGTGGCTCAATAAGGGACTGATGCATCCATAAGGACTGGGGTGCAGTGTGTTGCCAGTTTACTCCCAGTGGTAAATGGAACTGTATGGAGGTTACGAGACACATTAATGATCTCGAGCTATTAGTTGTGTTAAAGGGGCTGAGATGGCTGTGTCGTAAACAACACGATAGTGACATCCAAATAAGAGTCTGATAGTGCCACAGTTGTAGGTGGTGGAAAGAAATACGAATTTCACCAGTCAGTGGCGGAAATCTTTGAATGTGCAGACCAGAGAGCTTGTCATTTTGAGTGCTATCTATATTCCTGTCGTTCTCAATACCATTCTGGACACACTCTTGTGAGTTGTCAACTTCCGCAAAGTGGATGTTAAATTTAGTCACTAGTTAAGAAGTTTGTTGTCCCAAACATTGATATGTTTGCTTCAAGGCTAAACATGCTGTTGGAAACTCTTGGGGACCAGATTCCTTTGCAACGCTCACCAATGCATTTGCCCATAGCTGAACACATTTTAGTCCATATTTATTCCTGCTTTCAGACTTTTGGCCAGGGTGATCCAGAAGGACCAAGTGCGAATGGGAATCTTGGTTGTTCCTTTTTGGCCAACTCACAGCTGGCTTCTACAGCTACTTGTTGTGTGGCGAATCAGCCAGTGAACTTAATTCGAGGGCGGTGGATCCTCTCTCTACCAGGTGGGGACGCAGTGCACCCTTTGGGAAGGAAATTGCAGCTGGTAGGCTGTCACATATCTGGTCACAACTCTGTTCACAAGGAATTTTCGGCCAACGCTGCGCAGTTTATCGCCAGGTCTTGGAGGAACTCAACAAACGTTGTTGTGACCAGCTGTTCGTTCTTTTCAAAACATAGAAGCCAATTACAACTGCAACAATATCCAGATGGCTGACTCTCACTCTGTCCAAGGCTGGTGTTGGTGTGTCAGTGTTCACAGGTCGATCATTTCATGGGGCTTCAACCTCGGCAGCATGCAGGAAGAATATGTCTGTGAAGGACATACGGAAGTTACAGACTGGATATCCGTTTAAACTATTCATGAATTCTATAACAAACCCATTCAGGAACCTAGAAATTTCTCTAACACAGTATTGTCATAGATGATACATGAACTGTGTGCTTTCTCCTCATGTAGGCATATGTTGTGGTTGTGCAAGGTCTGAAATTATATTTCTCATGAAATGAACTTGTGGTCTGCTGGTCAGTTCTTTAAGTATGCAATGTGACCCCGAAAGGGCAAGGCCATGGTAAAAAAATTCTCCCCTCTCATACTAACATCTGTGATGCACTGTATCAGGGGGATTCTTTTAGCATACAGGGCCTTTCAGCCTTGAGGGGTCACACTCACCCAGATACTATGGGTATCCATGAATTCGATAATACATATTGAGTCTAACATATGGGAGAGCTATGGTTGTACAGACATTTGAGGGTTTAGGACCTTCCCCTCCCTGTCTCCTTACCATAGACTACCGATTTTAAAAGGCTACGAAGGTATGTTGGCCTCGGTTGGCCTCACCGCTTGGTAATTATGCAATGCGACCCCTCTCATCCAGGGCAGCAGGAGATGCTGGTTGGAGAGGGGTGAATTTCCATCCCTCCGTTGTTCTAACCGCATAATAGCTGTGTTAAATTATTTCAGGTAAAAAGTTTCATATTTTATGTTGTATTCAGGTGAACTAGGTTCGTATCTAAGTTGGAGCTGTTAACCTCAAATTTCTGGTTTCCATATAATTGACCAAGAAATAATAAGTTTGACTGATGTTAACTTCATGGAAGTCCAAACAGATTTTGGTGTGAAGACTGTTTAGCCAAGCTCCTTTTTGTTTAACTCCACATTTTCTCTTGCATATACTTTACTTTGTGAATATCGGGTACATACAAGATTTGCCAAGAGGTTTCCAACGGGTACGATACTTTATGGTGGATCTGTTATCACAGCTGTACATGAGAAGATATTTGTGTGATTTTGTACAGGTGCAGCACTTGACTGTGTTGAGCGTGGAGCTTCATGTGGAGACCCGTGGAGACAAAGCCCCTGACCCAGAGATGGACCCTATTTTGGGTCTGTTCTACTCCATACGGAATGATGTACCTCCAGGCCAGGGCCAGAGAGAAGTGACTGGGGTCATTCTAGTGGACGAGACTTCTGCTTGTCAGGTTCACACTCTCAGGGAAAAGAAGAGAACCTCCAAAGGCTGCCCTTCATCTACAAGATCATCTCCGCAACCATGCACATCCAAGAAGACATCATCCCCACAACCATCCTCATGCAGGCAGACATCACCTTCACAACTGTCCACATCCAAACAGACATCATCCCCACAGCCATCCACATCCAAGCAGACGTCATCCCCACAACCATCCACATCCAAACAGACATCATCCCCACAGCCATCCACATCCAAGCAGACGTCATCCCCACAACTATCCACATCCAAACAGACATCATCCCCACAGCCATCCACATCCAAGCAGACGTCATCCCCACAGTCATCCTCATCCAAGCAGATGTCATCCCCACAACCATCCACATCCAAACAGACATCACTCCCACAGCCATCCACATCCAAACAGACCTTGGGAGCTGAAAGGTCACTGTTGCAAAGGTCAGGGGTCAGTGGTCCAGAGGTGTCCTATGTCAAAGATGAACAGGCTTTATTCCACGACTTTCTCCAGCTCATCAGAAGGTAAGGAAAGCATGGATATACATGTAGGGCCTGGGTGGCTTGCGTGGATAAAACACTTACAGCCCAGGGTGCCATCATATTTATTGTGAAATATTCTTCAGCACAGCATTAAACCTCAGTTCTGTAGTTAAAGGAGGGTTTACTGTGCTAGCCCATTTTCACATTCAAGTTCAGTACATGGCGACTTCCTCTCCAATCATGTGAGAACGTCTGCCAATAACCTGTGCATGGACATGAGGTTTCCCAGAACTCGCCCCGTTTCCCCCCACCATCATACTGTCTGCCATCGTATAAGTATAATGTCAAACAGACAACTATTTCGTCCTGGCTGGCTATTAATTGAGGTTTAATGACTTGATAGTATACATTTGTTATCCTGATGGGTTGATTTAAGACTTTATAACAATTGAAATAAACCTTATAGTGTAGTGTCTTAACCATTATTATTATTATTATCACATATTAATATTCATTTCTGTAGGAAAGACGTCCAATGAGAATATGGCCAATAAGTAACATTGCAGAATTTGGGCATATTGATCGAATTGCAATCCCTTATTTGAGACAAGGGAGATGCATTTGGAGGTGTGTCGTATCATTGAGTGTCATGTAGTGTTTTGTTCTTGGTCTGTGCAGATGGGACCCTGATATCATTGTGGGTTATGAAATCCAGATGTTGTCCCTAGGCTACCTGCTGTCCCGAGCCTCACACCTAGGCATCAACCTGTGTTCCCAGATGTCCCGCATACCAGGTGAGACTCACATACAACCCAAACAGTTTGTGCCATATTTCAACAGGTAAACCCATATGTTGATATGCTTGAACATTCCGTTCTGCACACTAACTTGCAAGCGAAGTAACATAGCTGGGTTGGGTACATATATGTTGACATGTGTGTTTATACTTATTGTACTTTGTTTTGATCAATGTCAAGGATATATCTTAAGGACTCAGTTAAACAAACGTTGAAATAAGTTTGATATGATATATAGGCTGACCTTGGATTGAAAAGAGCCTCTAGACATCCGACCAAGAGAGGTTGACAAGGCACAATAATAGATGTTTAGAAAAGTCTAGTGAATAATGTAATATGCACATATTATTTTACTACAGCAAGTTTGAGGAGCTACAAAATCTCCTCATTTCTGACGTGTGAGCTAAGCTATGTTTCTCATAAGCCTTGTTTTATTTTATTATTCCAGTATATGCAGGGCACTGACTCAGAATCTTTCATATTTGCCAATGGATGTATGTGAATTCTTGCTTGTTTGGAATGCTCTCAGCTGCATGTAGTTTAATTATCTGTTACAGATGCCAAAGAGAAGAGTCACATATCAGTGGAGAAAGACGAATACGGGGCAGATCACATGTCCGAGATCCACATCACGGGCAGGATTGTCCTCAATTTGTGGAGAATCATGAGACATGAAGTTAGTCCTGCTCTCCAGGCACTCATCACAAACTCATACTGCTTTATTGTACATATCAGACTGCACAAGTATGTCAGAGTCTTACAAAAACAAAGTGTCTGATAGATTGTATGTATGTATGCTTGGGTTTAACGTCCTACTCAACAAGTTTTGAATCATATGACAAGGACGAGTTCTCTAAGATGTATATCTGAAAGACGTTGTGCTCCTCACTGGTGATCATGTGTCTGACTATGGTGGTTCTTCTTTCAGGTCACCTTGAATCAGTACACCTTTGAGAATGTGACATTTCATGTGCTCCATCAGCGTCTGCCCAAATACTCCCATCGCTCTCTGACTAGCTGGTTCAGTCATAGGACACACCTCCACAGGTAGGTAGCTGGGTAAAGCCCTGGGGGCAGGGTGCCTTAAAAAGATTAGTGTCCAGATTTAGTATTTATTCATAATTAGGTACCCCTGTATACATTGTTGTATTGAGATTAAAAGAAGGGTTTAAAAGTGTACATTAATCTGAGTAATGTAGCACATAAATTCGCTAGATAAGGAGGCTGCTTTTATGCATTTTTAGCATAAAATCGTAGTCTCTGCCACATGACGTCATACGAGCACAACCTTTACAAGCTGTCAGAGCTTCACCATTTAGTGAAGTGATAAATTAAAACTACAAGAGTGACAACAGGCATCGTCTGAAAATTCAGAATCTGAAGTCTGACGAGATTTCAGTGTCGTAAATCAGATCTTCAGTGTCATCCACCATGGGTTCAAATCGATCTGGCAGCATATCTGCTTCTCTGTAGCTAGAATCCATCTTGAAAAAATACCTGCTGCACATTTTGTACTTGTCTTGTAGATGGCGGGTCATTGATTATTACATGAGCCGTGTCAAAGCTGACCTCGAACTCATGGAGCAGTTGAACCTGATTGGCCGCACCAGTGAGTTTGCCCGCGTCTTTGGCATTGAGTTCTTCAGTGTGCTGTCGCGAGGCTCTCAGGTAAGCCCTGACTATGCACCTTGTCTTATCTGCCCTACAGACTTTTTTTTGGACAGACTAGTCGGAGAAATCATTGTACACTGTTGACTTCTATTGATTTAAATTAATCTAGCATGGGCTTATTACTTTATGTCTGTGCTTAATGTAGGAGATAATTTGACAGTGTTCCGTATGCAGTGTATATGTTATATGGTGTTACATTTGCCCAGATATTCACGTTCCTGCGGAGCCATGTAGAATCTCTGATGGTCTGTTTTTATCTTCAGTACTGTGTAAATTTCTGATGCTTTGTTTCTCTCTCCTCCAGTATGGTGTAGAACCTCTGATGTTCTGTTTCTCTCTGTTGCAGTATCGTGTAGAATCCATGATGTTGCGCCTGGCCAAACCTCTCAACTTTATTCCATCCTCGCCTAGCGTTCAGCAGAGAGCACGAATGAAAGCCCCAGAGTGCATCCCCCTGACGCTGGAGCCAGAGTCCCGGTTATACACCCACCCTGTGGTCGTCTTGGACTTCCAGTCCCTGTACCCCTCCATTATGATTGCCTACAATTACTGCTTCTCTACATGCCTTGGGCGGCTGGAAAACCTTGCAAAAACCCAGTGAGTGGCTGCTACAGAATTGTTATTCTAATGCCTACAGACTTGTCCATGTTCGCAAAGGAATGTAATTTAGAGAGAAGTATTTTGGCAAACTACAAAACAGTAATATATTTGGAATAGCTATGTGTAAAATCTTTAAATAGAAATTTAATTCGATATACAAACACTTCTTAACAATAATTTATTTACAGTTAGGCCGTATGCTGTTCGCAGTAACATACAAGTTTGCTCCAGTGAGAGGGGGTCTGCATAAAACTGGCACAGAAAGTTGGGATAATTTGACAACATATATCAAAAGGCCTCCTGGTGACAGCAGCACAATGGCAAATCAAAGTGCGGAATATATCACGTCAAACTAGGTCAAAGCACTACAGAAGTCCTCCTGCCTCACAACCAAAATCAAACGGCGACTAGCTGCTTTGCCCTGCATATTAGTCTCCTGAAGGCTAAAAATATCACAAAAACAAAACAGAGAAATGCTTTCTCTCAAACATGCTAGCCAAAAGCAAAATCATTGAAAACATAGTACGATCTCTTTTAGTGTTATATATTGTAAATATCACCCAAATGAAGCCTGAGCACCTTCACACGACGAAATTAGGAAAGTTTTTCTCTGATGTGGTGTACAGCAGAGGAGGTTGGACGGTGAAAGCAAGATGTGCGCGTAACATTGATATTGACTTTACCGACTGCTGCTGGTTATGAGAAGCCTGCCCAGTGATAACAGGACAGTACAATTGAGGTGTGAATGGTGCAGTGGAACACCTGAACTGGACCAAGGCGAGTTTAGAAGATCATGCATGCTCAAAAAACTTTAATGAACAAGATTATAGTTTCAGTAATATGTATTAGGCAAACATATTATTGCTTTCAGATGTTTATGGCTGCATTTGCTTGCATTGCTTGCAGACAAATTCGTTACTATATGGGTAAAATCAAGTACTGGTCAAAACTTTTAATATATAAAACTGCTGGTAAGAGTACACTTTAATTATAAGGCTTGAGGAATATTAGTACATGTATCTGATGTATTATCTTGATTATAATTAATGGACAGTAATAGAATGTCTCAAACTCATCACACAGTTGCAGAATAAATTATTTTCATCTAGTATTCTTTCACCCACACATTGTTAAAAAGTGTTTTATAAACATTTGTCTATATGATGAAACTTGCTAAAATTGAAATCCCACTAAATGGAACCAAGAAAGCGACTCATCAACACAGACTCAATTTCAGCACTGTGTCTGCAGTGTCAAACTATACTCCAAATGACAGATTATGGCTCATGCACAGATGGCATTGATCTACTGTAATTCTGTACAAAACAAACCAATATTTTCCCTGGTGGAATTTCCCACACAATCATAACCTCCTGCATTATTAATTACAACAGAGAACACATGTAAACTTATGAACAATTTACACTATGGTCATCGTTCAAGTAACACTGGCTCCCCACGCCCATACACAGTTAATGGAAAATCTATTAAACAAAACACAAATTTTGCACTTATGATAAATTAGAAGATTTGAATACTTCTCTTTTTTGACACAGACTTGCATACATGTTGTTGTTGTGCATGGGAATATTTTCAGACTATGGACTTTGAAGGAATGCATAGAAAAATTTCAATTTTTATGGCTCATTTGCTTAGTGCTGCCAGAAGCCTCCCACCAATGGGTTCACTGTGAGTTTAAGTCCACCTCATGCTGGCTTCCTCTCCGGCGGTATGTGGGAAAGTCTACTAGCAACCTGCAATTGGTCGTGGGTTTCCCCGTGCCCTGCCTAGTTTCCTCCCACCATAATACTAGCCACCATCATAAAAGTGAAATATTCTTGAGTGCGGCATAAAACACCATTGAAATAAATAAATAAATACATTCAGCAAACAGCATGCGGCCTAAGAGTCAAACAAAATGTAAAGTGCACAGTGAACAGGTTGTATACTTGAAGAATCTTGAGAGTGGGTTTGATTTCTTGTCCACGTTTTTGTAATCAGAGATGGGCCTATAGAGTTTGGGTGTACCTCCCTGTCTGTGAGTCCGTCCCTCCTCAGAAAGCTGAAGGATGATGTCACCATTTCCCCGAATGGCGTTGTCTTCGTCAAGGAGCATATCAGAAAAGGAATCATTTCCAGGTGGGTACACAATACTAGGATTTTGTGTCAGAGTTCATAATATTAAATTCTGATTTAAATTTAATGAGGCAAGTACATCTCTGGAATTCAAACTAAAGAATAAACAATTATTTCAGAAACTTCACATGGCTGCAATTGGTTCACTAAGCAAGTACCTGAGATCATTATACAGCATGGAAACCTCTTGCATAGTCAGATAGAGGAGGATGGAATGACGTGGCTCAAAAGGACAATTTAGTTTACAAAATTCTCCCACGGCACCATTTTAACTCAGAACTGCATGACATTGAGCCTAACATGAATGGGATGTAACTATCCGTTGTTTCACATTAGACGACCCACAGCTCAGTCACAGGCCACTTTGTCCAGTTTCACTGTTGTCTTCACACAAGACAGTATTGTTTCTTTTTACGTATTCTATGCGATCACATAGCAGTGCATTATATAGTCATGACAGTTTCCCAACTCTTCAGACCAAGAGTTGTTGACCCAAGTACAACCAATAAAAAATAATACTAAAGATGATGTGCAGATTTAACCTTTGAGGTGTCCAATTTTGCTACATGTTGTTTTTAGAAAGTATTACAGGGAAGAGATGTGAAGTAACAGTTCAGTAAAATGAATTTAACATTTAAAAATGTCATTTTTTCCCCGTCCATGTGCAGGAATATTTTGTTGTTTTTGTGAGGGTCATTCTTGCTACAGTGCCAGACCTGTCAGTTTGTTAGAGGTAAATGATGCAGAAGACAAATATTTACCAGTATATATATATATGGGAAAAAACAAATTAAGTGACTTAGCATCATTTCAGTAGTTTTCACAGTGTTAGAGGTGTGATCGCTTTTGTTTTGTTTTTTTGCTGCTTTCGATCTTCACAGATCCAACGCCTGCTTGATAGTTATCTGCCATCTTTTAAAATCTTTCATCATTGAAGGCCATGTGTGTGTGTGCGCCATACTCAATAAATAATGCTTCACTCGCTGAATGTAGAAGATCAATAGTAGCTGAACAGTAGTGAATTTGGATCACTGCTTATTGCGGTTTTGCCGAACACTCAGACCCGATCTCAGATCAGCAGACTGGAGATCAGCGCGAGTGGCTCATAGGCCAGCCCCGCCCGCTACCGAGTGCTGACCAGTGGTTATGTCAAGTGACTTCTATCATTTTTCAAGGAATTAGAACAAAGATATCATATTCTAGAATGGTACAGATCCATACCCATGTGTACCTGCCATAAACAGCACAGATCTAAAAGTAAGTTTAGAAGTCACAAGGTAATGGCGAAAATTGGACTCTGTATAAAGTATCAAATTTCATTGTTGAAATAATACTTCAACATTGGGTAGGGCATGCCAAGAGAAAATTTGTAAAGTTCAGTATATCTTACTACATGATTCTTAAGAAGTGTGTTTGGGTCGTCTGAGTTGAAATGGAGTGTTCTTAACAATTCAGATGGGTTTGACAGTATCCAACCACATGTAGTAGTAATCTATAACTGCACTGCTTCTACTATAGGCTGCTGTGCCTCACCTGAAGCATAGTGTGTATAAAAAGTAGAGACACTATTTGTTGGGTGGATATCAATGAAATGCTCCCGGGCCCCATTCTTAGGGTACATATTCAGATGTGTATGCTGCTTGAAATGTTAAAGACTTAGACTGTGTAAATTATGGTACATCATATATGATATAATATACAGATATTTTACCAGAAAAAAATGTTTTTCATAACTTTCTTTCATGGATCCAATTTGGTGTTTCTTGTTTGTCATCTTGGTTCCCATGAATGTGAAACAGAGAAGTGAAGAGGCCAGTACTGGTGAATTCCCCATCCTGACGGCTAAACAATTCAAATGTTTATCACTAATTAGTATTTGCTGTCCTCATCAAGCAATTCCCAAACATCCTAGTTTGCACAGCAAACACCTGATGGGTAAAAGTGTGAAATTATGATAGATTTACTTTAGGGTCTGATCACAAACCAATTCCAGACAACAGAATTATCTACATGCAAGAAACCTGAGCATTCAACATAGAATACATTTTAGTGCCTTTAGGCTCTAGTTTATGTCTGACTCATTGAGGAAAATTGTCTTAATAGTTCACACTGGGCTAGAAACAACTGATGACAAATGAAACTTAAAATATTGTCTTGATCAGTTTTACATGCTGGTGTGTTATTTGTGTGTTGCAGCATGGTGGAAGAAATCCTGAATACAAGAATTATGGTCAAGAAAGAAATGAAAAATTACAAAAATGACAAGGTATGAATTAGTCATAGATAATGTCTCATATCTCATTATAAAACTTTTATCATGATTTCATTTCGAGACCTATTTGTGCACTACAGGGGTGGTACATAAAATTTATTATGATAACCTAAAACAAGTTTCGCTAAATTTAAGGTGATATTTTTTAACTTAGAAAGCACTGCATTAGTTGCACGCAAGTACAAAAAGCCAATAAATTCTGTACCACAACTTCAGTCTCATTTCAATCTCTTATTTCTGTGCCCCTGTCAGCCTGTAAGTAGTGTTTTCTTCAGAGGTTTTCTTTTGAGCCAGACACTTCTACATCGCTCCTATCTCTACTTTGTCAAGTAGGTTTCCACACATTTTGTATCAGGTTATCCACATAACCTGATTCCAACTTGGCAAGAATGGGAATGTTTAACCACAGCATAAGCATCCTTGAGCACAATATATCGTAAGTCTCCTCAGGCTGGTCAAACTGAACTGGCTTTCTACCATGCCTTGAGCAACTGCAATTGACAGGCAAATTTCCAGGACTTGGGAAATTTCCCTAAAGTCCTCTACCTCATTCTCAAACACATTCTTCCACAATATAAGCTTGTCCTTGATATGTGCATATTTCCCAATGCTACTGTGGAGCAGCACAGTTCCCTCATCAAGCTGGAAGTCTCTCACCATACAGCCTTGTACCCTGTCAATGTATATTCATTACCTTAACAAGGTACAAGGCCTGTGTGGTAAAGGATCTTGCTCGGTAGGGCAAGGGACACTTCTTGGACTTGTACTACCCCATCAAATGTTTTGACTCGCCACAGACCAGCAGATATACATCCGCTGTACACAGAAATACCACCACGCACGCCGATTCTCCTCTTGGTTTTCTTTAACATTGTTAAAAATTTATAGCGATCGAGTTTTTGTGGTGACAAATTACAGGTAGCCTACACTCAATCAGGTTTTCACTCAATTTTGTGAAACCGGTTGGAAAATGCGTTCAGCCTTCCGCCATAATGTTATATCCCTGCACTGTCAGGTTTGTTTTTATTTCTCATTTCTAAATTTTCCTTAGGTTTCCATACCAGATGTATGCAGCACATAGAGGAACCTGCTTGTGAGGGCTGTACATTTATGCCCAGTAGGGTTTATGCATACATTTTGACATAACTGCATTCTTGGTGCCTGGGATTTCAACTTTTTCTGCTGCTTTTTGCCACTTCATTTCTTTCTTTACTATGACAGTGATGAGTAATATATGCAACTTAAAGAGCTACTTTGGTGTCAAAACATCTGTGTCTTAAAAGCAAGGCGAATTGATAAAGACTGGGATAGTCTGAATGGCTTTCCTAAATTGTGAAAATAATGGAGCGTATTAAAACCGATATTGTACGTTTCGTCACATACGGAAACAAAATATTTCTGTCCCTTCCACTTTGCCTGGTGTAACGTCAGCCACGAACACAGATGACGTCATCAATTGCTGAAGTGTACCCACAAATAAACACTCTTGATGTCATTCCAGCATAAATGCCTTACTCAGTGTCACATCTGCTTGATTCCACGTCATATGAATATTGTCATGTCACATCAGGAAAATTTTACGGATACAGCCGAAGATATTGTTTTTCTAGGAATCTTCATTTATATGGGTTAAATAGTGTTGTTCATCAAAATCCTTTTGAAATATGGTGTTAGGCTTACTCTGTAGGATTTCTTTCATATCATTGTAATATTTGTAAGCAATTTGTATTCTGACCACTTTAAGTTTTCCACTTAACAACAGTAGGACCACTTTAAGTTTTCCACTTAACAACAGTAGGGATTAGAGGTGATCATACATTCTAGCAGTTACCCAGTTTCATGTTTCTTTCTAGCCTCCGACAATTGGCAAATAAGAGTTACATCATGAATTTGTCATACTTTATATATTGAGTCTACCACAGACTGATATCCCATATATCCCACAAACTATTGAAAGAAAGGACAGGATCTGGCTTCAGTATCTTGTTGTGACAGCTCCACTCCATAATGAGATGAATCCTGCACCATCTGTCTGCTGTTTGCAGGGGCTGTCTCGGTTACTGGATGCGCGGCAGCTGGGGTTGAAGCTGATAGCTAATGTCACCTATGGCTACACAGGAGCCAACTTCTCAGGAAGGATGCCGTGTATTGAGGTAAATGGTTTGAGCAAGAGACACTGTTGACTTAAGGTACCACAGATTCTCTGCTTTGTAATTCTATGGTAATTACATGTATGTTGAATCTTTTTGTGACTCAAATAATAGAAATAGATGGCGTTTGTTTCTTTGAAGGAGTTTTACAGTGTAGTAATCTTTTGGAGGACTTCAGTAATGTTTACTTCAGCAAGGTGCAGAGAAAATGATACGGTTATGTTGGTGTTGGACTTCAGTTTGGGGGTTTAGAGCTAAGGGATCGTTTTTTGGTGTGCAGGTTGGTGACAGTATTGTGAGGAAGGCCCGGGAAACCTTAGAGCGAGCTATACAGCTGGTGGAGAACACCCCTGAGTGGAGAGCCCGTGTTGTGTATGGGGACACAGACAGGTCAGCTTACTGTGATGTCACCAGTCATGTGACTTG
Organism: Acanthopleura granulata; assembly: GCA_016165875.1. NCBI lineage: Eukaryota > Metazoa > Mollusca > Polyplacophora > Chitonida > Chitonidae > Acanthopleura > Acanthopleura granulata. Next base: position 817,517 of record JABBOT010000023.1, on the reverse strand, counting down.
TGAAACTCACACCACAACAGCTCTTCATGTCCCCTCATGTCATGGTGATAGTCTGTCTAATATTGCTGTCATTGGCTCTGGTTTCAATTACCCTGTGTAAAGGAGTTGTGTCATGACTTCTCCTTCAATAGCTTATGTACAATGTATACATCAGATTGGGGTAAATGTCATTTCACAGAGATTTTCATGTAAATTCTCACTCACCATTATGTTACGTTTAGCAGAGTAGGTACAGTCTCTCACAGCTCCACCTGGTCCAAAGTTGACAACAGTTTAGCAAAGTAGGTACAGTCTCTCACAGCTCCACCTGGTCCAAAGTTGACAACAGTTTAGCAGAGTAGGTACAGTCTCTCACAGCTCCACCTGGTCCAAAGTTGACAACAGTTTCACTAATTTTTGGCAATCATCAAGACCACCAGTTGCTGCATATATTTTTTAACTCAGCTAAATTCAGTGAAACTTTATACAGGGATTCCCTGGTGGCATATGTACTACTACAGTGTTCACAGAAAAAACCCAAACCTCAAATTTACATCAGTTTTCAGCAGCCATTGCAAAGCATTTTAAAAGATTTATGAATGAAATTGTTTTCTTTGTTTCTCTCTTCAGCATGTTTATAGAGCTGCAAGGTAGGAGTAAAGATGAAGCCTTCAGGATTGGTCAGGAGATTGCCAATGCTGTCACAGCCTGCAGCCCTAAACCCATTAAGCTCAAATTTGAAAAGGTGCTTACAATTATCACTGTTATATCTGTATATTTTATGAGGAGCCGTAGCTTCCCAGCTAGAAGTCTTACTTGGAGCTTAATGCATAATATAGTGTTTGCTAGATGTAAGGTTGTCTCTCTTAATCACATTCACCAGTGAAGTTACACAAGGACCAAAGGCAGGTTCTTAATTTGGGCTCAGTGTCCCAACACCCTTTCATGTGACAATATCACTTTATGCTAGAGATCTTCCTGCCTTGTTTGCAACAGTATAATTTGTGATTGGTCAAATGCATGTTATTGATTAATAGTGCAGAAAGGTCTGTTTAATTTGAGAATCTGTGAGTGTGCCAAGTATAAGCAGAAGTAATTGTAGTTTTTCCAAACTGGTTATCAAACAAACTTTTCTGACCCTTATGCCTAAACATGTTGCGTGATACACAGTAATCCTCTGAAGTTGTCCTCCCCATCTGTTCACACACCACACATCAGCTGACAGGGCTTATATGTCAACAGGCCTGGTTTATACCATCCACTTATAGGCTAACTAAAATCCAGTAAAAACATCAAATCCACCCACAAAATATAAATCTTTTACATACCTGTGGCAGATCATGGAAATATTATGTATTTAATATTTGCACTTCTGGTAAGTGTGATGGAGTACTCACAATTTAAGAAGTCACTGTGTTCTCCTTTGTTGAAGGTGTACCTCCCCTGTGTGCTTCAGACCAAAAAACGCTACTTTGGTTACATGTATGAAACTCCAGACCAGAAAGAGCCAGTGTTTGATGCCAAAGGTGTGGAGACTGTGAGGAGAGATAACTGTCCTGCTGTGGCCAAGGTCAGTCACCAGCCCAGCTGCATCTGGACCAGGCAGTGTCCAAATATAGGCCAATCAATAATTGCTGCTGCTTAAAATTATGCCTTGATTTAGTTAATTTCACCCAGTGGTTTTAGCCAAAACTAAAATTTAAAAGAAATTTTAACTAATACACATGAACGTAGCTGAAATTTCCAACATTGAAACAGCTGTCTCCAGATTATTGATGTCAATGGCTCAAGTCAGATTTGAGCTCACAACCTTAGGTTTCCAACCGCACTGCTCTGTCAACTGGATTATCAAGAGAGATGCAAATAGTTTGTTTGTCAGAGTTCTCAGATTATTTGGCTTGTGTTATACCTTGAAATCTGTGGAACTCAATACGCTGAAATTTCATACATTAATGTCCTGGTGAAACTAACATTGTTATGATATATATTTTCTTGCATCATTGGCAGTAATAGGGTGGTGAAATTACTTCGCTTTCATGGAATTCGCAAATTATGTGTTTGTCAGCTTACCTTTTGTTTTTGTATGAAGGTCCTGGAGAAGTGTATTAAGATCCTATTCACCTCCCGGGATGTGTCTCTCATCAAGCAGTATGTTCTGAAGCAGTGTGTCAAGTTATTCCAGGGACGAGTCAGTTTTCAGGACTGTATCTTTGCCAAAGAGTATCGAGGAATGTCGGGGTACAAGCCTGGAGCCTGTGTCCCAGCCCTGGAGATTGCCAAGTTAGTGTACTACTACATGTTCATTGGTAGCCAAGTATTATTTCATTGCAGCTGAAAAATGCTTTTTGTTGTTGTTTTTCCTCACTTGTTCTCCGGCTGCATGTGGGAAGGTTTGCCAGCAAGCTGCGGATGGTTGTGGGTTTCCCCAGGGCCCAGCCAAGTTTCCACACACCACAATGCTGGCCGCCGTCGTATAAGGGAAATATTCTTGAGTACAGAGTTAAACACCTGTCAAAAAAATAAATAAATCTGGTTATTTTTTGTTAACATTTTCATATGATGGATTGTTCAGCCTGCGTATATTTATTGTGAAAGTGGTCTTGTCAAGTATTTGTTCAACAAGGTTGAAGATTTAAAAACTCGATTTTCATGCATTTGTTACAAGAGATGTTCTGATCAAAACAACAGCAGTGAAATTCCTGTATGAACAAGTATATATTGTCCATAGTTCAGCATTTAGTACAGTAGGTATTAAGCCTGATTGAATAAAGATTCTGAAAATCTTTTCATTTAACTAACTATTGACAAAGCTGGTAGGGATAGTTCTTTCAGTGTTGAAAGATATCCCTGCTGATCATTGAAGAAAACATGGGATTTAAAAAAAAACATAAAAGAAAAACAAAAATATAAATATACAAATATATACATGTATGTGTAAACTGACTGATGTGTTATACCAATATTTTCTTTGTTTGTAAGGAAGCGTATTCGTGCCGACCATCGCTCAGAGCCGCGGGTCGGTGAGCGTGTGCCGTATGTGATCGTGTATGGGAGTCCTGGACTACCTCTGATCCAGCTTGTCCGACAGCCCATGGAACTGCTACAGGACAGCTCACTGAGGCTGAATACCACTTACTACATCACGAAGCAGATCCTCCCTCCACTGGACAGGTTCCTCTCTCTGCTGGGAATCAATGTCTTCACCTGGTAACTATCCTGTAGTCCTGACCTAGTAACTGCTCTGTAGTCCTGACCTAGTAACTATTCTGTAGCCCTGACTTAGTAACTATTCTGTAGTCCTGACCTAGTAACTATTCTAAAGTCTAATAACTATTGGGGCTTTGAAGAAACCCACGAATACCTTTATGGTGGCTTAGTGTCTAAATTTAATCAGAAAGTGTGCAAGCTGAGCATTGACTGATTGATTTTATTTATATGTTGTATAACACAATGCTGAAGAATCTTTCATGTTTATGAACCTTTGGCAATTTTCCAATGTGCAATTTGTAAACTTGCATGCCATGTAATTAAAGAAGAAGCTGCCCTGTAACATGGGTGCAGGGCAAAGCTTTCAGAAAAGTTGTTTGTGGTAGACAAATAATTTCATAAATTGAAAAGCTGAATGTTCATGTACTGAAGAAGTTCATTGAGGGCACAAGTGTCATTTTTACCTCTGGAGCTCCGAGAACAGTGATAGGTAAATTTATGTAAAGAAAATTTGTGTATCAGTTTTGACTAGCCACATGATAAATTAGGATTTAATTTACCTGAAGAGTTCCAACTTAACTCTTAACTTAATGTGTGGGCAAAGACATGTTATCTAGGAATCTCATCCTTCTGGATGGTCCCGTGATCCGTGGTTCTGTCTGCAGTTCCTGCAGTTAACACTTTGTGCCTTTTTCAGGTATCAGGAGATGCCAAGGATTGTCAAGATAGCCCCTGCTAGTTCAGGTGCAGGAGACAACAAGAAGGTACCCTAGCACAGTTGCATATTAAAATGTATTAACCCTTGTGGTCTAAAATATTTATCTAGTATATATTTAGTTGGTGATTGATGAATGAACATCTTCAGCAGGGTGACTGAAGTCAGTGTGCAGTTATCATTGGATTCACTGCTTGCATGAATAAAAGCTACACTCTGCATGTATGTGTGTGACTGCTGAAAGGCTCTCTCTTGCCAGAATAAGGCTTTCTTCCTGCCGAATCAAAAAGTGTGATGTGTCACAGGACAAGAGGGTAGAAAGCTTGGAACACTTGTGTTCAGGCAAGAACATCTTCCCATTCTACAGTCCTCAGTTTCCTGGCCAGCCTAGTAGTTATCCAGAGCAGGATCAGTTTATTTTATTTGGTTGTTCAATAAGAGACTTTAAGTGCTTATTGCCACAAAGGCTCCTTGAACAGTGAACGTGAGGCCATCCAGAAATTCCTTGATCAGTGGTATTATATTTCTGTTTTGTGTTTGTGCTCATGGGATACCTTTGTGTAATATTTCCAGGGAACCATATCACAGTACTTTTCTGTGACAAATTGCCCTGTGTGTGAGGAGCAAACCAAGCAACCGCTGTGTGAGCGGTGTCAGCGTGACCCCCAGACTGTGATGGTGACCCTCAACTCCCAGATGAGGCAGTGGGAGAGGACCCAGCAGCTCCTCAAACAGGTGAGCACCTGAGGGTAGCAGCAGCAGCTGATAGAAACTGAGGCATTTTGTAGTCTTCTCCAGTAATTCACAGAAACTGTTCAGTTCTCACTGCCTGTTTGTTTCTTCTAATTGTTGGGACATTTGTTTTTCTGGCCCAGTATTGCTGTTGTTTCTCTCCAGGTGTGCTGTAGCTGTATGGGCGTCGGAGAAGAGCTGGTGAGCTGTGTGTGTCTGGACTGTCCCATGTTGTTCAGGCTGCGGCGGGTTGAGCGAGACAGAAGCAGGACAACTCACCTGCGACAGCTGCTCAAGGACATTTTTTGAGCAACCACAAGAAAAATTCTTTTTGGACAAAACCTGAAATGTGATAGAGCACACATCAGTGATGATGGCTAGAAGTTCCACCTTTCCTGTGGCCACTTAGAACATGTCCATGCTCTGATTGATATACTGAATAATTACCATCAGAAGTCTGTTAATTAGATTGTTAGATAAGCCTTTTGCTGAAATGTAGTGGCCATTGTCCTTGTGTGTGTCTAGTGAAAGCCACAACACCACGGAGGGTAGACTGTAGATCAGTTCTCTTATTTTTATTTTATGCATGCCATTCAGTTACTAATCTCTACCAATGTACTTGGTCATAGAACTGGCCTGGTCATTATTAGTTTTGACAATTTCTAACGTACGAGTGAAAATGAAAAGCTATAGAAAGAGAATTGAGCACTCTTTAAATGGACAAACATATTACAGATGACCCTTTTCTCCTTTTCCACTTGGGGGGCCTCATGACACAATTGGTTAGCGCTCTAGTGCAGCGTAATGACCCAGAAGCCCAGCTCATGCTGGCCTCTTTGGCCATACATCTACTCGCAATCTGCGGATGGTCGTGGGTTTCCCCTGGGCTCTGCCGTATTTCCTCCCACCATAATGCTGGTTGCCATCGTGTAAGTGAAATGTTCTTCAGCATTGTGTAGAACACCAATCAAATAAATAAACAAATAAATCTTTTCCACATGTATCCAAAATACAGTGGTATCAAACTGGTCTCTCACAAACGACTGGCAAGTTTGCTGAAAAAAAAAATGATGCCATGTCACTGCCAAACTTGTCATTGTTTTGAATATTACAGTCTGCTTGTGCTACATGTGAGGCCTTGGTTGTACATTATCAAAAACTATAAAACATTTGGTGCAGGGAACAAATGCGTTCAGTCCTTAAACCACACCGTTGGAAACTCTGAAATTTTGCTCAATTTAAAGAGGGTACATACATGTAATATATTTGCATTTCCACCCTGTGCAAACATGGATGTCGTATTTTTATAAATTCATGGATCTTTGTCGCCCGATATCATTACTAGATTGTGATGTCCAGAAGTGACAAAGAACATCATACAATTGCCCACAAGATACGAGTGATTTACATGTGGTATCTGAGAAAATGCATAGTAGGCTGGTGCATTGAATCCCTGTAAGACTTGCTGTGGAGTAAGCAGCTAGCGCTATTGGCAGCTTTGTGTCATACGAAGGAAAGAATTTCCACATGTGGACCGCTGTGACAGGCAGTACTGATCTCAGTACTGTTGAAGAATTACCGTGTGTGGACTGTTTTGTCAAATAATGCTGAACGATGCTGATGGATTGCCATTAGATGTTGATTGATGATTTCAGTGATATTTCAGTCCACTTTTCAAAAGGGTTACCATTCTACTGTACCACCACTTAATGACATTTGATGACATCTGTGAAGAGTTATGAAACACTTATCTCATGTAGATATAATGTTTGTTTTGGTGAAGAAATATAAATGATAACAGCTTTGTTGTAACCAATGTTGATTTGTTGGAACAGATAAGAGCTTTGTTGTGACCAATGCTGGTTTTTTGGTACAGATAACAGCTTTGTTGTGACCATTGCTGGTGGGACTGATAACAGCTTTTGTTGTGACCGATGCTGGTTTCTTGGAAGTGCTAACAGCTTTGTTGTGACCAATGCTGGTTTCTTGGTACTGATAACAGCTTTGTTGGGACCGATGCGGGTTTGTTGGTACTGCTAACAGCTTCGTTGTAACCAATGCTGGTTTGTTGGTACTGATAACAGCCTTGTTGAGACGGATGCTGGTTTGTTGGTACTGATAACAGCTTTGGTGTAACCAATGTTGGTTTGTTGGGAGAGATAACAGCTTTTGTTGTGACCGATGCTGGTTTGTTGGAAGTGCTAATAGCTTTGTTGTGACCAATGCTGGTTTGTTGGTATTGATAACAGCTTTGTCGTGATCATTGCTGGTTTGTTGGTACTGATAACAGCTTTGTTGTGACCAATGCTGGTTTTTTGGTACTGATAACAGCTCTGTCGTGACCAATGCTGGTTTGTTGGTACTGCTAACAGCTTTGTTGCGACCATTGCTGGTTTGTTGGTACTGATAACAGCTTTGTTGTGACCAATGCTGGTTTGTTGGTACTGATAACAGCTTTGTTGTGACCAATGCTGGTTTGTTGGTACTGATAACAGCCTTGTTGTGACCGATGCTGGTTTGTTGGTGGTGATAACAGGTTTGTTGTTACCAATGCTGGTTTGTTGGTACTGATAACAGCATTGTTGTGACCAATGCTGGTTTGTTGGTACTGATAACAGTTTTGTTGTGACCAATGCTGGTTTGTTGGTACTAATAACAGCATTGTTGTGACCAGTGCTGATTCGTTGGCACTGATCACACCTTCGTTGTCAACACAGTGGACCTGATCTGTACAGAAGTACATAGTGAGAGGATAATCATTAGAAAGGACTGCTGAATTGACTTTTCTTTTGTACCATGGTGTAACATATGGGTTGAAGTAGAACACTTCAGCAAGTGATAAAACTGTACATTCTCTATTGCCAGTGTTAAATTTCATGGTACATAATAAAAGTGATATTGTACAATGTACTTCTTGCGATCTGCTTGCTGTCCTGTGATGGATATAGTTGTGTTTTGTACAGAAATCTTTAACCTGTCTCTCTTTGGAAAAAATATTAATATATTGTAATGTGATTGGGTGATGAGTATACTTGTACTTGTTAGATATACCAGACAGTGTATACATGGCCTTGTTTATAAGAGTCAACATTTCATCAAAAGTGCATAATTGCAGAACTGTTTTTACTGTTGCAATATATCAGGAGTTAATGAGTACCTTATGTGGAATGTTTTGTATCTGTGTTAATGGAGTTTATTTATTATTCCCAGCATTTGTACTCGTAATTGGAGTAGTTCTGATAAGCAGTTTATATATTTATGAACATTTAACTCAGCAGAGTTTTAGTAAAGTGAGAAGATTTCTACTATGTCTTAATTTTTCATGTCTTTGTCTTATATAAAGGGGAATGCAGAAAATATGCTAATCACACCTGTAGGTTGTTTAGATGACACAGACAACACACTGATCACACCTGTATATGGTCTACATGACACAGTCAACACACCAGTCACACGGAGAAGTGGTCTACATGACACAGACAACACACCAGTCACACCGAAAGGTGGTCTACATGACAGACAATACACCAATCACCCCCTGTAAATGGTCTATATGACACAGACAACACACCAGTCACACCGAAAGGTGGTCTACATGACACAGACAATATGACACAGGCAACACACCAGTTACACCTGTGGATGGTCTATATGACACAGACAATATGCAAATCACACCTGTAGATGGTCTACAAGGCACAGCCCCGTGTGAATAATCTTCTGGATGAAGACCTTTGGAAATTTTCAAACAAAGAACTGCCAAGTAAGCTTTGTTAAAACAAGGCTACAAGTTCTTGAGTCTAGAATTGCATTGTGGAAGTTACCCCAAAACATATTGTGGACTGCATTTTCTTCATTAACCTACATTGAATTTTTAAAGAATTTTTTCAGTTGTAATCAGATCTTATTTTTTCCTGTCATGTGAGTGATCATGTAGTAGTAATTTACTTGTGTCAAATAATGTGCATTGTATACAATCAGCATAAAGAGTTTATAGCAGCAAACTAGAACTTTTCTAATAAAAGTGCAAAATTTCATTTAAATTGTCTCTTGTATGACCTCAGAATCAATGTCACCCTCAGGATCATTTACTTGCGCAGTGTTTTACACCACTGGCAGAGAAACTGCAGTGTGTCTTATACCTTGTCAAGCAGCTGACAACCATGTGAGATAAGGTGATCAATTACTGGACGGGGACCTCCATGGTCAAGGTTGTTCGTGCACTAGTGTAATGCAATGACCCAGGAGCCTCTCCCTAATGCATTTGTTGTGAGTTCAGCTCATGCTTGCTTCTCCAGTGATGTGGAAAGGTCTGCCAGCAACCTGCAGATGGTCGTGGGTTTCCTCAAAGCTCTGCATGGCTTCTTCCCTCCATAATGCTGGCTGCAGTCATATAAGTGAAATATTTCTGAAATACGGTGTAAAAAACCAATCAAAGCTGATTAAGCACTGGACAATCCTTGTGAGACAAGCTGATCATCTACTGGACAAGCTGTATGAAACAAAATGATCAAGTACTGGACAAGCCTTGTGAGATAGGTGATCAAGTACTGGGAAATACTTGCGAGATAGGCAATCAAGTACGGGACAAGCCTGGTGAAACAAGGTGATCAAGTAGTGGACATGATTTGTGAAACAAAATCATCAAGTACTGGATAAGCCTTGTCACACAAGGTGATCAAGTACTGGACAAGCCTTGTGCGACAAGGTCATCAAGTACAGGAAAATCCCTGTGAGACAGGTGATCAAGTACTGGACAAGCCTTGTGAAACAAGGTGATCAATTGCTGGACATGCCTTGTGAGACAGGTGATCAAGTACTGGACAAGCCTTGTGAAACAAGGTGATCAATTGCTGGACATGCCTTGTGAGACAAGGTGATCAAGCACTGGACAAGCCTTGTGAAGCAGCTGATCAAGCACTGGACAAGCCGTGTGAGACAAGGTGATCCAGTACTGGAATACCCTTGTGAGTTAGGCGATCAAGTACTGGATAAGCCATGTTATACACAGTGATCAAGTACTGGACAGACCTTTTCATACAAGGTGATGAAGCACTGGACAAGCCTTGTGAGAAAAGCTGATCAGGTACTGGAAAAGCCTTGTGAGAGAGACAATCAAGTACTGGATAATCCTTGTGACAAAGTGATCAATTACCTGACAAGCCTTGTGAGACAAGGTGATGAAGCACTGGACAAATCTTGTGCAAAAAGGCAATCAGGACAAAAGCATAGAGACTCCGAAAAAAGAAGAAATGTAACGCATGGTTGACGTTCTCAATATTTCGACTAAGTAAAACTTAGTCAAACTTAGTCGAAATATTGAGAACGTCAACCATGCGTTACATTTCTTCTTTTTTCGGAGTCTCTATGCTTTTGTACTTTACTAAGCTAGTTGGTGGATCAACAAGATTAAGGCAATCAGGCCCTGGAGAAACTTTGTTGTATGGAGTGATCAAGTACATGTAACTGACAAACCTTGTGAGGTAGCAATGTAGCGGAGTGAGGCATCAAGGTAGTCAGGTGGGTGATCTCACTCTGCTACCTCACTATCTCATTCCACTGCCTCATTACTTCACAGCCTCACATCGCTACCTCACTCCCTTAATTGCTACCAGTATCTCACAACCCTTGCTACACATACCGCGCCCTCTGTAGCAGAAATTAGGTCAAGGTAGTGAGGTACTAGGATGCCCTCTATCAGCTTCGATATGTCTGTGACTTGATATCAGAGGGAGGGTGGTTTCTGTTTGTTCTGCTTGGTTTCCTCTACTGACAACAATGGTTGTTGCCTAAGAATATTCTTAAGTGCCGGTACAGCCTCAAACAACATTCATACACAGTGACATCTAATATCACACTTGGCCATGTAAACTTACATATATGTTATAGTTATGCTTGAAAGACTCAGGAGTCTATCACCAAGGCAGTGGACGTGAGTTCAAGTGAAGCTCCTGCTGGCTTCTCCTTCAGTCATACTTAGGAAGGTGTGCCTGGTTTCCTCCCACCATAGGCCTAATGCTAATCGACCACTGTGATATAAGAAGAATTGCAGTCTTCAGTTTGAGTGTCTTGACACCCCAAGCAAATATAAATATTTGCTATATATAAATATATGTATTTGTGGTTTCAAGTGTCTGAGTGCTTTACAAGGAGCAGGAGGTTATAAATGACACTGGGCTAAATGCCTGGGCACAATGCAGATTTTTGCAAATTTTTTCAAGTTTCATGAAATGAACTCAAACAGTCATGGTAGAATGCTGGATAAATTCTGATTACTTTTCCTGAAAAATTTGTTGTCTAAAGGCATTAATTTTCCTTTTGTGGCAAAATCTTATGCAAGGCATATATCTCGCCTGGGTATAATTTGCTTGTTTTCACCGCCTGTAATCTAGTCACGTGACCAAAGACTGCTGGTGATTGGCTCAGAGCTGCTATGCCATTACTCCAAAACTGTGAACTTTCGTCCACTAGCTAGGTGATCCTCTAAAAGTTTTTGGCCTGCCTTTCATACCGTAGTCATATTTGATGTCATGCAGATGACTATTGGCCTACAGTGAATCACAAGAACCACAATCATAATACAGAAACAGTTAAATATAAATTACTGCAACTGAAGGTGACTTGTATCAGAGCTCTACAGTGTATCTGCTCTACCGTTTAGATACTGTGCGCCGATAAAACGTAGTACTCGTTCAACTTTTGATTCTTTGGGATTTGTAAAGAATAGGTTGAGCTATTGTTCGTCGCTGACCGACTTTTCTGATGTTCATTGAGAAAAGGACATTTTTCAATGAATTGACGTCACCATACCACGTTATATCACCCTCATCCTTACTACGGCCGATTCTTTCTTTGATGACACGATCTAAGATTTGTGACGTCAGTGTATATCCATAGCATGGCGACATCTGGTGGCAGCTAGAGAGAGCATTTGTGACTAGTTCAAGTCCCACCTGATTGCGGTTCGCTGTCATCGGTCGTTCCAAAGTCTACTGATCATTGGCAACTACAGTGAAAATAGGCCTAACCCGAATGGGAGTTTGAAGGATGTCTAAATCAAGAGACCCTGCCGCTGAGCAGCTAAATGACTTCAAGAAATCACTACAGGTAATAGTGCAGCGTGTGGAGCAGGCGTTTTAATACTACTATTAAGTGTTTGCATTCGACGAGGCAATATGACGGCAGTATGTGCAGTAGTCGGTACTGTGTTCGTCAGTTGCCCTACATCCTTTGGCATGTGTGTAGATTAGTGCCCGCGATAACGGCGTGTGCACAGAATATGCAGACCTAGTTTTATCAGTAGACCTAGTTATCTAATCTGTTTACTGTACAGAAACTGTAGACAAAGGTTGCCGTGTCCCAGTAAATGTCTCTGAGCACTCTGAGTTGGTCCATCCAGAATCGATTTGATACTTGAGTCAAGATTTTTTTTTATGACTCTTTCGTTGTAAAAATCCGAAGGTTGCACATGCAAACACAAAACAACTTAAATTTCCAATAGTTGAAGTAGTCAGTACAGGCGCTAGTAAGGACAGCCACAGTGGAGCAAAACATTCAACATACATATAGATATTGTGATTCTATAACGACTTTCTATGTATAGAATAATAATTATGAGCCATGACAAGACTGCACCTACCAGCAGCTAGAGGAACTTTAACTTTTATATTTAATTCTAATGCATTCTGCATTCTGGCTAGTGCCTAAAACTGTGAAGTAAAAGACAACTCATGACTGAGGCACTGTTCATTAAAAAGATTATAAAAATCTCTCTTGAATGTAAAAACCTGTTTGAAATTATATGAATTTGTTGATGAATTATTGTGGTTTGACGTGTGGAGTATTGTCCTGCTGGCTGGGTATCTGACGGCACCCATTCTTTTAAGTTTATGAGGGACTGAGCAATCAGAGAGCTCAGAGATATCAACTGTCTATAAGCTGTGACGTAAATGTTCTGAGTTGTTTAGCAATGTAATAACAAATGCGTTTCATGCTAGGTGATGGAGCACAGTAAGATGTCAGTTTCTGTTGTCATAGTAGCAGTTAGGAAAATACTTTACTAAAATAAACATGATATTGTTCAACCTTTGTGGCAAACTTAACTTAAAACATGAGCTGTCTTTCACTTTAATACCACGAAAACCCATGGTGCAATGTTCTAATACACGTCAGCCACATACAGTAGAATACTTCACAACTAACAGACAGATACTTGAGGCCAACTTCCAGTCTTGAGCACAAGCTAATGGCAGAGTTCAGTTGAAGCGATCATAGCACTCATAAAGCTTACACAGAATGGTCTACAAGAGACGATCAACCCACCACTTCAATGGTCAAAGCCCAGCAGGTACCAGTATGTGTAAGTCACTGATCAAAATACATTCACCCAGTATCAGGAAATGGGGTGGCAGGTCCAAGCTTCCAAACTATATGGCATTGAATACCCAAGATATTGTTAATTGCAACTTCAGAACCATTGACAAAGTCTTGTTAAAAGAGATTAGAAGGTGAACAAGTTCACCACAGCCTTTGACTGTGTGTCTCACAGGGCAGTGAAGTCAAAATAGTAGCAGCAGGGCTCCTGCTATTGCACAGTGATTTGGGAATATTTCCTTCATGAAGAAGTGTGTGAATGCCCTTGATCGTATCACCCCAAGTTGTCCTTAAACCTATAAGAAACAGTAGGAAAGGATTGATCTCTTCGTCCTACGTGATTTTTTGGTGGAGGACAATGTATTGAATGAGACACTACCTATGCAACCCAAAATAAATCATCCCTTAGACTTTCCGTCAGTACTTGTACTGTGTTATTGGAGATTGAGTTCCTTAGCAGACCTAACATTAGCTAAATGCATCGCATAAGTGTTATACTCCAGGTCATTAAATCTGCTAAAGGAAAGGACAACAGATTTCATCTCTATATTACAGAAAGAACATATAGCTTGATGTTTGTTGAAAACATGGTCTTCATGTGACCACTAAATTATGTGTAATAGTCAAAATCAGTTTTTGAAATGAGCCTAGGTATACAAGAGAGCAATATGTAGACAGCCATGTCTCAGTTACTTGAAGTCTCATTTTGTCCAGTTTTCTCCATTTTCGACCTTGATACCTGAATTAAACTTGCTGTTTCCATTTTCTGAATATTTGGGCCCAACCTATTAATTTACTTGGAACATTGGAGAACTTGGGCTTATGGGCGATAACCTGTTGCCCTAGTATGTGATATTTAGAGGTTTTTCTAGCCAATTTCTGTGTAGAAACTCAGTTTGAACAAATCAGAAAACTCAATATTTCATGATCACTAATGTATACAACACTCAACTTCTTTGCATGAAAACTCAATACAAACTTTGCCTAAAACTCAATTTTCTGATATTTTGGTTACCACAACTAGAAAGTGGCTAGGAAAACAACTGAATAGCATTTTGATTCTTGCTTGTGACGTTTGTTTGTTTGCATTTATTATAAACATCAGCTTTATTTTATGGAGAGATATTTTTATTCAGACATAGTTATTGTTTTCTTTTCCTCTAAAGTGATTTAAAATTTATATTTCAGAATGCCCCCTCAATGACAACAGGAACTGGGGCCCCAGTGGGGGATAAACTAGCATCGCTGACTGTGGGACCTCGAGGACCTCTGTTGATGCAGGACTTTGTCTTTACAGATGAAATGGCTCATTTCAACAGAGAAAGAATTCCAGAGCGTGTGGTTCATGCTAAAGGCTCGGGTATAGACCGAGATTCACATTGATGAGAAACCAAAACTGCCCATGACTGAATAGATTACTTTTTAGAAAATTAAATGTTCCTGAAAATGAAAGTTTGAGAAGTGTGATAATAAAATATTTCTTATACTCCAATCCAAAATCCTATTGTATTTAAATATAACTCTCTCATCAGAGAGTCTTTTCCCTTAATTTTTTAAGTGAGATTTGGTTGAGGATAAATGATTATGTTTATAATATAGCACATTGATTGATTCTTGGTTAATACCATGGTCAACAATTTTCACTTGTACCACCAATCTTTGTCAGCTGCCTGACGAGCATCTTGACTTAAAAGCTGTTATAGTTGATTCAGTTAGGGCTTCGTGTAATTCATGTGTTTTTGTTTCAGGAGCTTTTGGCTACCTGGAGATCACCCATGACATAACAAAGTACTGTAAAGCCAAACCATTTGAATATGTGGGCAAAAAGACTCCTCTCGCCATTCGCTTTTCAACTGTTGGTGAGTGTATTTGGCTTGAATGTTTCTTTGAAGTAGAGCAATAAGTTTGGAACATAATAAAGTTCCTAGTGACAAATATAGTGCTCTTGGAATTCACAGATGAATATCTGCTGAGGATTTGGTGGTAGTAATGTTTATCTGTAGTTTGGGTGAAGCCCAATGAACCTGCCTTGAAGAGCCTTCCATTAACAATTGTGATATTTAAAGAGGCTAGTGAGTAATAAATATTCAAGCAGAAATGAATTATTTTGCCCCACGTAACCCAAACTGTAACCTCTCAGGAAAAGCTGGGGAAAGTTAATGGCCCCTGCCTCACATGGATGTAAAGTCTTCAGGATGGGCCTTTCAAAACAGAATGTAAACGTAAGCTTGTGAACTTTGAATTTCTCACTTGCAGACTGTGCTTCAGCTCTGGTTCACATAGCTGGCAGTGTTCAGTGTGTGAACATTTCTGTGTAGTATGCAACTGTTCAAGTCAGATTTGTGTAATTCCTGGTTGGTATACGCCTCAGCAATGATTAAAAAGGGATGCTATATCAGGGTTGTACTGGATTGATATTTGTAGATAAAGGTGTATGCCTCTGTACCCCATCCTCCATCTGCTAGCAACTTACCTGTTGTGAAAAACAGTTCTTGGTGCATATAATACGTTACATGTATCAATCAATTGTACGACATAAATAGTTTTATCCTGCTGATTCCTAAAGCTGGAGGCTAGATGAGTGTCTGTTGGGCTGGTATGTTTGAAGGTGGGGAGCGTGGCTCCGCTGACACGGCTCGGGACCCCAGGGGATTTGCTATCAAAATGTACACTGAGGACGGTAACTGGGACTTGGTGGGAAACAACACCCCTATCTTCTTTATTCGAGATCCTATGCTGGTAAGGCCTAGGTCTCTTCAGTAGTAAATGGTACTTAATATCATACTTAAATGGTACAATAATCTTATTCTTTACTGCCTGGTCTTCCGCTTTGTGTCCATCTGAAGTATATGGATGTTTGGCAGTTGTTTGTTAACCCCTGTCCTGGTGAAATTTGTGGTTTGTAGCAGTCACTCCTGGCATCATCCACGTTTACAGTACCTTAATTTTTGCAGAAACTAGCTTATTTTTCCCCTTTGATGGCATTGTCACCATTACAAACATGTCGCTACCTTAGGAAAATATTGGCCATCTATTACAAATACATTCTTATCCAGAGTCATAGATTAATCCAATGAGGGAAAAGCATAAAAGAAATGTTACAAGAGCTCAAAAATGAGCCATTCCAGCTTTGCAGTTTGCATTCACGTAATGAAATCTGGTGATGAAATTTACATTATTTCATGCACAGGAGTACCTAAAACACTACATTAAATTCACGCCGTTCTGCAGCAAGAGTAATTAACACTGAAAATCTTATATAAGCTTCTGGCAAAGTAGGATACTGATAAGCCCACCCAGAACAAGCTTTACAAGATTTTAGCAGACTCTGTTCAGGAAAACTGATGTTATCTATATGTATCACCACTCATGTTGATCACACGGTTTAGCTAAACCTCCCTCCTACACATTCTGCTACTGGAGGCAGAGTTAAAACCACTGGCTTTGTACATGCTGTCCTTGAGATTGGGGGAGACTTGGGCGTTATTTAAGCCTGCAGAAGTTGTGGTCATTCTCTGGACATGCACAACATAGTATTGTAAGAAGCAAGGGGGTGATAAGCTAGCTGATAGAAATATCCACAGTGAACTGCATTTACGTGTATTTGAACATCAAAAAAATAAAGGGAAAGCATCTCTGTTTGTCCTTTGATTTTCTCCAGTATATTTATCCAAATGATTTGCTGGATTCATTGCTTGAAGTGCAGTGTCAGATCTCCAGACTTGCATATACAAGTGGAAGGCAGTGTTGGTGTCACCAAATGCTGGAGGGTTTTTTTTGTTTGTTTATTTTTTTTTACACAAAACCACTATTCCTTACATTTCAGTGTACAGAACTGATAAATGGTTCATTATTGCTGTTTCAGTTTCCCAGTTTCATCCACACGCAGAAGAGAAATCCAGTAACTAACCTGAAGGTGTGTGGAATGCAGAGTTTATAACTTAATATTCATTAAACAAACCCTGTGTAGATATTGACTTCATTTGAAGCTACTTTTTAGAGGTGATAAATACAGTATAGATGCACAATAAAATCACTTTAAGGCACCTCATTAGTATAACTATCTACATGTAAATCATAACCATAAAAGTCAATGTTGTTTTTAAGTATAAAACTGTTCATTGGATGATTCTTTGCTGCAAAACACACAGTGGGAGTAATTTGACAGGACGTAGAGCTCTGAAGTAGTGAAAAGTTGTAACATAGCGCTATGTATTACTAAAATACAGTAATCGCTGTGAATTGAAGTCCAGCTCATGCTGGCTTCCTCTCCTGTCCTATGTGGGAAGGTCTGCCTGCAGCCTGCAAATATTCATGGGTTTCTGCCGGACTCTGCTCGGTATCCTCGCACCATAATGCTGGCCGCTGTCCCATAAGTGAAATATTCTTGAGTATGACATGAAACAACAATCAAACAAATAAATAAATAAAATACGATATGAGTTTTATGCGAGCAGGACCCCGATATGTTCTGGGACTTCATCACATTACGACCAGAGACCAGCCACCAGGTGTCCTTCCTCTTCTCGGATCGCGGCACCCCTGACGGTCACAGACACATGAACGGTTATGGCAGTCATACATTTAAACTGGTCAACAATGATGGAGAGGCTGTCTACTGTAAATTCCACTTCAAGGTACTCATTGTGCAGTCAGTCTGATACACTCCAGGTAAACTTGGACACCATGTCTCAAGCAACCAGAAGCCTACTCATTATCATTCATGTGTTTTGGTGTGTGCAGAGTGTCATTTTGTAATCATTTTGTACCAGTACTTGTTACCGTTTACGTAGCTTCTTTTTGAAAAAGATGTGAATTGGTTTTGAATTCAACATATATAAGGTTGGCAATAGATGAATATTAAAGTTTTCAAATGGGGGAGGGGGATGGAAGAAAGTTTTACACACTGCAGTTGATGAAAATTGGAATGATGGATACTTTTTTAATTATATCTTTAGTTTTAAATGGTATGAGTTTTACAGTGCCTGTGCATGTAGTTGACATCTATTAAAACATGAAACCTATGATCTAAATTACAAGCCAAACAAATGCATGTCATGACAAAAATGAAAATGTAAAGCGTGGTTTCTCTCTGTTCAGACTGACCAAGGTATCAAATGTTTGATGGGACCTAAAGCTGCGGCCATGGAGGCGACCGACCCGGACTACGCAACACGGGACCTGTACGATGCCATCAGCATGGGAAACTTTCCTTCCTGGAGCTTGTACATACAGCTGATGACATACGAGGAGGCCGAGCGATTCCGCTGGAACCCCTTCGACCTGACAAAGGTAAGGACCTAAGCCCACTTGAAAGAAGCCCTCTTAACGTAAAGAGCAAGTAACTGCCTTGGCAAACAGGGCCCACTTTCAGAAAACTTGATAAATCAGTTTCTCGTAACTTGTCTTGTGAACCACCTCACTTTATGGTGCTATAGCCCAGGGATGTCCTTTACTAGAAAAGTTACGAAAAACTTACAGAGTTTTATGAAAGTGGCCCCAGCACTGTAGGCATTTACGCTGTCAGGGTAGTTAAGTGCTCTTCATGTTAAGAGGGTTTCGTGCAAGTGGGCCCGGGCTCTGGAAAATTCATAAAAAAGCAGGGGTTATAGTGGGTGTGGCAGTAAGCCTGGCGTACTAGAGGAATGGAATAACCAAAATACTGTATTTCATCTGAAGTTGGACCTGTAAACATCCACTTTCAGAAGCACATATAGCCCTTAAAATGATGCTTTTGATCACTACAGTATTTCTGAAAATGAATTAATCCAACTTGTCAAACTCTACAAGCTTTATGAATCAATCAGAATGTGTCACTGAAAAAAGCTAAATTTTATGCGAAATACAGTATTTCATAAATCCAGGAGTTCCAATGATAATTTTCATGTAGAATATATATTATCTCATTGGTCACAACTGTGCTACTTTGTATCAAATTTTGTGCTGTAACATTCTGCCGTCACTGGCTGTTTTCACACAAGAAAGTGTGAGACATGCAAGTCATTGTTATCTTTTTATTACTCCTATTACAGTATAATAAAACATTGAAATATTTAGTACAAAATGATTTATTTGTTATTTTATATTTTTTTTCAAACAACACTCCTTAATTCCTTTTTTCAACGAATGAAATATAAACCTACAGTGAGATTAATGCACCTTTTGAAATTGATTTTGGTGACAAAAACTACTTTAGTTGGGTAGACCAATTTTAGGATTCATCAAAAGTATAATTTTATTTGTCGACACATAGTAATGCCCTCAAAATATGCTTGAATTATGTGAAAAAGAATTAGAGAACTCCTGTTTGGTTCCAGAAGCTGTTCTCTACTGTTGAGGGAATGTGTTGATACCTGTGTGTGTTGTCTGAGCAGGTGTGGCCCCAGGGGGAGTACCCACTGATACCAGTAGGAAGGATGGTGCTCAACAGAAACCCCAAGAATTACTTTGCTGAAGTGGAGCAGATTGCCTTCTCCCCAGCCCATATGATCCCAGGGATTGAACCTAGCCCTGACAAGATGTTACAGGTAAACCGAACACTTACGGGACAGGCTAACAGATAGCTATGTAGGGCTGTGATTATTTATACGGTTACAGCTCTAGCTTGCTCCATAAGCTTAGATTGAATACCTCTGTATTCTCCCTGCTGTTCTTAATACATGGAGCCATCTAAGAGTATGGACAGACACTTTTTAACAACCCCAGACTCAGTGTATTTAGGGCAGTACATGAAGTACACAGGTATTCAAGTTAAGCTTATGGAACAAGACATAGCTCTCATCGCATACATAATCACATCCCTTCAGAGCTGTTTAACTGACTGTCAGTAGATCGTCTGGTTACTGAACTACTTGTAAGTTTTAAAACAAGCAATTGCTCCAAATCATGATGTACTCCAGATTGCTTGTGGACATGACCTCAATTACTGCGTGGAATCAGAAGTCTGAGTGCAGGTCTGGGAGATGTCAGAATTCATCAAAGTTACTTCCTAAAAACTCCATCTGTTGTATTGCAAAGTTTTTTCATGGCAAAAATTAGGAATGTACTTAGAGTGCTAAAATGCTAAATATTTTGAAAAATTTACCAGTTTTTAAGTGGTGTAGAAACATGAAACAGCATAATTGCGGTTTGATTGAGAGACTGTAAACTATAATCATAATTGTTAGTTTAGGATTTGTGACATTTAAGTAAAGTAGTAAATGTATTCAAGGTAATGAAATTGAATAGCACAAATCAATTACAAGCACTCGCCAAAGGGCTGTTGTACTCATGGAACTTCAGGAAAACTGGGCACCCTCATATAAGTGAAAACTTCTCGTGCTCTTTTATTTGTCATCAGCATCTTTTTTTTTTTGTTACTTTTCAGGGCCGACTCTTCTCCTACTCGGACACCCACAGGCACAGGCTGGGCAGCAATTACCTGCAGATTCCAGTCAATTGCCCCTTCAACACCAGAGTCCGGAACTATCAGAGGGACGGGCCTCAGTGTGTCGATGATAACCAGAGTAGGTTCTCCTGTTCAAGGCTCAACTCATTTTAAAATGTTGTTGCCTCACAGCAAATTGCATGTTGAAATTCAGTAGTTTCATTGTTAGAGACATATAAACTGTTGAAAGAAAAGAAGAACCAAAAACAATGTCGACACTGCAGAAGTTGCAAAGGTATTTGTTGATGGTATGTATGATTTTAATAGACAATTTTTTACAACAAATACCTGGGGATGTCATATTTGACATGGAGCCTGAGGGCCTCTTTATTGCCTGAAGGTGATACTGTATAGGCTTTAGCAGAATTCCATATTGATTTAAATTGCTTTCTGTGGTTGTCGAAAGCTGTCAGCCACAAGAGAATACTGTACATCTGTTTGCACCTTCAGATAACATATTCATTTTATTGTTACACATCTAGAACTAATTATGAGACTCACAATATGGCTACCTGGAGAACTGCACAGCTTTGACTTTTTTTTCCTATCTTTGAAACTTTGTAATTTCCTAACAAAAGATTCAAACTTGTTGCTGTTGGGACAATAGGGAATGGATTTCCATTTCCAGCATCACTGATCTGAAAGTTTTTTCTCCCTTAAAGGTTATCCTTAGCACATATTTTATTTAAATGTACATAAAGGGTAGCAAAACTATTCACTATCCATATTTTTCCAAAATTTGTTTAAATATGCCACCAAGTCCTCAGGGCCATTAAAATGATGCCCTCTATTCACTGAACTAGAGCAGGTGCCTGTGTTGGGCATTACCTTAATGATACAGTCCTTAACTTTTATCTCTGGGTTTCCTACCCTTTTGTTCTAATACATCACAGCCCTGGTGCCTCTCACCAATGCGATCATTGTGAGTTCAAGGCCAGCTGAAGGTGGCTTGTTGTCCAGCTGTATGTGGAAACGTCACCCAATAAGCTGTGGAAGCCATGGGCTTCTCCAGAGCCCTCCCTGGTTTCCTCCTACCATTAGGCTGGTCATCTTTGCATAATTAAACTGTTCTTGAGTGTGGCGTAAAACACCAATGAAATAAATCTATCTTGGTTCCAGTTTGATAGCCATAGTCTAATGTGATGTTTTGTTCTAGTTAAGTGGTTTTAATCTAGCATATCAATGTTGTTTGTTGCAGCTGGAGCCCCTAACTACTATCCTAACAGCTTCAGTGGTCCAATTGATGAGACCAAACACTGTGAGAGCCACTTTACAGTCACAGGAAATGTGTGTCGATATAACACCAAGGATGAGGACAACTTCAGTCAAGTGGGGATCTTCTGGAGGAAGGTAATAGTGACAGTGTCTTACTGTGTAGTGGAAGGTAATAGTGACAAAGTCTCACTGTGTAGAGGAAGGTAATAGTGACAAAGTACTCACTGTGTAGTGCAAGGCAATGGTGACAGTCTCAGATTGTAGACGAAGGTAATAATGACAAAGTCTCAGTGTAGAGGAAGGTAATAGTGACAGTACTCACTGTGTAGTACAAGGTAATGGTGACAGTCTCGTATTGTAGATGAAGGTAATAGTGACAAAGCCTCACAGTGTAGAGGAAGGTAATAGTGACAAAGTACTCACTGTGTAGTGCAAGGTAATGGTGACAGTCTCACAGTGTAAAGGACGGTAATAGTGACAGTCTCACATTGTAGAGGAAGGTAATAGTGACAATTCTTAAATACATTTGTCGCCTTTGGCAGGATGAATGGGACCTGCAGGTCGATAACAAACTGCATGCCATTCACCCTGTCATAGGCTATGACTCTTATACTTTTGGTATGTCTCGTAGAGACCAAGTCGTTTTAACAAGATGCTGCATTGGGCACTCTGGTCAAACACACAATTTTATCCTGGATGGGGGCAGTGCTCCCGAGTGTGTCTGATGTGATGCGCAATACGGCATCAGACATATCTTTGTTGACTGTTTGAACTTGCTCATATTCGGCAAAGATTCTACACAGTCAACTCTATTTGTGATTCTCTGTGATTAATTTTTTGAAGGCTGTTGGCCTGTATAATAGAATCTATTTTATATATGTGTGTATATATTTTTCTTTGTATAAAATAACAAACAATTGTGATTTTCGACTTCTAACTAACATTTACATTTTAACTGGTTTTTAACAAAAAAAAAAAGCTCGTCCGTTGTTTCTTTAACTTTTGAATGTTCACCCATCATGTCAAATACTATTCAAGGCTTCCTGATTTGAACATGTTCTCACCACGATATGGCTGAGATATTGCCAATGTGGTGTTAAGCCAAAATCATTTATTCATTCATTCAAAGCCTCACGGTGTAGAGGAAGGTAATAGTGACAAAGTCTCACAGTGTAAAGGACCGCAATAGTGACAAAGCCTCACAGTGTGGAGGAAGGTAATAGTGACAAAGTTTCACTGTGTTTACATTAAGGTAATAGTGACAAAGTCTCATTGTGCACAGGAAGGTAATAGTGACAAACCCTCACTGTGAACATGAAGGTAATAGTGACAAATCTCACTGTGTACAGGAAGGTAATAGTGACAAAGTCTCAGTGTACAGGAAATTAATAGTGACAAAGTCTCACTGTGTATGGGAAGGTAGTAGTGACAAAGCCTCGAAGTGTGGCAACTCAATGTGGAAAACAACAGAGCTAATAAATAAGTGAAGAAAACTCGTCGACCTCGGTCAGTATCCATGAGGTAATGATTTAAGGCACAAGATGTGTGCACTGTAAGTTTAGCCACTGACTTTAGCTACCCTTCTAATTGAAAGTTACACTGTGCAGGTGTTGAAGCCAGCGGAGAGGAAGAGACTGGTGGAAAATATGGCCGGCCACCTGAGACATGCTCAGCCTTTCCTACAGAAAAGAGCAGTCAGCAACTACAGCCAGGCTGACCCTGAATATGGACGCATGCTACAGGAGGAGCTGGACAAGCACAACCAGTCAGCGGTATGTACATGGACTGTAGTAGACTGACTGCCTCAATCACCTAATGTGTCCCCCAAGCTGATCCAGGCAGTCATGAGCACACTGTCACACACTCAACCTGTTGCTATTTGACCGAGGCTGCAAGTCAGGAGCTTTGTCAGGTACCTAGTAGGGCAGGGCTTTTAGAAACACTACTGTGTTTGCTGGTTCAACTGTGTCCTCTGGGACCTTACAGGACATGTGCCACTTTTACCACACACTGTACATCACTGCAGCCACTAGACCTTTGGATCCTGTGCTGGGCATGCAGGCTAGTGCACACTTAGCACATGACTGATGTCCTCTCGTGGACCTATAATGAGTGTTCATCAATAAATATTCTTGTGCATCAAGAAATAGTAAAAATGGAAGTTTTCTGACATCACTTCCTGCCTGATCACCCAGACCCCAATTGACCTTGGCATTGTCCAACATTTCTGTGCAGTGATGACCAGCAAAAGTAGAAAGTTGCACAGACTGTGAGAGCTATGCCTCAAGCTAACCCACAGATGACAAAACATCGGAACTGGTTGTGTAATGTTGATAAATGGTAAAGGGATGCATGGTGTCTTGTGGCCTGCTAACGCTGCAGCCTGATAACCCCTTAAACATTACCATGGAACGCTGGAATCCAGTTCTGATGTTAAGAGTTTGAATCCTCCTCTGACATGTCTATTGAGGCTTTATAGCCATGCATATATCTTGCCTATTTAACTAGGGGTCAGCCCACCAAGTTTTTGTGTACATATGGTGGAGATTTGCACATGATTTGACTATGAAGGTGAAACATATTAACAGTAAGCATTTGTAAGAAATTTGTAAAACCATCAATGTAGATTTTCACTGTTTCCAACAGCTTTAATTTTTGTGGTTAAATTTTCTTTTTCAGTCTGGCATGGCATCTCAGCTGTAAGGTAGTTACAAGAGTGTCATCTTTCCACTGATCACTTGCAAGATGACCCGTGAAAGCACGTGATGCTTTGTTGTACATGTATTCTTATTTTGTTGAATGATCTTTACTTTTTTGAGCAATTGAAAAGCAATAAATTAATGTTATGTACAAAACTGTTGTCAAAAATACAGATAAATTTATGTTCATATTTTTACCTGATTTTATCAAATAGTGGTTCATCTTAATTGGGTTATTTTGGTTAGCTTGGGGTTCTTGGCTATTTTTGGGTGAAAACTTTTAATTGAGATACAGGTTGACTGCTCTTAGGTGATCTTTGTTATTCGTTCTGACCAATTTACAAAATTTAGCTGAATAAATTTTACATTTATTTTTCTCCTTATATATTAAGAATTACAACGTACTATATGCATATATGAACTGAAATATGAATAGGTGAAACAAAACAGGAAAAAGTAAATAAATTAATCAGGAAATGATTGTATTGTTATACAGTGTGTGAAATGCTGAGTCAAGCTTAAGTATGAAAACCAGTGTCATCTAAATTCATAACATGTCAAATTTAAAGGTCAAACAGAAGTTAAAACGAGGCATAAGTGTTAATTCAGGTTTTCTTAATTTGGACCCTTCTGTGGTATAATGTGGTCATTTGGATGTAAGATATGTACTCAGGAAAAAAATTTCAACATTTCATCCTAAAATGTACTTTGTGACCGCAGCGAATGGATGGACTCCCCACATCAAATGTCTGGCGCTTAATGCCATGACCATGCGATGCCATAGTGTGTCGCGTCATTGACGGATAGAACATATGTATCACATGTGGTGGACATATTGTATTTACAACAGTATTGATTGTGATTGGTCAGATTTGTTTTCTTGAGTGACAGATGGAAAGATGGATGTTGTGACGAGGTACATATATGAATGGCGTAGAATATGAGGCCTAAAAATCCAATAAAAGTATTATACTTCACTTTGATCTCATTGTTGTCTGTTTTTATGGTCTTCACATCATATTCTCTGTTTTATATGCATGCTACTGTCTTTTAATGTCTAAAATACATAACAGCAGATATGTGTGGAGCCTTACACAGACAGGTAACTTGAGTCACCAAGGAGAGGGTCTCCAGCTTGTGGTGACTGGATACACTCTGGCATGTTTACTGGCATGCCATACGAGTTATATAATCAGGGCTTCCACTATTCAAAATATTTATTTATATAAAACATATATATTATTTGGAAAAATAAAGGACGTATTTGAAGCAAGTGCAGAGGCTTTCTTACCTGGGGTGGCAGAAAGTCTCATCAGAGACTCAGATTCAGCAAGCATGCTAGCTTTGTAGGGCCGTGATTATGTATACGATCTACTAGTATGAAGAACAACTGTGTCTTCTGCATATACACTCCCTAATACATGCGCATGCAGGCCTATTGCTATGCATATCTGAAGCAATAAGTGACACTGGTTCTGCAGATCGGAATACATGTAGGCCTATGTATATAATTAACTTCACAAGAATAAAAAATACCGTGTTATGCTCTAATGACGTTACCGCTCAGGTGACCTAGTGGTTCGAGTGTCAACTCAGGATGGTAAGATCGGCGATCAATCCAGGTTGGGTCATACCAGAGATGGTACTTGTTGCTGCCTCAGTTGGTGCTCAGCGCTGAGCGGTTAGACCAAGGAAACAGGACTGAGCGGCTGGTGTCAGTAAAATATGATGGCGTAGGGTGTCATGTCTGGTGTCTGCAGCATCATGTTCTAGTGATGGCAGCGCTTTAAATTTGACATCATAGACTCGCCCTGCCACAAGAAGACAGTATGTATACATTGTAAGGACTCCTCTGAAAAATTGTTGAAAATGATGTAAAACGCAGGCATACAATCTCTATATTATACCCCTAGGCCATAAGAACAGTTCCAAGAAACTGTGCATTTACAGACACAGGCCAGTGGACGTTGAAAAAGTTGGTCACAGTCAATCAAAAACAAATGTTCTCCCACATTAACTAAACTGTCGGTGAAAATTGCTTTGCGAGATATCGTGTTCAAACGGTTGTCAAAAAATATTTAAACTGTTCCCAATGACCTTGAATAAACTGACGGATCACCAAAAATCATTGCAGCGCCTACAAGTAAGATAATGACGTCACATGCCCAAAGACCTTGGGAAAAAAAAAAAGAAACAGGTCAAGGTCGATAAAAAAAACATAATTACCAATATATAACAAGTTGGACATGTGCCATAAGTTTGATGATTGTTTGACACTTGTACCTGTATGTCTTTAGCCGGCCTGTAAGATTCTCACAAAATATATCATAAATGGTCACAGTTGCCTTGAAACAATTTGCCACGGTCACCGAAAAGAGTTTCCCTTCTAGTTCCTATATTTAAGGCGCAGTCCTATGTGAAACAGTCACAGCATTTTACTTTATATACTGGTACTTTTTTTTAGTTTTTTGGTGGTTTGTGTTATTTGTCGTTTTGGAAAACGGTCTTGCGATTATTGGCCTGGAGGGCCGGAACTCCCATTTCGGTTGACGCCTGGTATACGAATGTCGGTTTCGACGCCTGGCAGTTTGGTAAACGTGGTTATCATGTAGTATTCTATAGATAGGATGAGCTGAGGCCAACAGCCGAAACAAATCCCCGGGCCAGTTTTGGTGCTGTCCAACAAATTCCAAGTAGGTTTGGTCTGATCTGACAAATCAGAAGGCCTGAAAGTAAACTAGATGTAAGCTTTATTGTGGAATTTCTAACTTGTAATAATTTCAGTATGTAATCCTGTTGTAGCAGATTACGAATCCTCACGATAACGAATTACGTAATTATCGGCATGTTATTTGTGAGAAGCAAATGCCAATCGGCTGGAACGGATAACTATACAATTCAAGGATACTAGAACCCCTCGTGAGCAAAATTTCACAATTTGCCTTATGTAGCCCAAACTATTCATCAAATATGTCCATATGTATATATATTAGTTATAAGTTAAACAACTGTTGATTTCAAAAAAGCTTCTAAGGTTTACCTAACTTTAATGTTAATCAAAATAAAGAGAATGTTTGAAAAGATGGAGCTGATTTTCAAATTGCTATTCTTTGGCGAATTTTCTAAATTTTCTTGCCTAAGTAGTTAGTTTACTATTTAAGCTAAAAATCGTCCTATAGATTTTTAATATTCATCTTAGATTGTTCTGAGAGATCATTTAAAGCTAAAAATTTGAAAAATTTGAAACTTTGATATTCTTTTACTAATATCTTTAAAACTAGGAAAGATATAAAAAAAAAAAAAAAAAACAACAACAACAACAAAAAAACAAACCTTTTTCAGCCTAGGTATTTAGCTACGTTTGGCCAAGTTTTGCAGTATTATATTGGAAAATAAGGGGCACATAAAAGTATTTCACCACACAACCATCTCAAAAAGAGAAACAGAGAAAACACCAAAATGTGTGGGGTAGCATTATGTGTGAAAAAAATTGTCATTAGTTCGTTTACAAATTAATTTCAGCCAAGAATTGTAACGACTCCAGTAAAAATGTGACATATCAACCTACTGGTACTAATGTTGAATTTCAAAACTTATTATGCTCCATGAAAGTGTAAACTGGTGTTTTATCTTGGTAGTTCTGAGCAAAACCTCCTAGACGGTGTTTATTTTTATTTAGTGGCACTCCGGTTGGGTTATTAAGGCTGTTGTTTTAGTTAATAGGTCTGCACAAGCAGCCATGCACAGTTTATAGCAGGAGGCAATATATATTTACCAGAAGCATGTGTATTCAAAGCAGATAACCCCCTTCAGTGAGCCAACCCCCTAATAGGCTAAGGGGGAGCTAAGAAAACACATATTTGTCATGGTTCATAAAATGTTATTCTTTTCGTCAAAGTTAAGGTAGCCTACCGGTTTTAAAAATTCGCATTTGGTTTTCATCTTTAAGTGAGAAGAAAGACAATAGAATCGAGAATAAGAATGTAAGATAAAACAAATGACCAAATTTCAGCTCTGAGGGGTTCTGGTATATCCTTACCGTTACCGATGGTATAGCCTAATAATTTAAGCCTACTAATCTGTTTGTAGAGAATGCATTTGCCAACAGGAATTTTTGAACCGACATTTCCGCCAGTCGCGTGTAAAACATGAATGAGACAAATAAACTTTATCTACTATATTATCATTTGTTATCTTTAACACGAATGAGCTTGGGAATTAAAAAAAACACAAACATATCGCGCAGAAAAGTATGATGAATTTAAGCGAGAACGAACGCCCTCTGGTGGTCAAAATGAGTACTGACTGTCGTAGGTCCCCTTGGTCCCGACAATGTAGGGATTATCTATCTTGCTAGCAGCCATTACATCCACGGCGGAAGTGCCTGTCTGTCGGCGGACCATTGGTTCTCCCACATGTCGGTGTCGTCAGCTTCGTTTTCAAAATGTTTCTCGATCGGCATTTATTACGATTAACTCATTGCGTTGTAGATTTTAGCTCATTTATATATCAGTTTATGGTAGTCACTTGGAGCATGGCTGTAAACTTTATTTTGTACCGAAAACGTAAAAAAAGATGTGATATGCCGGAGTCGGCGACTGAAGGAAACGTATCAAGAAAGTTACCGCAGCACATCGCCTATGTCGTTACGGAGAGCAAGTTGTCATACAAAGATCTAGCCAACCTCGTTATCTGGGCAGTAGAGTTTGGCATTTCCTATATTAGTGTATATGATCCCTATGGTGAGTAGAAAGTCCGCTTATTATAAGCTTAGAGTTAGAGCGTTATGACCAGGTGCCTTAAATCGTGTCATCCAATATTAAAGATATTGGTCACTTGTGTACCCCCAAGCTTTTAGTTGGCGCAAGCACATCTCTATGTAAGTCTGTCTGTATGTTTGTCTTTCTGTTGGTCGGTTGTTTAATCGATCAATTTTTAAAAATCTATTTAATGGTGGGCACAAGCTCCTTACGATGACAGAGTGATTTCCCTTTAGAAACCATTTAATGGAGCCCGACATATATATGAACAAGGCACGAAACAACTTTGCCGGAAAAAATCAACGTCTGCTTGCACTGAATATTTAGAGGTCTAATTTTTACTATACCTCCATGTATCAATAAAGATTTATGACTCACAATACCTGTAAGCAGTGATCAAGTAGACCTTTCTCTTTAAACCTGAGGCAATAATCTTCTGCCTGCTTAGCAGCAATCTTCAGCGATTTCCAGAGTTGTCCAATGCGATGTTCACGTGTATGTGGCATACTCTGTGAGGAATTCCAGAAATCCACAGATATGTATCAAGAGTTAAACACCAGCAGAATATCCAAAGCAAAATGCTGAGATGTAGTTGATAAACATTGAGGATTCACTTCAAAATTTCGCACCAGGAAATGGCTGTATCCAACCTGAGCAGGCATAGTTTGTAGATAGAAACAAGCTTATATGGCAGTTTTCATTCCTTTCTTGTGTACATATATTTGCGATTCTTGGTTCATGAGTTAGAGGCTTTTTACCTTTATTCGCACATGTAGTTAAAGGCCCATTGGCTTTACACAGTTTGAATGAGGAACCATCAGACATGGCATGTGGAGCTGAACCTTACTCCTACCATCTTACTCTCCATTGGCCAGTGACTGACTACGGTAACACCTACTCTTTGATCACTGTCATTTCACACCCCTCTTCCTCCCGTCCTTGCCACTCCATCGACCAGTGACTGACTATGGTGTCACCTACCCTTGGATCACTGTCAGTTCTCACCCCTCTCCATCCCCTCCTTGCCTCTCCATCGACTAGTGACTAACTACAGTAACACATACCCATTGCTCACTGTCATTTCACGCCCCTCTTCCTTCCCTCCTGGGCGCTCCATCGACCAGTGACTGACTATGGTGTCACCTACCCTGTGATCACTGTCAGTTCCAACCCATCTCCCTCCCCTCCTTGCCACTCCATTGACCAGTGACTGACCGCAGTAACACCTACACTTTGATCACTGCCAGTTCCTACCCCTCTCACTCCCCTCTCCCTCCCCTTTTGACCAGTGGCTGACTAGCCTTTGATCACTCTCTCCCACCCCTCTCGGTCCCCTCCACTCCCTTCTGTGCCTCTTCATCGAAGACCTACCTACCGCAACACATAGCCTTTTATCACTGTCAGCTCCCACCCCTCTCCCTCCGCTCCTTTCCTCTCCATTGACCAGTGACTGACTGCAGTAACACCTATCCTGTAATTACTGTCATTTCCGACCCCTTTCGATCCCCTCCCTTCCTTGCTTCTCCATTGACCAGTGGCTGATTAGGGTAAGACCATTTATAAAAAAAAAAAAATTATTTTGTGTAACGCCTTTGAAAAAAACTGGGTAGATAGGTAGGAATTTTTATTTTTTTTTTCCCAATCTTTTGATCGGTTGGTGTGGGGGGCAGGGGGGGGAGACATAGTGCAGGACCCAACAAGTAAGGACTTAACAAAAATACATGTACTCTGCAGTAGTGCAACTATAGAACAAGTAACATGCTTCTTGTGACAGAAGTCCAGGCCTACACTGATTATTTTATTCTTAAGGTTGAGCAGTGCTTTGAGCTTAAACAGTAATTTAATAACATCAGAAATACGTCTCGATGTATCCGGGCGATCTCATGGACTAAGTGCCCAAGGTTTTAGACTCCTAATAGTCATGTGAAAGACCTGGAATATCAATAATATGTTCATTATTTTACAACAAGGAAGCAACAAGACTGCAGTTTTGATATTTTAGGTAACTGAGCCCAGAATAGAAATGTTATGTTCAGTTGACACATTCATTTATTAATGCAAGACACAAATAAAATGTGTTTTGTTACTTACTTAAGGTGAAATGGTCTAAGAGTATAAAACTAAGAAAAGTGTGGATATACTTGTATACAGTATTCCATAAATGTTCACGTCATGTAAACACAGAGCCTAATAGCTGATATATTTTCAATATAAAGATGAAAAAATGCATGGCAAAAACTTCGGATAAACATGAAGGTACATTTAACTCCCTTATGTTATATGAAATAAAGATTTGTCTAACATGTTAATGAGTAGCAGATAGCCTTTTATCCTTCTGCTTTGGTTGAAAGAAGTCAATGTGGGTGTTGCTAGCAGATCGTGTACATAGGGTAATAATATTTGGAAGGTTAATGAAAATCCTATCGAACTGATGGCTTTGTCAAGGAGTGAAGTGGGACCTCATCTGGACCGTGAAATCTGTTCTGTTCAATTGCTTTTGATTGAAAAAATGTGTCGCAAATTTAACAGTATGTTTATTTCACAGTCTTTGTAACATAGGATTCTTCCGTAAAGGTGGGGAAAACATAACAGTTGCATATAGGTCTGATGAAGTTAGTTGTAAAAGTGGTCTGGAATATTTTTTCACGTTTTCTTTAAGGAGGAAAAAACACTTGAAAATGAGTTTTTATGGTGGGTATTTGGAACCACAGTTTGGTATATATTGTCCTTGTGTAATAATGGTATAAATGAGGATGTAGCACATGTTTAAAAAATATTTTTGCTCTAGAATTTGTCCTTTTCAGCTAACAAATGTATTTAACCTGGATTTGGATCATATTTATATTTTTAGTATGTTCATAAATATTATCATAATTCAGGCTAAATGTATATGTTTGGATATAAATAACAAATTTACATTGAAATAAGGATTATCAGACATGTGTCTTATCCTTGTATACAACATTATTATGTAACAAAGATAAATACAAAAGGTTGGTCCCAAATACCCAGCATACAAACATATAATACGCTTTTCTCCTGAACCAAAAGATCAAAAAAAAAAATATATATATATATATTAAAGACAATATTTGCAAATAAGGTTTGATGCTCTTTCATCTGATTTTAGCATCATTTTTGTTTCCTTCTCCTTTAATGAAGAATCAGATATTTTCTATTTTTTTAGTTTTTTTGCTCTGCAATAAAGAAATGAAAGAAAAGAAAAGCATGAAGTGTATTCCCCATACAAGTTCTTTGCACATGCATGGCTATGTTGACTGTTAGCCCCATGTAGGCCTTGGCTCATGTGGCTGTCTTACCTATTTTAAAACTCTTACATTAGGAACAGTAGAGCCAGGTCCATGTCACGTTGCATGAAGTTTAAGGGGTGAAACTTTTCAGCATTCCCCATGGTTCTGCCTCTCTGGAATGCATCTGTCTTTTTCAAGTGACCCTGATCAGTATTTACAGGTCACAAGAATGTGTCAGTAAAATGATATATTTTTGATCGAATTAATCAGTGGGAAAATCACCTTTTTAAAAAATAAAGATATGCGGAATGGGTACTTTTTCTTTACCAGAAGAAGGGGGGCAGGGGGCTCTGACAGGCTAAATGGGAGAACCATAATAGCTGAAACCCTCCTAAAAATGGGGGCTCTGTTGGAGGTTCTTTGATAACTCAAGATTAAAAGAAAAAATTTCCGTTTTTATTTTGTAACTGTAAATTTAAAGTTCTGAATTGATCAATTTCAATTTGTCACAATGGCTACTTGATCCGTAGAAATGTATATCTTTCTAAGACTGACATAATTATATTCACAAATAGTAAAGAGGGGTATCATGAAGTAAACATTTTAGCAAACCTACTGGCGGGAAAGTGTTCATGCATACATGTTCAAACATAGAAACAGGACATTACGGCCACAGTTTCAAATGATTGAAACAATCATTTATTCAAACTAACAATCGCCAATAAAAATGATGGTAACAGGCTCCTTGTATTTTCATTTTTCTTCAAAAGTTTGCTAACAACACTCGGCAGAACAGTCAGTAGGCCACAACACTTGATAATCGGATGGTGTACAGTGGTCACAGCCTTTATAGAGTGATGTCTCTTTGCACCCCTTCATCTTTGCAGAAAAGACGCCAAATGAATATTTAATAGGTGTAATGAAGTTAACTTGTTTTGATTTGACTTTAATAACAAATCACTTGAATCAAACCGATAGCTTGAACCTAACTGGACTTTTGTCGGCCATGATAGCTCTTACAAGGAAGTTAATTCCCCTCAAAGTTTGGCTAAAGCTATCTCCCTAGAATTTTGGCTGATTAAAAAAAACAAAATGCTGAGGATATTTTTTTTTCCAGCAAATTTTTTGGGTCGACCAGGGTACAGCAAGTACAGATAATATTGTGTATGGCCTAACACCTACCCTTTGATCACTGTCAGTTCCCACTCTTCTCCCTCCCCTCCTTGCCTCTTCTTCGAACAGTGATTGACTATGATTACACCTACCTTTTGATCACAGTCATTTCCTACCCCTCTCACTCCCCAGTTTTCCTCTTCATCGATCAGTGACTGACTATGGTAATACCAACCCTTTGATCACTGTCATTTCCCACCTCTCTTCCTCCTCTCCTTGCCTTTCCATCGGCCAATGACTGACTACGATAGCACCTACACTTTGATCACTGTCATTTCCCACCCCCCTCCATCCCCTCCTTCCCTCTCCATCGCCCAGTGACTGACTATGGTAACACCTACCCTTTTATCACTGTCATTTCCACCCCTTTCCCTCTTCTTTGCTTCTCCAAAGGCGAGTGACAGCCCGATTACCTAGTGGCCCTTTTGCCCTCGCCAATTAGCCACAATTCCTTTTCAGCTTGCCCAGAAGAACTGTACAATTTTTCCAAGCAGCATAAGAGGAGGCGCGTGTCAGACATTTAAAAAGTGACATCTGCACTCTTGCAATATTATGCCATCCTTAAAAAACTGTTTGTTGGGCGTAACCAGACTGTGAGAAAAAATAGGTTGGTTGGTAGGGAATTCATGTTTTCTTTATTCTGTCCCTTGAAAAAGATAGGGATTTTAAACAAATTATCATGGTGAGAAAGATCAAAGAAACTTTGTCAAAATACCAATAAAAACTTTTAAGTAGGGCCCTTTTTTTAAAGGATTCATGAGGTTATGCCCAGCAAACATGTTTTTAAGGATGGCCTTGCAGTGAACAGCCTGAAAATCAAAAATATAAATTCTTCTAATGTGCAGTGATACTTGTATAGGTGAAAACCTGACATCATGTAGACTCTCTGTGGTACAAGCTGTACCATTAACTTGTTTGATTATACACTAATGAAAGTTTATGTGTTATCTTTTATAGGTGAAATTAAGCGAAACAACAAAATATTAGAGGATTTAATTCAGCAGAAGAATAAAAAAGCAGACAGCTCTGGGCGTTTTGACATACAGATTTCAATGCATTTACAAAAATGTAGTAAAGGTAAATAAATTATGTTGCATTAGGCCCACCTGAGGAAATTATGGGAATTTTTTTTTCATTGCAGGTAATGAAAGAGATAACAGATCTTAAAGATATTAACATTGAGAGAAAAATAAAAGAGAAATTTCACCACAAATCTAATGAAAACTTAGACCGCTTCTCTGGAGGATGAGTCAGGGTAGATCCCATTTCCTGGCTCCAACCTCTCAGTGCTGAGTGCCAAACAGGGCAGCAACAAGTACCCATTCTTAAAGTCTGGTATGACCCTGCCCAGGACGCTCTAACCACCAGGGCACCAAAGTAATGCAAAAGTTCAAAAAATTGAATTCTCCCTGTCTGTAGTTTTAATGATCATGTTGTAAATCAAAGGTCTGGCACCCATATTACCCTTTGGTTAAGCTACCTGGATGCTGGGGTCACTTCCATGTTGGTCATTCTGTTTTGAGTTTAAAAACCTTGAAAATAGTACTGCTTGTTTCTTTTTTCTTTGCGATGACAATCCAGAGCTAACAACCTTTTTATCTGT
The DNA here is from genome assembly GCA_016165875.1 of Acanthopleura granulata. Taxonomy (NCBI): domain Eukaryota; kingdom Metazoa; phylum Mollusca; class Polyplacophora; order Chitonida; family Chitonidae; genus Acanthopleura; species Acanthopleura granulata. Next base: position 782,384 of record JABBOT010000023.1, on the reverse strand, counting down.
CTGGACAGATTCTAGGAAAGTGTTTCATGTAGCAGTGTTGTCTTTAGAGGATGGAAGACAAGGCCTTGTGCATGTGACTAAGCAGCTATCCCGTCAGGTGCTGGCTAACCAGTGGAGTATAACAGACATCGTTCCTAATAGTGTAAACAAACTCATACAAGGTACCACCTCTTGTAGTTTGTGACTGTCTCGGATGAGATAGTAGCTCTGCTGATTGGGACAAACTTGTCAAGGAATCTAAGTACAAAATTATGTATAGTGGTGTTCATATACTCATAGCTAATTTCACTGAAATCAAACACAGACTGTAAGAAGATATGGACAACATTTAACTGAAAGTGAGAATTGATTCTGTTAGTTATGTATACTTGTACTAAGCTTGCCTGAACTGAAATCAAAACAAAAAACTGCAGAAGAAGCACTGAAAATGAATATCAGTATTCAGAAATTGTCTGTCTTGATATAGTCAACATTTGTATCAAGTATGATTGAAATTTAACAGATACTGTAACATTTGTAGCACTTTGAAAGAAGTGTGAATGTATGCTAGATGGACTGACAGACAGACGTACAACCAAAAATCTAAATTGAAAATCGATACTATGAATTTTGTATCTTGATGTATTGATTGAACAAACTTTCATTGAAATCATCCAAACACTGAAGGAATAGCTTTTTGAAATAAAAGTGAACAGACACTGTACATACATACAGACGGACAGACAGACAACTTCCAAGGACATAAGTTCTTGTGGCCTTGGACCAGCAGAGATAGAAACGTATAGTTTCAGAGATTTATTGTGCTATTAGTAATAACAGTTTGAAGTTACATAATAATATATTCTTGGGTGCTGATGAAGGTTTTGTTCACAAAAATAACCTGCCTAATAGTTTAATTTGGGTAGTTCCACACCAGAGGAAGGTCACTTCTCCAAATCTGGTCTACATGAGTTTTATCTTGTTTCAAAGCTAAATCTTTTTAAACTTAACACTGGTTAGTCTACATGTAGTTTGGTTTGTGCTTAATGTTGAATGTAATGTCTTTGATTTGCTAGCAAATCAGGCATAATGTGACTACAGGGTTAGACAGTAAAAATGACAGTATCTTCATAGATTAATATTTTTCATGTATTTACTTCCTTCAAATCATACATCTGATTTTCTTGTTTTTCTTCTGTTCAGAATGACTGTGAAAGGAACTCCAGTAAAGTGTTCAATTCATTCAATTCAATTCATTTTGATTTTGCAGAAAGGTATGGTTTTCCTGATCCAGATTTGATAGTACGCTTCGGGAACATTTCATCATTGATGGGTTTTCTGCCATGGCAGGTTCGGTTATCAGAAATCTTGTAAGTACACAATAATTAATATTTCAGATACGAGGGTTAAGTTCTATTTTTCCGAAGAGCTTTTTGATGATCAACCAGTAACACCATAATGCAAAATCACTGATACACTGATTACACCAAGACATAGCTTTGCCAGTGAAAATGGGGTAATTTCTGAGAAAAGGGTGGAGGGAACCAATGTGGATAGGTAAAATGGTGAATACACAAATGATTTAGATTTAGATCTATTAGCATAATGAAGACATAAAATTAACTGCAGGTGTACTAGTGAGATGAGTGAATTATAAGTACATGTGAGTATGTACTGCACTGTAACAACTGTATAGCAGGTAGCATTGGACAATACACGATTCATCGATTATAAATGTGGACAAATTTATCATATAAAGTGCTTGGTTGCTTAACTAATGGTTTGTTTTGTCTGTTTTTCTGTGCTGTAGGTCTATACCAACCCATCATGGATTGGATTATTATTTATTTCTCTCTACCCTGGTGAGGTATGGTTGTTTGGAGCAGCGCTTTGGGAAATAACATTGAGAACGTGCCTATGTGTGATTGATTTAATTGGTACTGCTGACAGACATCAGCAACTGACTAACTAGGGTAGGTTGGATGTTGAAAAATTCTGTTCAGTGTTTTAAGTACAGTGGTACCTCATTATACTGTCAGGTTGGCGGATGATGACACATTGGCAGAGTAGTGACTTTGGCGGTACAGTGAGGATCTGTATATTGTATACATGTATAATAAAGCATCAGACGTGCATCAGTAATGTAGTCGTGGAATGCTTTTAATATTTTAATCCACACTGGGTTTTACGCTATGAAAGATGCACCAGATGTGACGATCTGAACACTATTGAAACATAGGTTGGCCACTGCATTACAGACTTGGAGTCTTTCTTTGACTTCAGAACCTTTTTAGGTAAAGCTCTCATAGGATGCTGTTGACGAACATATTTATATATTATTTTTTCCGGGAAAATGAAATCATTTTAATCTACAGAAACCATCATTTAAGTATTTCACCTTGCAGCATTCGTATCGCTATTTCTGATGACCCATGACGTAATTCCTAATGTACGAAGAGGGTGTAACGCTATGTGGCAATGTTTCTACAGTATGTGTCGTCATGACAGTTACCTTAGCATGACTTACATCTTGTTTGTAAAACAAGCCCTAAAAGTATAGCCAGCATTTAGGATTACTGGTGGCCATTGCTGGTGGTACCGAGGGCGCGGTGTGTTTTAATGTGTTTTGTCTGGAAGACAGAATGGCATAAACAAGGATGGTGGTAGATTATGGAAAATGACATGTTAGTTTGTTGGTGGTACAACAGCGATGTTATAGCGAGGTTTAACTGTTCATTATATTCTGGCATTAAACAAAAAACTTTCTTTAGGCCATCAGTAGATACTCATAATAGAATTGTCTGCATAGAAAGTGGCCTTTCCTCTATTGTATCCAGATAACTGGTAATTGCTACTATTTGTAGACTGTGGGGAAAGTTTTACCAAGGTGAAGGCTGATTATTTTAAAGAAATGTCAGAATAGCATTTTGAGCAAGTGCTTTGTGCACAAGAATATGAGAAAATTAATAATGATTTCATAACAGCGTCTGTTCCCATTTAAAAATAAAATGTTCCTTTTATTCATTTGTTAAATATATTTTATATGTTTTGAAACATAAAATATCAAATGAATTCAAAATAAAACATGTGAATATTGCAACATTTGGCTTGCCATAACGGTGATGCAAGAGGTCTAGATTTAAAAATTGAACCAAACCGTAATGTGTATCAATGCGTGTGCCTGTGTATCCAAGTACTTAGAACAAGGATATGATCCTGTTATCCCATATGCCGAATGTCCCATCACCCCTTCATATGACATTACTTATCATTCCATTCTTGGTGCAAACAGTTATGTCCTCATTATATCAGAGAGAGACTAAAAAAATGTAACCAGAGTGAGGGGCACCCAGTTGGACCTATTTGTAACAGTATTGCTTCTGAATGCTTAAATGCATGTCCTCGAGTGGCAATTGGGAAGGGTTTCTTATCATGTATATTCTACAAATGTCAGGAACATGTGAGTGAATGATTCTATCATATACATACATACATATATATATATTAATGTACGTGTATATTTTATGAAATGTTGATTAAAAACATACATGTATTATCACTATATACAAATCTGCCAATCATTATGATGTGCAAATATAGTGGTACATTGAAATAAATACAGGACCTGTGCTAGAGTGATTTGTGACTAGCTTTTCTTTGGTCCACCTTATCCTATGTGGAAATGTACAGTGCACTGATTTTAGTGCATATATAGAACTGCATCCTTAACGTGTTATGAATATATAAAATTTAACTGTAGGCAGCATAATGTGAAAATCTTAGGTATGATAATGCGACAGATCAGGAAAATCCTGTGTAGAAAGCATTTGTTTGTTTACAATTTTTCTGTATATTATTGGCAATGATTGGAGCTGCATAAGGTGGGCCAGGTAATAGTGTGTTATGTTAACTTGAGTACTTTGAGGTATGGGTGAAATTGCACATCTTGAACGGTTCAAGCAACCTACCCTTTTGTTCTAACATATCACAGCCCTGGTGCCTCTCATCAGTGTGATCGCTGTGGCTTATGTGGGAAGACCTGCCAGCAAGCTGCGGATGCCATGGGTTTCCCTTGGGCCCTGCCTGGTTTCCTCCCACCATAATGCTGGCAGCCATCATATAGGTGAAATATTCTTGAGTATGGCATAAAACATCTATCAAATAATTAAATGATTCACAGTTTGTTTACAGACTTTGGCCATGGTGGGGCTGAAATATTGCCCGGGCAAGTGGCATTAAACCATAATCATTTGTTGATGCGATTCAGTATAAAGTCCCAGTGTATCAATTTGACGTCATGTACGACATATCATTCTCTGCACTGTTCTCATCGCATGTCTGTCACTCTAACTTTTTGTATAGTGACATCATACCATATCACAGCCCTGGTGCCTCTCACCAGTGTGATCGCTGTGGCTTATGTGGGAAGATGCAGATTGTAAACAGAAGAGAATACATTTCTAAAACTGTCGTCAACTTAAGCATTAAACCACTCAACCCCCACCAACTGAACTTACTGTCCAAAGGACTCAACTTTGTCCCAACGACCAATACCATACCTAAGGATGACTTCATCATTAACATTGAAGATGGTCTACAACAATTAGCTCCCGGGGGCCACATTGACTACCTGAGGCACCAAATAGCAACCCTTCTGGACAAAGCCCAACCACAACGCAGCAACCTAACCAGAGAAGAGAGGAAAGCAATAACAGAACTGATAGAAGACAAATCCATAGTCATAGCACCAGCGGATAAGGGCAAAGCCACTGCCATACTTGACAAATCGGCCTTCAACACACTGGTCGACAACCTACTGGGAGATGAATCCACGTACCGAACCCTAAAAATCGACCCCACCAACAAAATACGACCGCCAGCACAGATCCTTTCTTAACCTACTCACAGCTAATGGAGAGATCACTCATGAAACCCAAAGGATGTTAATTGTACAGCACCCACGACCACCATATGCCTGCGCAAGCATCAAGATCCACAAGGACCCAGTAAAAGCCAGACTCCTGATATGCTCAAGAGGAACAGTCTTCTACAACACTGCCCAGTTCCTTACCAAAATCCTAGCACCATGATCCAAAGCAGCTGACTCCTTCATAAACCACTCGGCAGAATTTTGCAACAAAATTAGACAGATAAAGGGACCATGCCAACTCGTGAGCTATGATGTTGTTGACCTATTCACTAATGTCCCCACTAACCTAGCTCTCGATCTGATCAAACAAAAAATAACAGACAACCCACCCGTTACCCCGCTGTCCCCAGGAAGCATCGTACGCCTGCTAGAATACTGCTTGTCATCCACATACTTCACATGGGGTGATACAATTTATGAGCAGATCCATAGCCTCCCCATGGGATCCCCACTCTCCCTGATAGTCTCCGAGATCTACCTGACAGAACTAGAGAGCAAAGCCCTGTCGACATCACCTATCCAACTCATTTGCTGGATGCGTAAAGTCAACGACACTTTCGTAGCTCTACACCAGAACGATGATCCGACCCTATTACTAGACCACCTGAACTCACAACACCAGCGCATGAAATTTACAATGGAAACAGAAACAGACCATGAAATACCCTTCCTAGACGTCCAAGCAAAGAGAACCACAGATGGCCTACAAACCACAGTCTATCGCAAAGCAACCAATTCTGACCAGTACATCCACTACAAGTCCAACCACCCACCCAAGACTAAGACTGACATCATTTCAACCCTCACTAGGAGAGCCACGCACATCTGCACCAACAACCTACATAAGGAGATAACACACCTGCGAGCGGTCTTCACCCAACACAATGGATACCCAGCAAACAAAGTCAACAAAGCAATCCAGAAAGTTATACCCCCGCCACCCAATCGACAAGAGTCAGAGATGAAGGCCCTGGAATCCGAATAAGCCTTCCATATATCGGTCCAACCAGCCACAAAATTGCCTGTCTATTAAAACAATCCACAGGAATAGAAACCTTCAAAAAAAACAGACTACACTAAAATCACTCCTCCACGTCACAGGGAAGAGAACCACTAAGCCCTCACCACTCAAAGGAGTTGTATACCAAATAAAATGCAACGGAGAAACGGGAAGGCCTGTAGGAACCTGAATTAAAGAACACAAGTCATCTGTCGAAAAATCTGATTCCAAGTTCGACATAAATGACCACATCCAAGAAAAACCACGCCACGACATCAAATGGAACACAATCAGAACACTAAACTCTATTCAACCCAACTGGAAAAAGCGTAAACTACAAGAAGCCATCCAGATTAAGAGATTAAAACCTAGTCTCAACTGAGTTCAAGGGATTTACCTTCCCTCAGCCTATGACCTATTAATCCTCCAAACTGACCTGGAACCCCATCGAGCCTAATCCCCCCTGAATATTGTTCTACACGTTGACACTTGTATCTCTATTTGTTATATTTAAGAGTGTCTTGATTTCACTCACTTGATAACAATGTTAGTATCTACATCGAAAGGTTGTGATAATAAACCAAGAAGTTGTATATCCATAAGAAAGACATGTTCTAGTGGACATCATGCCACATGTCAGATAAGTTACATGTGCTTTTGTTATTTATGTATTTAATTGGTGTTTATGTCGTACTTCAGAATATTTCACTTAAACGATGGGCCAGCATTACTGTGGGAGGAAACCGAGCAGACTCCGGGGGAAACCAACAATCATCCACAGGTTGCTGGCAGACCTTTCCATATACGGCTGAAGAGGAAGCCAGCATGAGCTCATAGCAACTGCATCAGTGGGAGGCTTCTGGGTGCTTACGCTGTGCACCACCCAGCTGAGCCTTGAAGGGCCCCATGGACTTTTGGGCTTAGTAGAAAATATCATTCAAACAAATACAGAACAGCTGTATGGAGGTTAAGAAGTAATTTTTAGTAATAATTCATATGCATATTTAACAACATGTATGACAATACATGTAATATTCACAGTGAAGTACCGTATCCTAAAAGCCTACAGAGCACTGGACACTAATAAGGGAACTAGTAAACTCGTGCATCTCACATACAGTGCTTTATGGTTCTCATTCTAAAAATTATTTTTTCAAAGGTTTAAAACTTTGCTATTTAAAACAGGGAGTCCTTGGAAGACAACATGATGACATTCCCCTGGCTTGCACAAATGAAAATAAGTTCTCACCTCATCTTGAAAAAATCTTCCACAAATATTAGAGCCACACTAGATTAGCCTAGTGTTGCCCACCTAGGGTCAACATGGGCACTAAAAGTTATCTCCCTTTGCTAAGAGGTTAACATTTATATACATGGACAATTTATTTATTTTATTTATATATTTGATTGGTGTTTTATGCCGTACTCAAGAATATTGCACTTATACCATGGCAGCCAGCATTATGGTGGGAGGAAACCCACGAGGTTGCTGGCAGACCTTCCCACATATAGCCAGAGAGGAAGCCAGGATGAGCTGGTCTTGAACTCACAGTGACCACATTGGTGGAAGGCTTCGGGTCATTGTGTTGCGATAGCGCCCTAACCGACTGAGCCATGGAGGCCCCCTATATATACGGACATGAGTAAAACACTGTTGGCAAAAAAAGCAATACAGCAGTAAATACCCTTATCTTTTTTTTCAATATCACACTGTTTCACATTATAGTTAAACCTTTTTCGACCCAAGTCCATTAATCAGTTCAAATTCCAGTTACATAGTATATTTGAAGGGAATGTCAAATGACAATCAAATAATTAATTTGCCTGCACCTTTGGTACCAAGGAACAGATTCAAAACATTCAGTCACATAAAATCCCTATTTACCATGCCTCATAACTTTTAGAATTTGGAACACATGCTGAGGGAAATTTCATTTTGCACACTTACTTAATACCTGTACCTGTACAGTCTGTCTTGAGCCGTCTTTTACTTCAAGCTAACAGTATGTAGTTGTTTCAGTTTCTTATGACAAAACTCTCTGGGTGGATAAATACATAATGTCAACTGCATTGAGATATGCAGGGCTGAATCCTTGTGAGACACTCCGAGACGTGTGTGTGTGTCAGTCAGTGTGAACAGCTTTCTCTTCTGTCACTGGTAACATCAAGACAATTCCTGAAACAAATCTTCTTAAGGATAAAGCCTAAGACTCACATTCTGGTTCATAATACCAAAACCAAAGTTAGTCCAATTGTGCAATCAGAGTGTTTGAATGTTCTGTCTAGTGTAATATGAAGCACAGAAAACACTACTGTTCTATCTTGCTGTCTTCAATCTGTCTTGAAGCAGGTAAATACACTTTGAAACTATATCCCGTGCAGGGGAAGGAGCCAGGGTTAAGAACTGTTGTGTCCGTCTGCATCACATGGAAAGGATCAAACTTATCAGCACACACAATAAGATCTGGAAGTGGATAGAGGCGCAGTGCACAATCGTAGGCCCAGTACACTGGCGACACATGCTGAGGCAAAGATGACAGATGACCCTGGCTGATTATTGTCTTGGCAAAATGGGTAGGAATATTGCTGTCAGTGGGAAATTTGACACAGTTACGGCACATCTTTGTGACAATATCCTCCCTGAAAACAACGATCTCTTGTGAACAGTACTGTATGCGGCATGGGTTACTGGCAAACACAGCAGTGGGCAACTGACTTTTGACTCCTGCAGTCAAATAGCTTGGGATGGCTGCTCGGGGAAGTATAGTTGCCATTCCACAATCCTGGGGGCCAGGGACAAAAACAAACCTACTGTTTTCCATGAGCTCCTTGTATTCACTGATTAAGCTGCCAAGGGTCTGTAAGTTTTCCTTTAAAACAGAACCATGGGAATTTCCGTATGACGCGGACAGAAAATTCCCACAAAGAACAAAACAAGTAGGAGGAAATTCAGCATAGCCAGAGAAAAGCAGCCTGAGTTTATCCATCACTCTGGCATCATCCAGCCAGACATCTGAAAGAAAGACTATCATAGAATCTGCATTTTCTTCCAGCTGTTTCAATTTTACAGATGTCCTTGCACTTGTTGGTGATGGTCCTCCAAAGAAGTTAATATTACCGAAAAAAGAGTAGGTTTGCTTTGCAGGTTCTGGAGGAGGGAAACCAAATGCATTAACATGGAACACTTCATCTTCGTAATTTCCCTCCGCCAACACAAAACAGTTTTCTGTGAACAATCCACTGTGAAAGTTGGCCTTCGACAGATCCAGTTGTACCACACCAGTTGGGTCTTCCAAAAACCACTTCCCTTCCTTCAGTTGTGACAACATTCCCAGCACTATTATCTCACCCAATTTCGTCGAACTTCCAAGCAGGTATTCAATAGGTTTGAGCTGGAATTTCCTGGTCTGTAATTCTTTGACTCCTCCCACAGCTGGCGGTGTGAACAGATCATGGCGCGACGTGCGCTGATGAAGGATAGCATAGCGCTCCCTAAACAGGTTAGCCTTGTCACTGGCGGAACCATGAAGTGTAGGTGGTGGTATGGCAAGTTCACTATTTGGCAGAAATCTTTTCCTGGCTGTCACATAAGTAAATCTAGGGACAGAAAAAGCATCGATGATCAAGAAGGCGTTTTCACTATCATCACTACGTTCAGCATTGCATTCCCTCACAGCCGCCTCACAGGATGCGCGGTCCACCAGGGCACTTTTCAGCGATTGTTTCAACAAACACTCGATAATCTTGTCCAACCATTCCTCTCTGTCTTCAGGACGTAGTGGATCTAACACATCAACGAGGTACTTACTGGCTTCACTTCGGGGTGTAAGACCATGCATCTTAAAATTACTCACAACACGACTTTTCTCTTTGGAAGCCATTTTCCAAGTTTAGCGCCAAATCTCGCATTGACCTTAGCACTAACACTGTGAGGTTCATGAAGACCGGGTACAGAACTTTGGAAGGAAGAAAAGAGAATGTGTCGTCGCAAGAACTGTTCCGTGTTACATTGTATTTTTATGTTTTACGACTTAAACCAAGGATATAAGTCAACAGTTGCTAAAAGTATTATATAGATAGGTATTATAATGCATAAACTATGCAGCACCTTACTCTGGAACCCAACCGGAAGCTTTAACGCTGACGGAAGTGTTGCTGTTGTTGTTCGAAGGACGGGAAAGCCGGTTTTGTGAGTATCATTTATTTCCTAGATATTATGTCGACGAATCATTGAGTTTGTGATACAGAAGACATAATGTGAAAGACACTGTTGTAACTTACCTTGTCGTGTAAATGGTAAATAGGAATAAAGTATACATTTGCAAGTCACCCTTATTACATGTTCTTTTTTTATTATGCTGACAGTTATTGCATATAATACAGCTGTCACACCTAAAAATCCAGTACACATGGAATCTTCCTAGCGACCGCTTGGTCACTAATTACAGACCTCAGTTCCTTTCCACATAACACTGACATGGCTGTATTCCTTGCCTTCACGTTGGTGAATAACTCATGTGCCTCTTCGGCTGTACGTATTAAGGTCCGCCAGCAACTTCGTAGATTTCCCCCGGGCTCTGCCAGGTTTCTTCCCACCATAATGCTGGCTGCCTTCTTATAAATGAAATATTCGAGAGTACAGTGTAAGACACCAATCAAATAAATAAATAAATAATAATAGTGATGTGCACATATACAAGCCAATTGACAAGTATTAGCTGAGTTATATCAAGATTGCTCAGACGTTGGGATTTGCATTAGAAAAGACGCAGTCACCAGCGAAGTCAAATCCCACGTCTGAGACCCTGTCCTAGTTATTCGAGACCACGGATATCCGGTCACTTCACGTACTTCAGGCAGCGGCCAGCAGATGACGCGGTAACATGATAAGGGATAGGACAATGAACAACACTGGACAATATTATGAGAACTACGGCTGATAGTACCTAGAAATTGTATGTTTTACAACACAACAATCTGCATAGCATATGTAAATTACGAAAGTTAACGAACCCTAGTTTTGGGTCGCCTTGCAATTTCAGGAATGTACCCTTAAGTGGACGTCTTTTCTAACATATTTTCCTTTTTTTTTCACTCTCCTGAATTCGCTTGGCAATAGTCGTTTGAAGTCTTATTAGTTGTTTTATTTATAGTATTGTTGCCGTTACACTCCCCACAACTCGGTCATGATGTGCAGTTGTGGCGAGACAGCGATCGGTGCACCACCTCATGCAATGTTCTCTGCGATGGCATTTTGATTCATGGCCCAAGATGGCTCATATGTTGGAATATGCATTATAAGTGACACAGATTGAACCTCTGTATCCAAGAAACATGCCTAAAACTATAATTCAAAATGCAACCATCAAACGCCAAACCAAATTTTGCCAAACATTTCGTCAGAGCAGTCTCAGACTGCTTTAGGCATATGGAACCCACATGAAATGATCTTGCAATACAAGATATATATGTTGGAATCCAGGATTCCATCAAAGTACATACAATTAGAGCAAAGCCGGAATGAGTCTAAAAAGCGAACGGATTTTAGCTGATTGTGGTACCTTGTTGTAATGTCACGAAACTGTTACAAACGGATAGATCGATACCACAGTGTGATGATATCTTCTTTTATACATATGTTGCAATGTTATGTGAAAGCATGAGATTATCATTATCTACGTGTACAGTATACTCCCAGTGCAAGCCATACCTGTAGCTTGTAGAAGGTCATGAAGTGTCCTTGACATCTTTAGTTATCAAGTTGTTCCTCTCCTCTTCCTTGTCTTCTGACAACTTTTTATATACATGTACACTAGCCTACTGATACATAGTCATCCTAGTTTCATTATCCCCACATTGACCAGAGTATTAACATTACATACAACTGAAATGATGTTAATCTATTGGACTTTCATCAGTGTTATTGTTTATAGGGTTGAGTGGATTGGAATCAGACAGAGTAACATGGCAGCTGAGAAGAACCAGGTTATAGATGAAGAACTAACCAATATCAAGGAGCAGGCCAAGTCATTGGAAGGAGTTGAAGTGGTGACGTGTGTTCCTGAGTTAGTACGTGTTCATTTAAGGTAGGCCTTACTTGTGCAAGTGTGAGTGAAGTATTTGATCACCTTGCTCCATTTTCATTTAATCAAGTCAGGCATTTTGCCTATAGAGCTGCGTTTTCTGTCTTTAACCAGCAGGTAGATGTAGCTGACTCACCTGATCCGATAGCTAATAAATATTAATATAAATACAATTATCCAATCTCGGCCAATGGCAGGCAAAATCTTATAAACACATGCACTTTCCACTTCTATATGAATGGTGTAGGTTGAGTCTGGCCAGTGTCTCTGTCTTTCATTTACTTTAATAAACTTTAATGCTCTAGGCCGTACCTGGGAAGGCCTGCCAGCGACCTGCAGATGGTCTTGGGTTTCCTTGGGCTCTTCCTTGTTTCCTTCTGCCATAATGCAGGCCGCCGTCATATAAGTGAAATGTTATTGAATACGGCGTAGAACACCAGTCAAACACATAAATAAACTCATTATTCTATTGACGATGCTGTACTTCAGAATACGTATGATCCAAACATAGTGATCTTTTCCACCGTCACGAAATGACTTGTATTAATGCTGGCCCTCCATGTGTTTAAGAGCGTTCAGTACATACATGTATAGTTGACACCACTGAAATTTACTATGAGCATAAATTCTTTGCCGACTCGGACAGGCAAGTATTTGATTGGATAACGATTCAGGTTTAGATTGGAGGCATATTTATACCTGTATAAATGCACAGAGATATACAGAGTGTCTGGCTTAATATAATGAAGATAGCTTGCCTCAGTACTTTGCAGTGGTTGTAGTGAATAAATATACATGTAGGGGATTGCACAGTGAAGGTTGAATACCAATAATGTTGTTTGAGTGAGAGGAGACGCTTCATGTGGGTTTTGACTTTCACGAGAACAATACATATGGTATTCAACCTTCACTGTGCAATAAATATAACTTTTTTCTGTGTAATGAAATTTCATGCAATGTTTTTAACAGTAAATGTAGGCCTACAAAGAAATCTTATATAACATCTTATCACAATAGAGAGAAAATTCTAGGGCTTTGATTGGTCAGTCTGCCTTAAATAGGCTACCGTATTCGTGAAACAGGCAAGCAATACAGCCGTACGCCTTTGATGTTTTTTCTGTATCCCTACAGAGTCGAGGATTCTCATACCAGCAGTTAGGAACGCTTGTCAGCAATGTACGAGTCAGTAACTTTTCTTGCCTGTATTTCCCAAAGAGTTCTAATGATTCAGCCGTTAACAACAACAACAACATGTAGAAAAGTTTCTTGTAGCATCTTTTTGAGATAGTTAAATTGCTATACGTTGTAAATTGAATTGAAAATTACTGTCTAGCAGTTGATTTAAAGCAAGTATTTTTAGCTCTGCGCTGTCAATGTCCCGGTCCTAGCCTGTGCTGTTTTCATTGTGTGAGTCGTGACATCGGCCTGGGTTGCACAGTCAGAAAGAGAAATATCAACAAAAGTCATCCGAAACGCTCTTCATTGTGATATATTCGAGCTTGCGAAAATATTAATCTTCACGAGGAAATATCATGCTGTATACACACACAACACGCTGGTATAACTTATAATGTTTACTTGTGTGGCGTAGGAAAATTATGATTTACTGATATTGTGTTATGACGTCATCCTGCTGAACTTATAAAGCAAGTTTTTTTGGGGATTCCATGACATCTGGGTGTGAATTATCAAAATGTAGTAACAAAAGTGACAAAAAAATCCTGGAATTTTGCTGATCTATAAACACATCAATGTAATAACAGTAATTGTTAAGTTAGTGTATCTTAAGTCAGCTTTTGCAAGTTTTAATGACAAATATTTTATAGGCATGTGTCAAGCTCAAGCTGTCGTTACAGGCATAACTATGACCAGTTCTCATCTCCATATGGACCTATTTTATTTTTTTGTTTTGAGATTGTTTAAATTCTGATATTTTTTTTTAAGTTTTTCTTCCAGTATTCATATTTTTGAAATCTCGGAAAAATTTTGTTCAATAGCTCGACTAAAAAATCCTTCGCTAATCTACCCTGTTTCATTTATGATTCATTTATCTATTTATTTGATTGGTTTTTTACGCCGTACTCAAGAATATTTCACTTAGACGGTGGCACACTTACAAAACAGTATTATGGTGGGAGGAAACTAGGCTGAGCCCGGGGGAACCCACGACCATCCACAGGTTTCTGGCAGACCTTCCCTCTTCTGGCCGGAGAGGAAACCAGCATGAGCTGGACTTGAACTCACAACGGCCGCATTGGAGGGAGGCTGCTGGAGCATTGTGCTGTGCTAGCGCCCTAACCGACTGAGCTACGGAGGCCCCTTTTCTTTATGAAGATTTTAAGAAATGCCTCCCCCTTATGCATGGATTGACATATGATCACATTGACCTCATGTCCTAAAATTGGCTAAGAGCCCCTTTCACCTCATTGCTCTGTTACTGTACACTTTTATTGGACCTATTTAAGTGACTCATTTGATGGCACTTTTGGAGTTTTTCGGTAGAGAGACAGTGGAAAAGCCTGGAGGAGTATGTACTGGTTAGATATGTAGGGGCACTTGCTGCCTTGTTCAACTAAAACATTGTTCACCAATAAAGTATTCTTATTAAGTTAGTATTATTTCCTCCCACCATGATGTTACTGAAACATTCTTGACTATGTTGTAAAACACCAATCAAATAAATAAATCTTAGACTGAAGGTTGGTTCAGGAATATCAAGAATGTTGTCTCACTATAATATTATTATTTCCTTTCTTCATAAGGGATAAATTCTAGTTGCACATAATTTTTGTTGCAGAAAACTTACTATTTTTTTCAGAAATGACACATTTCATGTATATCTCCTGTCACCAATTGTATTTTTCAGACAGACAGAGCACAAACAGCTGAGCATGTGCATGCAGTTTCCTCAGGATTACCCACAGTCTCCACTCCTCATAGAGCTGAAAAGCAGGACACTCGGAGATAAGCTCTTAAATAGGTTGACTAAGATTTGTGAAGACGAAGTGAAGAAAAAAGTTGGACAAAAGCAGGTATCATAAAACAGTAAACAGCCATATATATGTTAACGTATGCTCGTCAAAGAGACAACACCTGAACACATATCTACCTTACCCAAACCATGAGATTATGTAGGGACTTTTTACTGTTCGTATCCTCCAGAAAACAACATTCCAGTCACTAAGAAGGTCCTTCAGGGTAGTTCAGCGTGTAAATGACTTAGTGCTAGCCTTTGTGGAAACTTTTCAGGGAGTGAAGTATTGGAATATTGTGAAGTGAAGAAAATAATGAAAAGAAGGAGCAGATGTAACATTTTAGAACTATGCAAGTATGACCAGGAGGGCATGAGAAAATAGGGTGGCACTTAGAAGTACTAGACATGCTGGCATCACTGTCGGTTATTTAACATAAGTGCAGTGCACTTCAAATTGTGTGAAATTTAACACATATTTCCTATAGTATATATATATTCCTATATGCGTGTACAAAATGTTCTATTGATCCTTGTGCATGTTGTTTTTCAGTTCCCAGGGAAACATAGGGGTTTCCATCCACAATAATGTCATCGTATGACTGAAACATTGTAAAGTATGACGTTAAATTCCAAACACTCACTCACTCGGAGACTGTTGTCTTAGAACTGAAGTATTCTTGAGTACGGCGCAAAATACCAATGAAATAAATAAATAGAAGCATAGGGCTATGTCTAACAAACCTGACAGTTGTGGTTTTGTTTTCAGATGTGGGAAATGATAAAATTTTTCAATCAGTTTTTGATTGACAACCCCTTTTGTTCCTGTAGTGAAGAAATCTCTCTGATCAAGAAAGAATTGTTGGATGATGGAGATGAGATCAAGTTAAAGCAAAAAACTGCGCAGATTGTTCTTAGAATCCAGAAAAAGAAGTACTTCATGAATTTCAGAATAAATGTTCCAGATAATTATCCAAAAGACTGTGTAAGGTGAGTGGCATTTCCATCAGAACTTATTTTCTGGATGCTGTAATGTCCTTAGACACCCATATGTATCCTCACCACTAAATGTTGGAATTTCTGAGACCACTGTCAAAACAGGTGGCTTATTAATTGCTTGTTCAGTGAGACCTTTGTTGCACTAGGCAGTGAGCAGTGTTCATCAGGGACACTTGCCTATGTGTCAGACTTTGTGAGTTTGTGAGTACAAGTACAAAGGTAACTTAGGATAACTATTGAGTATAGCTTAAAGCCATAATCAGATCCATAAGTCTAGGGTTCCCTTGCTGGCTGAATCGGCTCAGATCAGACTACATGTACTAGTCCCAGGTGATGAGGTTGTGAGCTCCAGCAATACTTCCTCCTGACTAGGTTGTGACTTTTCCTCTAGAGGTTTGGGTACCATGCCCCATTTTCTCCCACTCACCTGTGGCTTTACCTCTGGAGGTTTGGGTACCAAGCCCCACTTCCTCCTGACTCGGCTGTGGCTTTTCCTCTGGAGGTTTGGGTTTTCCAAGCCCCACTTCCTCCCCACTCATCTGTGGCTTTTCCTCTGGAGGTTTGGGTACCAAGCCCCACTTCCTGCTGACTTGGTTGTGTCTTTTTCTCTGGAGGTT
Source organism: Acanthopleura granulata (assembly GCA_016165875.1). NCBI lineage: Eukaryota > Metazoa > Mollusca > Polyplacophora > Chitonida > Chitonidae > Acanthopleura > Acanthopleura granulata. Next base: position 765,805 of record JABBOT010000023.1, on the reverse strand, counting down.
TGGGTACCAAGCCCCAGTTCCTTCTTACTCATCTGTGGCTTTTGCTCTATAGGTTTTGATACCAAACACACCTGTTCCAGGTCTAGTGACCTTACACACTTGTGTCTTACTTAGTCCATTTTTTACTGAAGTCAAAATTTACTTTCATGATTAGTTTTTGGCATGGGAGCGTGAAATTTTGGATCTATCTTCTATCAGCCCATCATTTGATGCCTACATGCATATATTCGGAAAAGTTGAAGTTTAGTACCAATTTCAGTGTTTATTTCAATATGTAAACAGTGAATGAGACAACTTCACTTTCCAAAATATGAAATCAAGAATTGTAAATAAATAATAAATCTCAAAAAGAGACAGCAGGGTAAATGTTTGGTCCGATCTGGTTAACTACAACTAAGTGAACAAGATGAGGGTGACAACATGTAGCAGCCTTCTCTACCGATATACCTGAGAGCTGTTGTAGGGGTCGGCTACATGGATTATTAAATATGACTGGAAGTAGTGCCTTAGATCATTATGTAAAGGCCTTATGTAAAGGGTATTTTTGTTTGGCTTTTACTAAATCTATCTTTGTCACTTTCAGAACTGAAGTAACAGACAGTAACTTTCCCGAGTTGTTACGTATGAATTTCCAGGCTCAGGCAGAAGAAATTTCCAGAAGATGTACACAGCCTCCTCTTAAAAAAACCCCAAAGTAAGTGAATACCAACCCAACATGTAACATAATTTTCACATTTAGTGTGTGCTGTGATCTGGCATGCTTGGTGAGCTATTTGTTTTTTCCATTAGAGTGATTCCAGTATGATGAAACATAAAAAGTTAGTGTTGTAATACAGAAAAAAGTTGGCCTCTGTGGCCTCATGGTTAGTATATTAGAAAAGCACACTGACCCGAGACCCTCTCACCATTGTGGTCACTGTGAGTTAAGCCCAGCTCATGCTTGCTGCCCCTTTGATGGTTTATGGCAGCAACCTTCTGGCTTTCCTTCAAGTTCTCCCAGGTTATCTCTCACCAAGTGAAATACTCTTGAGTAAGGCATGAAACACCAGTCAAATAAATAAATACATAAATTAAGGTTAAATGATGAAATATCTTCATACATGTATTGGAATCTACTGGTGTGAACTGTGAATATATCCAGTATTACTCCGTGTTTCAGAACTCCAGTGTTCATCCCTAAGCCCTCCTTGCAGCCTGTCTGTGAGTTTCTGATCAGGGACAGCATTAAGAGGTACCCAGATGAAGTCTGTCCACTGTGTAGACACACCTGCCTCCCTGATGACCCACAGGTACTGGTTTTTGTTAGGTTATAATGTCTTTTCATGGTTTCAAAGTTAGTAATCCAGACTGGGCCTGTACTTTGGACTCCTGATATCATTTTTAAGCCATATGTGTGTTATGACGCCTGTAAGTGACCTAAAATGTTGCCCCAAAATGCACATACATTTTCTAGGATATTGTCCTACCATCCAAACAAACCTCAAAACACCTTTCTACGATAAATAGAAGTCTCAGAATGAGGAATTATGAGCATTTTTGTCATGGATGAAATTTTAGGTCATTTAGGTAAAGGCATAGTCCAGCCATCCATCTGTCAGTTCTTATCTATGCTTATATGCTTCTTTGGCAACATTATCCTGATTATACAGTGAACAGATTATGTGTAGATGATTGAAGCCATACTGTTTCCAATAGGATTTTTATATATGTATACTCTAAACGACCATTGAAGATTTTCCATGTGTATGGTTGGTAAGTTTGTAATCACAAGTGGGAAAGTTCTTCAGTAACTTGCCAGAGGTCAGTAGTTTACTCCAGACTCTCCTGTTTCCTCCACCCAGATGACTGCCCTCAGTTGTTTAGGTGAAAAATCAGTTAATCATAATAAATAACATGAATTCTTTTAAACAGTAGTCTTATTCTCTTCATCTGGATATTCGTTTTCTACACTTGTTATAAGTTTTCAAACTTAAACTAGATATAGCTTGGTGGCTGAATCTTTACAATGGGTGAGGCATACTAGAGATAAATCTAGCTTAGATATCTCTTAAGTTTTTTTCTTAAGTGAGATATGCAAGGTATCTCATGCCATGTAATGTGTCCCTGTTATGAGAATACAATACTTAGGCAGTAAACAGTTTTCAGTGCAAAATACATGTACATGTATATCCCATTTTTCTGGAACAGTTTGGTCATCAGAGTGAAGCCCTTCTGTATCTAAATGTCACCTTTTTGATGTTATAAGTGAGTGCATGACTATCCAGAGCATGTGTCCATGTCTGGGTCTACCAGGGATAGGCCCCAGAAACGGCATTGTAATAAAGCCATGCTTCTTGTGAAGGGGGATGTGAGCTTGTATAAAGATGCACATTATGTTAAAAATGGACTGTCTTTCTGTCATTTTTCTGTCAGTTGGAGCCAACAGATAAGTCCCAGGAGGTGATACGTGTGTACTGTGGTCATATCTTTCACTTTGGATGTATGAACAGCTACATGAATACTCCACCTTTCAAAGGTGAGGTCAAAGGTTAAGCCTAAGAAAAACCATGTTTGGTTATGTACATGAAGAACCTGTGATGTGGCCATCACTAGCGAAATGAGATCTGTCTACCAGCCTCTTGGTTCACTTCTTATTCAGCTCTTGGTTTTTCGACTGGGGCGAGTTACAACTGTTGCCTTGTCTGATTTCTTTCAGTAATTTTGACAGCTACTAAAGGCTGTCTGGTGAAATAATCTCTTGGATTGCTGAAAAACTCCAGGGGCCAGTTCCACATAGCCAGTTTTGACTTAAGTCAAAATTTGAAGTGTCATTTTAGACGCTTCATTTTAGACCATGTGAGTTAAAATTGGGGACACATAACAAAAATTATATTAAAACAAAGATATCAAAATTTTAATATTTCAGGACATAAACTGTGTAGTATATCAAGGTTTTGACTTAAGTCCAAAAAATCTCTGTGTGGAATCCACTCCAGTTACATAAATCAGTGAGTCACATAACATAACGAGGATACTAAGAGATTTGCACCATGCGCCATTCCTTCATATGTGATGACAAGTCTGATAGCTTTGTTCTATTGGTGGGGTGACTTAAGTGAGAGAACTTTCACTGCCAGGATTAGTTTTCGGCAATGTGTGTATAAGAATTCAGCCTCTGTAGCTTTCTTGGTTTGTTTTCTTTAAACTTTGTCCACACAAAAACTTCACATCTGGCCTTCAAATATGAAACGTAGTACATGTATGAAATGAATAATGGCTGTGGCTGCTTTTCAGTTCTGTGCAGAAAACAAAATGTTTGATATGGCAACCTTCTGTTTCCGTTTGTTATGTCAATAATAAGCATTTTACTAGTACTAACTGACCAATCAGTGGCTAATCCTCCCAAATGATCGCTAGTTATCCATAAAGCGTGCTAAGAAAAAAAAAAGCGGGTTCATCACACAGCACCTGGCAATACGACCTGTAGCAGAGGGAATGATGAAACAAAGCAGAGGATGTTGCTAATATCTGCAAAAACTGTGTCAGAATATTAAAATAAATAATGAGTTAGTGAGATTGTGAAGAAATAACTATCAGATTGATATTATGGACTTTTGGATCCCAAAATGTCTTTACATGGTAGGCACCAGTTGTCAAAGAGTATGTGACTGACAACGTCCTTTCTCCATCATATTTTAACAACTAATGGCACTATATATGTAAATTTAGGGTATTTATTTCCTTAGCTATTGTACAGTACAGTACATCGGTAAAATTGTGCTTAGAGAGTTAATTTATCCTTACATTTATAAAAAATAATGGAGCAAATTAAAAATCTTGCATTGATGGTGGCACTGCATAATAATGTGGTCATATTGTTTCGATATGGTGAAAGGAGACTGAGAAAAGAATGTCATTTAAATAATGGAATTGAGCAACTTTGGTGATGGTAAAGTTGATGATGCTGCTTCAGACTGTTGAATTGTTCGACCAAACCTGAGACTAGGTTTGTACGATTGGGTTGCATGTGTAACAGTGGTGTTATTAACTGTACCTTTATTGTTTCAGGTGGTAAAAAATGCCCAAGTTGTGAATACCGCATTTTCCATCATCAGTGGAATGTCAGTCCCGAGCTGGCAGAAGCCAGATGGGCACACAAAGAAGCAAGGAAACGAGAACTGGACGAAGTCATGGATTTTTTGGAATGACACAGAATTTATACACACATCTACATATTCCCTGTTACGTTTACATGTTTTTGTCTTAAGGATATCGAGCCAGCAAAAACAATAACCCCAATGAAGCATCAGAGCATCCACCTTTACAATATTTTGAATAATTGCAAATTTATCAGGGTTATTATGAGTAATTTCTCACCAGATATCTACATGCACTATGTCAGGTACCTGAAGGTGAATGTGTATGTTATAAAAACAGTGACATCACATGTAGACAAATGATGTGTTGTAAGAATAAGATGGTATATTATATTTCTAATTGTGTAATAATTTTTATCATCGGTGTAATACAGGATTGAGCTAACCTTATGATATCATAAGAGAGGTCGCCCTTGTTACGTTCAACAAATTAAATTGAAGCAAGTTTGTTGCCGGTGAGTAACTACTTGGGCTCTAAAATATACATATATATACTGAAGATTTATCGGGAAACCACTTCACTCAAAGGAAACAGCTCTTTCACTGAAACTGTTTCAGTCTCACATGGTGATCTGAAACCTTATCTTTCATACTTACATACAGCATTTATGTACATATATGTAGGTTTCCAGGTAGAGCTTGTCTGCATGACTTCAGTGTTAAGTTGTGAGTAGCCTCATGGCAAGCTTATTTGTGCAGCAGAGCCATGACCAATATCATTCAGTCTCTCTTCATTTTGCCTTGGTACATGTATATTTATTGTTGAGCTGCTCTTTGTTTCACATTTTATGTTTTACTTAAAACACTCATGTACATGTTAACTTATTCATTGTTGAGAACATCACTGAAGAACAAATAATGTGAAGATAATATGTTCATGCATCATGTTGATCAGTTTATTGTACATTGTCTCCTCCCTGTGTGCAGTACAATCTGTCATCCATTCAGTAAGGCTGTTTTGAGAATTAGCTCACACACTGTATTGGTTATATGTAATAGTAAACATTCTGAAATACTGCTTACTGTTTTCAAACCTTGTCTTAACTTAACAGAAAAACTGGTATGTAATGAATTTATTTATTTCTTTGATTGGGGTTTTATGCCATACTCACTTATACGATGACAGCCAGCATCATGCTGGGCAGAGCCGGGGGGGGAAACTCATTACCATCTGCAGGTTGTAATGAATTTAGCCATCCTCAAAATGCCAATGTATGCATATACAGTTAGCTACAAAATTGTTGGCCTTTCCAAAGCTGGTTCATGGAATAGCACAAACACACACCAAGTTCAGAGGACATGAGGTCACCCTGTAATCAATGCTCATACAGGATACTCGAGGTCACTACGGCTGACAGCTCGTGCAGCATAGTGACTCAGGAACCAGTCATCAAAGTGGTTGCTGCAAGTTGAACTCCATGGCATGTCTAAGATACTGCAAACATCAAGTGCACTTGGCAGAATCCTACCACTGTGCTGATCAGTAGCACTCTCATAGTCTGGTGTGATCATGGCCTCCACAATATACTTGCCAAGGTGAGCCCTGTATGTTCCCACAAAACATGTATTCCTATTTGGCAATCTAGTTGTCCACACAACTGGGTACCTATATAGCAGACATTGAGAAATTGGCAGATGGGTTATGGAAACGGCTTAAATGGACAAATGTTAAACACATCGTCCTCTCTATATCTATGACAAATAAGAATTGCATACATGAAACAAATGGAGCTGTAGCCTGGCCATCAAGTTCATACCCATCTATATAGTAGATATCTGAGAAATGGCAATCTGGTTACTACATGACAATTGTGGAAATGGACAATCCTGACAAATTGTCCTCTCCACAACCTGTGTATCCACACTTAAGACAGAACTGTTGGCTTGCTAGAGCAGCATAATTACCCATTTGCCTCTCACCAATCAATTGCTGTGAGTTCAAGCCTAGGACACACTGGCTTCCTCTTTGGCCGTACATGGGAAGGTCGGCCAGCAACTTGTGGATGGTCGTGGGTTTGCCCCGTGCTAGATACCTGTCCGGCCATACGTGGCTAAGTCCGCCGGCAACCTGTTGATGGACTTGGGTTTCCACAGGGCCCTACCCAGTTTCCTCCCACCATGGTAAGTGAAATATTCTCAAGTATGGTGTATAACATCAATCAAATAAATACAACACCATAATACACTATTCCTGATGATGGCAAGCATATGAAAATATGGTGTAAGATTCACTTAACTCAATGGTGTTAATGGCAGTCAGTTTAAAGGATACAGGAAACCAGAGCCTGGAGTTTTTGATAAATAAGACGAACGATGCGATGTGTGACACACACAGTCTAATTTCAACCCAGCAGGCTTGCTCATGGTGTATGCTATATTTGTGAAAGGCCAGTAACGTATGAAATACAAGTAATGAATGAACATAATTCCTGTAAAGCCGCTTCAACAGCCTACAATATGAACTTCATGAAGTGCGACCTGGCACCAAAGCACCTGGTAGGATGGAGGACTCAGAATAATCTCTGTCAGCACTGGACTTGAACCAATACCTTGTGTGCCATAACTACTCAAAGGCAAGTAAGCAGAAACAAGATAGGAAATAGCAAGCAATGGTATTGATGGAGTGAAAATATTAAATTTACTACATGAAGAGGTCCTCTTTGACACACAATGGACAATATAATGAAGACAAAGTCTCGTCATTCACTGGTCAGAGGTAAACACAGATACAGACAATACAAAACAGGTGAAAAGATGAAATACAGTAGTACCAAGTTAGGTCTCTGATGGGATGCCTAGGAACTGGCACTGTATCATAAAATACACATGACGAATATTCAAGAATTAGAGATAAAAATATGCAGAAATTTCTCAAGAAGGTATTTTGTTAAACAACCTGAAAAGTTCACTCACAAAATACAGAGCACATTGCATGGGGCTAGTTGGATATCAAAGAGGAAATTCAGAGATTAAACACGAATAGACACGCATACGTATTTGACTAGATCAGCTTTTTGATAATATTGCACAACGGAGACAAACTGAAGTATAAATAATGCACACAATGTCCATCAAAAACAAGCACATGAGAACTGTATATTAGAAAATAAATATCTTAAATTGCATTATAATGAAATCTGCTAACAATGAAGCAAGACAAAACGTTTCAATGTAATTTTAAACAAATCTCACTCACATGATGCCTGAGATCCAGACACTGGGCCATGTCAGACTGAGACACTATGCAGACGGTAATGAGACATTTAAATTTTACAGAGGTAAACTTCTAATACTGTACAGCATTGTATAAACCTGAGACAACAAACAGGACACGGATACTACTGACATACCTTTGACACAAAGGAGTTGGCAATACTTTATTTACCTCTATGTATCAGACACTGCGAGATGAGGCACAAGGGCCATCATCTGATGTCACAATGTACACCTACACGAGGTACAAGGGCCATCATTCTGTGCCACATTGTAACCCCTAAATGAAGCACAAGGGACATCATTCAATGTCAAAACTTACACCTACATGTACAAGAGGCACAAGAGATGTGATCTGATGTAAATCTTCAACCTACATGTACACAAGGCACAAGAGACTTGATCCAATGTCAACTCTTCCATCTGCATGTACAGGAGGCATAAGATCTGTCACCCAATGTCAAATGTCACATCTACGTGTACAGGAGACACAAGACCTGTCAAATGTCACACAATGTCAAATGTCACATCTACATGTAAACGAGGCACAAGAGACTTGATCCAATGTCAACTCTTCCATCTGCATGTACAGGAGGCATAAGATCTGTCACCCAATGTCAAATGTCACACCTACAAGTAAACGAGGCACAAGAAAATGATACAATGTCAAATCTTCCATCTGCATGTACAAGAGGCACAAGAGACTTGATCCAATGTCAACTCTTCCACCTACATGTACACAAGGCCCAAGAGACTTGATCCAATGTTAACTCTTCCACCTACATGTACACAAGGCCCAAGAGACTTGATCCAATGTCAACTCTTCCATCTACATGTACACAAGGCACAAGAGACTTGATCCAATGTCAACTCTTCCATCTACATGTACAGGAGGCACAAGACCTGTCACTCAATGTCAAATGTCACATCCACATTTAAATGAGGCACAAGAGACTTGATCCAATTTCAACTCTTCCATCTACATGTACAAGATGCACAAAACCTGTCACCCAATGTCAAATGTCACATCCACATTTAAATGAGGCACAAGAGACTTGATCCAATGTCAAATTGTACACCTGCAAGTACAAGAGGCACAACAAACATCATTCGCTGTCAAATCCTAACACTACATGAAGCAGAAAGCATATCCTTCCCTTCCACCTCTTACATGTGGACCAAGAGATCCAATGCCACAGAGTGCACGCAAACAAGGCACAAAGTGCATCACTGACCGACCTAAAGTACAATGCTCACCAGCCACAAAGGACATCATTGCTGCCAAAATGTGTCCACAAAACTAATGACACATCATTCAGTGATCAAATGCACAGTAAAAATGAGACAGGACATAATTCACTGCTGATATGTACATGTATATGCAACATAGCAACATACCAGTATGTTATCTTCTGCCAAAATTTACTTCCACATTAATCCAAATATACATACAATGATTGGCCTCAGAGGGAAGAAGAAAACATAATCCAATGCCAATATGTATACCGGTACCTAATCTTGGGAAATTATCAACTCCCTAGGTTCAAAACTTCAAACCCCAAAAAGCACAAAAAAAAAAAAAACAAACAAAACTAAAAACAACAACAACAAAAAACCCCCACTATAAAACATGTAAAAATTGTTTGATGAATCACAAATTGCAGGGAAAAGGCCCTAAAAGCAAAAATCTGTTAAAACAACAATCTAAATCCAAAATATCATACATTATGTAAATATTGTTACAACAGTACACATGTACTTATGTAAAATCCATGCAAGTATATACACACTTAAAAGATCAAAGCAGTCTTGTAAATAACTCTTTGCATATATTTTAAAATGAAAGAAATCAGTTTTCATATTTACATGTACATTTGGCAAATCTACACCAAATGAATCAATAAACTTTACCCTGAAGTAACTTAAGCCCGCCACTTTTAAACTTCACACAATGGTTCTTTTTAAAAAATGCTTAAAATCACAAGACTTGTTGAGGAACCTACATTTGGCAGACTAGAAAGTACAAATGCATTAATACAACATGGTAGTCGGCCTAAGTCATGAGGAGTACCACACATTTAAACGACATGTACAAGAAAAGGCCAAACGTGTGGGTGGATAGTTCATGTGGCAATATGAATAAGTGTACAGGTTAAATGAAACAAAGGGAGGTAACTATAGCCTGAACACTACCTCAGTGCCAGAGGCTACCCAAGCTCTTGTTCTGGATAAAAGCAGATAGCAACCAAACAGTCTGGATAAAGGCAAATGATACAGTCATGGTTTTAATAAAGGCAGACAACACTAACAACCTTGATAAAGGCGGACAACACAAAGGGTTTGGATAAAAGTAGACAACAAAGAGTCAAGGCAAAGGTAGACAACAAAGAGTCAAGACAAAGGCAGATTAACACATAATCTGGATAAGGGCAGACAAAACGCCAAGGGTCAGGATAAAGGCAGAAAACACTCACAGCCTGGATAAGGTCAGACAACACACAGTCAAGATAAAGGCAGAAAACACACACAGTGTGAATAAAAGCAGATCTATGATAACAATTGAAACTCATTAGAACAGAGGAGAGTCAAGCCATCTTGTGAATTAAATAGCGGATCTTCACATTGTTGGGGTTTTGCCTCGCAATTTATCTATTAAATCAATGTATGAAATCATGACTTAGTTACAAGACCTTTGGAATTTCAGAGGATTGCTAATGTTATTGTCACCACATCTGTGTCCTGGTGTTTAGAGCGTCCATATTTAGATCCGGACATAAGGGATAAATCCCAGGTTGGGTCATACCAAAGGTTTAAAAAATGGTACTTGTTGCTGCCTTGCTTGGCGATCAGCACTGAGAGGTTAGAGCAAGGAAACAGGACTGGTCAGTCTGGTGTCAGTAAAATGTAACTGGGTTTTTGTCTTGTCTGTTCCAGTGGCTGCAGCACTTTGGCAGCATGTATTCTCCCTGTCACAAGATGACACCAAATACATGTACATTCTAAGGACAACTTGTCATATATGACAGAAAAATTGTTGGGTACAATGTAAAACCCAAACATACATACATACATTTCCTTGACTCTTAAATATATAAGTTCTTCTGGGATCAGTGACACTGAGTTCCACCACTCCATATGAGACTGACTAATTAAAAAGGAACTTGCTCCAGACTAGTGATATTGAGTTATTCCCTATTACTTCACAACTGCTGGCCACTGCAATCTTTATCCACTGTTACACATGAAGTTGTTCTGCTTACCTGCCATAGTGATAAACCACCATGAAGTACTAGTATCACATTAGAACCAAAAAATATTTGCTTCTAGGGGCAATTGTCCATACGGAAAATATGTCCATAGAGGTACATGTCCACAGCAGGAAAATGTCCGCACTCCTCAAAGAACACCACAATTTTTATTTCAACAGCCTTAAAAGATCCTTAAAATCTATACATCTGTCACAAAACATTGCAGCACTATGCAAATGCACTAAATCCTTTGTAATGAAAGTTTATGTTTTTTAGGCAAAAAAATCTTTCTTAATTAATGAGAAAAATGGCTTGTTTCTATCAACCAAATATATAATGGGTGGGCATGTTAGTTTATGAGATCACTGTGATAAAAAATATACCTGTTGATTGAGTCCAATATGATTCTGTAACTCCATATCAGTGTAATGGCTTAATATGTTAACAGCACACCTAACTTACCACATCTATATGGTGACTGAATTAATCTGTTCATATATATATATATATATTGCTTTGTGGCAAACAGAAAACAAATGTGCAACATCAACTCTTACAACAGCATTTTCATACTTTTCTCTCACAAAATGGAGAGTAAAACTCAGCCTTGATTTTTGCATCAGCAGTTTCTAGCCCTTTGTTTCTTGAATTCTGAATTTTACCCACTTGGCCACCTCAATATGTATATTGTATTGGTGAGGCAAATGATTTCTGAGAAACTTCATGCAAGGCCACCTAAGCAACACTGTAAGTCTCGCCCACCACTGCCTCTTATGTCCTAATCGACAGCGTCCTAACCTCTATGCCATAACCTCTCTCCTTTACAGATTAAGTAGCTACAACAGAAATGTTCAGAGACATGAGTTCTTAAGTACATAATGCTCCACACATAAACATTTCTGGTGAAAATTTTGAAATTTGCAGTGCACAAATCACATACTTTCCTAGTTCTCATTAAAAAAGACAATGGCTGTAGGTAAGTTTGGAGAGTAAGACATTCTGTATGGAGTTGGATGATAATGGTTAACAGGTGTCCCTCCACACAGCTTTACCACAGCTCTCGAATAGCATTTTAATCTGAAATATACATGCCAACTCACTGCTTTATATCCTGCTTCTCCCTTCTTTGTTATTTAAATCTCTTCAGCAGTGAAATATTTAATAACATAAATAAGCCAGGAGGAGGCAATAACGTGTGCCTTTCTGTATTATAGTCACTTTAACTATAATACGAGAGGAGACTGACATAACAATTATTATAATTAACAGATTGAAATTAATCCCTTGACATCTGAATGTGATAAATACATTGTAAATTTAATCAACTTCACATGGAAGGCCCCAAAGTCTTCACACAAATTCATATACAAACGGTATGGGTATATCTTATCTACTGTAGTTTTCACAATACACTGTATGCACATGTACAGTTACAAAACATCGAATAATTTTATTCACTTCACAAACTTCATATATAATGTTTTAAGACAACCAGTTAATATTTCTCTAAAGTTTGTTCATGAGGTAATAGTAAAACAAAAAATCAAAATATGTCTTCCTATCTCTGAAGGCTGACTAAGCCATAGAGATGAAAGCTCACTTTCTCAACGCTGAAAACGTTAGACAGAAAATTACATCATTTTTGATTGTTGTGAAGAGATAAAGTGACTCAATGATAAAAATATAAGCTGGCTTCACAAATTTCATGTGGTGGCCAATGACTACTGCGTGACAAGAATAAGAGGTCCAGAACTGAGATTATTGTTTTATTATTTGCTACATGGATACACACCCCTAAAAGGCTGAAGAGTTTTCTGGCATGCTGAATCAAGCCATGCAAACTGATGGCTGTTGACTGCAGTGTGGTTGACTGATGACTGCTGCAGGGCTTGCTGATGACTGCTCTGTGGTTGGCTGATGACTGCTGCATGGATGATTGCTTTGCTGTGTGGCTGGCGGATGACTGCTGTGTGGTTGGTTGAAGACTGCTGTGTGGTTGGTTGATGGCTGCTGTGTGGCTGACTGATGACTGCTGTGTCATTGTTTGATGACTGCTGTGTCATTGGTTGATGACTGCTGTATGCCTTGCTAATGACTGCTGTATGGCTGGCTGATGACTGCTGTGTGGCTGGTTAATGACTGCTGTGTGGCTGGTTGATGACTGCTGCATGGCGGGCTGATGACTGTTATGTGATTGGTTGCTTTGCTGCATGGCTGGTTGATGACTACTGTGGCTGCTGGCTTCCTGTATGATTGTTTGACAGCTCTGACGCCTGTGCTACCTGATATCTGCTAGTGGGCTACCGTTAGCTCCTGTTCTCAGCTCGGGACTCACCATCTCCACCGTGTGCTGGGAGCAGTAAGTGTGGATCTGCAAACGCTGGCCATAATGAGCTTCCTCCTACAACACACAACCATAGCCAACCAGTTCCAGTGGCTGAGGTGGTTAATGTGCTAGCACAGTACAATTACGCAAGAGACGTAAAGAAGTTCTCTGCTTGGAATGAATCCATTAAAGGATAACCAATGTGATGGAGGTGCAAATATACCATTTCTATTTTTGAGCATGTTTGACACAACAAACACTTCAATACATCATTCCTCTTGCCTGTCAGTAAAATATTTGCCATCTTTTAAATTTTTTCCATGTTATTTACTCACCCAGTGGGATAATGCAAAAGTCACCTTAGTGCAACAAATCTTGCATATGTTCTAACCACCTTCAAAGAGGTAGATAAATGAAGATGGTTGTATTTAATTATTTTTTTACTTGATTGGTGTTTTATGCCCTACTCAAGCTGTATCATTTGGTTGGTGAAGCCAGTGGAATTCTCATGTGCAGTTAAACAGACCCCAACTGCTGAAAAGTTGAAAGTATACAAATTCTTTTATGCAGAAAAAAGAACACAACTAATAATGTTTGTTTCCTATTATCTGTTAACATTTTCAACACAAAGGAGTGAAAGAAATAGACATAAAAAAAGAGTGCAGATGTATTTCCATCATCTATTCATATTTTTTAAAAGCATTGCATTATCTACACCAACCAAGTTTGTTTTGCAGCTTTATTTCTCAGTCCTGCAACTGTGATGTACTAATTGTGAATACAAAGACCATGACATATGGGCTGAAGACTTGGGTTACAGGAGTTTGGTCTTACATGAACACTGGCCAGAGAGGATCCTGTGGAGAGTGGGTTGGTGGGTATGAAGGGCTGGTGAGGGACAGGGGAGGTGGTCAGGGGTCGGCACATGGAGCCCACAGAGCTGGTTGACTGTTTGGAGGTGACGGACATGGTCCTTCGCCGGAACGGCCGCCTCATCACCTCATCTTCCTCTTCCTCCTCCTGCAAAGTAGACACACATGCATTACACACTTGTACAAATCAAGCATTATGAAGTACATGTAGGATCTGTACCACAGAGCTGATACATTAATGAACTGTTGGGACTGCTTCTTGATTTGAGGCAGAAACTCCAGACATGGCCAATGATCGCTTTAACAGACCAGAGATTTCCGATCTCGCCGTAAACATAGCGATGAGACAGCTGGTGTTAATCGGGCTGAATGCCAGCAGATACACGAACTTAAAAGACCACTTCTGTTTGGGTTTAGAGTTGAAGAGAATGAGAACACCATAAACAATGGCCCACTGTCAGATCCCAGTGGTGTACCAGAAATAAGAATTGGATTTTAATGAGATTGGTTTGTAGTGTAATCATACTACTTGCGGTACGGCTAATAGTCACTGTCTGTCATGCTTGTTTAACCTTCACTTCCCCCCTTTTACTAAACCACTCCAGTTGACAATTGCACTGTCTAGTAACAAAACTATATAAAACAAATTGCTTTCACTCTGTAACTGGGATCAGATTGCTGATGAACACCTATTTGATTGTTCAAAATCTATTTGATTTATGATAGCAAAATCTGCTACAAGGTCTTTAGAATGTTGTACCACAGCAAATGACAACACAGGCAGTTTTCTGCAAACAGCCCTCCAAACAGAGACAGATGGCACTAACCATGTGTGAGCTAGGGACAATTAGTGTTAAGAAGCCCTTAACTACATGTATGTGCACTTAATATCTCTACAATATACATTGTCATGCTAGGTAAGGGCTTATTTATCTAAATGTGAATCCTAAAAACATCATAAAACCTGTCCCATGCTTCACCAGAAATATGATAATTGCAAGAACCACGCCATACCAAAGCTTGTTGATCTGTTATTAGGGACATTACAGCACAATTGATGTCTTAACTGGTAAGATTATGTTCACTCTGGTTACAAATGAACAACATGAATCTCAAAACTGTTCTTTTAATGTCAATGACAGTGAGATGAATAAACAAGGGCGACTTTGACGTCACAATATTCCAAATTTCAAGAAGAAACCACAGTATTTCAAGGAAATCGCAGACTTTCCAGGCCAGTGTGGTTTATTTCTGCCTAAGCATAACTGACATCTACATAAGCCTTGACATACAAACTAACATCACGTCACATAATCTGATGATTTTCAGTTTTGGATCAAAACCTCTGCAGTTCACCAACAAGGGAGAAGAGTAAAGCCTAATAAACATTATCGGACATTTCTCTTCAGAAATCTGTATTCACATATGTTTTACAACTTTTTCTGTGGCAATGACATCCCATATCTACATGAAATAATGTTTGGATCCAAAGTGATCCAAATGTTTTGTCATTATCATCTAAAGGCAGAACAGAGCCACCGAAGTGGAAAGTTGCACCTACCTCATCAGAGAGCATAGAGCTGCCCTCAGACATTCGCCTGTGTCGTAGTTCCGACATCAGCTCTCTGAACTCGCCTTTAAGCTCCTCGATCCTCTGTATAATGGCGCTGTCATCTGAAGGATGCTTCCTGTCCACGCTGACATCCAGGCGCATCTTCAAATCCTGCAGATGCTGCTGGATCTCAGACATGCGCATGTGGATCTGACAATGACAATTACAAACTACAGTGACAATGTCTGTAATGTCTTTGGGCTACATGTTAGTATACTTCAAATGCATTGTTATGATGCAAGAATAATGTACATACAATGCATATGCCTATACATAAGTACCTGAAACTACTTCACTATGGGTACACTGTAAATATTCCTGTGAACAACATGAACATCATGCATGCACAAGTTTACATCATGAGAAGATGTATGCCAATTTACATGGAAATCAGTCAAGTCCTTACATCTACTGTATTGCAATAGACAATACCATGCTCACAGACAGATGGACAGGCCAACACAATAATTCCATTACACACTGACCCCTCTACTCCAAGAGCCAACTTTGTTGCAAGATGTAGAACAACAGATAAGCTTTAACACTAAATCTGTGTACACATAAAACAATTTCTGACAGTACTGTTCTCAATAAACACTTGTTTCCATAGTTTTGTCATTCTGTTCCAGTATTATACTCATGTATGGTCAGATAACAATGGCCAGTCTGCCAGGGGTCTGAGTTACCATTAAATGGAAAAAAGTATTATATCATTACACGACAACCTCTGAGCGCAAGACACAAAATCTCTAGGTTTTTGTCACTAAAATGCTGTGTGCAACATCTTGGTGAATAATACGAGAGACATTTCTGACTGTGTTACACAAAGCCAGAATAGTGTTATTCTGTATTACAGATTCATTGAGAGTGAACGTTACAATGTGACCAATCTGAGATGATGTACATGCATGCACAAGCAAGACTCCTACCTCCTCTAAGGTGGGATCCTCCAGCCTGGCTTGGGCCAAATGCATCGCCTCCAGCCTCTTACTGATGTGCTC
The DNA here is from genome assembly GCA_016165875.1 of Acanthopleura granulata. Taxonomy (NCBI): domain Eukaryota; kingdom Metazoa; phylum Mollusca; class Polyplacophora; order Chitonida; family Chitonidae; genus Acanthopleura; species Acanthopleura granulata. The sequence continues at coordinate 749,397 of JABBOT010000023.1, read as the reverse complement.
CCCTGGTAGACGTCTATTGGCCAAAAGCTTTGACAGTGTGTCCATCTAAACACAAACACGTTAGCACATGTTCAATAGTCAGAAATTATTTATACTGTTGAAATAGCTCACTGAACACAAGCTGTGTGACATATACAACTTCTGTATAGACTAACATGAATGCCACTAACTTGAACACAAAAATGTCATTCGTTGCTCAGAATCCTGAGAAACTTCACTTCTTTATACCGCGAGTATTGTTTGTGTAGACATTCAAATGTCTACCTTTACCTGGCAACATTTGTTACTGTGACCTTGTCAATCTACATATACTGCATGTACACATATAACATATGTTATGTCATATACATGTACAATGGGAAGGCGGCTTACGTTTTTAATCCTATGAGGTTGTGCTGCTGTGCAGGACCTTTAGCCATTGTCACATTAAATGTTACAATGTATTGGTATCTAGTATAACATCAAACTGTGTTTAATGTGACGTGATTAATATGAGCCGGGAAAGCAATATTTAAAATCAATGAAATGATGTCAAGGTCCTGCTACCGAGCGCTTGACGGGTTCGCTTAGGCCACTCTACCATTTACATAAAGTGTTTATCATAGCGTGCTGAGATTAGGCATGACCTCTGAAAATACTTTGAAGTTAAAGGGGCACAAGCTGGTTAAAGACATAGCATTAAGATAGGTTTTAATTTTGTAAAGTGATTTCAAGAGCCCATGAGAAATGCTCTATTATTTTTAATTAACTTTATACTCCTCCATTCAGAGGAAATTCAATAATCTCCAAATGAAATACATTCATGCAACAGACAGCTTCAGTGTGAACTCCACTGAATATGTCTATTCTACTTTGGATGAAGTACTTAGCATCAACTTCATTTAAGACAGTTCAACATTTCTGCAGGTCTTTTCTACATTCTGCAGCCTAGAAAATAACTATCAGTGTTGGGACATAACCTCCATGCAGCGTATTTCAAAAGGTGAGGTCCTACATGTACCTCTCATAGTTAAACTGCTCAAAAAGGAATCTTGTTTTATCTCATACATGATGTCATGTCACAAGGGAGGTAATTCTGAGGAGGCCTAATACAAACATGCGCATGTGCTGTACGGTACACGTGCATCCACAATGCTTCTTTCCCACAATAAGGACTTATGCACTGTAGCTGAATTAATGCACATGTGTAGACATACAGTATACATGTTGCCAGATATACAGTAGATAGCAAGACATACAGTACAAAATGTATATAGCCACTAGAGATACAATAAACATGTGCATGTACTTTGCTACATATAACCACACTTCAAACCTCACGTTGACTGCAGACAACATATTAACTACAAGTACTATACATGTATTTTTAACTGTGTGAATCTATCTTAGCAAACATTTATATGCACAAGTTCAGATTTTTAATCGCAGTTTTGTGGTCAAATAATATAGCCTACATCACCAAGTACATGTCACTACATATTCATAAGAATAGCATTTACTCAAGAATATTTAAAAGAGCATTATGTTGGGAGGAAACTGCACAGAGCCAAGGGAAAACTCATGACCATCCCCACAATGCTGGCAGACCTTCTCATATGGGTCCAGAAAGGAAGACAGCATAATCCAAACCATCCACTTGGCCACAAAGGCCTAGGCACTCTGTTTTTATATGTAACATGGAAGTAACGAGCTCACGGTTTCCCTCTGGCACCTAATCTAGGTATGGACATGATGGAAGCACACAGTGGGTCAGTGAAATCCAGTCATGGACAAGACCTTGACAATCGTGTTGTTCATACTGACATCATAAACATTTTAACCACTGCCCTGTGAGTGTCTGTAGGAGCGCTGGCTAGTTCTCCTAAAACCAGGGATTCAGATAGCATGTGTATATGTGTAAATTACACATTATTTTCCCTCATATACGCATCCCTGTTTTAAGATCCAAACCACATAGATACGCTATTGGGAGAAGATACACATGTGAGACTACAACAACAATGAAGTACATGTTGAGCTCGGCAATCTTCATTTACCAGCCAAATGAAGGCCTGTAATATATATAATAACTGCTTTTGTTTACTGTTTTTTATTTAATAGTTGTCATTTATTGAATTACGTCAAGTTTCACTAAAAATGTTATATCCCATTATATACCTGCCATTTTGCGGGTTTCATTCAGCCTTAATGTTATCATAAAAAATAATCAAAATTAAGCAATATACAGTATTTGTGTTTATTCTAATGGAGCATGGGATTATGTATTCTTTTTTTCATTCATTTAATGTTGCATTGTTTGGGCCATTTGAAGAACGACTTTCTTTTTCATGTGAAATGAAATATATGGAAAAATATTCAAAAGAATTTCATGTGTCCAAACACTTATTATGTATTTTCTTGTTTAGTTGCCAATTTTCTTTTCAAAGCTGACTTGCTCATTTTCTGCACACATCAGCCCCTGGGGAAGGGATTGGGTGGATTTAGCTCTCCCTCTCTCCAGCTGGATACCAGCTTGACACCCAGATGCAATAACCCTAAGGTGTGAAAATCATCAAGCCACCGTCGGTTATCCATGAAATAATCTGGCTTCCTGTGGGAGTACCATTATCTATGAACGGTTTCCCTTAACAAATTCCTGTCAGGTTTACTTTGCTATTTTCTTCGCCGACACAAGATGTTGTGTCTTCCTTTTCTAACATCACCAGTGTTGACCACTTGGTTTTACAAGAGAAGTTAGAAACACAAGTTGCCTTGTGCATATTTAAATGTTGTTGTGTCACCCACAATCCTGACTAAAAGCTGTACAATGCAAGTACACAAGTGCTTTTTATATCGATACATCACATAGCATGTTCAGTGAAACAGAAATTTATGTAAGTTGACAAGTATACTTGCAGAAAGTTGGGTATATCCTTTAACTTAACTGACCATGTGACCTCAGTATTGGACTGTCGGAATGTGTCATTTCCTGGGCATGATTTTGCAATTTCTTTCATGTCTGTGGAACACGTAAAAACATCACTGAAAATGTCCTTCTGATTTTACTCCTTTAAAGCATTGGTAAGCAGTTGTACAACTCCTTTTAACACACGAGGAAGGAGTTCGTGTTTGGAAATGTTCAACTTGATGTAAAGGCTGCAAAAAAAAAAAAATTTTTTTTGACTGACCGAAAAAAATGCTGGATTCCTCTCCTGCCGGATTTGGGAGGGTCTGCAAGCAACCTGCGGATATTCCTGGGTTTCCTCCCACCACAATGCTGGCCGCCGTCGTATAATTGAAATATTCTTGAGTAAGGTGTAAAACACCAATTAAATAATAAATAAATGAATGAATATATCTCTACAGTTAAGGCCGCATATGCCATTCGTTATATTTTACCCTATGTAGAGTACCTGGACAATGAATTCTCGTGTGAGAAGTTCTGGGTGAGGTATCACAGATCGGTCAGCTATCACAGACATTCGCAGCTCATCCGCATAGGTAATGAAGGAAATAGAAACAGCCATTTCATCCCTTGGGGGTGCCCAGAACACCAGGCTCTTGATTTCCCGTGAGGCAAACGTTAATCGACCCTCTGGTCCTGGCAGGTTTGATATGAAACACGTAAACTTATTGAAAAATGTTCTCCAAAATCGTTTGAAGCACTTTCCAGAGAGAATAAAGGCCGAAAGCCAGGCGATGGAGGCCATAATGGTTGCGTCTGCAGAGTGTTTGGCTTCGTCCATCCTTAGCTTGAATTCCCACAACCTTGGCACAATTCCTTCTGTATTGGTAGGCACAGCAATGTTGAGATAGGAGTACTTATTTCCCATAGGGATAGTCCGTCTGTCAGTTCTCAAATCCACAGGTACAACAACTTGAATATCAAAGGGGTTATTCACACCGTTATACTGGAGGTATGTCCTTAGACAGCCTGCTGCCACTGACATCAGCACATCGTTCAGAGAAGACCTAGCGACCTGCTTCACCCTCTGTGCACAGGGCAGGCTGAACGCTTCAGACCAAGCCACAGCCATCTTACCTGACAAATGTATATGATCTCCATGCAGAAGATTAAAGTCACGTCTCAAAAACAACCACTTGTGAATAAAGACAAGAGGTCCACACAAGACACTGCGTAAAGCGTTCCAACACACAGAATTACTAGCACACCTTGGTTTGGGATTGCATATTGAGTGATGATCTACTATGCTTTTGATGAGAATGCGGATTAAGGAAATCCCATCCGTCATGCACGGATGTATTCTGAACAGAAGCACGGTCTCTTGGGTCTCTCCAAAGTTTGTCAGCACATGGATTTCCCACAGAGGATGGTCCAAGGATATGGATTTGGAGGCCATGTCCGCCACAAACTCCTGCAAGTCCTCTGAGGATTGGATGCCGCGTGGTACTTCAAACACGTGGTTCTCCATGTCAAAATCTGGGTCGGCAATCCAAGCATAGCCAGATGGCATTGACACAACCTTCTGTGAAAAGCGCGGATACTGTTTTGATCCATTCTTATTTTCTGCAGAAATGAGCCTTGCATTAAGGAGGTCCTGTATCCTGACAGTACTTAGACCATGTTGAAGTGTGAGTAGACACTGGGCTACCATGGCATTAGGGGAGGCCTGGTACCACAATAGTTCCTTGTCTGACATCAGGTCAGCGCAGCAACATATGCATGACCCTGGCTTAAGGCAGCAGCAACAGAACAGAAAGAGTTTTCTAATAAAGTAAATAACTGGCACCACGATGCAGAGCAGTAGAATGACTGGGCAGCCTACGATGATGCTGGCAATACAGAAGAAGATACTGATAAGGAATACCAGGCACACATTCCTGTCCTCCAGATGCTTCAGGCGTTTGTAGGGAGCGCTTGGGAAGTTGTGCACGACCTGTCCCGGACGCCGGCGCTGCGTGGAGGTCGCGGAATGAACTGTGGGGGAGTAGTCATTGAGACTGGAGAAGTCCACACTGATCTGATCGCCCGAGTCACTAGAGCCAGACTGTGGTGATGACACATGGATACTATTGGATCTCTTCTGATGCCACTTACTCTTGGGCATCGGCCTCTCGTTGACGCTATCCAGCTGTGGGGTGGTATGGGTGGAACTGTTCACAGGGGTGGAGCTGGTGGCTGGCAGGGTAGAGCTTGTTTTGCCGCCCTCTACACTGAAGTGCTGAACGGCCCATGTAGACACTGAGTTCATGGCTGGAGGGTGTCCATGGTTCTCTAGGCTCGTTCTTGAAAACTCTGTTGCCATTGCACTTTCCTTTGCATTCTCACCACATCACAGCATCAGCCAATATACGCCAACTGTATAACATCAAAGAAAAATTTAGTTAGACATAATTACATGCAAGCCATCAAGAGAGTAATAACAAGTACATGTACATGATTAGAACATGGAAACAGAAGTGGTACTAAAGGATGAGTGAGTGCAATTCTTTTTCTCCTATCCAGTAGTATAGACATACATGTCTTGCAAAATTTATAACAGGAACACCATATCCATTTGAATCTTCAAGCTTGTAGTATTAGGTCATTGCTGAGGTCATAAATGAAGACCTTGAAATATGGCAGATTCCACAAAAAGGGGAAAATAGCATATTGGTACTGTACATTAAATCAGTGAAAATTATGCATTTTGACAAAAGTACTAAATATTTGTATGCAATCATTTTCACATTTGCTGCAGAGCTTCAATGTTTTCTTCAGAGCTTACACCTGAAATTGCTTCACAGACACAACACATACAGTATACATGCATACTGTATAAATATCCCATTTTATTATATAACTAGAGCCTCTACGCACTGAAATGTATTGTATGATGAATGCTAAGGTTTCTTGCATGTAGATAATTCTGTTGCCTAGCCTTTGTTTATGATCTAGACACTAAAGTAAATCTATCATAATCTCACACTCTTATCTCTGAGCCGTTTGTTGTGCAAGATAGGAGGTTTGAGAATTGCTTTAACCTATGAGGAAAGCAACTACTAATTAGTGATAAACATTGAAATTATTCTTTGCAGGCTGGGGATTTCACCCGTACTGGCCTACATGACAACAACTCTTTGGTTCCGTGTTTCATGTTCATGGGAACCAACATGACCAACAAAAAACACAAAACTGATTCCATGAAAGAAAGTTCTGAAAAATATTTTCATAAAAATATTTCCAGTAAGATAAGTCTATATATAATTAACTGATAGGTCTATATCATAATTCGCATAGTCTAACATTTTAAGCAGCATACATATATATGAATGTCTACCCTAAGAAAGGGGTAGGGGAGAATTTCATTGATGTCCAGCCAACATATAGTTCCTGTACTTCTCATACAAACTATGCTTCAGGTGAGGCAGGGTATGCACAGAGCAGATATACAACCTATGCTTCAGGTAAGGCATGGTATGCACACAGCACAAATACAAACTATGCTTCAGGTGAGGCATGGTATGTACAGAGCAGATATACAAACTATGCTTCAGGTGAGGCATGGTATGCACACAGCACATATACAAATTTTGTTTCAGGTGAGGCATGGTATGTACAGAGCAGATATACAAACTATGCTTCAGGTGAGGCATGGTATGTACAGAGCAGATATACAAACTATGCTTCAGGTGAGGCATGGTATGTACAGAGCAGATATACAAACTATGCTTCAGGTGAGGCATGGTATGCACACAGCACATATACAAACTATGCTTCAGGTGAGGCATGGTATGCACACAGCACATATACAAACTATGCTTCAGGTGAGGCATGGTATGCACACAGCACATATACAAACTATGCTTCAGGTGAGGCATGGTATGCACACAGCAGATATAAAGGCCTGTGGCATGTGGTCAGACACTGTCAACCTTATTTGAATTGTTAAGAACACCACAGTGGAAGCCCACAACCATCTGCAAGTAGCTGGCAGACCTTCCCACGTACATATAAAGAGGAAACCAACGTCAGCTTGCCTTGAACTCATAGCGATCCCACTGGTCATTTCGCGGCACCGGTGCACTTACCCCCTCAGCCACATAGAGAACACAGTGATGACCTTTAAAGCAACAAAGTTATATGTACCTGTACAATACATACATTGAGTCTCAAAAGAAGTCAAATATTTCCTGATATTTGGAAAAAGGTTAGCTGGTATTGGGCATATTAACTAACAGGCTAGTTCCAAAACAGCTTTACATCTCTAATTTGGAGCTCTTTCATCCTGCTTCAAGGTCCGTTAAAAAGACTTAGCTGATGCAGAATGTTAGGAAATTAGTGAAGTTCAAGCAGAAGGTTAAGCAGAAGGGTTCTGGATCAACACCAGGCACACTGAGATAGCATTTTATCCTCTTTTATATGCTAAGTTTTCATATAAATTTCATGGGTTTTCACTTGAAAAGGTAAAACTGTAAGCATACACATTTGTTATACTGGAGATAGATACATTGACTGGTGTTTGTTATATTCTAGAACTAGTCTATATGTACACATATATGGAAGCATTGTTCAGCCTGTTCCTTGTGTAGCGCAGGACTTTACTGTCAATTTATACGATCAATTCATCAGCGAACATTACATTCATGTTTACACTACATATATATACATCTACATGTGTATACGATCATACAGTTGAGAACTGAGCCTAATAACTCTACATTACCACTCATTTCTGAATAGCGAGTGTTAATCCCAGTGACTCAATTTCCCAGCAAGATAAATTGGTATGTGCTAAGGATCATTTCCATACTTTTAAGTTTGTTTGCATGACGCTGTAACACTGTGCTTTTATCAAAGCTTTGAAGTAACACACCAGCATCCTACTGGTACAGTACGAGCACAGAGAGATCTATAAACAACACATCCCTGCCTTATTTATAGCTGAAGTCAATATAGGGCATACCTTTATCTGTATATCTGGTATATATTGTCTGTGCATAAATAAATGTCACTTCTGCCTTGTTGCTGTCCGCGAACAATTACCGTATGGTGTTTAAATACACCTATTCAGACTTCAACATGTCTCAAATAGCTGACAGGACTGTTCAACTCATTTCCTAATTTGAGCAGGCAGTGAATCCACTGGAGCCTTATGCCATAGCCCCACCATGGCATCTCCAGCATTCACTCTCCTTCTCCCGTTACAACGTGCTGCCAGTGGCCAGGAGAGTGCTGATAGAGAGGAGGAACTGTGCAAACACAGGCTTCTATCTAGCTTGTACCATTGTACCATTACAGCAGCAAAGTGTAGGCACGATTCACTGTGGCACACATGTGAGGCTATCTCCTGGGGCAATCCACTGCTCAGGTTCCAGCTAAAAACATGTAACTGCAGCTGATAAACCACTAATTGTTAATGGGGCCATGCTGTTAACAAGGTTAGGATCCTGTCTCATACCTGACTGTTACCAAGGCTCCACAAACAAGTGTCTCAGCCATTGAGGGGCAAGCACCTTGCCCACTTGGCCACTGTTTGTTCCCATATTTACGAATGAGGCTCTGGGTTAGACTACCTTGTGTGTAAACGTCAAGATGCATGTACTTCTCTGAACAATACCATCATTACACTTGATGAAAAGATCAAGTCAATGACTTGCTCTAAAACAATAAAGCTGCAATCAAAGGAATTTTAACACAAAAAAATGAAAATTTATCTAAATCTGTATAAAGAGAGGACAATTTTGTACAGCTACATGTACACTGTACATGTCACCATATGTTTCAGGAAAGTAATTTATTCCTTACCTAGTAAGTCTTTTATACTGGTGAGAGGTTACTCAAGTTCAAAACTGAGCAGTCAAAATGATTTTAGTTCATCACCCATAAAATATCTCATTCTGATACATCACCACATGTCATTTTCTTACAGGCTGAATCCAGAGACCAGAATGCTTGGGAAGAGTTACTATTCAGAATTTTAATGATATTGTCACATTCTCATTAACAGTATTGATGTCAAATGCCTTTCAGGCAACATACAGACAAGATATAAAATTCCTGAAGTAAAATCTGATCCATTCCAGTGTTTAATATACCAGTTATAGTTATACCTGATATCACATCAATAAATACTGGCGCCTCCGTGGCTCAGTCGGTTAACGTACTATCACTGCACAATGACCGGAAGCCTCCCACCAATGCAGTCGTTGTGAGTTCAAGTCCGGCTCATGCTGGCTTCCTCTGCCAGCAACCTGCTAATGGTCGTGGGTTTCCCCCGGGCTCTGCCTGGTTTCCTCCCACCATAATGTCAGCCGCCGTCGTATAAGTGAAATATTCCTGAGTACGGCATAAAACATCAATCAAATAAATAAATAAATCAATAAATACTGCAGAGTACAAGCACATACACATATATTATTTACTGTTGTATTATTTCAAGTCTCGGGGAAAGACCAAAGTCCAAGCTTCATAATACTGCTATCCTTATATTACATGGGGACCTTGATGCCATTTCATTGATTTACTTACCTGATTGGTGTTTTACGCCATACTCAAGAATATTTCACTTATAAGAGGGCGGCTGGCATTATGGTGGGAGGAAACCAGGCAGAGCCAGTGGGAAACCCACGACAATCCGCAGGTTGCTGGCAGACCTTCCCAAGTACGGCCAGAGAGGAAGCCAGCATGAGCTGGACTTTAACTCACAATGACCGCATTGGTAAGAGGCTACTAGGCTAGCGCTGACTGAGCCATGGAAGCCCCCCATTTCATTGAAGCCAAACGGTTCTTTCCCAACTCATCATGATGACATCACATTAAATACAGGATGAGGTTACAATAGAAACTGATACACTGTTACATTGTAAACGATGCGCTTCAATCCATTTTTGAAGTAACAATGGCTCAAGATCTTACTTCACATTAGCGCCACTTTATGTGATTAAAAAATACACCGCCTCCCCATTCATTACAATTTCATTTTCAATACATACCAAAGAGCGCCAATTAAGTGAAAAATCATCTGTAAATACTGCTGTCTTCTAATCATGTAACCCTAAGACATCTCAGTACACACTTGTGGAGAACTGTAGTGCGTTATACACACACAATGTACACTGTGAAGTATATCATGCACACCAGAGGAATGCACTGGGCATGTATGTATGAAGTACATCTAACCCTATAATTGAGGCTACAGATATGATAACAGCCATTCCTTAGTTTAAATTACCATCCTCAGCAGAATGTCCATGCAAATTCAATAAGATCATTAACATCGACACACACAGCTCAGTCTCTGTAGCATGTGACAAGAGGCTGTGAACAGATTTCCTAATGAATCACGCCAATTTGGCTTACATCAATACAGATTACATCATGTAGTTGGAATAAAACTACTGTTACTGTGGCCAGCTGTTACAACAATTACTGCATGAGTAAGCATTACAATCAGCTGCTGATTACATACGTTGCTTGTTGATTGCCACTCATGACAAAGCAGGCTACTCTCAGCTGTGACCAACATGGATGCTCCTTTTTACACAGCGCTGTAAACCGAAATCCCTCTGCTCCACCCCTCATCACAGTAGTTGCCCCTCCAAACTAAATCCCAGATTGCACACATTTAATGCCACAGCATGCAGTTTTGAAGACATTAGTTACCTCCACCAACTAGTGCTCAACAGCCATATTATATAACAACACAGGTCCTGATCAAAATATTACCACTTAGAAGAAACCTAGCAGCAAATCCATGTAGAAAATTTCATTACCTTTACTCAGTAGTTGTGAAATATATTACTGACTTTCAAGATTTCTGCTGCTTTAAATTCTGGGTAGTCAGATTACAGGCAGATTGTATACTGATTGGAGTGATTTGTGATTTATGCTGTATTCAAAATTTTTGGAGCAGGACACGGACCTTTGCCAGGTACTTGACAAACCTACAGGTTTACAGCTGAAATAGTAACTTTAAATGCATTTTATTCGCCAAAAACAAATACATATGGAGATGTGTTATGTAACACAGGGTAATGCACCACACCCTCTGTATTACGTAGTAAAAATTTCTGTGCAATCTGTAATATTGCCCTGTAATGTGATACAATCTGCCATGTGAGATAATAAAACAAATCACCAAGTTTTGTAAAACAATTTTTATTGTCACTTAATTGTGTTCTGTACATATAAGTATTATTCTGTGCTTACTCAAGTGCTTAAATGAATCAATGAGGCTGTTAAAGTTATTTCGAAGAGGAAACCCTAGACCTTTGTTAAGTTGCTTTTGGCTCTCACAGTTTTGCGTAGAATAACAATAATCCTAACAATTTCAATAGGACTTCAAGCTTTCCTGAAAATAATGTCACAGATCATTTGCACCAACCACAAACTCTAACCAGTTCTGAAAGGCAAACCAGTGAATCCATGTACAGGAGTTAACTTCCACTACATTTTGCTTTGTAGTCACGAACAGATTATAGAATCTGTTCTCAAGACAATACAGAGACCGACTAACAGACCTTCAGACTAACAGATTGATGGATGTGCAGGACGAAGACAATATTTATCTTTTGGTCAAAGTTGATTGAGGGGAAAAAAAACCCATTATTCTACGGCTATTCATACAAAGGGAGGAGAATAGAAGAGCTTTCTAATATCAGACCTATAAAATAACCAACAGAACTATAACTATGACTCTTACATTGATAATGAATCAACCAACGAATGACAGCGTACATGTATTATGTACATGTACAAATATCCAAGGCAAGATGGCATAACACTAGGTCAAGTCAGCACAAACTCAACTCTACCTACCAAACAGCAATACAAGGCATGTCAATAACTGAGAATTCGATCAGTTAACAAGTGCCAATACGGAGTCTATGTATAAATGTTACCATGGTAACATAATTGTGGATAGAATCAGAACAGCAGTGAGAAGAAGTGAACATTGGATGAATAGATCCATCTATGTAGGCTTACTGTGAAACATTAGGCCATGGTGAAGTGTCTTACCATTGGTTTAGCCTGGCGTAAGGTAATGCTTATAATGGAAACCTATAATATACATAGACAATGTCACATGCCAATCAGGACTGCATAACCTTGCCAAGTGCTGCTAAGGAAGGAATTTGCAACCTACCTCATATGTTAAAGACAGTCAAAGTGTTAGGCAATGTCAAATCACTATAACCAATATGACAGCTGCGGCAGCATTCGTTCTCATCAGAGTGCAACGAATAGTTTCATGCAGCCTTGCACAGGATTCCCCCTCTTCCTCCACCGTTACTGACAACAAATAATACATCGTTACTAAGCTGATTCGATGTATCTCTCATATACTGCACTGATCAGCTTCATGCAGTCACTGTTTGACACCCCATCTTTTAATAAACAGATGAAACTATTTCAAACAGCTAACTTCAGGTGTTTTTGAAACAATATGTAATGTTCCACAAACTCTCTGGCTAAAAGTAATAACGAAAACAATAAGAGGAGAAAAAACATGACAAAAATGAAAAGGAATGAAGTCTTCACAGCATATATACATTTACATATATACATCCACTGATTATGACAAATTAGCATCCCAAATTGCATCAGATAAAATTTCTGACAGTGAAATTCTTAACAGTTTAGAAAATAGTTTGAAAAAACAAGTTTTTGGTCACATGGCATAATTACACCGTAGCTAGCTTCTAGGGCTTTCCACCAATCAAACTTTCCTTTTCAAACTTCAAGTGCAGCAACTTGGAAATACTAAATACCAAGTTTGAGAAAAATCTGTTTTGGCATTTTTGAGAAGAAGATTTTTAAGGGTTTCCATTAAATTCAATATGGCCACCAAATCTCGTGAGCAAAAATTTCCACAAGTCAAGGTGCAACACATCAGGCCTGTACGACAAACATACTGAAGTTTCATAACTGTGTGACTTGTCATTTTCTCAAAAATTGCCTGTTCTGAGAGGCAAACCAGAGAATCTATGTACAGGAGTTAAGTTCACTGAATTTGGCTTTGTAGTTAGCAACCTTTATAATGATACATGAATCTGTTCTCAAGATAATACAGAGACCGACTGACAGACCTTCAGGCTAACAGATTGATAGATGTGCATGACTAGACAATATACCTTATGGTCAAAGTTGATTGAGGGTTTTTACACCCAAAGATTTTCTCTCATTATTCCCTGGCTACTTATACAGAGGAAGGAGAACAGAATAGCCTTCTAGTATTAGACCAATAAAACAGTCAACAGACTACAGTATAACTGGACCCTTGTTTATAGATTAGAACAATCATTTAACAAATTTGTCAATTTATAAAAGAACTCAATTTTTTCACACTCCAAGATAAGTCAATAATTTGATACATCATGTCAGTGTTAACCCTTTACTGAGCACCTACTCGTAGACTTTCTTTTTTAATATATAGCTACTGTACAGCTTCTGTTGTTCATCTAGCTAAAAGATGTTCAGTCCATGTTGGGATGAAGTGTAAGGCAACCCTGCCAAGAAACCCAAACATGTACTGATACACACAACCTCTCCAGAATTCAGACTAGGGAGAACAAGGCATTCAGAGAATACTTAGGTCACTGATAACTGACTGTTTCTCATAACCTTTCTCTTATATTGACCTGAAACAGATTTTCGGTTAATACAAAATGAAGTGCAGTTTACATAAGTACATCCTCATGTATTTGAAGTTGTTTGCTAGGGATAAGACAATGTTTTCACTCTTAATTATCAATAAAAATACACACGACAGATGGACAAAGAATTATTTACCAGCTGGTGCAAAGTCACTACCCACATTTAGGTAAGAAAAAACAAAAAACTAAATGTCAAAAATTCAAGAAGAGAACAAAAAAATGTGTGCAATTATCTTTAAAATGGACTTAATACACTAACAGCAAACTGATACCATGAAACTTAAACACATACTTTAATTACTGGTGTATTTTTCTCCTTCATACAGTGGATATTATTCACCCGATGCAGGCTTGCTTATCATACTCCCACAACTAGCACACTCCTGAAACAAAATCTAGGTGTGCTAATGACACACACAACATAATGGAGATTATGGGTAGTGTGAATATAGGTGTGCAAATCACACTCCTGGTCCTCTGCAAGAGGAGTGAAAATCTCACCTATCCAACAGCAAAAATAATGGCATGCAGATGTCACTAAAAGTGCTTATCAGAATATGTGAAAGGCTCCAGCCTCTGGGGTCCCTACACCGAACCTCACCTAATTAGCTGGGATGATAACTCAGCTGCCTCATCCAACATACTTTATGAATCTCCCTTATTAAATCATAAACATAAGGCTCAACTGCACTTAATCATTGGGCTATGGTAACAAGTTTTTCATAAAAACAAAGACAGGTTTCAGATTACTCATTTGCCTGCTGACATATCACCAGACTGCATCCCCAGCCTTTCTAGGTTCACCGCCATTGGAGGGATTATAGACTGCCCCTGGACCTTTGCATTTTGGTCTCGGAATTGTCCACCCGTGCGTAGAAAATTCCTGCAACTCCCGTGGGCTATTGTGTGTGTGGCCGAACTGAGAGGTAAGAGCCACAGTTGACACCTGTTTTGGATTTCAAACTTCGCTCAGAAAGGACTTATCTGACAAGGCGTAAAAGCGCGTAAGCTCTACCACTGGTTGCCTCTGTGGCCATGATATGACGACCAGCCCAGGCGTGAAATAGTCTCCTATGGCCCGGCCTTATACATGTACCGATGCCCCCCTAAGGCCACCATCACCCACCCCCAAACATCTACATGTATGTCAACATCTATGCATCCATCCTAATCAAATGCAGTTTGTTGTCCTGCTGCCTGTGCCTGGCTCGCTTCCTCAACTGAGTCTATCACGTTGTATTAAAGGTAACATCTGAGTACGTATCACAGCCAGTAACGCAGACAAAGATGGTGACACTTGTTCAATTGATTCTCTACTCTGGCATAATTGTTATTGTGATATGCCTGTACTGCAGTCGCGAAGACTTGGTCCAATGTCCTTTTCTATCATAGAGTCTACATGATTTAAAACTCGTTAGGGCGCACCTGTTCTTCACAACTGGCAGTGCATTGTAACCTAAAAACATAAGATATCGTTTTCGTGTCATACATACAAGAAGGTCGGCGAGTCCGACGGGCACCATCTTGTCCTCTTTTCTCTGCCACCCATCCATGTATCCATAGCCAAGGGAGGTAACCTGTACTAGCTTGGACATGCGCAGGCGACAGATCTATGCATAAGTTTCATCTTTTGATTGCATATGTTATTGCAGGCAGTTGTTTAAACTTGGGTTAAACTTTAATACAAAGCAGTCTCAGTTTAATAAGGATAAAATGGCACTCTTTGCCTGGACTAAGACCAAAATCGGGCCCGACACACCGCGAAGTGTATAAAGGAACAATCAAGTGCATTGAGGGGATAGAAGCTGAGCAAATGACGTGGAAAGAGGTGGATTTTGTTTCGCACGTTCTTAGCAGGGCCCTAGAGATATTTTCAGACTTTTATGTAGGATGATTAAAGAAAAATGACAGTTTTATTAACATTTATAGTGAAATATGAACTCCTGTCTTATTTTCGGGTCATTCATATGTGGGCCAACTACACACATATAACTACTTAGCTCAGGGCACTTTTGCAATGGTGTCCAACACTTTTTGTAGTCCAGATCATATACCATGGCACGTGTAGAACCATATGATTTTTGGACCCAAAATATTAATATTTGCACCCCCCTCCTTCTACCTACCTTGATAATAAATTATATTACTTGATTTGTATATGAGGATATGAGGCTCTCCACATCTTGGGCAGGATTTCTTTATATAGGTTTAAGCATAAGCGAAGTTAGGTTCTTTATATAGGTTTAAGCATAAGCGAAGTTAGGTTCCAGCAGATGACTGTTGATGTTATCGCCATAGTTTTCCTGTAGACACTCTAGTCTGGCGGGATAAGCTTTGCATGCTGTTAAAAAATTTCAGAATCAATGCCTTTATTTGCGGATATGCTTTAAATGTTCGGCTGATTGATGAAATCTGTCTTGGATTGCAGTGATCAAGAGCCTCATATATATATATATATATATATATATCACTTCTGTCATTTGTGCCTTTACACCATGCACTGTGAAGAGTCGATGAGTGACCACGGCTCTAGTCTCCTAGTCTAGTTTCTCTCCCAGACAGCAAGGCATGCCTTTCCATTTCTTTAGTTATATGAATCGTTCTGTAACATGTCAAAATCTGTATGAGCTGACAGTACGTTTATTTATTAATTTATTTATTTATTTTTGGTTTACACCGCATTCCGCTGAGCTTAGACCGTAAGAACATTTCACATATACATGTACGATACCAACCAGAATTATAGTGTGAAGAAACTGGGCAGCCTGAGAGTATGACTTAGTAAGCTTAGCTCTAAATAGTCAAAGTGGAGATCGCTTCAAGTTTAACCTTGACGCTTGGGAATATAATCTTTATATTAGGACAATGAAACAATAGGACAATACCAGTCACCCGTGACTGGTATATATAGCGTTCATAAGCCGCACATCAAGACTTAGACTGGGTCAGTCCATATCCGTGCTTGACCTAACCATACATATAGGACCATGGACTGACATACATACAGTTGCATCGTTAATGAAAGATTCTAAGAACATCTTTGGTGGAATAGGCCTAAGGATTGGAATTTCTTAAAATCCAACAAAATTTTCGAGAGGCTCCAAACAATGTTTGCAAACAGTCCACCTCAAACAGTGTGACAAGTGTGCTTTGTTTGAAATATGTACATCAAGCCGATTTTGATTTGTTAGGATACAGAAAATCACTCAAGTTCTCATTACAGCTACATACATGAACTATATGGGCAAGGTGACTTCACACAGGAGATCTGTCAATTTATTTATTTATTTATTTGATTGGTGTTTTATGCCGTGCTCAAGAATATTTCACTTATACGACAGCGGCCATCATTATGGTGGGAAGAAACCGGGCAGAGCCTGGGGGAAACCCAGGACCATCCGCAGGTTGCTGGCAGACCTTCCCACGCATGGCCGGAGAGAAACCAGCATGAGTTGGTCTTGAACTCACAGCAACTGCACTGGTGGGAGGCTTCGGGTCATTGTGCTGCAATAGCACGCTAACCGACTGAGCCACGGAGCCCCCCCCCTCCCCCCTCCGTCAATTTAAACTGTCATATAATTAAAATGTAGTTTTATGTGCCATGCAAGATATATCTGTCATTCTTTTTTGCTTAGCCAACCACAATAATGCTGTAATGTGGTCAATATAACTTGTGATTTGAAATGCTGAAAAAATCTGAATCTCCGCAAGCGTATACATAGTGCCTAAACACACTGATAATATGCTTGAACATACTAATGCTTTCCATGAACATATGCTGATTAAGGTTTTCTTTTGAATGGGTTGGCGTTTGGTAACTAATTTTCCTCCAATATATTCACAATGTTAGAGAAATTAAGCCTGGAACAGCGGAGCTAAGCCGTGGTAGTGAGACATTGCATGATAGTGTTCACAAAATGCCCCCCAAACCTTTCCCAATGCAATTGCAGACGTCTGCTTTGTTGGAATCTTTCAGTTTCTTTTGTTGCACTACAGGTACAACATACCGGTGAGTAGACAACACAGTGACCTCTGCAGCCATGGATACCGTATGAAACACGCGCCTCGGTGCCCTCTCGCCCCCTCCACCCTTTATTCCCAAAATTCAATTCTTACAGGGAAGACCAAATTCACTTGCTGTTTTCGGAAAGAAGTTTTGCGCGTGTAAGTCTTCTTAGTCCTACTTGTGAGGAAGTTTAATTTCTGTGACATGCAGTTCATTAAACTTTAGAAATCGAAATCGGCAAAACTCAGCATTTCGCCCAATGTTATTTATCCGCTCCAGTTCGTGATTAAGCACCCGGATACTCGAAGCTTCAAATAGGCCATAGCGAACGAGGTTAATAGCTGTTCATGTGCCGGAGGACAGAGCCTAGCAACGATAGGTATATCATCATGCAACACAAGAACACAGTTAAAAGCCTTCTGCCATCAATTTGGTAGTTGCAAACAAATATAGATTGTACAATGTTATTCTAACAAGTTATATTCACAACAACTTTAATTTATTTAAAAAGAAAAAAAAAACAGAAATAGTTGTTATCTACATAACCTCATGTTATCCAATATCTCAATATACGTTTATAAGATCCTTCATTCAGCATACAAAACCTGAAGCGTTACAAACAAAAGTTTTATTCGTGTGTTGTCAATAAAAATATCGTTCATCTTTTCAACTGTCGTCTTCGCCAAGTTAAGGAGTTGTCTCCCTTACCATGAGGAGGCAGTGGGCGGGCTTGTGAACAGGTTGTTGTTATAGGTGAACATTTTTAGTATGTTGTTCCGTGCCCGCCTACTCACACCTCGTGTTGGTACCATCATCACGTCGTGACTGCCTGCATCTCGCTGTGTTCTGTGTTATTTCAGTCATTTCCGCAGAGTCCGCTTGAGACTGTACACGGTTGTGTTCCTTTACTTCTACATTTTGTCAAGATGATGTGCGGAGGTGCAAGTGAGATGAAGGCGGCGACGGACGACATCAAAGCCTTAGCCGAAAAGGTAAGTGCGAGGAAGACATCGGACATGGCTTCATACGAATTCTCAGGCATAGACGTAGGAAAGATGGGGGGCATGAGGGGAACCCTCCACATTTTGAAGCCTCCATGGCTCAGTTGGTTAGCTTGCTAGCGCAGCGTGATGTCCCAGAAAGCTCCCAGCAATGCGGTCGCTGTGAGTTCAAGTCCAGTTCATGCTGGCTTTCTTTGTGGCGCACTTGGGATGGTCTGCCAGCAACCTGCGGATGGTAATGGGTTTTTCTCTGCCGTTGTATATTAGTGAAATATTCTTGAGTATGGCATAAAACACCAATCAAATAAATAAATAAAATAAAATAATTTTAATAAAGATTGTCCAACATGAGTCTCCGACTACATAAAGGCCAGAGCTTCCCAAATCAGCTCCCCAAATCAGTTTGTTCTGATAGTCGAACATTCTTTTTGCCCCCCCCCCCCCACTTTTTGGAAACCTCCTACGCCTATGCTATTCATAATGACATTCTATTGGTAGTTTGCTTGAAACATGAGTACTGCCATGTTAAAAGATAAACTAGGTAGGTAAATATCAGAAATTGTTTAATAATCGTCACCATTTAATTTAATTGAACTATCCTATAAACCTTTCTGAACGGTGTTTGAAATCCAAAACAGGCATCAGCTGTGGCTCTCACCTCTGAGCTCAGGGGGGTTATTTCCCTCTTTTTGCTATTGGACTCTGCGTTCTGTGCATGCTCAAAGAAAGTACCACAACTTCCGCAGGCTAAAGTCAGGCCAGTGTCCCTCCCAGCCATTTTAAAGACATATAGCACAAGCTATTCTAGTTCCCTCTGCTGTATCTGTAGAATGTGAGCAAGTGTTTGGGTGAACAGGAAGAATAAACACAAGCATTAATGGGAGAGAGTTTGTTAAAAGATTCTAAAAGTAGACCTACATGTATGTAAGTTGGGTTCATCCAACAGGTAAAAGGCTTACAGCAAAACAAGGACTATATCCCAAACTTTTCCTTTTTTGACCCTTAACTTGGCTTGATGTCATCATTTTCCAGTAAGATGGAGCAAATTTGATAGAAGCCTCTAATTTGTCCTGTTGTAGTCAGTCTAATTCTCTAGCTTTCAAGGATTACTATGTGCAATATGCATGGTGTTTGATCTAATCAGGTCTGAATTTCATACATATGCAGGTGTGTTGGAATTCTCCATAGTAAATTACATGAAATTCTTGTAATGAGCTTTGTATTCATTTAAAGTGTTTTTCAGATTTTGTCACAAATTCTTTAATTATCCGATGTCGCATATATCATGTATATAGGCCTAGGATAGCTCAGTTTCATTAAAATCACATTGTGACGCTGCTACGCTAAGATGATCTGACTTGGTGCCAATGCTAAATGTTTTCTGGGGGTTTATTCAATTAGCCAGTCAATAAATGGTACAGACAAAGATCCCACATTTACATTTCTTGGTTATCTTTTCATCACTGAATATATTGCTCTGGAGTAGTTTGTTCATCAAGACGACACCCACTTCTCTTTAAATAACAAATCAGTATGTTCAGTCTTGATATTATAAATGAGCTCACAATTAGGGGCCCTATGCTTAATTAGCATTACTTCATGCACTCTATCAAACAGGGATAGTCCCCGGAAATGGCATGGATATACATGCATGCTTCTCGCTAAGGGAGATAACCTACTTTCTGGAAAGGTCTTTATCATGCTGTATACCGCAATTTCATTTTGTACAGGGACATCACTTTGTTGTGGTAGCGACGTAACTCAAATAACTTTTTGAGACATGGATCATTGCCTAAACATTACAGAAGTAAAGGGCCAACCTGTGGTACCATTCATTGAAATGCCTGTATTCAATAAATACAATATGCCTCCTTTAAAGTGCAAGACTGCACTTTTTCTAAGTTAAGCTTGCCAAAAAGCTTGCACAATTTTATGTTGATTTAAGTAAAGTATTTTTTCTAACAGCTGCTGCAATAGGGGAAACTGACATTTGACCCTGCTACAAGTGGTACACTGTTATCACCTAAGACTGTAGTAAGCTGCTGGGGTTGTGTTTGTAACTTCAGCAAGTTCGTCATTTTATCACATGAAATAATTAAGAAACTTATTCCCGCCAAAACACAATGGTCTGTAAGTTCTTTTCAGTGTTCACCCATGTACTTGTTATGATAAAACATACATCATTAAAAAAGTGTCCTGTCCCAATGTTATCACATATGACAATGACAGACAACTCCAGCACAGACAAGCATGGGTGCCTTCAGATCCCCAGTCAGCAGCACAATACTCCACACTTCAAACAAAAAATTCAGCAACAAATTCATAGAACGTCTAACAGAATTTTACATTCAAGAGAGAATTTTATAACCTTTTTAATGAACAGTATCTCAGTCCTGAGCTGTCTTCTACTTTAAAGGTAGAGTTATTCACGATATAACATTTCCCACATCTGAAACCCGCCATGCTGTCATATAGTCACATTTTGAACTGGACTGGAGCTGGAGCTGAGTCTCCATCTTTCACTGTATATCTCTCTGTCTACCAGCATATAAAGAAAGGAGAGCAGCAGTTTTTTATCTATCTCTACCGAAACACCTGCACCATTATCGTATCACTCATGTTTGCTTTTGAAATAGATAAATACACACATGTACTTAAATAAGGATCCTGGGTGGCCAAGAGAGTTAGTGTGCCAGCATAGCGTAATATCCCATGAGCCTCACATCAATGCAGTGGCTGTAGCTCATGCTGGCTTCCTCTCCAGTCGCACATGTTCGTGGGAAGGTCTGCCAGCAACCTGCAACCCAGGGTGGTCCTGGGTTTCCCCGTCTCTACCTCGATTTCTCCAACCATAATGCTGTCTGCTATTGTGTAAGTGAAAGATTCTTGAGTTCGGCATATAATACTAATGAAATATATAAATAAACATTCATAAATATGGACATACTTTATACATGTATACATACACAGGTCCCAGTTGCATAAAATGGAACCTGATGGCATAACATTAATTTTTCACTTTTCAGGTTCGACCAAAGGCAGTTGAAAAATCTGGAGGAAGAAATTTTAGTGAATTTACAGCAACACATTACAGATCCCAGGTTGTTGCAGGCACCAACTTCTTCATAAAGGTATGCTTCATATACCAGTATATATTTTGGCTGATTTGAATTGGTTTCATTTCAATTACATAGGTCTGCATGATGTCAATGTCGTCCATGGTAAGCACTGCTTTACCAGAGTACTTTGTATGGCTGACCTGCTGTCACAGCTATGATCCTGGCATATATACTGCTATTCAAATGCACAGAATTATAATCCCAAACATATACAAAACTAAACATACCACATATTGCGTAGAGTTTGGCTGAAATCTCACAGACTGTATCACATAATTCCTTGCAACTAGTTGTTATCATTGCTAATTGATCACAGCTGGGTACCAGTGTTGATAAAAGCAATCAAGATTTAGCAGTTACTATCCAGTACTATGAAAGCCCAGTGCATTATTTGTCATAGCCTCCCTCCAAACGTTAAGTTTCGGTAACCTGTATCATTACATCCTCATGCATCGTCTCTGACAGAGCCTCAAGGTTTCCAATTCATGGGGTCATGATCAGAAGCCATACTGAGGTGCTAAGGGTGGACTTTTTGGACCATGTGGAAGCACACTGATCTCTCAGATTCTACTTATCTGCTAAACAAATATAGCAATCAAAGGATGTTTTACGATGAAGACCATATATGGAATCAGCAGGAATTTGCCTTTAAGATGATGTGTAATTTCCAAAAATGTGGTCTGTCCTTTTAAATGATGTCCATGTGGTACTTTGTTTTCTGTTGCAGGTGTGCCTGGGAGGTGACAATTTTGCTCACCTGCGGGTGTTCCGCCCTCTGCCTGGGGCCGAGGAGGAGGAAGAGCTTGTGGATATTCAGTTCGACAAAAAACAAGAAGATCTGATAGAGTATTTCTGAATTGGGGGCTCAATGAATCAAAACTCAAAGCTAAAAGCACTTGGCTTCTGTAAAAAACTGCCAGATTCATTACCCATCTTGTACATGCATGAAAGCTCTTTTGAATTCATGTACTTGGAATCCATATGAGTACAAATAGAGCCTGAGCCTGTCATGGTAGTGGTGTTGTTAAATTTTTGAGAGAATGTTCTGCATTCAGTCAAAGCCAAGGTAATCTTGATAACTAGTTCTCAATTTTAATCAATATCAGAGCATTTTAATGTGTTTGTGTAGTAGTTAGAAATATGAAAAGTTAAATACAAATTTCTTGAAATTTTATAGTAAGTCAGGTGGCATTCAAATACATGTATTTTACATTGAATTCTGTGAACTCCAGTGTCATAATATAATTTAGTTGTTACATTGTGACAAATGTTCATCTTATAAAATCATACAAATATATGGTTCAGAATTCTTAATTAAAGAGTAAAACATATCTTCGTAAAGATTTACTTTGAATGTAAAATATGAACAAGGTCATCATATGCATTGTCTCGTTACAATTTCTCCTGTGATAAGACAGATTCTATTTTTGTACAAAATGTTGTCATCAATAAATTAGGTATTGTCTTATGAATATCTACCATAGTCTCTCATTAACAGTGAAAATTCAGGAGTACCTTTCATTTATCATCATACACCTTGGCATCTTTCAGTATTTTGATTTTGAATATACATATGATTAGTGTTCATTCCTCTGGAATCTATTTTATGGGCAAAGCAACAGTGTTTTGATATTGATTTGTCAGTGTAAGGATAAAAAAAAGATTATTTGAGAATCACGTGTATCTTGTGCAGATGGATTAAGATGGCACGTGTACATGATGTGTACATGACACACCACATGTACATGGCATACCATGCGCACGACATACCATGTGTACATAACACACCTTGTGTACATGACATACCATGTGTACATTACACTCTGGTGTCACAGTATGGCTGCATTATTGTCAAAGTAGAAGGAAGT
This sequence comes from Acanthopleura granulata, assembly GCA_016165875.1. Classification (NCBI taxonomy): domain Eukaryota; kingdom Metazoa; phylum Mollusca; class Polyplacophora; order Chitonida; family Chitonidae; genus Acanthopleura; species Acanthopleura granulata. The sequence goes on along the minus strand of JABBOT010000023.1, from coordinate 725,825 downwards.
CATACTCATTCATTCATTATAATCATATCAGCTTTCCCTGGGAATAAAGATTCCTGTACAGAAGTGATAAATTCTGGCTTAAATTTGTCTGAAGACTTAGACTGCATTAAATTTATAAATGTCGTCGGAGCTCTTAGGGTTCTTCAGGTTGTCTAAAATGAAGTCTGCCTTCAGCGAATATAGTGTATGCTCCCTATTGTACATATTGTACATTGTAATGATGACTTGTACATATGGAGACAAGTCACATGACAACTTCCACATGAGGAAACTTACAACTCATGTGAAGACTTTTATATAGTGACAAGTCACATGAAGACTGGTAGCCTACGTATGGAGACAGACCAGTCACGTGACAACTTCTACACGTGGAGACTGACAACTCGCATGACTGGTCCATATGGAGTCTGTTCACATGAAGGCAAGTACATATGAAGTGTGGTGGCAGTACAATGTGACAGGAGGTGTTGATAGAATAATTTGACTACAAGAGCTGTGAGGATAATTTGACTTACTGAGTTGTTAGAATTATGTCACTTGTTAAGGTTTGAGAATAATTAGATTAGGTAAGGCAGGGATAGTTTGACAGCTGGCATTATGTGATTGGGTAAGGTGTAAGGATAATGTGACTGTCAACATTAGACGATTGGGTAAGGTGTAAGGATAATGTGACTGTCAACATTAGACTGTATAAGGGATGAAAATGGTTGGCCAAGGTGTGGGGATATGTCTGGTAAGGTGTGTGATTGAATAAGGTGTATTAAGGGTGTGACTGGGTCAGGTGCAAGGATGATATGACTGAGTAAGGGGTAAGCATATGGTTACGGGGGAAATCGGTACGATCAGTGACTGGATGAGGTGTGTGGATAATGTTACTGGGTAAGGGGTAAGGATATGGTTAGGTGGGAAATCAGTATCATCAGTGACAGGGCGAGGTGTAAGGATATGGTTAAGTGGGAAATCAGTATCATCAGTGTGAGGTGTAAGGATAATGTGACTGGGTGAGGTGTGAGCTTGATGAGCTCTAGGGATATGTGGCCGGGTAAAGTGTCCGGATAATGAGTGATTTGGTTAGTTACTATTTTAATAAACATCGACTTGCAACTCTTTGTCAATGGAGACCTTCCATTACTAATTAATCATTACGAACTCAATAAGATAGAATATTGGCTTTATTAAGTCTTGGGAATACAGAGATGTGAATAGGCAGTAGTTGTGGTGTGCTATAAAGCTCTACAACAAGTGTCTGAAGTAAATAGCTGCTATTTGCCAGGCACGCTGCTGACGCAGCACAAGTGAAGACTGCCACCTCGCTGACCTGGAACTCTGCAAGAAGAATGAATCTGTGAGAGCCCCATAATACAACATGATAGAGCAATACAGCAACAAGCCCAGAGTTACAATGATGAGCAAACTGGATCCTCCTGCTTTGCACTGCAGCCCCTGGTTAAGTGAACTGAACATGCTGAACTATTACAAGATGTCCAGATTTGGACCAACCAACCACCTTCTATAGGTCACTGCCTAAAGGGGACTGAACAAAACCAGATCCTGCTCAAAACATTTTTTTCAAAAAGGCTATATATGGTACAATAAGACCATGCAATAAAAGGCAAAGCCAAAGCTTAAATGAAACACTTAAAGTGCAACTCCAGTGCCAATATAAACTGGGTAGAGATATTAAAATGATATGAAGGGAATCCTAAGAAACAGATTTATGATGAATAAGATGATTCCTCAAATAAAGTCTGTAACATTTTTCTGGTGTGATGTCATAATATTCCATATGTGACGTTCAATCAGTCAGCAGTCACACTGGGCATAGCATTTCTGCTGGGATGATGTCAAGAGACCTTGTAAGTACAGTGTCATTTTTGGATATATATCAATGACTGGTGACGGCATATGCTCATGCATGACATCACACCAGGCAAAGTGGAAAGGCCCAAAAAAAACTGAGTTTCCGTATTCTCCGAAGAAATGTACAAGACCAGTCTTAACAGACTCCTATTTTATTACAACTCGTGACAGCAATTCAGCTTATCTCAATCTTCATCATTTTACCTTTATACCTTTAAGAGACTGAGGTTTAGACACCAAAGCAGCCCTTTCAAAGAAAAATATATACACATAACACTACCTTAGAACACTATGAACAACTCACTTCACTTTACATGTACCATCAAGGTAGTGTTCTACATGTTAAATGAATTTTCTGGACAGGAAAAAGAATATCAGTCATAAAACTTCAAAACAAAACCTATCACAAATTACCTATTACCTACGTAACTTGTCTAGCACTTTATTATGAATTAAATATAAGTTTAGAGTCTAAAGACAGGTAAAATCTGATGGTAAAAATACACATTTGTATAAGACATGAATTTCAAGGAATTGATAAAAATGGACAGACAAAAAGATTAAATATAAGCACCAAGATCTGACCTTATTAGGAAATGTGTCCACTAACGCATAGGCAGTATATATACCTGTATACATATACGTACAAAGATATGTAAAAGCATGCATGTAAAAATTTATGTAAAGATACCACTTCAAACAGGTTCTAATGAGACGAGCTCAATCATTTAATTTACAAAATCAACTGATATATTAATAGTCTAATTGTAAAATACGATCACTGCCACGAGCACCAAGTACACGTACGTACCATATTCAGCTGCATGCATGTATAGTGACAGTAATATTCTTGCTGTGCCATAAAATTTAGAAAAAAAAATTCAATCCTCCGATTGATTTATTAGTATTATCTTTTTTTTCCGTTACCGAGTTGTGTCATACGTACCATGCAGAAAAAAGTCTCATTACTTTAATAAGAAATTAACAACTTTGTAATGCGTGACACAAAAACAACTTGTTACCATACTGTTACATCCACGGATTTGGTAAGACTTTCCATAATTTTGTCAGATTTGTGCATTCTGTTGGTGTCCTGTCTAGGCATTTTTACACTGCCACACTTTCACTTTCAGTTTCCTGAAGCTTTCTGCTTTAGAGCAATGGCTGCTGTTAGTGCTGCACCCTTTCCACTGCCCTCTTTACACAAGGTTAGCTTGACCTGAAACAGGACACAGAAAACAGAGTGTTGTAGTCATCATCCCTCACCGAGATGTTTGCTTGACAAGGCACAAGAGTTGAGGTTTGCTAAATTGACCCAGCCCACAATGACTGACCAATCAAAAGCCACTCCACAAAATAATCCTTAGCCTATCAGGAAACACAATACAAAATATCTCAACTCAGGTCAACCATGCAGTCCAACCAACCGTTCATAACACAGTTCTCCAGACTAGAAGATTTACTGAAGGTGAAATGTGGTCAGTGGTCACTTGTTGGAAGAGGAAGAGAGCCAAGGCACTGGTTTGTTTTAAAAGTTTATGCCAACGTATAAAAGCATCAACCTCAGATTTCCAGCTAATGTTGTTTAAATCTGAAGCCAATTGTTTATTTAAGTACATCAAGGCTTAAGCCATGTTTTAACATTATCAAAATTTAAGTCTGACTCATGTATTTGAGTGGAGTTCACTTCCACTCTCACAATGGAACTGAATGTTCTGGATTCCACTCCTTTCACGGCTCTAGGGGCCTTGGTGGAAATGTGGATTAAGGTACTCTTGTGTCATCTTTCAAGATGTTTTAGGAGCCCACAGTTTCCACTAACACTGTAAATTGTCAACCCATTAAACTGGCTTGTCTATTTATCTATTTATTTATTTGGTGTTTTACGCTGTACTCGAGAGCATTTCATTTTTATGACGATGATCAGCATTATCATGGGAGGAAACCGGGCAACCGAGCCCTGGGAAGCTCAGGGCCATCCCCAGTTTGCTGGTGGACCTTCCCACTCACGACCGGTGAGGAAGTCAGAGTGAGCTGGGCTAGAACACAGAAATCGCATTGGTGAGAGGCACTTGGGCCATTATGCTGTGCTAGGCCACTACCCCCCACCCCCAGCTACTTAGGACCTCTGGCTCCTAGAAGTGAAAAATAATTTTATATGCCATAACACAACAAGAAACTTAATGAAATATTTATTTCATCAGTGCTTCATATTTTAGTCATAACAATTGACTTATCAGTCAGGCATTGGTGTTAAGCAGGACAAACCAGTCAGAGCCTGGAGGAAACTACAGCACATTGCCAAGTGCCTGGCAATCCTCCTGACATACAGTCACACCCCTCTCCTCCATTTATCCTTGACAAATAACAGGTTTAAGAGATGATGGCAGCCGGTACTTTATTCTACCTACCTTAGTTTGAGGCACCAGTTCAGCCAGCCTGTCAAGGATCAGGCAGTGCAAGTTGGGGTGATGTTCATAGACAGAGCCATCAACAGCTATTGTTACTTCTGTTCTGTTTATATGATTTAACAATACAGCCAGATCTGCAAGAGAAAACAGTCAAAAACTCTATATTTTTCATAGTTATTAGTCAAGGTAGGTATTTTTGCTTGATTTGAGCAGACACCTTCCCATCCCATAATAGATGCCTTTCCATCCCATAGCAGACGCCTATACAATCCATAGCAGATGCCTATATAACCCATAGCAGACGCCTATGTAACCCATAGCGGACGCCTTTCCATGCCATAGAACATGCCATTCCATCCTACAGCACATGCCATTCCATCCCATAGCAGACGCCTATATAACCCATAGCAGATGCCTATATAACCCATAGCAGATGCCTATATAACCCATAGCAGACGCCTATGTAACCCATAGCGGACGCCTTTCCATGCCATAGAACATGCCATTCCATCCTACAGCACATGCCATTCCATCCTACAGCACATGCCTTTCCATCCCATAGCAGACGCCTATATAACCCATAGCAGATGCCTATATAACCCATAGCAGACACCTATATAACCCATAGCAGATGCCTATATAACCCATAGCAGATGCCTATATAACCCATAGCAGATGCCTCTATAACCCATAGCAGACGCCTATGTAACCCATAGCGGACGCCTTTCCATGCCATAGAACATGCCATTCCATCCTACAGCACATGCCATTCCATCCTACAGCACATGCCTTTCCATCCCATAGCAGACGCCTATATAACCCATAGCAGATGCCTATATAACCCATAGCTGACGCCTATGTAACCCATAGCGGACGCCTTTCCATGCCATAGAACATGCCATTCCATCGTACAGCACATGCCATTCCATCCTACAGCACATGCCTTTCCATCCCATAGCAGATGCCTATATAACCCATAGCAGATGCCTATATAACCCATAGCAGACGCCTATGTAACCCATAGCGGACGCCTTTCCATGCCATAGAACATGCCATTCCATCCTACAGCACATGCCATTCCATCCCACAGCACATGCCTTTCCATCCCATAGCACACGCCTTTCCTTCACAGTATGATGTTTGCAGGTTGCCAGCAAATCTTCCTATGCATAAACCGAAGAGAAAGCCAGTACGAGCTGCAGTTCAACTCACAGCGACCACACTGAGGGGAAGCTCCTGAGTCAGAAAGTCAACCACTCGAGGACCCTCAGTTGAGTTTACAAGGACAGTGTGTTACATGTACTTACTGCCAGCCACCAGATGAGCTGCTCGAGCAGACACCACTGCACACACCTCTCTCACCACGGCAACATCGTTCTCTGTCACCTGGGTAACCCCTAACTTCTCCAGCACACCACAGGTATGACTCGTGTCATCGTCCCAATCTCTGTATACAACACAATAAGACACACTTTTAACGTGTTCTCAAAGAGATTCGCTGCTCTGAAATAGTTAAAACCTGGAAATCTTGATGGAATTAAGCTGATCTACCTATACACCAGGCTGGAAAGAATAATTCAGACTGATAAAACCTAGATGCTTTTGATGAAACTAAAACAAATGTCTGCCAACAACTCACTATGCCACATCACCCCCCTCACTGTACCCATACAACCCTATACACACCCCTCCTGCAAACTCAACAACCGTACGAAAGTCTAACAATAAGGCGGGATTCAGAAGACAGTAGTGCAAAGTCACAAATAAATACAATGATTCCAACGTAACAGCATTAAGGAGAGTGTGATAAATACACCTTATCCAAGAGTCTACTCAATTCAACAAATCTGATTAGTGTGAGCATAACACCATTAACTTGAAATTAATTACTGAAGAAGTTTTCCAATGTAGATCAAACACTTATCAGCAGAATAAATACCAAATGACCTATATCCACCCATTTGGTGTGATGGTGTTTTGCTGTGTTAGCTATTTTCCAAAATAAAGTGTACCTGATCAAGAATAAAGATTGATGGATCAATAGGAAGAAAAACACCGCATACCACACGCAAGAGTTTCAGCTTTACAAAACATCCCACTCAAACATTTCAGTTTTCAAATGGCTCAAGTTTCTTTGAATTTGACTGTGTGTCAGGGCAAACTTCGATGACAAATGCAGCATTGCATGGGTATCAGCTATACCTGGCTGAAGACATCAAGAAATGAACCCAACACAGCAGGGATTTCTCATTTGAAACAGATTTCTTTCTGCTGATTTTCTTACTAAGTCTGGCCTTTCTACTGGGTAAGGAAAAATTATGCAACGAAATATTCTCATTCTCAGGCAATGGTAACTCACCCTGACAAACACCTGCAGCCACATGCTCAGTACTTAAGCACAGTGACACAGGTATCTGTTCTTAGTTCCACAGAAGTGTAACTATCCAGTGTCAAGTGTCTGTTCATCCTAAGAAACTCCATTAACAATTAGAGCTGATATATGATAGGCCAAAGTATCATGCGATGCTTTAAAGGCTAGTGACTGGCCTAGTCCTTCGGAATGTCTACAAGTTACATGGCTACTTAGAGTGAATTGCCTGTCAATGTCTTTTCCCCAGTGCTGAATTCCTTTTTCTCGGCTTTTAAAACTTTACTGACTTTTTAAAAAGAAGTTTTTATGATACCTGTGGCTTACTTCTTTATCTCTGAGTACAATATATATATAATGGTTTAAATTCGGTCCAGTAGTTCAGGAGATGTGTTATATGTACAAACCAGCAATTCCCTATGAACATGGTTAATACATGATCAAACAGAGGGTAAAGATACAGGTACCAAAATCTAGTTAACAAGAGGGCTTGACATCAAATTTCATAGAATTTGGTCCAACAGTTCAAAAGATATCTTGCAGACAAGCTCACGTACAGGTACCAGATGTCTCAGGCCGCACAATGCAAACACAGTACATGTACCTGTAAGTCCCTTACATATCTGAATGATGTCAAGAGAAAACCACCAGCCTTAGGCAACTAACTAACAAACTTGCCCATGTTTGGATTCCAGCTTTCAACCATTAAGTGAGCTTGGTCTGTAAATGTAATGCCTTATTGGCAGAGAGCATGTGGTGTCCAGAGAGCTTGATATACCCAGTAAGCAGCCCTACAGGTAGTGTATGACATATTTTAAAAGAATGAATCAGAACTTTAGTACTGTCAGAAAGGTTAACCAGCTGACATGAAATAAGCAAATGCACAGCCATGCAAAACGGTTAAAATATAATTTATACAAATCCTAATAATTGTATCCACCCACCTCAATTTTTTTTGAATTGACATACACAAGTTTTGAAGTGGACCCAGATTTGTAAATTACACTTATTATGCTATTTCACTGAGCAACTTGTGATGAACATGCACCTTTGAAACTTGAATTTTTGAAGAACAGATAAGATTACTGTTTTTCCTATTGATGATGGAAAAGTCATTTAAAACTGTCTGGCAATTAAAATTTCATCATTAAAATTTAAATAGAAATCACATATATTGTTCTTCCAATGATTCCCCTTGCCAAGTTAATAGCCAGTGTCAAAAGATAGGATTTCAACAATTTGATTGATCAATACGCAGAGTGACTTATAGAGCTGCTTGTCTCAGCTAAAAACTTTAGGGCCTTCACCTTTCTTCTCACATCCAAATCCATGTCATCATTTTACCTCTCAACATTGGCCACTTCCTCGGTTGGAAAGATTTTTGGTTGGTAGAGTCTTTCTGGAGCCTTTCCATCAAAGAGCAAGCCATGATCTGTGAGATGAATGAGGATGTGACGAACAACTTCTCCCAGGTAAAACCCTGATATCATCTTTTCAAACCTGAAAACAGACAAGTTTATTTATTAATTTACTTGATTGGTGTTTTACGCCCTACTCAGGAATATTTCATTTATACAATGGCAGCCAGCATTATGGTGGGAGGAAACCGGGCAGAGCCGAGTGGAAACCCATTGCCATCTGCAGGCTGCTGGCAGACCTTCCCCCGTATGGCCGGAGAGGAAGCCAGCATGAGCTGGGCTTGAACTCACACTGATCGCATTGGTGGGCAGTTACTACTCAGACATCTGGCAGTTTGATGCGTTGTAATAAAAGAAAACTATTGTAAACTGTATGATGAAAACCATGTGTAAACTGACACAAAACTTTACAGGCAGAAAAATATTGTTTACTTTTTAATTGGGCTATACATGTTATACTTTTTGGTGGCAGTAAAATGATAGGTCTTACGTGAAACTGTTGGGATGATTGGATTCTCCATCCACTAGTCTGTCCACCTCAGTTTTGATGTAGTCCAGGCCGCCATTGTCACCAAAGCTACCCCACTGTATATCAATGATAACCTAGAGAACAACAACATCACACACAGTCGGGGTAATTTTGTTAAGTAATTAACCCACCTATGTGTACTATTTTTCTTAATCTTTTTTTCTTTAATTGAAGTTTGACAGCACAGGCATCTTTTCTTTATATAACGGCAGATTTGTAAATGAAGGAAAAGGTGAGAGCACTTTAAGAAAAGCTCACAGCTTGTGCACTCCATGTACCTCACTAACATTTGGACAAATTACTTGAGATTAGAAGGAACATTAGAAACCAATACTACAGCAGAAAGCAATCTCTTTTTCTTATCTACCATTTTTATCTCGTGCGAAAGAAAGAAAGTTTTATACCCAAACTTCAATTAATAAGAACTTGGAAGATAATGCAAAAAAGCTGCTACTTTATAAAGTTTCCATTAACTTTCATTGTTTGTTGAGATAAGTGTGATTAAAAGCAATGACAAAAACGATAGCTCTATACAATCAAAGAAACAAATTCACTGATGTGACTAACAACTTTCTTGATGTATGTGTTAGAAATAGCAGTCAAATACCTCCTTTGCATTTTCAACATCCACTTTCTCTACATACTTGATCTGTTCCACAAAACTTGCATTACAGCCTGTCCCTGAAGACAACACAAGAGCACAAACTAGACTTTAGTTTTCCCTTATTAGGAACATGTTCCTCTTATATAAGTCTTATACAAAACTTTTGCATCTTGTTTGTATTCAACTACAAAATACAGATGCAATTGTATTGTTTGTTCACCAATAATTTCAACATTAATAGCTCTTGAAATACTTTCACTTAAGACAAAATTAAAAAAAAAGCTGTGAAAAAGGAAGGAAAGTAAATTAAGGTTTAAAAGGTTTAAACATTTGTCTCTTCTGATCATTTCCAGCCATCATTTGTGTATTTTGAATTGTGCATTTATTTGGGAATAGAGAAGAGCTCCGCCGATTATAGAACACTTGTCAACTTCTGGTGAGTAGTTAACTTCTTGTCTCTCAATCACTAGCACTCATAATATGAGCGCTCACAACATGAGTCGTTCATAAACACCTTAATGTCCTCTTTCCATAAAACTAACACCTATCACATAAGTGAGAAATTCCTGAGTATGCATGGCCTTAAATAACAAGCAATTAGAACAAATAAACAAATGTATAACTGTGGCCAGTTTTATGGATGAGATGGCCTATAGTAACCACCCACTTTTGGCAAGTTTCTGGCAAGCGTTCCCTGCGTGACTTATGTCATGTTAGTCGACGGCAAGTCATCTTGGAAGAACTTCATTTAAGATCACACAAGTGAGCACCGGCAATTATTTCTTGCCATTAAGCAGCTATAAATCACACGTCTACAATCTGCACCCTCCAGATTCTGTACACTGATAAAGCTGTCAACCTTGCTTGACTGTAATTACCTTACTGTACACTTGACCATGAGACAAACTAGTACATGTATATACATACCTATGATTAGTCCCACTCTACAGTTTGGGTCATCTCCATTGCCAGCTATCAGGGTGGCTGTAGTGTCACACAACAGCGCCTCCACACTAACACACAAATCCTGCAGTGAGGAAAGGGAAAAGAGAAATGGCGTGACACTGAACCAGGATCAAAACAGGGAGCCTCCCTGACACAATGACTGGAGCTTCTCACCAACTAGGTAGCTGTCAGTTTAAGTCCAGATCCTGCTGGCTTCCTCTCCGGCCTTGCATGGTAAGAAGTGCCAGCAACTTGCGGATGGTTGTGGGATAGCCTTGGGCTCTGGGCTCTGCCCGATTTCTTTCCACCATAATGCTGACCACCGTCATACAAGTGAAATATTCTTGAACCTGGCACAAAACATCAATCATATAAAAAAATTAAAAAAAAAAAAAATACACCAGAGGGACGTACTGGGGTCCTGTATTTAGAGTGTACCAAGGTTTGGTCAACAACATCAGCAACAGCAACAACAACTACAACAACAACAACAGCAACAACAACCACAACAACAAGATTAACAACAACAAGTACAACAACAACAACACGGTGTTCTCAATATTGACTTGTTGACACTACTTAGCAAGGAGAAACACAATCAACCAAATTATTTTCATTGATGAGTAGGCCTACTGCCAACAACACTGGATGAAATAAAATTCAACTCGCTTTGCTTTCTTAGTCTGGCCAAACTGAAATGTAGATGGTACACAAGAGATTCAGATCCTCTACATACCTTAATTCTTCAACCTTTTCAACCACCCCTGGAAGCAATATTTCAGTATCTTCTTGGATAACTGTGGGGTCTAGAGAAATAATTCTCAAAGTTTTATGGAGTTTATACCTGTGGTGACACAAATAAATCATTTCTGACTTCATTTCTACAATACCTGTGTTCATATACCATCTATTAAAAACTGCTTTAGTGATTGAAAAGGTTGAAGATTTACAGTAAGCCCATCAAGTGACACAGCACAGTGACTAACAGACAATGCCATCAGACTGTGAAGTGAAGCTGTTCTTCCATTGCAATGCTGATGTGAAAAACCAATGCATCACAAATAAGAGCATCAACAATTAAATTATACATACTGAAAAACATAAGTACATATAAAACTGGTGATGTCAGCTGGTGTGGATGGTGGAGATGAGATGGACGGTGGAGATGAGCTGGATGCTGGAGATGAGGCGGGTGACAGAGATAAGGTAGATGCAGTGCAGTTTAAGGTATGGGGATGCACTGGTATTGGATGGTACCTATAATAGAGTCTGAGGCCCTCCAATCAAAACAATGTACTTACTCCTCTGCGTTTAAGGGCATCTTCCAGAAAGCTGACAACATCCTCGCCCCTTCCATTGGGACAACGGAAACTCTTTGTCCAGGTGACAAGAACGCCAGATCGCAGATCAGTCTGCTTCATTGGAAAGGAAAACGTGAAACCTACAGGGACCAGGAATACAGTACAAAGTCAAACTTTCACATAATGCAAGGCATCTCTATTAAATAAATTTACAACAAGTGCATATCCATTATTCCCTTCGAGGATAGGCCAAAGGTCCAACAGTATGAGCAGTATCTGTCTCTTTATCAAATCATGTTGACTCAATGTGAATTTGCACACTTGCTGACATGTTATGTCTTTTCAACATAATTCTGACAATAAAGCTTGTATGCTTTGGGTTTAACATAGTATTCAACAATATTTCAGTCATATGACGAGGACAAGTCCTTAGAATGAATGTATACTGTGTTTTCTTGTGGCAGGGCCAGTTCATGCCTCTGATGTGCTGCCGCCACTGGAACATCATGCCGAAGACACAAGACATGACACCCTACCCAGTCACGTTATACTGACACTGGGCCGACCTGTCCTATTTCCTTGCTCTAACACCTCAGTGTTCAGCACTAAGTCAGGCAGCAACAAGTACCATTTTTGAAGTCTTTGGTATCACCCTACCCAGGTTTGATCCTGTCTCTCCCGACTTCGAGGTGGACGCTCTAACCACCAAGCCATCAAGGCAGTTAAAAAGAAAAACAGAGGTAGTCGTTAATCTGTAATTATTTCGCCCGTACCATGGTTGGCTGATAAGCCTTAAACAGTTCAAATATTCACCCAAAGGCAACTTTTCATCCTTGATTTTTTGTTCCTCCAGAAAGTCGCTCATCTTTTCAACCACAAAATCGTATATCTATAAAAAAAAAAAATGTGACAAATATGTGCACAGTAAGTATAAAGCATCGATCCCAGGATCAGGAAGTTGTCTTCAATTAGAGACAGACATCTTAACTTCAAAGGTGTTTAATGCTCTAAAACTGTTACTTATCATAAGAAGTTTAATTTTAATAAATGGATCTGTCTTGGAATTTCATGACAAAACTGAAAATCATCGCTTAACTTTTAAAATCAGTTCAGGAATTACTATATATGACCTAGAATTTTTTCCATACAAGCTGAATTTTAGAGGCAAAAAAATGTCATAAAATATTGCCTTTGGCCCTAAAAGTTACATTTTCCCAGCAGTATATAATCTCACCTTTCAAGCAAACCTCAAAACACATTTCCAACTTCAGTAGAACTCACGGAATCAGGAAAGTTGTGCAACTTAATCATAGACAAAATTTTAGGTCATTTAGAGTATGAAACAAGTCTGACTTGAGTTTTAATACAACTTCATGGCCTTAGGGCCAGGCATGTATTTGTTTACAATACATTGTTATGCTTGACTCAAGTACTTCTCATTTACATCAGGTTGATTTAATGATTAGTGTCTAACATCTGCTAAAAAAGTTTTCACTCATATAATGATGTCAGGTTTATTGGTGGAGAAATAAGGTTCACAGAGAGAGGGAGCATAGATACATCACGCCAGGTATCCGACAAACCTCCTTACTGGAATGCTTTAGCAGCCTTTGATTCCACCTACTCTCATGAAACATTCTCTTGACATCAAATTATAACTTTACATCATTCCACGATATCCTGACAACAGTTTGTATAACCTACCTCTCATCATATTCTCCAGGAAACAATGTGTATAACCCACTATCTTTATCAACTTCTCCTGGGAACAATGTGCATAACCTACTATTTTTATCATATTCTCATGGGAACAATGTGTATAAGCTGCACTCTCATCACATTATCATTGGAACAATGTGTATAACCTACTCTCTTTTTCACATTCTCAAGGGAACACTGTGTATAACCTGCACTCTCATCACATTATCAATGGAACAATGTGTATAACCTACTCTCTTTTTCACATTCTCAAGGGAGCACTGTGTTTAACCTGCTCTCTTTATCACATTCTCAAGGGAACACTGTGTATAGCCTACTCTCTTTATCACATTCTCTAGGGAACACTGTGTATATCCTATTCTCTTTATCACATTCTCAAGGGAACATTATGTACAACCTACTCTCTTTATTACATTATCTAGGGAACATTATGTATAACCTACTCTCTTTGTCACATTTTCAAGGGAACACTATGTATAACCTACTCTCTTTATTACATTCTCTAGGGAACACTGTGTATTACCTACTCTCTTTATCACATTCTCAAGGGAACATTATGTACAACCTACTCTCTTTATTACATTCTCTAGGGAACATTATGTATAACCTACTCTCTTTGTCACATTTTCAAGGGAACACTATGTATAACCTACTCTCTTTATTACATTCTCTAGGGAACACTGTGTATTACCTACTCTCTTTATCACATTCTCTAGACAACAGTTTGTATAACCTACTCTCTTATCACAATCTCTGGGAACAATTGATGTATATCACCTACTCCTAACAGAAATGTGCATAACCCATGCACACACCACAAAACGGCTATTTAAATCCAGTACAAAGTCTAATAATTCATTAAATCCCATTACACAAACTTGTGTAGTCTTCATTTTGATTAGCTACCAGTACAGTGCTCCTATGTGCTGGTTCATTGAGGGAGTTTGGTAACCAACTGCAATAGCAAGTAAACTAACTGCAATAGCAAAAAAATCTTGTAACCAGAGTCTAACATTCATGACATGACAATACGAGGCCTTCCAGAATTCTGGAAACAAACCAGTTATAAATCTAAAACCAACAGTCAATATACAAAGAAAAGGAACATCAGAACATAAAACAAAAGCTATTAATATCAGATAATAAAATGCTAGCCTTTTCAACATGCTGTTCCAAAAGCTCATCAGGTAGTCTGTATGAACATATCACTGGCGTCATCTTCCCCTCCTTCAGACAAGCGCGAATCAAGCGAAAATTACTGCCTCCAAGATCCAGACCCAGAAAATCACCCTTCTCTGAAAAGAAAAAAACAAGTCCTGGTCAAAATAAAGCCTTTCATGTAAGAAAAATAAGCTCTCATGTCACTGTCAAAATTGTCTACCAAATGAGCGCTGCAGTGAAAAATGACTGTCCTTCCCATTCACGTATCTGTCTCAAGTCATATGGTTCAAACCATACTGGCAGCCCAAAATAATAATAGTGCTGCTTAAGGATACTAGAACCCCTCAGAAGCAAATCTCACATTTTGCCTTGTGCAGCCCAAAACATTGATCAAATACGACCATATGTATATGTATTCTGAAAGATCAACGACTGCCCAACCTTGATATTAATCAAAATAAAGAGTTTGACAAAAAATCAGAGTTGTTTTTCAACATGCAATTTTTTTTTTGCAATTTTCAAATTTTTTTGGCCTAAATGGACAGTTTATTATTTAATCTCAAAAGAGGGTGGCCTCCGTTACTCAGTCGGTTAGCGCGCTATCACAGCACAATGACCCGAAGCCTCCCACCAATGCGGTCGATGTGAGTTCACGACCAGCTCATGCTGGCTTCCTCTCCGGCCATACGTGGGAAGGTCTGCCAGCAATCTGCGGATGGTCGTCGGTCTTCCCCGGGCTCTGCCCGGTTTCCTCCCACTATAAGGCTGGTCGCCGTCGTATAAGTGAAATATTCTTGAGTACGGCGTAAAACACCAATCTCAAAAGCAATCCCACAGACTTATAATATTCATCTTAGATTTTTCTGAGTGATCGATTACAACTGAAACTTTCAAAAATTTAAAAAGCTTTTGAAACTCTGATGTTGTTCTACTAATATCTTTAAAACTAGGACAGATATCAAAAAAGAAATTGTGTGTTTTAGCCTAAGTTATAAGATACATGCATGCCAAGTTTCACAGTACTATGTTGAAAAATAACTGAGAAATGAAAGTATTTCACCACACAACTGTCTCAAAAATAGAAAGGGAAAAAAAGACCAAAATGTCTGGGGGAGCATTATGTGTGGCATTAATTCGTCATTAATTCATTTGCAAATTACTTTTAATCAAGAACTGTTCCCCCTTCAGTTAAAATCCAGTCAACCTACGTGTACTTATGTTAAATTTTAAAATTTATTACGTTCAGAATGAGATCTGACTGCACACAGTTGATTGGTTTGGTATTGTCTTCAGGGACCTGGTGTTATCTGGCCTTTGTTTGTCTTTATAAAAACAGAAAAATACAGTGTCAATATCCAGCATATGAAACCTACAGCATAATGGTCCAAAAAAACCTTGCAGTGTCTCTGTTGACCACTTGTTATCTGACACTGTCTTTATTAAAAGACAGGGAAATTGAAGCCAATTTCTGCAGAGGTCAGAATATTGTTATCCTTCACTTGTAACCAGTATCTCTAAAGCCATTACTGTTATCTGGCCTTCGTCTCTTTTTCAAGACAGAACAATACACGGCAAGATGTTGATGTCCAACAAATGAAAGCTACAGCCTGTTGCTCACAACTTTTGTAGAGTAGAAAACACTGTCTGTTATTGTTTGCTCTCCAAAAATGTCTACAGGCTTTTTGACATCTGGCCTTGTTCTCTCTTTAGACAGAAAAAACATACGAAAATATTGCTGTCCAACACATAAAGGATAAACCGTGAAGCTCTTAACATCTGTAGAATAGACAATAATCCATGCTCAGTTTTGTGTTCTCTCTAGTGTTATCAGAACTTTTGTTTCCTCTCATAAAAGATGAAACAATACATCGCAAGATGTTAATGTCCACCACATGAAACCTACAGCTTTTGTAGAGTAGACAACCACTCTTGATTTAAACTAATCAAGGGTTGTAGTCCTCTCTCAAAAAATGTCTGAAGACTCATTGTTATCTGGCATTTGTCTTTATTTGTCTCAAATGTTGTAGAATAGACAATAATCTGTGTTTAGTTTGGCATTGCCTCTAGGGACCTAGTATTATCTGATCTTCCTTCACAAAAACGGAACAATACACTGGCAGATGTCAATGTCCAGCATCTGAAACCTACAGCCTAATGGCCTCAAGCTTTCCAGAGTACAAAAAAGCCTTGAAATGTCTCTGTGGACCAACTGATTTCTCACCTTGTCTCTTTAAAGACAGAAAAATTCAAGCCAAGCTGTCCATGCCCAAGGCATGAAACATCTGTAATGCTCTCACCTTTAGCAGAATAGACAATAACTTTTAATTGGCATATCTATAAAATCTATTGTCATCTTGCCTTTGTGTCTCTTAAAGACCAAAAACTACACACATACACAACAAGATGTTGATGTTCAACACATGAAACCTACAGCCTAATGCTCTCAGCTTTTATAGAGTAGACAAACACTGCCTGCTGTTAACTAACAGTATTATCGTTATTAGAGATTACACTTTCTCAATATAGCACAGGTTCTAGTGCTGAAATTGGCTGAGACCTATCCGGGTTTCGCACCAAGGACCTCAGAGTCAGGCACCAAATCGTCAGCAATACATGTCAACCATCTAGACCACTCGACCAACCAGCCTTCTATAAAAATAGAAGGTAGTTGACCGGTAGACTTTACAGCGAACATGCATTACCTCTCTGATGATCAGAAATGACACAGCTCTCTTAGCTGAACATATCAGATTTCAGCACTAGAACCTGTGCTATATTGAGAAAGTGTAATCTCTACTAACGATAATACTGTTACTTAAATTCACTTTTTAAACGACATCTACCAATCTGACTGCCTGCTGTTATTGTTTGCTCTCCAAAAATGTCTAAAGAGTTATTGTCATCTGGCATGTTGCTGTCTAACACATGAACTATAAAGCATAAAGCTCTCAACTTCTGTAGAATAGACAATAATCTGTGTTTAGTTTTGTGTTCTCTCTAGGGATTTAGTGTTATCTGAGCTTTGTTTTTCTTTATAAAAGACAGAGCAATACACAGCAAGATGCTGATGTCCAACACATGAAACCTACAGCCCAATACTCAACTTCTGTAGAGTAGATAAACACTTTTGATTGTAAACTAATCAAGGGTTGTTGTCTGCTCTCCAAATGTTGTTGTCCAACACATGAATGATAAACCCTAAAGCTCCTTCAACTTCTGTAGAATAGACAAAAATCCATGCTTAGTTTGGTTTTATCTCTAGGGCTTAGTGTTATCTGACCTCCCTTCTCTTTATAAAAGACAGAAAAATAGATAGCAAGATACCAATACCACATAAATAACATTCATCTTAATGCTGTCAACTCATGTAGATTACAGAAAATAACCTTTGATTACTAATGTAGTGTCTCTAAAGACTTGTTTTCTGTCTCTTGTCCTTGTAAAAAATCAGAAAGATACATGACAAGTTGTTGATATCCAACACATGAACCTACATCCTAATGGTCTCAACCTTGGTACAGTAGACAATATCCCTTGATTAGTTCAGCGTTGTTGCTAAGGACCCATTCTTATCTGGCCTTTTTCTATCTTCATAGACCAAAAAAAAAAAATAGATGGCAAGTGGTTGATGTCCATAAAACATACCTTGTAGCACTCTCAACGTTTTTAGAATACAAAAGAACCCTTGATTAGTTTGGTATTGACTTCAGGGACTTTGTGTTATCTGATCTTTGTTTACAAAAATGAAACAATACACTGCAAGATGTCAATGTCCAGCATATGAAACTTACAGCCTACAATGGTCTCAAGTTTTGTAGAGTGTGAATAAGCCAATTGTTTTCTCACACTGTCTCTCTTAAAAGACTGAAAAATTCACATCATTGTAATACATACATTGTAATGCTATCAACTTTTGTAGAATAGGCAATAACTTAAACTGGCTTATCTATACAGACCTACTGTTATCTGGCCTTTATCTCTCTTACAAGACCAAAAACTACATACACACATACATAGCAAGATGCAACTCATTTTTTCTATACATGTTAGCATATTGTTATCTTTCACTTGTAAGCATTATCTCTAAAGGCTTATTGATATCCAGCTTTTGACTCTCTTTAAGGGTACTAAAACCTCTCAGGGGTGAAATCTGATCATAATTTATTTCACATTCCTATTCTCCATTCTCTTATCTGACCTCTCATTTAAAGATGAAAACCAAATTTTAAAGATAAATACCTTAAATTTGACAAATAGTATAACATATTGTGAACCAAGGCAGTTGTGTCTTCTCAGTTCCCCCTGATTAGGGGATCAAATCAATGAAGGGGGTTATCTGCTATGAATAGACATGCCTCTGGTAAATGTGTACTGCCTCCTGCCATTAAGTGCCCATGGCTGTTTGTGCACACTACTCAAGCAGACATATTAACTATAATAACAGCCTTAATCACCTTAATGAGGTGCCACTGGGGGCAGGGGTTCATAAACACATTCTTGCAGGTTTTGCTCAGATAAAACAAGTAACTAAACACTTTCATGGGGCATAAGTTTTAAACATTTAACATAGGCAGGTTGATAGGTTCACACTTTAATTGGAGCAGGACAATTCTTGATTAAAATTAATCAATTAATGAATTTTGTCACACATACTGCATCTCCAGACATTTTGGTCTTTTCTCCCTTTCTATCTTTGAGAAGGTGTGGTGGAATACTTTCATTTCTCGCTTATTTTTCAACATCATGCTATGAAACTTGCTATGGCACATACATGTAGCTAAATACTTAAACTAAAAAACAATCAACCAAATTTTTGATATTTTTTCTACTTTTACAGATATTAGCAAAACAACATCATAGTTTCAAAAAAATTTCAAATTTTTGAAAGTTTTAACTTTACATGGTCATTCAGAACAATTATAGATGAATATTAAGAATGTGTGGGTAAGTTTTTCAGATTAAATAGTATATTATGCACTTACACAACAAAAATTTGATGAAAAAATAAAATTGGTGAAGAAATATCATCATGAAAAACAGCCCTGATTTTTTTTCAAACTTTCTCTTTATTTTGATTAAAATTACAGTAATTAGTTCGCTAAATATTAAAATCTTTTGTGAGATCATCAACTGTTGAGCTTCCAGAATATATTTACATTTCATACGGCTGGCTATATTTGATGCTACCCAAGGCAAAATGGGAAATTGTGCTTATGAGGGTTCTAGTATCCTTATTGAGAACACATCCACAAACCATTGCCATCCAATAGGTGATATATGTAGGTGTCCTTATTGACATCTGATACCCATACCACTGTCAACCAGGTGATATATGCAGACGTTCATAAGGATACTAGAACCCCTCAGGGGTGAAATTTGATCAAGTTTTTTTGACTTCATATCCTTATTCTCCATTGTCCTATCATTCCTCTCATTTAAAGATGAAAACCAAATTTGAAATGTAAATGAATTAAATTTGATATAAAGTATGACACGTAGTGAACAAAGGCAGTTGTGTTTTCTTAGTTCCCCCTGATTAGGGGGATTAGCTCACTAAGGGAAGTTATTTGCTGTGAATAGGCATGTGTGGTAAATCTGTATGGCCTCCTGTCATAAACTGTGCATGGCTGCTTGTGCAGACTACCCTAGCAGATCTATTAACTAAACCAACTGCCTTAATCACCCGGCCAGGATGCCATTGAGGGAGAGGTTTATAAACAAGTTCTAGAAGGTTTTGCTGAGATAAAACACAAATTTACACTTTCATGGAGCATGATAAGATTTAAAATTTCACACAAGTACATTGATATGTTCGCATTTTAACTGGAGGCAGGAAAATTCTTGATTAATATCAATTGGCAAAGGAATTAATGACGAATTTTGTCACACATAATGCTCTCCAGACATTTTGGTCTTTTTCTTCCATTCTATTTTTGAGATGGTTGTGAGGTGAAATTTCTCGCTTATTTTTCAACATAATGTCATGAAATTTGGCCCACATATAGTTAAACACCTAAGCTAAAAAACTGGCCCACAGATTTTTGATATCTTAACTAGTTTTAAAGATGTTAGTAACAAAATATCACAGTTTCAAAATCTTTTTAAATTTTTGAAAGCTTTAACTTTAAATGATCACTCATAACATTCTAAGATGAATATTAACAATCTGTGGGACAGTTTTTTAGCTTAAATAGTAAACTATCCACTTCAGCAAGAAAATTTTGAAAACTGGTAAAAAATAGCATGTTGAAAAGTATCCTTAATGAGATGTGACCCCCATACCACTGCCGTCCAAAAGCTGATACATGCAGGTGTTCTTAATGAGATCTGATCCACATACCATTGCCATCCAGAAGCTGATATATGTAGGTGTTTTCATTGAGAACTGATGACAACTCTCTCTTCTCCTTCTCCTTGCTGTATGCTAGTTTCATCTGCTCCTCCAAATCTGCCATTAGTCTCTTAGTTTTCTCGTCCGTCAACACAAACTGCTCCAGGTACTTCTCTATCTGTACAGAAAAATAAAGTAGTCTGAAAACTGCAAAAACGCTATGACACATTACAAAATGCCCAAAAATATTACTGAATAAATCATGGAACCTTTTCCGCAACCAATCCATTCTCTCAAAGGTAAACAGTGACGCACAGTATGGTAAAGCAGCAATGATAATGTCTGTAGATACCTTCAGAGCTTTTTCTGTATCCTGAGATACTTCCAGTCTCTTGGATGGCATCTCCATTTTGAATCTGAACATATAGTCCTAATACTGCAACATACAAATTAAGGTGCCATGAACAAAATTACAAATCATCTCAAACAGAGCGTTCATCCTCTGAATTTAAAAGTGGCTTTTCACTTTGAGGTAAATGTGAAAATATATCTGTAAGATAAATAAACACAATATCATCTTCATGTAAGATTATCCATTATTTGTTATCTTTGCCAAATTTGTTTTTCAAAGTTTGATCTTCTGAAGTCTAATGATCTATGTACTGGTTAATGTGTATGCTTGATTGTTGTATGATGCAATTCTGAAGACCTACTTGATCATGATGGAGGCTTGGTTTTTGGGTGGCAGAAACTACATGTGGAGTTTGGGGCAACTATAACCTCTAAACTTCAGCAAATTCCCAGAAAATTTCCCTTCGTGTGACATACATGTATATAAGCCTATATATTATATTGCCACACAGGTGGAAAGCAATCAGTCTCCAGCAAGACTCATGTAAGAAGGCACAAAGAGAAAACCCACCGCCAAATGCTTATAACCAGACAGACCATAATAACAATGGATGCAGAATCTCTAAATTTCACTGTCTGAGGAAGGGATTGAACGCACATCTTCTGTGCCCTAGTTAGGGATTGGACTTCAGCTGCGTCGGAGGCATGTTTAAAGTGCGTGAGGAGGGGAAGTAGAGGTGCCTATCCTAGGCAATGTGGTGACGGTCCAGGGTAAGACAAGGTCTGGGTTTTCTGAAACGTCTCTGATCAGTTCTGAGTGATTTTAAGATTTTTAGAAAGGGACTGACATTAAAAAACAAATGCATATTTTTCAGACATAAAAATAAATAACATCAATTCATTTAGGATTTATTTGACATTGTAATGAAGATTGAGATAACTCTGCATGCTATTTATGCAAACACGTCATCACAAAAGATATATAGGATATATACATATGAGAATACTTCATATGTAATATGTAAGCGTAAAATGGGGGGGGAAGATATTCAGGCCCCTCCAAAATCGAAAATGGGGGGCTGGCCATCCCGGTTCCGACGCCACTGGGCTTGAAGGCAACTTTACCACTTTAACCCTGCAACCAGAACCACAAAACGTGTAACCTATGTGACTGGTAACTCTCTAAATCACTTTTTATTTCTGGAATTCTTACGAGCCAATGGGATACCCCATTTTAGAGAAACCGGAAACACGATCTCACGTCCTCCATACCCTACACTCTTCAGTATTACAGACGAGACACTCCATTGTGTGTGAAGTAAGATCCTCTCTATTATTACAATCGAAGGCTATGCATTGTGGCCTTCCGGCAATCAAAAGGAAAACAGCCTATTGAACACTACTTCTACATTACAAAACAGTAAACTAGGAATGGGTGATGTAACAGTGGAAACAGATGCTTTCTCTGGCCGTAGAAATATTTCGCCCTTGATTGGTTAAAACTGAGAGCATGGTGACCTGTTCTATTTTCCATACGTGGGTGTTTTTTGCTTACTCTGAACTGCGATATCTCAGTTATTCTACATCACAAAAATATAAATTAATATTTTTTGAGCTATGAATGGGCTTCTTTATCAATACATATATACATGTGGTCTAGTGTTGTCTCTCTTTTTAAAACTGTACAGAGCTTAAGCATACTGTAACTCCAACATGTGATGTCATTGTTTAAAGGCTATTACAGTAGGCCTTGTATACATGCACACGTCATAGAGGGAACATTAGGCCTACTGAATTACGTGTACATATTATATCTATAGCCGAAATAGCCATTTTGGCTGACAATAGCCATTTTAGGCCACAGTTCTTTCTCAACATTATTGTCAATTTATTGTCTGTTAGTAGCAAGTTACCTATCTCCTAATATCATTACCAGCTGTAGTATTATAGTCGTGTACAGCTCATATATATTCCTTATTGGACTGTATTTCTTGAGTTCGCCTCACTTAAATGTTTATAGATCAAATAGCCTACCCTATTTAATATAGTTATGCAGTTCAAAAAGCGTATTCAAAATACCAGACATGTCTCAAATATGTACATTGCAATGCCTTATGTGAGTGTTAATGGCGCACCGTACAGGCCTCCAACCATGATTTGCATCCAAATTTTCCGGTTTTCAGCGGCAATGCAAACTGAATGTGTCAAGCAACGTGCATTGCACAGCGATTGTTTTGTTTGGTAGCTGTTTCATCAGATATCAACTACATGATAACGAAACAGTTAACAGATCATACTTAGTGGTGGTCAATGTGGCACTGCTGGCAACCCGCCAAATCCAATCGACAAGATTCTTGTCTCATGAGTTGGCCTCGATTTAGGATGAGGTTCAAGAGGGGTTTATGTAGGGGTGACACCGTCAGCAAATTATTTTTCAGCTGTATGCCCCAAGTCGAACAAATTCTTTGTAGAAAGGATGAATACGTTTTGATCATTGTGTTACATTGGAATATTATCGATTTGGAGCATTTAATAACTCAAGATACGAAAAACAGCAAGAATCTGTATGGGTGTGCAGAGTCGCCTCCCTTCAGGAACTCTTTACTGCTCCTGCTGTCAAGACGACGACATACACTGCCAGCTAACTTAACAAATGACAACGGAGTGTGACAGATAGGAGTTGTTTATCGCAGTCTTGAGACTCCCAGAATCTAGAACCATGGTAAATCTTTTTTTATTTGGATAGAACTTTATCTGCCGTGTGGAGCAATTATTTTTTGGTGTGTTCTTAATAACCTGGCCAGCTCCTATGCAGTTTGTTTTGTGTACTGCTTGCAAAATCAAACCATGATACCGTTGAATCAGCGAATGCCTGTGATGCCTGGTGACGTGATTTCACGTAGTGCAGCACTTGACGGTAAATGCTAATGTTTCCGCACAATACTTATTTGTAGAATAGACTAAGAATAGACAGGCTTAATTATGAAATAACAGTTACCGGTTGTATCTATGACGTTCCGAACTCCATGAACTACCCCTACAAACACTATGGGTTTCGTGGTATTAAGGTTTTGTGCACTAGAATAGAAAATGCATTAGCGTTAAAAATTAAAGTTGAAAATGCAGAGATCAATTGTCCACCGATACTCAGAGGCGTCTGCACTATGAAAAAAATCTGTTGTAGTCGGAATTTTTAAAATGGGGCATGTGCTGAACGCCTCGCATTATACGCGATTGCTACGATCACGTGAGTACCACGAAATGATGTGACGGGACGGTATGTTAGGTATGTTATGAGGTGTCTTTACTTACTTTCACATGCAGTTCTAAAACAGACAGTGTTGCATCATTTGGAAAAAACAAAAACAAAAAACAAACAAAAACAAACACGTATGGATGGCCAGTTAGTTAATTTGAGCTGCTATGATATGGCATATCCAGATATTTCTCTATCTAATCGTCATTGTAGACCTACTCAGGTATTCAACTTTCAAGAATATTTCTAAGGTAGTAGTCAGATTTATTGGTGAAGGAGGCTCAGATTTCAGCTAGCTTTGTGATGGAACTATCCACTGTGCCAGTAACCTGACAAACCTACAGATTTTATGTGCTGTCTTAGAACGTTTATAACTTTTCCCCTGGCTACATGTAGCCTCTAACCATTTGTGTAGGTTAAATGTGTATCCATTCCAGGCTCTGCCATTACATCACCATTTAAAAAAAAATGATTAGAAATCAAGTGGCATCGTCAAATCAATGTCTGTATTGGTACTAAACCAGTAAATCCAATTTTTTGTTGATAATTTATTCTGTTTTCAATGCAGGAAGCAGACAGTGAAGACTTTGAAAAGGGAGGAATATGGAAAAACGGGCCTGGGGTGAGGTATGCCTCCTCTTCCAGGAGCAGTCAGCGGTTTGACTCTCCTCTGTGCACACCTGTTAGTCGTCCCAATGAAGATGAGACAGACACTATCCCTGAGAATGGCAGCATCACCCTACCTAGTCTCATTCAGGACCGCTCTCAGGTACACAGATGTGGCTAGGGAAAGTATTAGCAAACATGGCTCATTGTTCCTGTTAAACTACCCACACAAAGCTAAGGGCTTTGCCATATTTTATAGTTTACAGTCCACTACCCTGGTTGACAAATGAACTCGAATGTCATTTATATTTAAGGCACAGGAAGTTCCACAGAAAAAAGCAAAGAAAAAGAAAAAGGTGAAGACATTTAGCTTAGATGATGACCGGGATCTAGAAAAAAAGAGACAAAAGGAAACGGTAAGTTGTTCAACTTTGATGCGCTCCTATTGCCAAGAATCAAAATTACAGTCTTGATTATGATGTTCATCAGGAAAACTCAGTTATGCTTAATGCTCACATACTTACTAGTATTTTGGAAATTAGAAATATCAAGCATTAGCACAAACAGAAAATTTTACGGTTCAGCTAATTCATGTAATTCAACTATAAGAGACAAAGCTTGTCCTGTATTTTGCATGCTTTCCAGGAAAAATTCCTTCAAATATATAAGGACCTGCACAAAATACGTGACTATTTCTATGATGAGTATATGGTGGCTCTGAGGAAGAAGATTACCCAACAGCAGAAAGAGATTAAAGAAAAGGATGCTGTTAGAGAAAGGATAAGACAAGGCAAACTGCGGCAAGAGGTGAGGGATGTCGCAAGGCCTTATTAAGGCCCACACATAAGACATGTCATGATGCTGCCTATTTTTCATTGTTTTTGTTTGGGTTTTTTGGTTTTCTTATTCTTAGTCAATTATAACTACCCTAAATGACCAAAAATTTTGTCCATGACTAAGTTGACTATTTTTCCTGATTTTGAAAGTTCTATTGATTTTTGAGAGTTGTTTTGAAGTTTGTTTGGAAGGCTGGATGATACCCTACTGGAAAAATGTGAGTTTCATCAGCAGAAGTAATATTTTATCACATTTATTTGCCTCTATAGATGCACTGTTTTGGATGAAATTTGAAGTTATCAACAGTAATTATTTTTTAGTTTATTTGTACAGGTTACAATCTGAATCATAAATTTGCTTCATCTTTTATTGCAGATGGCCCGGGGTACCATTTTGCCCCGTTTGGTATTATTAAAACATTAAGTACAGTAGTATTTGTAATCGTGCTGCCATAAATGCCAACACATGTCAATTAATGTTTGTCACAGGCATGTTTTGCTCAGTTATGTGTCCTGCATGTTTGTTGCACTCACAGGAGGTGGCTGTGAGAAGTGGTCTCTGTGATCAACACCAGATCAACCTCAGAGTGTTTTCACCACAACTCTGTTATGTTGATTGGCAACTGCTGAACTTGTTTTTCTTATCAGAAAATGCTGACACACCAAGTGCAGAAAAGGCTAGAGCGCCACGAGTTCACTCACGATGACTCCTTCTTGAAGAAGATACCCAAGACACAGTTGTTCAAGGTATGAGCTTATCACTGGTTTGTATTTAGAAATGAAAGACTTGGTAAGTAAAACCCTATTGCCACACTTGTGACATTTTCTTGGAAATATAAATTGATACTAGTATACATGTAACAGTGACAGGCACCATCTAATTCACATATGGGCGGAGTTTTCATCTGTCTGCCATATAGCAGTTCAAGTGCCCCTATCACTCCTCTAGGAGACGTGTCAGCTTTAAATTCAGATCTCATTATCCTATTGAAGTCAGTGTTAATTGTTTGTCATTTTGTAAACCTGCTGAGACACAGATTTGTCCTTAGTCTCAGCCTTGAGTCAGTGCCCAGTAACCATATGCACATTATTTTATGTAGTACATGACTTACATAAACAACATATATTGTGTGTTAGGATGAATTGTTTCAACTTCAGCATACACCCTTATGACAAGAATTATGTATTGAATGATATTCACCATGCCTGGTGAATTTAAGACACCAAGAACTAAACAGAAATTCCATGCAAGCAAATTTTATGAATGTTTCACATAACCATGAACAGCAGTTGACATATAATTACTGATTTCCTGATCTGAACACCAGCACAGAAAGTGAGATGTAAACTCAGTAGGGGCAAGAGAGCCTGTCATGTTTCTTTGCTGATTAAGTTTACCAATAATTTCAGTGTGAATGATTCCACTGAAAATGAACCAATACTTTTTTTTCCTTTGCAGATTGTTCAGTTAGAAGATAAACTTAGGAAGAGCGGAACACTGAAGTATAATTGTGAGGTGGATGAATTCTGGACTGCAATTCGTAAAAATCCAACAGTTTTCAATTATTATTTGGAAAAACTGAATACTGATAGTAAGTGCTTTTTGTTTGTCTTTTTTACATGTGAATATTATAAGGTCAAGGGTTGAATAGTGAAGATTTGTTACATGAGCCAGATAACGGTTTTGAGAGGTGCCTCAGTACATGTGAACAGTGCAGATTATTTATATCACGGCTACAGCATTATAGACTTGGGTGACAATGCAGGATTCAGGTCAGTTGTAATTTTTTGTGTATGTGAACTGCACAAAATTGCTCAACTGTACACAACTACAGGTGGAAACCACAGCCAAGTGCACTAGAAACAACTTTCTAGCTTATTCTTGGCAATAGCTTAAATGACTGCGCCATTCTCAACTTGTACGTGCACCACAAAAGCAGAGTTGAATGATAAATGTCGAGATCTAAGTTGCTTTAGGAATTTGTTAAGAAATAGCTGTTTGTTTGAACTACCATAAGTTTCATAGCATCATATGGAAACAAAATTTTCTGACGTTTTCACTTTGGCCTGGTATGAAATACAACATAAGAGAACACATGTTGTGCTGATTTTATTTCATAGTGTTTACATGTAAACGTCTAGCTGAACGTGTGTGTGCTTCAGGAGGGACACAGTCTCTGTTCCGTAAGAGACTGAATTCTGCACAGAAGAAAGCCCTGGACAAACTGGGCGAGGAATGGAGTCAGCTGTCTGAGAATGCCACGCCGCAATCCTCATCAGGACACAGAGATAGCTGGGCTGTTACACATATGTACCCACATCAACAGAAGGTTAGTAGTCTCAGCCACATTTGCAAATTAAGCTTGGTTCTCCATACACCTACAAACCGCATTTTCAAAATTTATCATTTATTAATTTATTAAGGTAGGTTTCAGACTGATATATATGTAATCCATCTTTAGCCAATATGGACCATTTTAAACCATAACTGTTTATTGAGCAGATTTGCTACTTTCTTGAAGAGAATAAATGGTTTATCCGGTAAGCCGAACCGAGAGAAGGGTATGTATTTTCTGCCTTGATCAACATAAAGCTATATCTACTCAGTTATCTCCCCTGATCATGTCAGGCCAAGGATTGAATACCTTAAAGTTATATTCTCTATGTTTCAGGTTACAGCTATGTAGACATTAATCTTGATTGTTGTTGTAGTTAAGGGTTTTGGCCAGTTATTAAATATGCATCAAACTTTTTTTTGGTAGCATTCCTCTACTAGAAGCAGCAGAAGAAGTTCCCTTGTATCTCCTTCCAAGCAAGCAGCAAGTGACCTAGAGAAACGCTGTCCCAAGGTGAATATCTATACTGCTACTATTACAGCGGGTACCAGTATACAGATTTGTCAATGCGGCATACCATATGTCTCTGTCCATCTCAGTATCAGGAGAATGTATGCCAGTCACCATTCATAGATGGGAGAGGCCCAGATTCATGTCATTTTGCAGACCATGTCTGAATAGTTAATAGCCTTTTTCCCGTCAAGAAGCACATAATACTAAAAATGAAAATGCATTCTTTAGAAACGTGATTACCATGTCTGACATAACAGCCGGCATTGAAGCCCAGTTTGGTAATACAGTGTACAGGTGTTTATTTGGTTTGTCTCCACACTTAGTGTGTTGGTGCTGTCCAGCATCCAGAGTAAACGTTTCTGCACATGCCTACATGCACCTGTCCATGTATGTAATGGGTTGATGTTCACAAAAGTTGGTTTGATCCTCAGTTACATGGGCATTCAGAATTGATTTTCTTTTGAGGTGTGTATGACCTCTTGGTTATGTCGGTACAGGTCATTTTGTCATTTCCAGAACTGCTTAGTAGAAACTTTATGGTCAGTGGAACTCAAGAACTTTTCACATGTTTTTTACATGCCCTTGTGTTCCCTTTCATCATCATACCACAAACTCAGTACCATTTAGCATTCAAATGTTGGCAGGGTAGACATACGTCATGAGTTTTGGAACCTATCATCATGTGTTTGGTGTTGTACGCAGTGCTCAAGAATAATAAACTTTAATATGACATCTACATGAAGAGGTCCAGTTTCTCTCTGGTAAAAGCATCTTCTTGAAACATTACTGCAAGAATTCAGCTGTTGGCGTTAGTGAACTTATTAACAGGATAAAACATTCTTTAGGTTTAATGTTTTTATTTTTCACATGAACATAAAATTAGTGGTGAAAGTTTTCTGCCACTAGATAGGGCTTCTAATAAGATGCAATCCATAACTGAGTTGACTGCAAACCTAAGGTTTGTAGATGGTGTAATGGTATTCATTATTTATATGCCTGTTTAACCATTGTATCTCTTTGCAGATGGAGATGCCAGACTTGTACTGTTTTAAAATGGATTTGTCACGTAAACTACCTGATCCTCTTGAGGTGAGAATTGTGTGATCAGTCATAATGACATTATCCAGGTGTGGAAGAGTTTGATCAAGGAGTGCAGTCCAGGTGAACATTCCAGCATCAGGTTTCAGTAATTGAGATAATATTCTCAAATGTTTGTTGTCATTTTTATTTGGATGCTGGTAGTTAATCTCTGATGAATGATCAAGTGATGTCCTTAATTGATTTATATGTAGCCATGTTTGTCTTTAAATTTGTTTCACAACTTTAAAAAAAAGAACAGACCACATTTGAGAAAGAATGCATCATTATGAAAGGCAATTTCGTACCGATTCCCAATATGGTCTTCATTATTCTTGGCATTTTTTACAGTGATTAAAACGGAAATATTGAGGTGCTACAGTGGACTTTTTGGAACATATTGAAGCACAGTGACATCACAGATTCATTTTAGCTGCAAATCATCCTTTGATTGCTATAAATCAATACGTTCTATGTGAATATATATGCAGTACCTGTATTTAATGTGAAAACATAATAGTTACAGCATGTTAAGCAATAAAAAAAAAGAATCTGTGATGTGCTTCAATATGTTTCTTTCCTTTCTGGCCATATGTGATGGGAAGGTCCACCAGCAACGTGCAGATGGTCATGGGTTTCCTCCCACCATAATGCAGGCCACTGTTGTATAAGAGAAATATTCTTGAGTACGCCATAAAACTCCAATCAAATAAATAAATAAATTAGTTGTGTTTCTGCTGCTGTTTTAGCACCTGAAATTGAATGCAAGCCTTTATGCACTCACACTGATGAAAATGTAACATATTGAGTGAATCAGTGAGCTCTTGCATTATAGTGCGTTGAGCAAAAATCATTTACTGGTGTACAGAATAGACACTTTCACTTTCAGATGCTTCAGGGTGCTGAAATCCAGGCAAAGGATCATGAGAGAAAAAAATATCTGCGAAAACTTCACAAAATGCATCAGATGGCTATCACCCACCAAGCTGTCTCTGATAGGTTAGTACTGTCTTGTTGATAAGTCAAACTTTGATATTCCCCATCACATATTCTGTGATGAGTCTTGAGTCCACATGCATTTTCAAGTTAGCTGATGATGTTGCATGCTAAAGTCTTATCCATCCTGACATGGCATAGGAATATAGTGAAATTTTCGCCACATCTATACAGTACAGCACTGTGAGGTTTCTGCCCAGTGCTGTGTGAATGACCAGCACAACGAAGAAGCTGCCACATGATACTGTGTTGCTGCCATAGTCTCTGTAACTGCTGGGCAGTGCAGCAAGGATCTCCATTGCACTGTGCCATGCAGCCTTTGACTTTGACAGATCTGTACCAAACAGGTACGGCACAGTCCCATTCAAACTTTTTTATCTGAACAATAACATATGGTCCAAAACTGCTCAGTATTGTGCTCTAGCACATCTATTAAGTAAGAGTTAGTGCCACCATAGGAAACATGTTTATTTGGTTGTCCTTGTTGTTATACATGTGTTAATTAACTTTTGAATTAACTGGAATTAATTTGCCACCTGTGCTAACTGAGACATTAAGGAGATGTTTTGTGTTACAGGATACTTCAGAGTCACCTGGGTGACCTGGACATGATGTATGGAGGACCAGACATAAATGATGTTGTAAGTCACAATTCGTGTCACAAACAATCAAACATGCAGGCTGTCAAAATGAAACATTCATATATAGCTATGACCTGTAATACATCTTTTGCCTTCTGCAGTCTGTGAGATTATTTATTTATTTGTTACATTTTCAGCAGTGTTTTTCTACCGTCTTGCAGATTGATGTTAAATTTGCCATTGGCCAGTCGGGATCTGTGCCAGAGGACACAGCTCCATTTGAGGGAGGGTGCAGCTCAGAGGATGTTGCTGGAAATCTTGCCCTGGCCCCTAATACATCCTCTCTTTCCCTGAAAGACAACCCAGAGGACCACAAGGAAGATGCCATTGTTTTGTAAGTCAGCCAGAATTTGCTTCACTACTGTATGAAACCCATATGTTGGTCTTCACCTGTCAGACTGGATCCTCGTAGCATAACATCCTTTCAGCCTGTTAAATATTTGCTGGCAGTGTAGATGGAAACAACGTTGTAAATCTAATAATATTCGAGTGACCAGGTCAATTCGTCATTTCTACTTGTGAAGGAGTCAAACCAACTATTAATGTCCGAACCATATAGTCATACTTTTGGAGAGTTCAGTCTCTTGACATTAATGATACCATGCTGATCTTCTACACATTGATTGTCAAATATGTCAAGTTATTTAGATTGGTACAACTTCACTGGTGTTGTTGGTACATGTATATGATGCTTCTCAGATAAATAATATTGGTAACTCACTGCGAGTCCAGCTCTTGCTGGCCTCCTCTCCAGCCATTGGCAAAACACCAATCCAATAAATAAAGAAATAGTAATGTACATAAAGTAGGCATTATAATGCCTTTGTATAATCTGTGTGATATTTTTGTAACCATCACATATTTGCTGTCAGTCTATCCATAAGAGTTACAATGATTTGCTAGGACTATAAGCCTAGGACTGGTAAGAAAAATACAACACTTACAATAAGTTATGTTGACTCATTAATTTTTTACATTTATAAAGTACAGTCACATTCTTTTAGTTACAATTTTGTACATTCAAATTCTTCTGAAGCATACATGAAAAGAAGCTCTTTATGTGTGAAGATCCTAACTTGCTTTCGTGTTCACTTAAACAGGGAGGATGAGGAGAAACCAGCTGCTTTGCCTGCCTCTAAAAAACTTATACCCCTTTCATTGGAACAAGTCAAGAACAGCTGCAAAATTGTTGTAAGTTACATAGATGTAATTTTTTTCCTAAGTTCCACTGAAATCAATATGGTAAATATCCTGTGTTTGTCTATGGAATTTATACACTGTTCGTGGAATGTTAGGGACAGTCAATTTTAGATGGCTTCTGAGGGGCTGTTTGCCCAGTTTTTGTTTGTTGGAGACGACTAATTTTCCATCCAATATAGCATTCCAGACTCTACTTCATACATGAATAAATACACCGGTGAGTGTTTTACCCCAGACACTATGGCTTCCTCCACCCACAAAAGGAGAAAATCTTTGAATATGGTGTTAAACAACAGTAAAAGAAATAAATTATTTCCATACATTCCATGTTGATTCGTCACTTAAAAACACAAGATACCTTTTCTGTTACTACTGAGGTATTTGCAATCAGTATACATGCACTTCCAAATTACTGACATGTCGCTTCTGATGTGCTCGTGTGTATTTGTCATAAGGCTTATCAGAGGCAGATAGCCTCCCCATTGTACATATCTTCATGGTACTGAATGATACTAAAATGTTCAAAAAGTTACCAAGAGAAGAACAGCACAGTACTGCATAGCCAGCACTTCAGGGCAGCCTCACGATATTGCCTGTTGTTGATAACTCTGCGGTGGTAAGTCACACTCCAGCGCAGTATATCACAGTTTGAACTGTGCGGGACATTTCTACTCAGTGTCATTCAGTAAGTACAAAGTGTCATGAGGTGAAAGATATACTGTGTACTTGTACATCCACTGGCCTCTGGTAAATCAAACCTTACCATCAGGAACCAGATGGGTTTGGTCATTACTTGATATTATACATAAAAAATTACAATGCTACCTTTTTTGTTCGTCAAACAAGCTTCTCTTTAGCTCTTTTCAAGTGAAATATTGACAAGAGATATAAAATAGGTGTACAGCAATCTTTATCTTCATGCAATTTTGCATGTGTTGACTTATTAAATACTAAATCTATAGAAATCCCTATACCCTCAGCCCATCTGATGACCTCTCTTTGCTTCTAGAGTCAAACCCTAGAATCAGAATCTGTTTCAATGTACAAAAAAAATCATCTTCGCTAAATACACAAGCAAGAATTCTGCTGGACCAACACCAGATGGGTGGAGAGTATAGGCAAAGGTATTTCTTCATGACACATTTGGGTAAGCACAAGTCAGTTGACGAAGTGGCTGCTACATGTGGATCTGATATTTATGAGACATTTGGGTCTGCTGAGGGAGTTTATAGTGACTACTGCATGTACATGAGCACATGGTTATACTTGCAGGAAGCCCAATGTAGCAGTGTATACTGGAACAACTACCTGCAGGCCAGCAAGCCAGTGGCCACATGAGGTGTCAACGGTTTCATCGCACCAAAGAACAGTAGTCTTCCTGAACCACCTCTTGCCCTAATATACATTTACATTATGTATTATTACATTACACAGCATCATTTTCCTTGTGTGTGTAATGGCTTGGGGTATTAAACGAATTTATGAATTGGAGAAGATATATTGCTTTGTGTTCTGTTGAAGGTCAGTCCTATTTGTATGGTTGTTTCACCAGACATAATTTAGTATCCTTTACTCACCTTTCATTAAAGCGCATAATAATTAATTTGGGTTTGGTAATATGTCAATATGTCGCACTTTTGTTTCCATGCAATAACTGTTCAAAATATGGTTCCAGGTATCAAAGTTCTCTACATCGAACCTCAGATCAAGTTTGAAAACCAGCCTTTGTTCATACATCCATTATTTCACTGCATACTTAAAAAACCTCCTACCGTAGAATTTTATTGATTGATTGGTGCTAAGAATATATCATTTCACTCATACAGTCGGACTGTCACACAGTGTCAGAAGAAGTGTAAACCACTGGCTTTGGGCAAGTATATGTGGGACTGGAGGAGGAAGGCTATCCCTGTGTGACACTGTGATTTAACTTATACAGTGTACACTTCGGTCAGGATTCAAAGATGAGCTGGATATCAGCATGTAACCATGCGCATCAGATTACTGAGCCACTATCTAATTTCAGCTGTTCATATAAATGATGCAAAACAGACGTGGATGTGAAATGGTTTTATTCACAGGATCTTCAGGAGTGATAGGTTAAACAATACATGTGTGTAATCACTGTGCAAACAAATAATTCTTGTCATTATGACAACTACAGGACGGTGTCAGTGGATGTAGATTGAAAGGATACGACTACATATGCCACCACAAATACTGTTCTGAAATGATAAAACATACACGCAACAAGTAATCCATTTCCAAAACGAAAAACAGCTCCACGCAACAATCTAATCAAACAATAAATACTCACTCAGACAGTAAACACCCAATACTCATCGATACAAACACTCATTTCAGCACTTTGCAGCTCTCAACTTGAATCTTCAAAGTACATGTACTTTGAGTCTTTGGCAAGCTCCCTTCTTTGATCATTTGTAAATAGGCTGTTTCTTGTGAGCAACTGGTTGTAAACATGTACTCTACAAAGTTACTCTTCCATGTTGCTTATGTTTCTGTTCTCTATCTTCAACAAGATTTCGCCGTAGATTGTGTTCATCTGAAAGGAGAACATATTAATTATTCAAGCAGTTTTTATTTTTGAATTGTGCAAATTAATCACCATGCCTATACAATTTTGTTCATTCAAATCCACCCATATCACTGTTCCCAGTGGCTTTGAGAAAGGCCTTCAGCTTTAAAAATGAATGAATGATTATAGCTTAATGGAACATTGGCAATGTTTCAGCCATATCGTGGCGAGCCTTCAGCTTTAATATAAGTGTAAGTATGCTTCAGACTCTTCCCAAACCCTGGGTCAGGAACTGAGAGGATTACTTCAAACTAGCCAGGAAACTATCTACCTCTCATCCAAAATACCAACATTGGCACAGTGTCTAGCATTACACAAGTATAAAGGAAGCTACACTGGGTACACCTGGCCTACACTTTTCTTCTTTTTCTCTCACACTCTTTATCTGAATATGTTCACCTCAAACCCAATTGCATCCCTTCATGTGACATAATATTGACTAAAATGAACGTGACAAAATATTTTCTTCCTGCACATTTTTCATGCAGTGGCTATGCTGTGACAAAAAATTCATTGCAATGCAAAGGTATTTAACAAAAACATTAATGCCTCATTAAACACAGGCATGAAGATCTATGTGACTGAATGATCCAGGTTATGCACTTGTAAACAAATTTATAGGATATTTTTTCTCTCCATGTATAAATGTATACAGCGTGCGTCTCTTGGCATTTCTTCACTTGATACGACTAATACACATGTAAGAATATTAGCGTTTATAATATCAGTGTTGTAGATTTGACTGCTTACCTGCTCCTCATAGTTGCTCTTCATGGTAGGCAGGTGTCTGAGGAAGTTGAGGCTCATACTACACCACTTCTCAGCCTCTTCATAACAGTCAGCACTGTCAACAGAAACATCACAGCAAGTAACACTGACCGTATGCAGAATTTTGCACAGATTACCTATACATCTGCAGTTCTATACCTTGTAGACAGAAAGACAGAAGCCCTGGAAACCACCCACTGGGCCAGTGTATACGTATAATCCCTCAGAGAAACAATAATACAGGAAATGCATACTAACCTGAACAGATATATACCCAAGAAGCAATCATACAGGAAGTGTGTACTAACCTATACAGACACATACCCACGAAACAAGCATACAGTTATAGGAAGTGTACACCAACCTGTACAAATGTATACCCAAGAAACAAGCTTACAAGAAATGTACTCACCTGTAGAGATATATACCCAAGAAACAATCGTATAAGAAGTGTATACTAACCTGTACAGATATATACCCCTGTTCCAGGCTTTGGTCATCAGCCAAAGGGTCTCAATTTCTGGGTAAGATTCCTATAAACATATACATATACTAGTGAGGCACTGGTAAAACCTGTTCCCATCTTTAACAAATGGCCCAAACCTAAGACCATGGTTAAAAAGGATTTATGATGAACACTACTTAACCCCTATCACTGAAGATTCTTCAAAAAACAAAATCTTCCTCAGTGTCCGTAAAATTTTCCCGGTATGACTTGATAATATGCTATATATGACATGTGTTCTTGTGCGATGTCACATTGGGTAAAGTGCAAAGGCTAAAAACATTTTTTTTCGTATCTCCTCCGAAATGTACAATATTGGTTTTGATACACTGCAATTTTTTTCACAGTTTAGGAAAGCACTTCACTTTTGACTATCTCAAACTTTATCATTTCACCTTGCTTTCAAAGCAAGGGTTTCGACACTGCAGTAGCTCTTTAATAAAGAGTTATAAAAAGGAATGTTAAGGATGGTATCTCAATAAGTACCGCATGTATTCAGGTTAAGTTTTCCACACATTTAAAACACCATGATAAAAAGGAGTTGGTTTTATAGTTGTTGCCAGTTCATGCACAATATTATAACAATAAATGACAAAATTCACCACTGCCTCTTTTGTGTATTAATATCTGTGTTACGTTAAATGTTAAGGGTTGAATCTGAAAAATGTATTTTATTTCTTGAGCTGAACTTTTGTATGCATGAGTCATCTGTATATGCAACTCTTAATTGGTGTCCTTAATTGGTACCAATCTCTTTCATATGAAAACTTGAATGGCAATATGGTGGTATCAGTATTGAAATCCAAGCGGCACAGCCCTGATAATTATTTTCAAGAGTATTATGCATATGGATCAGCAAATCATTGTTCAGGGAACTACAGACCAATTGTGATGAATTACAACTGTACATAGAAATATTTAATTGTGTATCTGCATGAACCTAGTTCCCTTTAATAAATTATATAAAAAAAGCCCTGTTCATTAAAGCAGCATAAAAGTTCAGCCATGTGGGTGTATGTGAACATAAAATAGGGCTGTATGATAGGCCAGATGTAAGTTAGGTTTATTTTGGGGAACACTGTAAATTGGCATAGTGATCCAGGTCCAGCATTTCTGTTGGCTTTATTTGCATAACATGAGATATTATTCACTGCTAATCCATGCACACTCATGCATACATCAGGCTGAACACCAGACTAAGACCTGCAGGACTAGAACTCTTATGAAATGTTTTGCTCAGTCACATACATGATTGGTCAAAAGAAAAGCCTGAGTTTATCTAGCTGGAATTCCCAGTGGGTTGAGTCATAAATAAACTTAAATAAAATTTACACAAATTTACACCTCAAATACAGGACAAAATGTGTCAGATATAGGACATTTCACTCAAATACAGGAAATTAAAGACAAAGTCAAAAACAGAAACATGGTGAAAACCCTGGCGAAATATGTTATGTCCAGTTTATGACTTTTATTAGTGATTTACACCATACTCAAGAATATTTAACTTATACGAGGACGGCTGTCATTATAGTGGCAGGAAACTAAGAGCCCAGGGGACACAGATACAGCAGAGGCTGCCACTAGATTTAAGCTGTTCACAGAAAATTAATTACAGAGAACATGAATTCTATCACTACATATACAAAGAAAAAAAGAAGTAAACCAAAGAAAGATATTTAAAAAAATTCAATTGCAGAGAAGATGGAATTCAACACTGGGGAAATGGCATTTACTCTGAGAAACCATATTGTTGAAGCCCCAAGAGCTTAGCAAATCACCAGCCTGAAAACATCATAAGTAGATATTGAACTCAATTGAATTTCGGCTCTTTGAAAAGAAAACAGAGCTGAACCTCGTGTTCAGTACTTGGCTTTTTTGTTTCTATTTTCTTGATCAATTATTTTTGCCTGGTCACGTACCCTTGCATGTAATTTTGGAGCCAAGCAGTGTTGTTTATTACTGATGGTGCAGATGGCTAACATGCCAATACGTCATCACCAAATGAGTAGCCAGATACTGACAACTCGTTGCAATTTATTCTTGTAGAATTTTTCATGTATTTTTTGAAGACTTCTAAAAAACTTCTTTGGGACTGTTATTTCTTGCTCAGTGGCTGACTACGTTTACTTTAACCCAACTCCCTGTCATTTCTGGGCCAACCTATGCAGGTATATCCTCCACTAACAAATGTATACCTACCTTGATCTTATTAAGAAGCTCCAGTACCTCTCTGTAATAGGAGTAAGCCTCTTCACTCCAGCCCCTGTCTGACAGACTACCAGCCTCCAAGGCCAGGGAAACCAGGCTGTGGAAAGCTCGACTGCACAACAGAGATGCAGTTCCTCTGTTAAAATCAGCATACATAAGAGCTGATGGCCAGAAAACTTTAAGATTGAATAGCCATTGTACAAATAAAAATTCTTTCAGTACGGCATCAAACAACATTAAGTAAATACATAAATGCACACAAAGTTGCATGCATGGTGATGATCAGGCATAAGACGTTACATAAGGGCTAGGGATCTGATGCACCAGTCAGGTTGAGCTGAATTGGGTCTTAAGCTCCTGTGTATGCCAAGGTTTAGACCAAACTATTTAAAGTATCAGGAACCAATGATAACATTACACCTCTACAGTAACAACCTTAACACAGGTTGTTTTATAACATGCAGTGACATCATTCAGATAACAGATAACGATGCAGAATTGTCTCTCTATTGCTAGTTTTATCACATACATGTAGAGCGTGTACTTTGCCACTGACTGGACAATTACCTGAGCCCGGTGAAGTCGACTGGTTCTGTCTGAAGGTGTTTTCTTATGGCTGCCTTCAAAGCTCTCATGCTAATCTTTCTGTCCTGAGCCGGGCTCTCCATTGCAAGAGCTGAACCATCAAAAACACTGGTGCTTATCATGCTCTGCATACAGAATGTAACTTCCAGGGCTTATAATCATGTTTTAGCTTACATGGATAAAAAAAAAAGGAAAGCAGAAAAAAGTACTATTTTTTACACAAATAAAAATTCTGTGACCATGTGTTACTGAGATGAAAGGTCCACTACCTGCCATGGTTTCGTAAGTCTTGGGCTCTGAGCATGGCAGTGACAGGGCTCTCTCTAAAACACTCTCCACATCAGGGTCTCCCAACTTTGTTTTTGCTTCAAACTCGTATAACAAGAGCAGCATTTCAGCTACATCCTTCCTCTTTACATCTGAAAGTATGATTCACAGCTCTCTCAGGCATACATGAATATAAGTAGAAACATAAGCTTGTAGAAGCATTGCATTTTATCAATTCTAAATGGAGGCTAAGAAAACACTGTATGTTTCATCACCATGATGCAACATAATGTGTATTTATGTATTTATTTCACTGTAGTTCAATGCTAAACTGAAAGAATTTTTCACGTCAATAATGGGTGGAGCAAGCCAAAGACGGTACAATGTACCATGTGTGGTGTGACCTACAGACATGCCAACCATTGTTATGGTCACCAAAGATCCACAAACCATCAGAGCAGAAGAATCAATAAATTCCCTGTCAAAAGATCGGGTTTGAATACAAACTTAATGTATGTTAACTATTTGGCCATGGACACGATTTTTATTCATTTGAAACATCAAATTGCACCTGACATGCTACACCTCGACTTCTAACAAGTTCTGACCTTCATGTGGCTGGTTATGCATTGGAGGTAATTTAATCATAGAAATCAAAATCATATTGTATGAAGAACTGTTATTTTATACATGTTTCATACACATCCTAGACAGACCTTCTTCCTTAAAGCCCAAGACAAGTATTTTTTACCCTTCACACAAAGTCACTTTCTTTAAATACAGGTAGAATGCTAAATTGTCTCCCTTGATCTGCTCTAGTTTATCAGCCTTGATCCACTCTCTTCCTTTGGGGGTTTGTAGTTAATCTGCTTTAAATCTGAACTTACCTAAGTCTGAGAAGCGCAGATTTCTCAGTCTTTCACTGATCCTCTTACAATCTTCAAGCTGCAGAAGAACTTCTTGAAGTATCTCTTTCTAACAGAAAAGGGATAGTATAGAAGAATGGCAATTATTAAAAATTCTAAAATATATACAAAATTATTGATTTTTTTACTTTAATATGATGGCGTGTCTTTTGGGGTACTTGAGTATATGATGGATGTCTTTTGGGGTGCACTGCTGGCGTCTCTAATATGCTGGTGCGCCTACTGAGGTACAGGAGTATATGAGGGATAACTGATACCGAGTTATCTTGCCTTACATGTTGTGGCGAGCAACCCAGTTTACATGTAATGCATGTAACATTGGTTTGTCTACATATATTTGGAAGAAAAATAACATATTAATAACATTAGCTTCTTTTCTTGGACTACAAAATCTTACCTCTTTCGAACATATATGAGGATATTTGGGTGTCTACTGGGGTGATTGGTAGGCCTACCAATAATATAACGTACATTATTTCATGGTTGAGCACAGCAGCCGATTTACACCAAAATAAACATCATTTCCTCATATAAATGGAGCCCATGATCTTTCACAATAAAAATCTGTTGCTTAAACCTATTCTTGGTGTATTTCAATAAATAATAAGACCTTTTGGAGTATACTTTTGTGTTTTGGTGGGCCGTCAGAATACCCCTCAGCTATAGACACAGTCGTAAGAGACAGAAGAGGCTCAAAGGCACCACAGGAATTATTGTCGCACAAAAACTGTGCATTTGACTGTGCAACTGAATATTTGGTTAGCCATGCCACACACACCTTCTCCTCCATGTCTTGTTTTTGTCGGGCTAGCTCAAGGCCAGAGGCAATGACCATCATCAAACAGGTCTTCTGGCGGCTAAGGTGATCCACAGCTTCACCACACAGAGATGTCAACTAGTTAGCAAACATAACAGGTGCAATACAATCATAACACATCTAAGTATAATTAACTTAAGCAGAACAATAAACTTCACCATTCAAGAGCTGTCCAGATCAATGTTGTTACAAATCACGTTGTGTGTTCACATATGCATCGTACAACACAAAAATATGTACTGTATGCCACAACTGCTCAGTGGTTGAAAGCAGACAAAGTAATACTAGCTCCAAACTAACTACAGAAGTTGTCCATGGTGTATTGAATGCTTTTAAACAGGTATATTCACGAGGTTTGTCATTCTATACATATACACCAACCTTGCTGCATATTCTAAAGAGTTCTCTCACATCATGATGACATTCTTTACTTTGTAATGCCATGTTCCAAGCTGAAAGTGTAAGTAATTACAGTTACACCCAAACCAATGAAAAATCTGCACAAAGAAAAAGAATGCTTTCCAGAAATTGTTCACTAGTAGATTTGTCAACTTAAAGTCATGAACATTACAGGGAATACCCAAAATGACCTAAAATTTCGTCCATGACAAAGATGCTTATTTTTCTATATTGTCAGAGTTCTGTTAGTTGTAGAAAGATGCTTTGAAGTTTGTTTTGAAGACAGGGTAATATCCTTTTGGAAAAATGTAACGACCCAGTAGTAAGTGGGAAGATCTGCCAGAAACCTGCAGATGAGTTTCCCCTGCACTCTGCCCGGTTGCCTCAAACCATAATGTAGCCGCCGTCGTACAAGTGACATATTCTTGAGTACAGCATAAAACACCAATCAAACAAATATATAAATAAATTCTGGAAAAATGTTTCAGCTCCAAAAGTAATATTTAATGGCATTTGTTTTCGCCTCTAAAAATGCAATGCAATGAAATTTTAGGTCATTTACAGAATTGCGCATCTGTAAAACAGGTAAGTGAATTGTAAATTTCACTTATGGTCCTACTCTTTCAATTATCTTTCTTTCCGTGACCATTGTATACGTCATTTTCTCTTTATGCATTTATCATGGTGGCACATTTCTCCGTTCTCTTTGAATACAAGCCTACAATTACCTATTTTCATAAACCACGAGGATTCCTTCTGCACATCCACATTACTGTTCTCCATACCTTTTGCATGTTGAAGATGCTCACAGCCTGCATACAAATTTACACATTTATTTATTATCGTTTACAGGAAACTTCATGTAACAGATACCTCACTTTAATACCCAAAATGTAACCTTGTAAAGGTATGGATGGACAGATATTAAGAAAAAAGGTATCCATCTCAGGATATTTATTTATTATTTAATCAATTGGCGTTTAAGGCCATACTCAAGAAATAGACATAGAGATATGAACATTTAGACAGGGCAATCTGCTACAAAGGCATGGACAAATGCTTATTGTCACAAATGCTCTATGGAAAGTCAGAGCATGTGAATGCACAAATTCCATGTCCAAGGGAATGAACCCCACACTTTATGTGTCTTAGAATCTCAGACCAGAATTTATCTGATTGATGCTTAATGCTATACTCACGAAATTTCCACTTATATGAACTGATATTAGTCAGTTTTTATGGCTGGAGGCAGCCAGAGTATCCAAGGTAAACCACTCAGCTTTGGCAAACTGCTGACAAACTTTCCCCCTGTGTGACATATACAAATGCAGACCATATTGGTGGAAGATGAGTGCTCTTTAATCCAAGATAGGCTGAGCAAATGGCCACAAGAGCATCACTAACCACACATTGTCAGCATGCACCAAGGCCCCCTGAACAGTGAGCACAGTGGGATCCACAAAGTGAACTCTCTCAGGTTGCCCAAGGCCAGGACAAAACCCATACCTCATGTGCCCTAGTGTTTGAAAGATGAGCATCTTAACTACTACACTTCACCTATTATAGAAAATAGAGGTCATTTGTAGTACAAACAACTGGATGGACAGACATACAGGATGCCTTTCAGGAAA
This sequence comes from Acanthopleura granulata, assembly GCA_016165875.1. Classification (NCBI taxonomy): domain Eukaryota; kingdom Metazoa; phylum Mollusca; class Polyplacophora; order Chitonida; family Chitonidae; genus Acanthopleura; species Acanthopleura granulata. The sequence goes on along the minus strand of JABBOT010000023.1, from coordinate 682,661 downwards.
ATGCCCTTAAAAAAAGAAAAAGTAACAAACTAAAAAAAGAGAGAGACAGACAGTGCATGAATTAAAAATAAATAATGTGAACATCACTCAACAGAAAGAAAAACTTAGAGTTTACCTGTTTTCAGATAGTGGAGGATCTTCTTTATGTCAGCCCTGAAACAGCAAGGAAGTAGTATGAAAACAGCAACACAGACAACAACTTTTGGAGCAAAGGCAAAGTTGTATATATGGTATTTCTGTTGTAACCTGACAATGAAGATGCAGTACTTAAGCCCTTGGAAGCTTTATGAAATGTAGCCATGAATCTGTTTCACCTATCAACACAATCTACCACTAAACAGTTAGATCATAGCCTATTTCTTCAACCTGTCCTCATATTTTCTGCGAAGTTCATCTTTCCAATCCCTACAAGCATAAACTACTGTCATTGTCATAGTTAAGATTAATGTGGATAAATTCATAATTACATTCATCGTTTCATTCAAACATGCAAGACAGTCGGTGCCTCCAATAATTACTTCATTTTTAAGGTTGAGCAATGTTTGGAGCTTATTCATTAATTTGATCACATCAGAAGTACGTCTTGATGTAGTCGGGCAATCTCAGTGGATTATGTGCCCAAGGTTTTAGACTCATGACAGTCAGGTCAAAGATGTGGAATATCAATACTACGTTCATTATCTTACAACAAGGAAGCAACAAGATTGCAGATTTGATATTTTAGATAACTGAACCCAGAATAGAAATGTTATGTTCAGTTGACACTTATTAATGCAAGAAGCAAACAAAATAAATTTTGTCACATACTTTAGGTGAAATGGTCGAAGTGCAAAAACTAAGAAAAGTGTGGATATACATTTATACTGTATTACATAAAGTCACATGTCATGTAAACACTGAGCCTCCAAGATGATATATTTTCAATATGAAGATGAAAAAATACATAGCAAAACACTTCAGATCAACACAAAGGTACATTTAACTCCCTTATGTTATATGAAATAAAGATTTATCTAACATGTTAATGAGTAGCAGATAGCCTTTTATCCTTCTGCTTTGGTTGAAAGAAGTCAATGTTTGTTTCTTTCTAGCGTTTGCAGATTGTGTACAGAGGGCAATCATATTTGGAAGTTTGTCAAGGAGTGAAGTGGGACCTCATCTGGACCATGAAATCTGTTCTGCTTAATTACTTTTGATTGAATAAATGTGTCATAAATTTAACAATGTGTTTATTTAGCAGTGTTTGTGACAGAGGATTCTTCCTTAAAGGAGGGGAAAACATAAGGGTAGCATAACATTCTGATGAAAGAGTGCAAAAAGTTAGTTGTAAAGGTGGTCTCGAATATTTTTTCAAGTTTTCTTTAAGGAGAAAAAGACACTTGAAAATAATTTTTGTATAGTGGGTATTGGGACCACATTTTGGTATATATAGTCTTTGTGCAATAATGTTATAAATGAGGATGTAACACATGTTTAAAAATTATTTTTTGCTCTAGAATTTGTTCTTTTCAGCTAACAAATATATTTAACCTGGATTTGGATATTTCTACTTTTACTATGTTCATAAATATTTTCTTAACCCAGTATTAAAGATCATATTTGTTCAAATAAGTTTTGATGCCCTTTCACCTGATTTTGGTATCATTTTTGTTTCCTTCTTCTTTAATGAAAAATCACATATTTCCATTTTCTTTTTAAGGTTATTTGGTCTCTGTAATAAAAAAAAAAAACCAAAACAAAAAGCATGAGAAATGTATTCCCCATACATTGTACATGCATGGCTTTGTTGACTGTAAGCCCCAGTGTAGGCCCTGGCTCACTTGGCTGTCTCATCTATTTTAAAACACTTATATTAGGAACAGGAGAGCGAGGACCATGTCACGTTGCATGAAGTTTAAAGGGTGAAACTTTTCAACATTTTCCGCTACTCTGGAATGCATCTGTCTTTTTCAAGTGACCCTAATCTTCAGTATTTCCACATCACAACAATGTACCAGTGAAATGATACATTTCTGATCACAGTAATCAGGGGGAAAATCACCTTTTTAAAAAAGGTAGGATGTCTGGAATTGGTACTTTTTCTTTACAAATAACAAAGAGGGGTACCATAAAGTTAGTGGACTCACTGGCCAGAAAGTGTTCATGCATATATGTTCAACAACAGAAACAGGACATTACGGCCACGGTTTAAAATGATTGAGATACCCATTATTCAAAGTAACAATCACCAATAAAAATGATGGTAATAAGCTCCTTGCATTTTCATTTTCTTCAAAAGTTTGCCAACAACACTCAGCAGAACAGCCAGCAGAGCGCAACACTTGATAATCGGACGGTGTACAGTGGTCACAGCCTTTACGCAGTGACGTCTATTTGGGTCCATTTCTCTTTGCAGAAAAGGCACCAAGTAAATATTTAATGGGTGTAATGAAGTTAAAATCTTTTAGTTTGACTTCAATAGCAAATCACTGTTGAATCAAACTGATAACTTGAACCTAACCAGACTTTTGGCAGTGATGATAGCTTAGAACAGGAAGTTACTTCCCCTAAAGTTATCTCCCTTGAACTTTGCCTGATTTAAAAAAAAAAATTCCGAGCATATTATTTTTCTTTTTTTTTTCCAGCAAATATTTGGAGTTGGTCGGGTTACAGTAAACACAGATAATAATGTGTATGGCTTCATCGAAAAAATTTCCGCTTAGTCTAGTGGTAGAGGCGTGGCCAGAGATCACTGGTTCAAATCCACAGCTGATTAGCCCAGTCACACTTGTCGCTGTGAGGGTGGTTTATATAGCAGGCCAAGATGCTTTTTGGACTCTGTGTATGTACAACTCCTCTTTCCTAGGAAGTCACAAGGGCATGGCTTGGAAAACAAGGAGGCGAATGTAACAAGGTGGAATATAATTGCTGTCTACAGCCAGGCCAGGGGGAATTTCTCTTTAGTCTAGTGGTAGAGGTGTGGACTTGAAACCAAGGGATCGCTGGTTCAAATTCTTAGCTGGTTAGCCCTGTCACAGATGCTTACTGAAAAAAATATAGGAGGAAAGAGGATGATTCATCAGTACAGTGTAAAATGACAGGCCTTCCAAAAATATGTCAACCATGAAATCCACCAGATTTTTTTAGATTTTCTCCAAACTGGAATTGATCTTATGAAGTGACAGGTTGAGTGACCTTGAGGAGCCTGTGTTGTCCTTATCGTTCAGCTGGAGTCGAATGAGACACCTGAGTGCAGTGAGGGTCATGCTGGCATCACCTCCAAGTTCCATCAGCTCCTCCAGGGCTACCAGGGTGACCTCTTGATGCTCTCTCTAGAACACATCATACACTGCACTCATATCATCATTACTGACCAGGATTGACAGCTAAATTTCTGATGTACATGTATACTACATAGTTTTAATCATTAAGTAACACATAAAATTATCTACTGGCCTAAATATCAGACCCCCCAAAAAGTATTTTCATAGGCAAAAAATGTCCTAAAGCATTACTTTTGGTGTTAAAATCTACATTTTTTCCAGTAAAATAACATCACATCTTCCAAAAACAAGTTCAAACCACCATTCTCACACCAACAGAGCTCTCAGAATCTGGTAAAAGTAACTTTGTAACGGACAGAATTTTTAGCTCGTTCACATGTGCAGCATTGCAAGAAAATATGGCATATTAAATGTGGCGTAACAGCAGAAATGAGACGGAATATTGCACCCTATAAACTTGTAAAAAAAATATATATCTCTATTTCTTAAAATTGGGTCTTTTTTAAATTAACTGACATTAGGCACTAACACTCATTGACATCTTATAACAACCCCCTTTTGTTAAGCATTACATTATTCTGTAAAAGTGATAAATACTCACATCACAGGCATAGCATTTTTTAATGCATGTACTTGTACATGTGTAGCCTTCCTCCTTAACATCTAAACAGTGTACTGCAATTAAGCTATAGTTTTCTCATGACCAGCATACGTTACATACATCTGTGCACTGCTTTTGGAAACTCTACAAGATGAAATGAGACAGAATAATGAAGAGGACTTCAAGAATTGAAGAGCTGCTTGAAATCCTTCACCTCAAACGCAATCTGTGCAGCCAAACAGATCAAGCCATGCTGCTCTTCAGCTGACATTTTTTCACCTTCACTTGTCTTCATAGTATCAGACATATTCTTCACAGAGAGTTTTGCTAAAACCAAAAAAAAGTCAGTAATTAAAAAAAAAAACGAAGAACAGTTCTATCCCTTAATTTTTTAATTTTTAAGATTAACCATCATTTCTAAACTGAATTGCCACCCACTGGATTTATCTGAAAGACAGTATTCTGTGGCAAATTTGATTGATTATAAATAAACACGTTATAAATAAAGTAACATATTTAGTCCTGCAATATATGAATTAAACAAAGCATAAATTAATATGAAAGTAGCATATTGAATACAATCAAAAGTCAACACAGAAATAAGTTTATTAAATTTATTACAATTAATCTTGTCTTCCTACTTATAAAGAAATAGATGAAGAAAAATGAGGAATTAAGAGATGTACCTTTCTCCACATCAGCTTCAGCAATGGCCACTCTTAGCAGGATATAGTGGGTGTATGGGGAGTCCCTGTCTGCTTTCTCTGCCTCCATGGAAGCCTCTTTAGCCTACATTCCAAACAGCAATCACACAGGTATTAACTAGTTTCAGTCAGAAGTCTCCATATTTAACTGAGTGCACCAACAAATTAGGAAAAAGACACCAAAAAAAGCGCAGTATGTTTGTTTTTCACCCAAAATTTCCCATCCCCACCTTCCACCTTCACACAAAAACAAAAACAAAAACAAAAAACATTTGGACCACAAAATGGATTATTAATTTAATACTGATTAAACTGAAAAGCTAGAAATGAAAAGTAGAAAAGATAAATACCTTCTGCAAATCCCCTAATGCCAAGTAACAGGCGACACGGTTTCTGTGGAGCTTTGCTAAGTTTTTCTTCACAATAACATCAGCTGTGTACAGGCTCAAAGAAAAGTTGTACCATTGTACAGCATCCAAATGGCATTTGCTCTGTAGCACAAAAATACCACTGGAAGACCTAATATGTACTCTCACTACAGTAATGAGTGTTTTATGTTCATTCAAACACAATGAAAACAAGGTAGCAACTTCCTTCACGTAAAACAGTCTCTGCACATTCTGCACAAATCTTTCTCATATATACTGAATGGAAATCTAAATTGTTAATCTAATAAATTAACAAGGATCATGTGAGGTGCACAACAACCTCATTTTGACCATGACCAAATGTAGTGTAGAAATTTACTCATCATATAAAATTCTGGAAAGTATATTGCTTTCTTGTGCTCTTTTAATTACAAGCCAGTGTTCTTCTTCAATATGGCACGGTTCTATTGTACAGACATGCATGTTAATATATATCTTACATTTACACGCCATCTGTGAATTTTTGAATGTGCACATGCTAATTCTGAACAACAATTCATAATCAGCCATACATGAAATCAGAAAGGAAAAAAATGCTCGGTCCTAGATCTGCTACTTGCTAACTTTTTCTAACTCATGTGCAGACAGAGATATAGCCACTGCTCAAACAAATCTGTGACCAACAGAAACTCACTTTTGTTCAAACATAAATGTCTTCAATTATAACATTAATTTATGACATATCTTTCAATAGTACCGGTACAATTTGTTTCATCATTACTTAAATCCACTCTTTCCTAAGATTTTTTCCAAAATGAACATATCTTATTTTATTTAATTTACCTCAAATAAGTCTGCAGCATGTTCCCAAAAGATCATGTGAAATCTCCTCTTGGTACCCACATCAAGAGAACAATCGGAATAATGGGCTGTCCATGTAGAAATAACACACAATCAACAGCACGAAATTCTAAAGCACTTGAAAATAAATGACCAAAATAGACAGCGTCACACATACAGATGTCGCCATCCTCCATACCAAGACCTGCTTGGCCACAACTGGCAAATCATAAACCTATCACACAGTCTTGTAAATACACATAGGCACAACAGGTACCCTATTTTTATGTAAGTCCAAATCTTTTCTTATAATATGATGTAAATTTTGCCTAAGAAAGCTAATAATTTATATGTTTCAACTTCAAAACATATAGCTGGCACAAATAGTTTTAGCTGCAGCAGAAAATATACCAGTAACGGGTTACATGTAAAGCCATTCCAAAACAACAAAACTGACAACAATGACCCAAGACTGTAAGATCGAAATTTATAATGGGTAAATTTCATCAAATACTGTTGGAAAAGAGATAATGCAATGCAGTTTTTGCCAAAGGAATGCAATGGAGCAAACCACATTGCTTTAGTACAAATAGTTTTAACTGTAGCCGAAAATATACCACCGACACATTACATGTGAATCTAGTCCAAAGCATCAAAATTGACGACAATGTCCTGTGCGTCAAATCAAAGTTTAAATGAGTAAATTTGATCGAACTCTAATGGAAAAGGTATGATCCAATGCAGTCTCTGATGAGGGATCCAATGGAGCAAACCACACTGATCTGGCACAAATAGTTTTAGCTGTAGCGGAAAGTACATCAGCAACACCTGACATGTAAACCCACTCCAAAACATCAAAACAATGACCCATGTCCATAAGATCAAAGTTGATGACTGGTAAACTTCATCAAATTCTGTTAGATAAGAGATGATCCCATGCAGTCTCTAATGAGGAATCCAATGGCGCAAACCGCACTGCTCTGGCACAAATAGTTTTAGCTGTATCGGAAAGTATAACATCAAAACATTACATGTAAACCCACTCCAAGACATCGAATCTGACAAGAACCCAAGTCCGTGAAATCAAAATTTACAATGAGTAAATTTTATCAAATTCTGTTGGAAAAGACTTACTCCAGTGCAGTTTGTGGTGAGGAATCCAAGTGTGAAAACTGTATTGCTCTTGCACAAATAGTTTTAGCTGTAGCGGAAAGTATGTCACCAACACATTACATGTAAACACACTCCAAAACATCTAAACATGAACCCAAGTTCGTAAGATCAAAATTTACATTGAGTAAACTTCATCAAATTCTGTTGGAAAAAAAGATGATCCAGTGCAGTCTCTAATGAGGAACTGAATGGAGTGAACCACATTGCAAATTGAACCAGTACAAACAGCTTTAGCTACAGCTGAAAGTATACTAGCAACACCTTAGATGTAAAGCCACTAAAAACAAAAAAAATCCGACCATGGCCCTAGTCTGTAAGATTGAAATTTACGATGGGCATATTTCATCAAATTCTCTTGGAAAAGACTTGATCCTTTGTAGTTTGAGCAAAGCAATCCAATGGTGCAAACCAAAATGCTCTGGCACAAATAGTTTTAGCTGTAGCTAAAAGTATACCAGAAACACCTTAGACTTGAAGCTTCTCCAAAACATATAATCTGACAATGACCCAAGTCTGTAAGACCGAAATTTAGCATGGGTAAATTTCACCAAATTCTCTTGGAAAAGAGTTTATCCTATGCAGTTTGTGCCGAGATATCCAATGGTACAACCACATTGCTATGGCACAAATAGTTTTAACTGTAGCGGAAAGTATAACATCAACACAATACATGTAAACCCACTCCAAATCATCAAATCTGACAAGAACCCAGGTCTGTAAAATCAAACTTTAAAATGAGTAAATTTGATCAAATTCTGCTGGAAAAGAATTAACCAGTGGAGTTTGTGGTGAGGAATCCAATGGTGCAAACCACATTGTTCTGGCACAAATAGTTTCAGCTGTTGGGGAAAGTATACCACCAACACATTAGATGTAAACTCACTCCAAAAAATCAAAACCCAAGTTCTTAAGATCGAAATTGACGATTGATAAATTTCGTCAAATTTTGTTGGTAAAGACATGATCCAATGCATTTTCTGATGATTAATTCAAGGGAGCAAACTGCACTGTTCTGGCACAAACAGTTTTAGCTGTAGTGGAAAGTTTACCAGTAACACCTTAGATGTAAAGCCACTCCAAATCATTAAGACTGACAACAATGAACTGACTGCATAAAATCAAAATTCGCAATAGGTAAATTTCATCACATTCTCTTGCAGAGAGAATTGATCCTATGGAGATTGTGCCGTGGAATCCAATGGTATAAACTGCATTGCTCTGGCACAAACAGTTTTAGTTGTACTAGAAAGTATACCACCAACACCTTAGATGTACAGCCACTAAAAACAAAAAAATCTGACAATGACCCAAGTGTGTAAGATTGAAATTTACGACGGGTACATTTCATTGAATTCTCTTGAAAAAGACTTGATCCTATGTAGTTTGTGCCAAGGAATCTACACACTGCATTGCTCTGGCACAAATAGTTTTAGATGTAGAGGAAAGCATATCAGCAACACCTCAGATGAAAAGCCACTCCAAATAATCAAAACTGACGACAATGAACCGAGTCCGTAAGATCGAAATTGACGATAAGTAAATTTTATCAAATTAAGCTGAAAAAGAGTTGATCCTATAGAGTTTGTGCCACAGAATCCAATGTAGCAAACCGCACTGCTCTGGCACAAATAGTTTCAGTTGTAGCAGAAAGTATAACATCAACACAATACATGTAAAGCCCCTCCAAATCATCAAATCTGACAAGAATCCAAGTGCATCAGATCAAAATTCACATGGGTAAATTTCATCAAATTCTATTTTAAAAGGGTTTACCAGTGTAATTTGTGGTGAGGAATCCAATGGTGCAAACCACATTGTTCTGGCACAAATAGTTTTAGCGAATGTGGAAAGTATACCACCAACATATTACATGTGAGCTCACTGAAAAACATCAAAACCCAAGTCTGTAAGATCAAAACTGATGACAGGTAAATTTCATCAAATTCTGTTGGAAAAGATATGATCCAATGCAGTCTCTACTGAGGAATCCAATGTTGCAAACTACAATGCTCTGGCACAAATTGTTTTAGCTGCAGCAGAAAGTTTACTACCAACACATTAACGTAAACCCACTAAAAATCATCACATTTGACAATGACTCAAGTCCTGACGTCAGCATGAAATTCACAATGGATAAATTTCATTTAATTCATTTGGCAATAGAGATGATCCAATGCAGTTTCTGATGAGGAATCCAATGGTGCAAACGGTATTGCCCTGGCACAAATAGTTTTAAGGTAGTTCGTAAAATCAAAATTTTATAACAAGTAAATTTGATCAAATTCTGTTGGAAAAGGGATGATTTAATGCAGTTTGTGGTAAGCAATCCAATGGCGCAAACTGCAACAAGACATTACATGTAAACCCACTTCAAAACATCAAAACTGACAATAAATCACATGACAGACAGGTTGCAACAACTGGCTGTACCTGTGGGCCTTACCTGTTATAATTTGCTCAGCAAATACTTTAGCTTCCTCTTCCAGTTTATTTTGGAGTAAAAGTTCAAGACGTTTTATGGAAACTTTTGCTACATCTGGGTGATGTTCACACTTGGAGTGCAACTTGTGCAAGCCCTCAAGAGCGATATCTCTCCTGAATCATTCAAACAAAATATATCAGCAAATAAATGAATAACAGGAGGATACAAAACTAGAAACAATTACTTCTCTCAGATTAAGCTTTTTCTTAAATCACTGTTAATATTTAATGAGATTTGAGATAGAGACAGCATGTTAAAATGTCTGAACATAAAGTGCATGGTGTTATTTTTTTTAACTTTTTCTTGAAAAGAATGAAGTGCATTCTTTTTATTTCCCATCTGAGATGGACTTATTGGATCATATATTAAAATAAAAGACAACACTAGACTAAATGTATATGTGTATCGATAAAGAATCGTATTCATAGTTCAAAAAACGTCACTTTTTATTTTTGTGATGTATGATAACTGAGATATCGCAGTTCAAAGTAAGGAAAGACGCCTGAGTTGTGAAAATCGAACTGGCTGCCATTGTTTCAATTTTAAGCAATCATGGGCGAGATATTTCTACCACCCGAGAAGACATGTGTTTCTGCCATGACGTCACCCATACCTAATTCACCTCCTTGCCATAGAGAAGTGGTGTTAAATCAGCTGTTTTCCTTGTGATTACGAGACAATTCTGATATACTTTAAAGCCATATTCAATGAGGAAGAGGTAGTCGAATATGTCCGGGGTTATTCCCCTCTGGTCGCAACCAGAAGGCCACAGATCATGGCCTTTAACTGTAATGATAAAGGGCACTTTACTTCTCACACAAAAGAGTGTCTTGCCCCTAATAGTGAAGAACATAGGCTACGGGGGACGTGCAATCAGGTTTCCGGTTTCTCTAAAACTGCATATGCCATGGCCTCGTTAGAATTCCACATTAAAAGATGATTTATAGAGTTACTAAGCATGTCATCAAAAAATGCCTTTGCCCATTTAGGTCTGTATGAACCCATCTCCTGATATAACTTTAGTTATATTTCTTGTTGTCTTTTCTGTTAATACTTTGGGACCTGATGGCATTAATCTTTTAGTTTTACACACCATGAATCTCTCTTTTCAATATATATATATATATATATATATATGACCCACAACGCTCACCTAAGGATTTAAATATTTACATGGAATTACACCTATTTAAGAAAGTTTTTAAACAATATAAATAGGTGTTTATGATTTCATTTTTTGTCTGTTCTTTCAACTAATTCAAACAACACCAACAATTATATTACCACTACAATCAGTCCTGCAGCATACATGCTGGCAACATAAAATATGTTCCATACAACCTGTTTTGCCTCATTTTTTGTGTCACTTTTGTTTATATTTTTTCCACTCAGTTTAGTTTTAACCACTAGGATTACTGTCTCCCTGTGATGGAAGCTAAACGTAAACAAGGAAGGAACCAATCAATTCAGCTTTAATACCATACAGTGTACCCCTAATTGGCAGTTTGTCCGCACTGGATTTATATCTGTGAGTCTGTCACTCTGTACAACTGTAACTTAAACATAAATATGTGTCGATTAATAAACAAAATGATGTCCAAGGCATCATTTACAAGTGGAAATACATCTATCCAGGCCCATCAGAGCATACCAATGTGCACTATATAACATCATACCAGGCTTACAACCCAGTACACATGAAAGTCAAGAGATGGATAATTAACATACCTCAAATCTGAAAATAAAACATATTTCTAGTCTGACAGCTGCATAAATTATTCTTTTATTTTACCTGTTGGAGGAGCAGAGTAAGTCCACAGAGTTAAGGCCCAGTTCCAGAGTGCTCTCTGGATGGTTCAATATGTCCTCCATGCCTGGAATAAAAAACAAAAAAGAAAGAAAACTCTCAACACAAAACCTTTTGCAGATGTGTTATGCAGAAACATGATGAATCTCCATAAAGTCATTGATTTTACAAGACAGGATACAAATGTTTGTAAATTCCATTCGTTTATTTGTTTACTTGTCATATATTGGCTATTCAAACAATTATTTAAGCTTGATTGTACATCAGTAAAAGGGTTGTAATGTTATACTTGGTATCAAGATAGACATTTAAAGGAGAACATCTCAGAATTTGCAAAAAATTAGTTGAGGAATCAAGTCTTTGAAAGATTTTCTTTGCTTGACATGATCATTTCTTCCCTGTTCATATCTCTTGAACAATTTCATTAACTTACATGACTGAATCTTCCCTTCAGACTCTCCAGTAAGCAACAATATTTTTAGCCTGATGTAGAATGCAGAATAATGGCAGTGTTCCTGAGTGAGAAAAACCAATGTGCAGCAGTTTTATTGACTGAATACAACACTGAAGATCACAAACTACTGCAGTGTGATGTAAACTTCACACAGTAAGCATACCATCTACACTTCACTGTCAACAGAATTATTTGTTACTCTACTTTTCAATATATTTTGGAAATATTTTTAAATGAGATGAATTTTACCTTTCGACATTGACAAAATTGGATTTGTAAACAAACTTTAGTATATCCAACTTCACAATAAATCCTTAAAAGATAGATAAGATTTATCAACTCACATCATTAGCAGACTAGCTCAATTAAATAAAACACTGGGGTCTATTGTCAACAATTTCTGATATTCACCTGCCTCAACATTTTATCCCTGAATTAAAAAGCCAGTCCCAAAGTACTTAGTAGAACCAAGTTGGCCTTCAAATTCGCCCCACAACAGCAGTATATGTCTTATTCTCGCTTGGATTTAAAAGAATAGAGCCTCTGTTGTCAATCCTGTGAGTATGAATCCATTCCCTACTCAAAATGTTGCTGAAATTAAAAGAAACATTTCCTTCCTGCTTGTCAAAATTACAATGCGCAAGTCATGGCGAGTCGGGTGTACTAAAATCTTTGCACCACACTCCAAAACGATGGAAATCAAACTAACAAAAACTTTAAACACCATGAGGCTCACAGCTACAAGCAAAATAACACAGAATACTGGGGAAAATGCATCATCCTTCTGATGTGGCTATGCCTGATTAGTGCATTTTCCGCATTTCGGGCAACGGTACCATGTAAGGTCTGGAATCTGAGAATCTTGACTCGGCACAAAAGGATGATGTGACTTTAATAATATTTCCTCTGAGCAACAGATTTATATTTGCAGGAGATGTAATAAAGGTCCTATTTTTTCAATTCAAGTGTCAAATTGCCACAATCTACTGTTTTAAGGCAGATTGGAAGGCCAACTCGGTTCCGCTAAGTTCTTTGCAGACTGGATTTTTGAATTCATTAGGATTATAAACATTCAGGCAAACAAATATCACAAATTGTTGAAAGGCCTCAACCTTTAGTTTACTTCAAGTACATGTATTTGCAGTGGGTGTCAATACTAAATGATTTATTTTCTATTTATTTTCTTTGATTGGTGTTCTATGCAATACTCAAGAATATATTGCACTTGAACAATGACAGCTGTTATTTTGGTGGGAGGAACCTGGGTAGAGTCGGTGGGTACCCCTGAGACATCTGCAGGTCCCTGGCTGACCTCATGAACGGCTGGAGGGGAAGTGAGCCAAGCTGAACTCAAAGAGACCACACTGGTGACAGGCTTCTCAGTCATTCAGTGTTGCTCTAGTGAGCTAATCACTTGGTTATGGCAGTTCCCATTACTAAATGAGACACTTACTGTACCTTAACTTATTATCAACATGAACATTCATTTTAAAGTTGGATCATTCTGTTTATCTGTAAATGTTATACGGGACAGCAGGCAGTGGAGTGGTTGACATGTTTGTCTTTTCAATTGCTTGGTCTCACTCTCCATGTTCATGGGGCCTGGCAGGTAACAATGTGCAATCGATGGCATTTGTGTGGTCATTTACCATTCACTGAAAACCACTTGTATTGTGAGTACGTCACAGGTTGAAATGTCTGTGTTTGCCAAAGGTCTTTAGTTTGCCACATTCTACAAAGCTTGTATTCTGGCTTCTAGACCATCTATAATACTGATCCCCATCATAAACATGAAAAGAAGTCTTCATGTAATTGGCATTAAGAACAATGAAATACAGTACCTGTGTACCAGTATAAGCAAAAGCAGAAATGCATGTATCTTACTGATTCAGCCAAGGTTATGGCATTGAAGGCTTTCTGTAGATGACCTTCCTCATTCCATTCCAAGTAAGAATTGGCCAATAGCCGCAATGTTCTACCCTTAAAATCAAATTCATGTACAACAAGATTATGATTACTCCAGATTCTTAAACTGTAGTTGTTATATATACAGGAACATATTACGACATTTAAGATCTTGTTGAATCCGTCTGACGCTGAGTCATGTGCAAGCAGCTTATACTTCATTATTGTTATAGGGCTAGAAAAAGTGTCTCAACAGAGATGAGCTAAAAGAGACAGCCGGTACGATTGATTGCTTAGACTATACAATATGTTCACATTGTAAATCATGTTTACAGATTAAGCTCAACTGTCTCTTCAATACCAGTTATATTTGTGACACTTTCAGTTATTGAATTAGAAATATATTTCATTGTCAGTCCTTTAAAAATATGATTGTGAAATTGGTGACCACTGAAATGTTAGCATCTTATTATGAACATTAATATTTTCAAGTTTGTTACTGACCCTCAGAGAAATTGTCTTTGGTATACATTGGAATCTTTTGTGAAAGAGTATCTGGATATATCAGCAGCATATTTACATGTTAGCAAATAATGAATTATATATATGTATCAATCAATCTGCATATGTACTTACCTGGTTTTTGGGGTCAATTTCTACTCTGTTTTTTCCTATTTCATAACTTTCTTGAAGCCAAAACACACATTCCTGAAAGTAACGCAGCTGAAAGGCCTCCACGCCAAAATTATAACACAGCATTGAAAGTACAGCACCCTGCAAAAATAATATCACTTGAATGAATTCCAGGAGGATCTAATATAAAAAAATATATAAGAATTCTCCATTATATTAGTTATACATCAGTGAAATCCCAGTATTCAATGGTAACAGTGATATTTTCATTAGTTAGACATTACTTTTGTTATCAGATTTGATATTACACACCAAGACACCGTAAATTCAAAAATGAAACACGTTGTTTTTATGACGTTCCAGTTTGAGCTCATTGGGACGATGTCATAATACAAGTTTGGTCAATTGTTATATTCCTACATCACGCCAAAAGAAGGCTGTCATACTGAGTCATGTACCACGCCATGCTACTGACAGGTCTTTGAAGGCCTGCAGCTGAAAACATTGTTTTATACTTCTTTAAATACAAAAAATCCTGACATTGTTAAAGTATAAGTAACACATGTAAATAGAATATTGCGCAGTGAAAGCTGAATACCATAAATATTGTTCGTCAAAGGTGGAAATGATAACCCACCAGACGTGAAGCGTCTACCTCACCCAAAGGATACTTTGAAAGTACTTCAATCACCTCAATTTATTAGATGTTGTCAAATTACTTTGTTCTGAACTCAAACATCACATGGACACTGTATCATCACAGATCTTTAATTTAAATACTGGTAGAGTAATTACTGACAACATAAGTAAATTAACACATAAAATCTGTGTCTAACTTGAAATTTAAATAAGGACTGACTGCGCAGGTTATATTGCACAGGCAAAAAATACATTGCTAGAAAGACTCTCTCAAACCTCTTTTGGTAAATTTGAAATCAGCCCCTTTGATATTGTAAAGAAATTTCTCGCAGTTGAGAAATTCTTCAGCATCACTGCCTGAAACAACATAAAAAGATAGGTAAACATTAACCAAATGAATACTCAGTCTAAAAAAGCCCACAGGACCCAACTGCCACGATAAAAACAATTTTGAAAGATTAAATTAATTTAATGTGATGGCAAATTTTGTCAACTAAACTTTCTTAGATATTAAAATAATTCTTACAGCCTCAGCTTGGTAGCACAGCAGCTTGAATCTGTCCTTTTCAGCCTCAATCTTTTCCCTGTCCACACTGTCACCATTATTCTTTCTGCTGGTGATTAATATCTGAAGTCTTTCAACATACTGGAAGTCATAAAAATTATATGTTCAAAAACACATATATACACTGTAAATATTAATAATTGTGTACCATATGTTTGTGTGTAAAATGTATTGTTTTTCTGCTCCTGAACACTTGAAAAGTAGACCAACTGTGCCTCAAAGTACATGTATTTCAACATGATCATTGAAAGTTCAGCACATCATTCCTGCTGGTTGAATTAAAGGATGTCAGAAATACTGTTCTTGAAAATGCCAAGGATAAAATAAGTTAAGAATGTACCTTTGTTGAAAGCTGCAGGACAAGATTTGCTCTCTCTGGATTACCAACATCTGGTAAACAAAGATTTTTTTTTCACCGTTAACAAAATAAAATCAAACATGATGGCAAGCTGCAATTTTCAGCATCACCTAATGATAACAGGCAGATGAACTAAATATCCTAATTAGCAGTATAACAAGCAAGCAAAAAGGCGAGCATCCACTTTCTCATGAAAATACATGCATGCCAATAAGCCTGTATACCTCGGCTCCCTGGAAAGCAGAATAGGAAAGCTCCCAGATACAGAAAAAATATGACGGTGCACCAGGTCAGTTTGAGGTGTAAACTATCTATCATTAGGATGTTAATAAGCAAAGCTATTCAGGAGATACATACCAATGAAAAGGCAATTGCATGGATAGATTTGGTGAAACATCAAAGAAAACTATAACAGTAAACAATGACAATGTATAAGCTATCTATTACATCAGGCTTCACGTTAATTTGCAAAACCGTTTCCTAGATACAGTTAGAAATAGACTACAGGGGAATACAATTTAACAAAGCCATAGAAATCAGGAAGTGTCATCTAGGAAACTGATTCTACACAAAATGACCCTAACATTTTTATAGTGTAGAAAATTTCATCCACGGAGGATTAAATTACAAAACCAATGAAACAACAATTACATACCCAACCAGGTTCTTCCAGTTTTCAAACTCATCTGAGATGCGAAAAAGAATTCAAATGACCAATGAAGTGAACATACTGATGTCACTACAGATCTAACAAATTTCTGTCCATGCACTTTTAATTTCTATGATCACAGAACTGCAAGTACTGTTTATATACATCTTTATAAAGTCACCTCAGTACCTTAAAAGAAAGGAGACAAGAAACAGGTTATAAAAACTTACATTGTGGAAGCCTTATAGAAAAAAAACAACACTGTGATTCAAACAGATTGCAGGTGATGTATAACTTAATTTAATACGAACAGGTTTCTAATTAAACTGTCCTCATTACCAGAATCTTTTTTTCCCTGATATCATGTGAACAACATCATGAGGTGACTTTGATTGAGACAGATAAGACACTAAAGGCAGCAAATATCTTTCCAATGAGTTCTAGACTAATGATCTGGTATGTCTAGCGAAAGTGCAAGTACTAGAAAAATGTTGTTTAATCTGTAAAATACTCTTTCAAGACTTGCCCAGTACTCTTTAAATGCATATTTGGACAGACAATCCATATTATCTTGATCCTTATCATTTAATGCTTCTTCAAAACACAAAGACTATAGAACTGAAGTGTGGCATTATAACAGTTCTTACAGCAGTATATTCCCAATACAGTTATTTTAACACAGACACCCTCCTGAAATATCACTTCAGGACAGTCAAGAGTACTTGAGCCAACATAAGCTAAAGTAATTGATACTTACCATGATGACTTTCTTGAGGACATGCTCATCTTGGCTACCATCGTTACATTTCTGTTCCAGGATACAACTTATGTGTCTCACTGATTGAAATTGAGAGGAATTAAAAACAGGGAAGTAGGCAGATGATTTTCTAACTTGTTTCTCAGAAATAAAAGGCCACAATGTGTTTTACAGTTAAAGAACAAGGGAGTTGAATTACATCAGCACAATCACGGTCAATACTCCAAGTCAGATCTTTTCATTCAATTACTGAAGAAGTCATGCGTAAAATGTGTAGAACAGATGAACTTCAACAATAAATGATACTGTGATGTAATATCCTACATTTAGCTGTACATACCATGAGAGTTCAAAGCATATTCAATCCTTAACCATAAAATAAATTTTGCACAGGATTATTCTGATGAAATTATTCAGACAAGCATCTGTTGTTCACATGAACTTTCATGTATGCATAATTATTAGAATGAACTTCAAGAAAGTAGTAAAACATACTGAATTCTATGGGCATCCAAATTAACATTTGATTGAGAATTATTGATAATGATCAATGAATTATCGATAATGATAAATGAGTGATCAGTATTGATACTTATTTACCAAATATATTCGTAAGGCAATCGTCAATGTCAATAAATACATTGTAGATATCAATAAATGATTTATCAATATTGATAAATGAATTAATACTGATACTGATAAATGATTTATCAGTATTTATAAATGATTTAGTAATAACAATAAACTGCTACAAAAAAGGAGTATGACAGAAAATGTTCATATTCACCAGGTAGCAGGGTATTAAAGCAAGGCATTGAAATCAGGGCAGCTTATGAAGGTGTGTGTTTTAACGAAGTTCATCTGTTTTACTCAGTTTCAATAACATTTTGAAACTTCCAATAAAAATTTATTTTGAGATGTACTATTATACTATTTGACATCAATAAATCATTTTGTGGATAACTGATTTAGTGATCTGGATAACTGATTTAGTTATACAGATAAATGAATTACTGATATTTATAAATGATTTATCAACATTGATAAATAAATAAATAAATAAATCAACATCAATAATTCTCATTTAAATGTTATGTTTAAATAGAATTCAGCTGTTACACTGAACTGTGTACTATACTCAAGATGATTTCCCTGAAATCTGGGATTGAAGGGAGTCAGTAATGTGCAGGTTTAAGGGTTTAGGTATTAGAAACCAGGCCAAACTAAGAGAAAAATTTTAAAAAGCACCCAGCATGCACACCACACCAAGCCACCACAAGGTGAGCAGGAAATTAATTTAAAATAATATTAAACCTAAATATTTCACAACTAGACCTGTCAGGAAACTCCATAACAGAATGATGACTCACGCTGTGCACTGTTTTGACTGGAAAGAGAGCCTTGGTTCTTCACAGTGATAACGTGATTCCAAAGTTGCACTGCTAAGGTCTCCAGCTGAAAGTTAAACACATAATAGCTTGCTGGCTATATCATACATAATGCTTTCAGGGAAGATGCTCAATGTATTGTAACACAGGATTTTGTCAATGTGTCCCATGACAAGTGGTTTGTATTGCTTTAGTGGTACATGTAGTAGGTAATATTATGTATAGAATATTCTATATATGTATGTATAGAAGTATTTTCACGCAGACTGGCTTCACATTATAGAAAGGAACGTGATATTACATTTATGGATAACAAAGCCACAAGCAGATTGGAGATTAGCTCAATTGAATAATCTCTGATTTATTATTAGTCTATCTTAAATCCGCATAAATATTATAGTTGCCTGTCCCAAACAAATTAGATGAGAAGTGAAAGGACGCTCTCATATCCATTTACAGACGCAAAAATGTTAAATGGTTTGAAAAAAGTGGTCAGAATTAAATAGATATTTACTGATATTTTCTTTTCATTTATTTGGCTATTTTTTATCTGATTGTTGTTTAATGTCATACTCACTTGATGAATTGGATAAATATGATGGCAGCCAATATTATGGGCAGAGAAAACCCAGAATAAATCACAGACCCAATGTATGGCCAGTCATTGTTGAAACTTTCTCACATGACACACAGATATCCACACCATACTGGTGGAAAACCAGCAGTCTGCAATGATGTAAGAATGCAAAAACGACCACAGGACAAGTCAACCGTCAATTGTCAATTGTTTATTGCCACCAAAACCCCACAAGCAGTGAAAGTAATTACATGTACTAGCATTATACGCATGTATATATAACATAAACTTACCATACCATGTACGCATCTGTGGTCATAACGTCCTAAATCAAGATGAGGGATATCTTCAAGGAGCACCATTGCTTTCTCTGTCTTCACCGCTGTCGCATCATCAGTCACTCCTACTTGGCAAATGTCTTTGACAATGGCTACACAGAAACAAGGAAACAAAACAAGCAAATGTCTGTACATTAATAATGTTTTCAAATTATTTAATGATCTAGCTGAATACTTTTCAAACTGCCTTGATCAACATTAGACTATTAGCACCTCACCAATGAGATTGCATGATCAAACGTAGCTTGGCTGCAGCGGATACAAGGGATATATTCCAGAGTTTGGCAAAAGCAGTAGTCAAATGACTTAATAACTCAAATCAGTGGCATTTCAACTCAAAGGTGGTCAGACCAATTAGTTCTCAGGCAAGGATCTGAACAGAGCCTACAGTTTACAGGCAAACAGTAATACAAACAGCTGCTAAAATTATACATGCATATGTTCCCATTTTTTCTGTTTTGTCAATGTTGGGTGTACATTCATTCCTGTTTCTCTGCAAATTGTTTGTGAGCATGAACAAGAGCCATATCAGGTGATGGTGAATCCCCCTGGGGCTATACTCAACAGATCAATGGCATCAGGATGTCACCACCTGCATGCACTACACATTATGGGCCAGATTTGTTTACAATAGGGTGGAAGGTGCGGCATTACGCTGCCAGCCACATAGCAACTTACAAAAGCATAGCTGTGTACACTACATAACGGTATTGAGAGACTAGTACATAACTCTAATAAGCATTCACTATCTACGAGTCTCCATTATAGGTTTAAGGTACTAGATAAGGATACTACACCTCTGGAATAAAATTTGGTCGAATTCTTTCTATTTCAAATTTTTATACTCCACTCTCCTATCCTTCCTCTCAAATAAAGATGAAAACCAAATTCGAATAGTAAATACCTTAAATCTGACAGAAAGTATAACATGTTGTGCACCAAGACATTTGTGTTTTCCTCCTTCCCCCTGATTAGGGGTATTAAATCACTGACGAGGGTCCCTGCTGTGAATAGACCTGCCTCTGGTAAATGTACATTGCCTCCTGCTATTAGCTATGCATGGCTGCACACCTAGTAACTAAAACAACAAGCTAAATCACCTCACCAGGGTAACGTGGGTGGGGCGGAGGGGGGGATAGGAACACATTCTAGCAGGTTTTGCTCAGAAATGTCAAGATAAAATCTCAAATTACGCTTTCATGGAGCATGGTAGGTTGAAATGTTCATATTTTAACTGGAGGCAGGACAATTCGTGATCAAAATTAATTGGCAAACAAACAAATGACGACTTTTGTCACATGTAATGCTCCTCCAGACATTTTGTTCTTTTTCTCTCTTTCTCTTTTTGAGATGGTGGTGTGGTGAAATACTTTTATTTCTCCCTTATTTTTCAACATTCTGCTTTTAAACTTGGCACACATGCCAATGCTAAAAAATGGTCTCGCGTTTTCAATATTTTTTCTAGTTTTAAAGATATTAGTAAAACAAAATCAAAGTTTCAAAGTTTTAAAAAAATTTTAAAAGTTTTAACTTTAAATGACCACTAAGAGCAATCTAAGATGAATATTAAAAATCTGTGGAAGTTTAAACAGTAACCTATCCACTTGGGCTACAAAAATTTTTGAAGATTGGTGAAAAAATAGCATTTAGAAAAATAACTCTGATTTTTTTTCAAACTTGCTCTTCATTTTGAATAATATTAAGGTTCGGTAAATGTTAGAGGCTTTTTGAAATCGGCAGTCGTTTACCTTTTAGAATATACATACATATGGTCATGTTTGATCCATACAAGGCAAAATGTGAAATTTTGCTTATGAGAGGTTCTAGTATCCTTAATGGGCCATAACTTTAAAAATAATGGATGTTGCACAACCCAAATAAAACATGCAAATCCCCATATGGTCTGTGTCATGCCTACAACGTTTCATGAAAATCCAATGAAAGGTGTAGAAGAAGTTATGTTGACAAGGTAATGATTGCATACAGACAGACTACGGTTCCTGGAAACTACCCTAAATGACCTAATATTTCATCCATGACAAAGCAGCTCATGGTTCCTGGTTCTGACAGCCCTACTGATTTTTAGAAAATTGTTGTGAAGTTTGATGATATCCCACTTGGGAAATGCAAGTTTTGGCACAAAAATAATATTTTATGACATTAATTTGCCTCTACTAGAAAAATCAGGGCAAATTTATTGGTCATTTACAGTATATTTCCTAACATTAAATGCCAGGGAGATACAAAGGTATGCAGATAGTGTCAAAAACACGTTTCTGAAAATAAGAGGATCAAAGACAAGAAACACAAAATCATCAAGGCCTTACACTTAGCTAATTTCCATACAGGTGAAATGAAAATGATTGAGATGGTCTGTATTACTTTCCTAACTTGTATATAGTGTATTAAGACATGATATTGTACATTTATTAGGAGAACACAGAAACTTCCTCTTTGTCAGGTGTGACATCACGCATGAAGACATGACATCACCAGTTGCTAACTTGTATCCACAACTGACAATAAACTGAAATGCTCAACGTCATCCCGGCAAGCCAAAGAGACATCACATCTGCCTGATTGGATATCATGTGAGCATTAACATCAAGCCACACCCAGAAAATTTTGCGGACACAGCTGGGGATTTTGTTTTTTGTTGAATCTTCAGATAGGTCTGTAGGTTTCAAATATTGCTTTTTCATCGCAAATTCATTTGAGCAAGGATATAAACTTTGTTCATACAATTTTCTTATCACTTTAACATTTCTACCCAGTTTCTATTGGGACTTGAGTGGCATTCAATTGGTGACACTTTAGGCGAATTTTGCAAACTTTTGATCACACAAATTCATACCTAGGATGTTCTGGTGTTTTAACAAGTAACCATTTAATATTTAAATTACAGGCCTGTATGTTGTTCTTCCTTCACTTTACACAGGGGAACAATATTTGTCAACCATTTTTAACACAACAAATGTCCTCAACAAACCATCTAGCTGAACAGCTGATCCTCTCACTTCTGGTAATGTTGCCATTTTTCCACATTCGTGGCCTCTTTCAGTCTCCTTCAGCAAAGAAAATGATGAAAGCAAAATGATTGGTACAGTTCTGGACCACAACAGGTTCACAAAATGTACAGAGCTACAACACTGGAGGAATGCCACCAATACTACATTAAAGCTGGCACACACAGATGATTCAACAGCTTTCATTTCTACCATTTGCCAACATGTTAACAACAGGGCATTTCAATGCCTAAAGCAGCTAAGGGAAGATCTGAGTTTGCAGCAGTTCTGAGTTTGTTATACTAAAGTCAGATACTGCGCAATGTTTCAAAATCTTTCACAATCTCATAGCACTTGTTTATTCACATTAATTCGTATTCGTATTTCCAGTTCTGGTCAGCTGTGACTGAATAGTTTTGGCTGACTACATATGGTAGACTGTCCTACTGGCGTGCACTCACAGACACGCATCAACAATACCTATGTTATACACTGTATGGCTAATATTACTAATTGGTACAATCGCATGTATCTTATTCAAGTTCACAAATCTACATCACAAACTTTTGTTTGGTACATGCCTTGACCTCTGATTCCTCCTCCCCCTCATCATACATCCATGGTACGTAATGTGCACACATGCACACACACGCCCTGCCCCCCTGTAAATGTCCATGTACTTTATGGAAGGCTCCTTT
Organism: Acanthopleura granulata; assembly: GCA_016165875.1. Lineage (NCBI taxonomy): Eukaryota > Metazoa > Mollusca > Polyplacophora > Chitonida > Chitonidae > Acanthopleura > Acanthopleura granulata. The sequence goes on along the minus strand of JABBOT010000023.1, from coordinate 659,457 downwards.
CTATTATAAGATTCTTATGAGAAACTTGCAAGATTGTATGCAGGTCCTTTGGTAATACCCTATCCCAACATGTGCCTACTGTGCACCTGTCTCATCTCTTTTTCAGTCTTTTTAAGTCAAGAAAACTGTATGTACAGCACACAGTACATATGTGCAAGCCCATGATCAACAGATATATATACCATCTTTTCTACACATTGACAAGGTAGAATAAATATGGCGCAGGGACACAAAAGGTGTTCTGAGGCCAGTTTAGTGAAAACATGCAAGTCTGCTCAAATCATACATTCTGGGGATTTCTTCAAAGTTAGACACACTGTTGTGTTGCTTTACAAAACATCTTCCTTTATGGTGCTATCTTTCAAAGAAATTTATGTACAAACATATGGATTAAATTTGGTTAACTGATTGCAAGGCCAAGCTTATTAAGATTTTGAAATACATCAGATATCCAGAGGCAGAAATGGACAACTTTCAGTTATATTCAGGACAGCACATGCAGAACCAAAGAATGCAGGGTAGGCCTAAGACAGTGTGTGCATATATACATAACCCCACGCAGCTGGCTAATAACAATTGCTATATCTGCTAATCTAATGCTAGCCAAGAAATTGGCTGTGAACTATTAATATTTGGTACAGTGTACGATGTCTAAAAATATGTGCGTTAAGTGAAAATTGACCAACCCTAGAAAAATAAAGGAATCAAACTGACCCCCAGATATTAGTCCACTTAGATTGACTCAGTCCATTGTAGGAGCTTAAAAAAATCGCTGTAGATTTCCGAACTCAGTGTCAATGGCCATACGTGGGGGTCTGCCAGCAACCTGCGGATAGTCATGGAGATCCCTCGCGCAGTGCCCGGTTTCCTCCCTCCATAACGCTTTCCGCTATCGTATAAGTGAAATATTCTTGAATACGTCGTAAACCACCAATCAAATAAATAAAAAATTCACTCTGGTTCTACAAACGTGGGAAGGTTTTCCAGCACACTGCAGATGGTCATGGTTTTCCCCTGGCTCTCTACAGATTCCTTCCACCATAATTCTGGACACCATGGTATGTGTAATATTCTCGAGTACGGCATAAAACACCAATGAAATAAATTAATGAATAACTATTCTCATTTCAGAGGTTCTCTTTCTTTGAAGTGAACAACAGTGCATGTTGAAAGTAAGTTTGCCAAAAAGGTTGGACAATATCATGTTTATTTCAGTAAAGCATTTTTTCTAACAGCTTCTGACATTGACATCTGACTGTGCTCCATCAGACAGCATGAAACGCAACCACTCTGTCTGGGCTGTGACATAATTGTTCCAATCGCGGATCACTCTTCTCACCTGAGACAGTGGATTAGGCTCCTTGGGTTGTGGTTGAAACTATGGTTTCACCACTATGTGGTTGAAGTATACATGTAAATTTATAACATGAAATGATCAAGAAGTTTACTCCCGCCACAACACAATGGTCTGGAAATACTTTGCGGTGTTGTTCACACATACTTTTGTCCTTTCGGTGTGATTTCCCTATGTTATTACATGTTACAGTCAACTCGGGACATTCAAGTCACACCTTATAAACAACAGTATTATCGTTATTAGAGATTACCCTTTCTTAATATACCACAGGTTCTAGTGCTGAAATTGGCTGAGACCTATCCGGGTTTCGCACCAAGGACCTCAGAGTCAGGCACCAAATCGCCAGCAATACATGTCAACCATCTAGACCACTCGACCAACCAGCCTTCTACAAAAGTAGAAGGTAGTTGACCGATAGACTTTACAGCAAACATGTATTGCCCCTCTGATGATCAGAAATGACGCAGCTCTCTTAGCTGACCATATCAGATTGGGAGATGTCATTTAGAAAGTGAATTTAAGTAACAGTATTATCGTTATTAGAGATTACACTTTCTTAATATAGCACAGGTTCTAGTGCTGAAATTGGCTCAGACCTATCCAGGGTTTGGTGATTTGGTGCCTGACTCTGAGGTCCTTGGTTCGAAACCTGCATAGGTCTCAGCCAATTTCAGCACTAGAACCTGTGCTATATTAAGAAAGTGTAATCTCTAATAACGATAATACTGTTACTTAAATTCACTTTCTAAATGACATCTCCCAATCTGATATGGTCAACTAAGAGAGCTGCGTCATTTCTGATCATCAGAGGGGTAATGTATGTTCGCTGTAAAATCTACCAGTCAACTACCTTCCATTTTTGTAGAAGGCTGGTTGGTCGAGTGGTCTAGATGGTTGACATGTATTGCTGGCGATTTGGTGCCTGAATTTGAGGTCCTTGGTTCGAAACCCGCATAACTGGCTTTACTTATCTGATAGAAAAAAAATGTGCACAAGCTATAACATCTTTTTCTCATCCGCAGACTCGAGAAGTTATCTCCCTTTATAAGTCACTCAACCAGTAATCTATCAATAGATTTATTGTCTTGCTTTTTATCAGCCAAATAAACTGTGCCCTTAAATTCTGTTCTTGATGAAATTCCCCATGACTCCGCCGACCGTCAACCTCTACGATACTGTAAACTGGAACCACTTACGTACGAAACATGAGAAACGTTGGAACAACTACCAGCGCCATCTATTATGTCACTTTGACATTAATTAACTTTGTTTTGTACACTGTGCCTTTCAGTCCCATTGGATGTAGTTATTTTATGGGCTGAGATAATATAGCGCACATTATAACACATACATACCTTCGTCAAATACAAACCGTGGATAGATACGATCTAGTAAACAGCAACACTGAACACATTGTCGTCTGCTTTCACTTAAAGCACACATGCGCATGCTCATCCACTCACACTTCGCGACACGTAAGTTTGTTTTGTGAGATTTTTCGAACTTATGAAAAGTGCTGTTTTAAAAGTTCACAAAGTTGTAACAAAAAGTTTGAACACCATCTCCAGGCGTGTCATTTTTTCGGTCAGTTTCCTCCAGTCTTCACATTTGTAAATTTGTGAAATGTTAATCACGCCACATGAAATATTTTATGACTTGTATCATGTCACGTAACTTGTGCGGAAACAGCTGCCTCTCGCACGAAACGTCTGGCAATATTTTTTTAACAGCTTTTTTATTCATTTGAGCAGGCCACCCCATTGGTGGTCTGACAAGTATTTCGAAAGATTCTGAGCAATAATCTTGCTAGATATGTATGTGTAAAATAGGATTAGCCCGAGAACACGACATGTAGGTTAGCTCCAAGACTGACGCTGACAACTGATTTAACAACATACCGAGCAGCCTTGGTACATGTGCGGCTAAACAAACCTTATGTTTTGGTATGGTCAGTTGAATATACCCAGCCAAAACACATTTTCTGAAAAAGATGTTCTGTCATTAGTGTTCCTGTAAAATGTTTCCTTCCTCTTCCGATGTGCAGGTAAATCATAGCATATATTAGGTATAAATAGCGTTCGAACGATTGTGTCACCAATGATGTGGCTCACTGTTTCTGCTAAGGCCCATATTTACACTTGATCATTTCCTTCCCTATTGTGGAAAACTGGTGTGGGTGGAGAAACAATTTTCATTTTTTCATGATCATGATTCAAACTTCATTTTATGATAATTTCATACTCTGTGACAATTTCTTTCAAAAAATGAAATAATGTGTCCTGGTGAGGGGAAAAAAAAAAGAGTCAATGCCCTGATGTGACGTGAACTTTCTATACTGTATGTTACCAGTGACCAGATGCATTTTATTTGGTAGCTTCTGAGATGCCTCAAGACATAAATCAAAGCTTTCCTGATATCTTCCCACACAGGAGGCATGATTGGTACCATTAAATGAACAGGTGATTAACTTTCATGCTTATATTGATGTGGTATCAAAAGTGACACCTCTTGATAATCTGAAATTTGATTGCTAATTTGCTATAGTCTGTGAGCAGTTATGATTCTGCAGAAAAAGCAGTACTGAGTAAACTGGCCAGTCAGTTATGGCACAGTGTCATCTTCTTTGGATAATTTTGATGTTTATCTTTTATTCTCAAAATGGTTCTTCCATGCAATAAAGCGTCACTATACAGACGTTACTAACATTCACGCTTAACCCTTCATCTGCACCTTTTTCTCATGGGCAATTTTCTTGTAGATTTATTTATTTGATTTGCGTTTTACTGAATATGTGCTGCAGAATATTTCACTGATACGACAAAAATGATACATGCACATGTAATATGGATGGAGGGAACCACAGAATCTGACCAAGGGGTGCCCAAACCATTGGGAACTGAATTCAAATATTTCAACTTGGTGGTGGGCGCTAGCGTTTTTCATAATATTTGCGAATGCCAAAGATACATGCAGATGGCTGGTACCCACTGTAAGACAAGTACACTGTATCTTAGCATTTTATAAATATAATAGTGTTTGGTTTTAGAAAGAGTAGAAACCTACATCAGTACCTCAGATGGTCAGAAGAGCATGGAGGCGACTTTACCCTCAGATAGTCTTTCTGACTGTTTTGCCAAGAGCAATATTCATGAACAAGAGACCAGTTTCAGCAAGAAACCAAAGTATTCTCAAACTGACACCCAGGTAATGAAACATACTCCATCCCTAGACCATGATCCCTTAATCTCTTAATAAATTCTGATATATATGAAATAATGCAGGTAACAATGTGTACAAACATATGTATTTGGCTATAATAATCTCTGATTTGATTTAGGGGGTTTAGTTTAATTGCTTGTCTTAGGAAGACCTTATGTACAGAAATCTGTTTTGTTTTTTCTGACAGTACTCTAGAGCATTGAGTGGTGAATGTCCGGTGTCTGTCTGTAAGTTGGAGATGCAAGGCACTACAGATAATGTGGAAGACCTGGAGACAGACATAGATTATGGGAGTAGGAATAGCCCTAACTGCATCATGATCGGCGCTCAGGAGGGCCAGATTTGTACAAGTGGTCAATTCTCCGAACAAGACGACCTGCCAACTATGATACATTATGGAACAGCTTGGATGTCTCCCTCAGGAAGTCAGACTGAAGATCTCCTGTTTCACTTTGGTACGATTTAATCTATGGTACGGTTCCTGTAAATGACCTTAAACTTCATCCGGAAGAGGCATATTTTTAGGTGAATAAATGTCATAAATATTGTATTTGTTAATGAAATTTATATTTTTCTGGTAGGAAATCATACCACCGTTTAAGCAAATCTTAAAACACCTTCCCACAATGAACAGGAACTCTCAGAATTACCACAGGTGTATCCAGATGTGCACTTTTAAAAGTTATGTATTCCACTATTATGGCTGTTGCTGCCGCTTTCAGTGTTAATGAACAGCCAAAACACCATTCATACCAACGGAGAAACAAATGACCGTAAAAGAAATAGATTTGGATCTCAACTCTAGGCCAGGACAGCACATCATAAAATGTAACAAAATGTGGATGAGTGTTTAAATTGTTTGAATGAGTTGACAAGTGGGCTACCTACATGTATTGCACACAATGTGTGGGAAAATGCCATGAAATATTGCATGCATAAATTTAATACATTCCTTGATTAAGTTATTAATGTACATAACATCAGTATAAAACAGGAAAAGATTACAGTGGTATGTGTAAGAGTAGTTACATTGTGAATAACCTGACAAGTGTTAAACTGTAAGGGTGTATGCATTTCACAGTTAATATTACATGTGGCAAATATCTAGGCATTCATTGACAGCTTTCATTTGATTGATTCATTGAATCAGTTCATACCACTGGAATCCCCAGTGGACTTGTCTTGCTGGTACAGGAGTGCAAGCAGCATTTTTCAAGGCCAGCTTTGATAAGCTAAGGCATATCCTGTAGGACATTAAGGCTTGTGATGTGAAAAGCTGAAATCTATATAAGCACATGTGGGTGGATTTGGTGACTGTTAAATATGCATATCAGAAAATGAAAAAAATGTAAAATTTGGAATATATTTTGTTCCAAAGACCTCAACAGTAAAAGCGCATCAAGAATGGTCTGGGGATAAAATTTGATATTCTGAGTCAGTGACTCTGCCTATGAACCATATTTATGTGCAGGTTGTTAGACTTCCAATCTGATGTAACCATAGGAATGCAGGAATTAAATAATTTATGAACCAAGAAACACACGTAACAGTCTATCGCCTGCTTCCTGTCAGTAATTTTTGTTTCCAGAAATGGCCTGGAAGGTGTTTGGACCTTTGCCTTTTGGGATGGAATAGTAGCGCTGCTTCCCCTTTCTTCCTTGTCCCAAATTATGTGATGTTCTGGCACCCATGAAGTACACTGAAATTTTATGTGTGAAACAGCAGTTCTCAACCTGTTGTGGCCATGATGTTGCAGCACAAGCTTGAAACCCACATATTACACTCACTTACACTTACTGAAATAAAAATGTTCTTTGATTATAAGTTGTGTACTTAATTTTCACAGACAGGTTTTTTCGGAGAAGATTTGAAACTGAGTTAGATGAGTTTAAAGAAGCAATAGAGGAGATGTTTTCTGAACAGCAGATCCATCTGAAAAGAATCATGTTGAAGACGTCAGAGTATGTTGGGACAGTGCCAGATGAACTTGTCAGCAGCCAGGTACTCTAACAATAGATCTACTTTCAAGCAGTCTTCATTTCTACGATTGTGTGCATGTATGAAATGTGCAGTCTGATTTTTTCATTGTTTTATTATTAATGAATTTATGAGCTGATGTTTATTCCTTGTAATACAGAATTTTTCATGTGCACAATGGTGATTAGGTTTGTGGGAGGAAAAAACTGGAGTAAACCATAGTCGTTGCCAGGACGTTTGATTTAAGGACATTAGATGTGAAATTTAACAATTTTTATCTCATATTAGATTCTCCATACTTTTTATCTTTTCCCTTAATGATCATGTCATAATTCTGAGCAACTCTACAGGTGGTTTCATTTGAGGCTTGTTTGCTAGGTAGGATGATATGCTTATGGAGAAATGCTTCCGCACCAAAAATTAATATTCTATGACAAGTTGGCTGAAAAAATGCACTCTTTTGTTAACAAAATCAAAAGTCCTGATCACCCCACTGGTATGCCATTCTAAAAGATTTTGCTCACAACTATGAACATATGACACCAATTTCTCAATTTTATCATGGAAGATGACATTTCTAAAAATTTTACATATGTAAGTTGATCTAAATTCATTTTTTGTCACACACAGTTTCTCCAGTCTCTTTGCTTTTTTCCTGCTCCCCACCCCTGTGTATTTCTTGCTTCAGATGATGTCAAATAAATATCAATACATGTATTAAAAATCTTTCACTGTTTTTGGTCCATACCCCTAGTGTGGCATTGTGCACATGTACATTCATGTTTGCCTTTGTTGTAGGTCATTTGACATACTATCCACAACTTATGTGTAAGCTGCTCTTTTATAGTTGAGATAAGTCATTGTCTATGCTATATATGTCTCAACTTGTCCAAACTTTATTTGGCTCAGTATTAACAACAAGTTGTGTTCTGTCTCTGTAGCTAATTTTTAAAAATTTTGCTTGTATCTCTTTGTAGATTGATTCATTAGAAATACCATCAGATGTTCCTGATTCACTCAGAGCAAGTACGCATTACCATGTCGGTACAATGTACAGTCTTGTGTGAGACAAGACAGTACATGAAAAAGAACTATTTTTTTTGAGTTTCTTTCAATCAAATAACATAATTTATCACTTGATTAAATGGTAACTTGAAAAGGTTGAAGCATTACGGGATTTTGTATTGGTGGAAGGCAAGGGGCCTGTAGCAAACTTCCAGAGACCAGCACTGCAAAATCAGGGAAACCCAGAAGATTGACTGTCATAGCTAGAATGGGACTGAACCCAAGACTGTATATTGCCATATAAACATGCTGATGACATCGTGAAAAAGCAAAACTTTCCATATTCTTACATCTTTCTTGTAGACGATGAGAACCTTAATCACTCAAGATCCAAGTAAGTTATATAAACATATCCAACCTATTTACAGGGAATCTAACGTTCAGTTCACACATACAATGTAAATGTGCTCATCTCAAGGTTATTGCTGACTCCAAAGAGTACCATGTCATTAGCAGATTTACTTCTATGGTACCCCAGATGTTAATTAAATATGTACATGTAAAAAGATAGTGTATGAAATTAGTAATTACATACATACATAGATGCATCAAATGTTACATCTACTAGCTGTTGGATCACATTCACTGCAGTGCTTCATGAAATTATACTTGTCACTTCACCCAGCCATTGATAGTACTTTACTTATGCACCACAGTATCATCTCTGTACTCAAGGATTTGAGCAGACATTACTATGGGCCTTTCTTCTTTGATTGAACGGTTATAGTGATCAGTCAGCAGATGTTGGTCGTCCCAAAAGTGAATTCTTAATAAGACTTCTGACGAACACCTGTCGCTTGGTGACCCGTCTCCAGAGGACTGCCTTTCACTTGTAAACAGCATCTTCACAGGTATGTTTGGGCCTTGTTGGGGGAATGAAAGCTATATAGTCTCACCCTGACAAATTCACTGCAACTTCCCCTCATCCATCAATAAGAACACCCAGTTTCTGCCATTACCTTTTTTCCACCTGTAGTGGTATCTGTCATCTGAAAAAAAAAACAGCTAAAGCTTGGACAGTTTTTCTGCTTACCCTTTAGCCAAACAAAGATTTAACACATTGATGGGATGGACGGACAACCTTGACCTTGACGGCCTTAATAACTGACAAGATGTTGGCCTGTTGACTGCATGGGGTTTTCACCATATTCATAGGCTTAAGTGCTTGTCTGCAACATATCTGCTGAACTATAATCATACTTGACTAAATGAAATGAAATTTGGTTGCAAGCTTAAAAGAAAAGACAACACAAAAAAATATAACCAATGTTATTTCAGAAGAGGGGTTAATACAGATCTAAGCGGACATAACCATTTTTTGCTTTGTAACTCTCTAAATCACCTTTTAATCTAGCATTCTTATGAGGCCATGGAATACACCATTTTAGAGAAACCAGAAAGAAATTGTCGCCTCATCCTTACCTCATGTTCTTCAGCATTAGAGGTGAGACACTCCTTTGTCACACAAGGTATGGTCCCCTTTATTGTTACAATCCAAAGCCATGCACTGTGACCTCCTGGTTGACACGTTGGTGAATAACCCTAGACATATTCCAGTACCACTTTCTCTTTGAAAATGGTTTTAAAGTATATCAGAATTGTTTCCTACTCAGAAGGAAAACAACTGATTTAACACTACTTTTTAACTAGGAACGAGTGACATCACTGTGGAAACAGATGCCTTCTCGTGTGGTACAAATACCTTACCCTTGATTGGTTTAAGGCTACTAGAACCCCTCATAAGCAAAATTTTACATTTTGGCATGTGTAGCCCAAAATATTGATTAAATATGGCCATATGTATCTATATACTGAAAGCTAAACAACTGCTGATTTCATAAAATTTAAAATTTACCTAACTTTAATATTGATCAAAATAAAGAGAAAGTTTGAAAAATATCAGAACTAGACAAGATATCAAAAATTTGTGGAACACTTTTTTATCTTAGGTATTTAGCTAGATGTGTTCCAAGTTTCATAGCATTATGTTGAAAAATAAGGGGGAAATAAAAGTATTTCAACACACAACTGTCTGAAAAAGAGAAAGGGAGAAAAAGACCAAAATGTCTGGAGGAGCATTGTGTGAGACAAAATTCGTGATAAATTTATATGCCCCTTAATTTTAATCAAGAACTGTCTCGTCTCACTTTAAAATGTGAATATATTAACCTATTGATGTTAAATTTTAAAACTTATTATGCTCCCTGAAAGGGTAAATTGGTGCTTTATCTTGACAGTTCTGAGCAAAACCTGCTAGAATGAGTTTTGAACTGCGATATCTCGGTTATTCTTACATCACAAAAATAAAAAATCACATTGTTCGAATTTTAAATGGCATTATTTCCTGATATATTCTTGATTAAATTCAAAAGGATAGTCATTACACTGCCGTATAATGTACATATTATAATAATTCATTCTTAATTAAAGCACATCAACACCTTTGTAAAACCAGTGAATATATTTCACATTACATTTCTTACAGTATTCCTCCAATATAACTTCCATGTACCATATTTGTGTCTTTATGCACAAGACTTTGCAAAAGGGCCCAAGAACGTGTGGCTGATCTCTCTGTTAATTGAGTTATAGGTAATTCCACTACAGAGCTTCATCAGGTGAAAAGAAAAAAATGCTCTGTTACATGAAGTAGTTTTGTAAATCACCTTGTTCAGAGTTTTAATGTCGGAATGTTCCTGATGATGGACAGATATTGCATGGCCCTAATGGATTTCAGGTGTTTGAAACCAAATCTCACATTGGATTGGTGATGCTTTCTCATATACTGAACTTGAAATACGTCAGCAAGGTAAATGCACTTGACATAGCATTGCAAAGCTCATAATTATTAGATGGGCACGAGGAGAAAATATCTGATAGTTAGTGTGCTTTTATACTGTCTTGTAGGGGAAAGTGTAAATGATGAGGCCTCAGATTTTCTATATGCATTAAGGATGGAATGAAAAGCTTCATATTTGTGTTACCATAACACGTCTGTATATAACGAAACAAGAAAGACAACTCCTGTACGCTTTTTATAATGCACGCTTCGATGACAGGTGCCCATTTCGGTTTTCTCCCCTTTTGTTAATCCAATAAGGTTGTCCTTAAATTGACCCCGCCATTTGTTTCTTAGGTATATCTCTCGTAAAAAGGACATCAACTTGGGAGAGACGATCTTAAAATTGTCTACACCTTCATAGTGGTTATAATTAACCCACACCGATTTCCCCACACCGAACGATCGCAGATGCAAATGTCTGCGCATGGGGATTGGGGGCTACTGCGCATATGCAAATAAGCCAGCAAACGTCATAGTCGAGCCTGATAACTTGTGGCGCTCAATATGTCAAGGATAGGGGCGAATTTACGCAGTAAATCAATTGTGTCAGAGTGTCAGTGATTGTCAGTCTTTATAAAAGTGACAACTAGGATGTTTGATGAGCCCTGTGCTAGGTGAAGCTGGCGATTACTGGCCTTGCTGATTGCGATTGTATATTTAAGCTGGATCTCATTCGCCTGCCGAACTGGCTGACTCGCTGACCTACAACTGCCTTCGGCTTGAAGTGGAGCTTGGCGAGGCAGGCAAGATGGACGTACCCGAGATAGACCCGAATTTCGAGCCACAAACCAGGGCGCGATCAAATACCTGGCCACTTCGGCCGAAGGAAGTTACTACTGATCAGCAGAGTACGAGCCCGGCTCCCGAGGAAGCTAACGTAGACGGCACGCCCCAAAAGGAAGCTGTATCATCAGTGTGCAAGAAGACTTCATCAAGGAGAAATGCTTGGGGAAATTTGTCATATGCTGATCTTATAACGAAGGCGATCCAGAGTTCGCCGGATCAGAGATTAACTCTGTCTCAGATTTATGACTGGATGGTACAAAATGTGCCCTATTTCAGGGATAAAGGCGACAGTAACAGTTCTGCAGGATGGAAGGTAAATTTTGTGTGGTTACAGTTCGAGTGAATTCGTATGCCTCCCTATCTAGGTCACCCTCGAGGGTAGAAAAAAATAAATAAAAATGACGTTGGCCGCAATGTTTATACTCGAGTGGATTTGTGGCTTGAACCACTCCCACCGTAGTAGGCTGTTCTCTGTATTTGTAGACAGAGTGTATTTGAGAGGAGAGTCCAGTTTTCTGCTGACGTTCTGGGGAATGAGTAGACTGAGCGAGACTGGCATCGGTTTAGGTTTTGCAGGGGCTCCTTTTCTCCGGGAGACATACTGGCACGTTCACCTTGTACAGGCGGCTGACCTCATTTCTGCTGGCAGCTAAGCTCAGTAACCTGACTGCACTAGCTTAATTATGTTGCAGGGGAAGAGCCTTCTGGGAAGGTCTCCAGATTTTATCCCGCTGTAATACTATTATATACACCTTTCCTGACACTGCTTGCATGTGTTTTTGTCTTATGGGATGTTGATAGACTAGTAATGTATCTTTTTTCCATACCGTATGCAGGAAGTGATAATGTGCAAATAGGATTGGTATGATAAAAAACCTGACAAAAAGATGATTAGAAAAAAAAAATGTCAGATATTGAGACATATGAACTCTTGAGAGAAGAGAATGTACATTTTTCTATGTCAGTCACAGATTCTTTTATTATCCAGAGCAAGTGGTTGGAGATAATAGCTTAGGTGATATGTTCCACAGAACATTCTTCATTTCTAAGATGATCCATTATTAGCTAATAAGGTCAAACACTTAGGCTAGTTGGCTCCATCTTTCTGCTCACCTGTGCAAAACACACCTGTGGTTTGCCTAATGCTAATTACTCTACTTATTCAAAGGTCTATGGATTTGACCTGCTAGAGGCACCTCAGGTACCGTGTCTTAGAGATGTTGTTTAACATAATCCACAATGACCAATTTAAATGGTCATACCATTGTAAGCTTTAGCATGGCCAAACATTAGATAAATTTTACCAAATTCATTGATGGAATCTGTTAATACTAGTACAGTAGTTCACTTGTGGGTGATTAATATTGGTGAAGTAGGTTTTTTTCTCTTTTGAAAATATGATACTGTTACTTAGGGGTCGACACCCTGGCTGTGTGTAAGTGTTGAATTTTAAGACACATAAAACATAAACCAAAGAAAATTTTTACTCTGATCTGTCGACAAAGCTTTTTCTACTTATAAAGCCTCTTTTCACTTGTCTCAGAGAACCAGGGTTTCTTTCCACATATAGAAGGGATAGATTTTTAATAGTGGTCTGTTTTGGAGGGGTAAATGTCAGTGTACTGTTGTACCACGATGAACATGTCATCAGCAATCTAGAGGGAGATTTCTTAAATAATGATGTGATGTTAAAGCCTGAATAACCTATTTTCTTTTTTGTTTTTCCTTTTCTTGAAGTCTGTGTAAGCCAAGAAACTTTAATGAGAAACTCTTCATATGAAAACTTTATGTATAAGTCAGTGTATTTGGATGGAACAATTAATAGATACCCACATAGTTGCATGTTTTGAGGGTTTGTGGATCAGTCAGCTGTTTAGCACTGGGTTTTCACACACAAGATTTAATGATAAAATCTGAAGGATGCTGTGTTAAATGAAATGCTCTTTAAGATGTGTAAATTTTTTTCTGCTTAATCAGACCAGTAGGGTGTCTAAGCAAGAATGTATTAACATAAATTCAAATACAGGGCCCAGATGTCAAGACTGGTTTCAAGACCAACAACTTCATTCTTAAACTCACCAGCTGACATCACAGTGTCTAAATGGATTGTAAATGTCATGAATGTGATACTGTATGTGCTTAAATGCACTGCTTCTGCCTAGAACTGCCTGCAGTTACAAGTCTGTCTTGAGCACTTCAGGTTTTTTGTATAAATTTAAAAGCCTGAACTACATGTATTATGCTTACCCATCCATATCGGTGAGTCTTAAAAAATGACGATCAAGTTTGAGAGAGACAAATGGGTCTCAAAATCCAGTTAATTTAAAGTGCCACTGTGGTCAGAGTACAAAATACGTAGAAATATTAAAGTTATATGAAAGAAATCCTACAGAACAAACTTATCACCATGGTTCAAAAGGAGTTTCGATGAACAAGAGTATTTAATGCATATACCTCAAGATTCCTTAGGAAAAGTCTTTGGCTATGTCTGTAAAATTTTCCTGATGTGATGTGATAATATTCTTTATATGACGTCGAAACAGGCAGATGTGACATCGAGTGAGGCATTCATGCAGTGATGACGTCAAGAGCGTTTGAAAGAGCAGCGTCATTTTGGACGTTCAGTGGCGTCATGTGTTCTTGCGTGATGTCATACCAGCCACATTGAAAAATTTCAGAAAAAACAGAAAAATTTTGTTTCTGTGTTCTATGATGAGACGTACAATATCTGTTTAAATACAGTGCTATGTTTTTATAGTTTAGGAAACCTTTTCAAACCATCTCAGTCTTTATCATTTCCTCTTGGTTTAAAGAAAAAGGTGTTTTCAGACCAGAGTGGCTGTTTAAGTCTGTGGATATAATATATATAGTACAGGGTCGAAGATAGGGTCTGGTTGTTTTCTTCACAAGGGCACTTTCAAATATCAAATGGTCCGAGTTTATAAAAGGTCAGAGTTCAGCATTTGGATTCATATGACTCAGAGTGCTACATGTACTTGAGTCTGAATGGAAACTGGGTAGAAATAATAAAATGGTATCAAGGAAATGCTATGGAACAAAGATAGCTGAGTTGTTCAAATGGATTTACGAAGAATAACTATTTAACCATTGTAGCTAAAGTTTCCTCAGAGAGCAAAATCCTTGACAGTGTCCATGAAATTGTCTGAGTGGGACATGATACTATTCCTTATATGACATTAAAGCAGCCAGGTGTGACATTGAATACGATAGTTATGCTGAGATCACGCAATTGGCATTTGAAAGTACATTGTCAGTGTGGATATACATCAGCAATGGGTGTGTTCATGTGTGACATCATGTGTGACATGCATTTACCTGTGACATCATATGTTCATGTGTGGCATCACCCCAGGCAAAGTGGAAAGGACAGAAAATTTTTGCTTTCTAATTTTGTGAAGAAATGTTTAATAGCAAGTTTAATAAACTATGATTTTTTGAAGCTGTAGGAAAGTAATTCAGACTACCTCAATCTTTATCATTTCACCTTGCTGTAAAGACAGGTTTTGACATTAGTGTAGGTCTTCTGGTGTTTTACACTTTCAAACTAATCACATGTAACTGTTAAAGAATCAGATGAATTATCATACTTACAAACTTTCAGTCTTCAATTGGCCTGTTTTCTGAAAAGAATACCCATTCTGTTCTGCGTATCAGTTGATTCATTCTTCTTAAAACTTCATCTATCCAGTGTGTTTAATGTTTAATGCAATTCATATAGTAAGCACTATCTCTGCATGGACAAGATGATTAATCAACTTTTGTGCGAAGTATTGTGGTGAAATGGGTATTCCTAGGAAAGATTATACTTATAATAATGTCTCCCCATCTGTGAACAACCTTGTATCGCCATACTTAAAACATAATTGAAGAACCAGCTTGAGGCCACGTGAACACACCTGTGAGTCCAATCTTAAAACACTCCATGTTACAGTTAATGCGACCCTATCACACAAAATAGGGTAGGGAATTTTGTTTTGTTCTTGCTGAATGAAATAAATAAGGATTTTAAGAAATTGAAATGGATAGAAAATAAAAAGTTCCATTTAAAGCAAACCAAAAACCCTTTTTTGGAAGGTTGATCGGGTTAACTGCAACATATTTTTAATGATGTCTCTGCGCGTTTTTCTTTGTTGGAGCCATACTACTGTTGTGAATATTGCTGGTATTCTTCCAGGTCATGGCCATACTCTCAAGTCTAAAGGATAAGAAATTTATAGTATTTCATAGTCTACTTCTTGCCAAGATACATGAATATGTTAATGTATATCACACTTTTAGGGGAGGCTAGCTGTTAGGCCAGAGGTAGTTGATACCTCCTATAATCAAGTAAGAGTCTATCTAACATATAAATGTATCATACCAAGAAATCTTTTCTTTTTTTTTTCTCTCTCACACATGACAAGTTCTCCAAATTTTAACGAGCTTAAAGCTGTGACAAATGAGTTTCAAAACACTCTCTTCATCCATTCCTTGCCTTATGGAAAATCATTTTTTGGACTGCGGGGTAGTGATTGATAAATACATGTAGATTGTTTGTTGTGCATCTCTTCTTACTTGACGAATTTCAGGGGTACCTGGTGAGGCTTTTTTCCAGAGTGGTGTTTCCTTCACAAAATTTTAAATCTTATGACATTAAAAATTTCATTTCATTATAATACATTTATATTGCCCCTGTATATCCTCTAGAGTGGAATGGCCAGATGAAAGTACACTGCAAATACATCGCAATGTCATGAAAAAAGAAATGACTTTCAAGTACACTTAGGTTTGGTCTTTAGAAATACATAATTCTTACTAATTGATGGTATTTGTGTTTGCATTAATTTCACCAGTTTATATCAGGTACACATGGAACTGACTTCTGAAGTGTTCAGTAAAGGTTTTGGTTGGCATGTGAATTCTTATGACTGTTTATGTCTCTGTTTGCTATATCTGTGAACTACTCATTGTACACCAAGAACTGAGCGAAATGACATCCTATAAATCAATTGGAAGGCATTCTTTTTGAAAGTCCTCATCTGTTTATGATCATCCAAAGAGTCAGACAGTTAGTGTCTCGTGTAGTCAGCGTCTTGCTGTAGCAAGAATATGCATGAAAGCTTTGGTGATACATCAGGTGAGGGCTTAGGGGAAAACATCATACCCAGGTTACACACCCACACTTTGTCCTACATGGACATTTATGTAAATACTACCGGTCACTGCGGCCCTCAGTGACCTGCCCCAGAATACACTAAAGATGTCCAAACTGTTCCGCTGTGATCACACTGGACAATGAAGTTGTGATGAACCCTGGACAGTTTATGGTTAAAAGGAGAGTTGTCTATAACAACAGCATTCTTCACATTCAGTGCAAATGGCATACTCACAAGCTTAGAATATCTCATAAAAACATTCTGAGCTGGCCTCTGACACATGGAGATGTTCTCTGTAGTGTACTTGAAGTATAGTATAAGGAAGAATAATCAGCTGCACATACAGCTATTTTCTTTCATTACAGTTCTGGTATGGTTATCCTTAAAAAAACTGTTGGGCAAGAACCGACAATAATAGAAAAAATAGAGTTGGTTGGTAGGGAAAGACAAAAAGACAGGGATTTGAAGGAAATTAACATGGAGAGAAGAATGAAAAGCAGTTTTTAATGAATACCAATGAAAACTTTTGAGTAGGGCCCTTTTTCAACGATCAGTTGGTTTATGCCCAAAGAACATTTTTTTAGAGATGGCCTAAGAGTTAATACATTTGACGCACTGTTTGTACGTTGTGCAACGGGCATGAACCCATACTTCTAACAGCAGTTTTGTCTCTTGTACTAGTTTGGTACTTTTGTGAATAATTTTGAATGGAAGCAGAGATTTCAAGGATGGGGCAAATAATGGGGACATACTAATTATTTGTCTTTGGACATGTGGAACGAACCTGTCTGCAAGATAAGTAGTAATTATACTGTAGGTATCAGTTTTCAGATTTTTTCAGTTTTGAATGTTTTGGATAATTATAAAAAATCAAACTACAGCCTTTTGATATCAGAGTATGAACACTGTCTCACAACCGTTATGAACGTAAAGGTCTTAAGATTTAGGGAAGGTGATGATTAGGGAAGATGACAGATCCAAAATAGGTTGTGCTGTGACAGCAGGTTATCAGAAGCACACTAACAGGCTAATTGAAAGAATTCTAAATCTCCTACAAAATGTGCCAAACTCGTTCGGGGATGAAGCTGGTTTACAAACATCGTCTGATGGTCATAGAATAAACCTGCATGCAAAATTTTATCATGATTGGAAGGTATGCGAAGCAGTCACTGCGTGCAAAACTATAGTGAAAGACAGTTATTGAATGAGGCACTTTCATTAAAAAGATCACAAAATTCTCTCTTGAATGCAAAAACCTGTTTGAATTTGTATGAATTCGTTGCTGAATTATCTTCGTTTGAAGTGTGGAGTGTTTGCTGTGGACTGAGGATCTGAATGGGCCCATACTTTTAAGCTTGTAAGAGATTGACGAGCCAGAGAGCTGTGACGTAAATGTTCTGAGTTGACTGTCAATGTAAGATGTAATAACATAGGAACAGAACACTATTTTAATGCTATGTATTTCATTTGTATCAAGTACCTGAGTGGATAACACTACAAATTTTTTCCAGACCATTGTATTGTAGAGGGATAAGTCTCATGATATTTCAATGTTATAAATTTCCATATATACATAAGTTTCAAGTACAACCCTGGCAGCTTACTACAGTATCAGGTGACAAGAGTGTTCCGCGCTGGGAACAAATACCTTACAGCCCACAAACAATGGCTGCGTTTCATGTTAGTGGACGGATCACTATCAAATGCCAGTTTCCACTGTTGTGGTAGCTGTTCAAAAAAAATACTTTACCGAAATGGACATAATATTGTCCAACCTGTGTGGCAAATTTATCTTTGAACATGTGCCGTCTTTCACTTTAAAATCAAGAAAGTTGTTAAATATGCAGAAGTTTTCATCTAAAGTCAATCTGCGCATGAAATTTGATCAAACTTGGACAATATTTCGAACAGTTATTACGCAGAAAGTAAAGCGTGGCAGACATGTGGACACACCAAAAATAATATCCCAAATTTTTGCGGAGCTGTAGGATAACTAGTATGTGGACATAAAAATTTCAATGATATTATAGAAGACGTGTTTGCAGAAACTGCAATATCTCGCTAGTGTCCATGGCGGTTTACATAGAAGATATACAGTGAGTGACCCATTATATCATATTTATTAAAGGAGAGGTTCAGAACAAATGAACTTACATCATGAGGTCAATGAATTCAATATAATGGGTCATGAATCGCATATTCTATTTATAATAATAATGTCTTTATTTTCTTAGGGTAATACAACTCAGTATATTATTGATCTTCCCTAAGGCGCTCCACAAACACACATTTATAAACATTGACACAATATACTAGTTGAACTGCAAGGAAAACAATGAAATTCAAAAGATACAAAATCTTTAAGCAAATATATGGCAAAATGGGCCATGGAACTCACAAGGCAGGCTACTGTAAATCTTTTACCATTTCAATCATTAATATCATTATTAAAGGCTAGTTTTTGTGAAAATGAAGCCATAAATGATTTGTTTCTGTCACCACAGGTATAAGCTTATGCCTTAAGTATTTATCCCATATTTTATTATGAACGGTAATAGGCAGTTGAAAGGTAAGACAACTTGTGTTTGTTTTGACTCGTATGTAAATGAGATGCGGACTGATATTGATATCTGTGAAATGGTAAAGGCCAAACTATACATTCCTCCCAAGATAGTTCCAGAAAATATTGAGAAAATTTGAACAGAAAACACAGTGGAGACCATTACTGTGCAGTAATGTTAGCTATGATGTTTTTTTTTTCGAAAAAGTTTAAAGTCAAAACTATGCATCAACAATTGATGCAAAAATTCTGACTCCCAAATCACATTGTATATCAATCTGCTGTAACTGACAAGAGCAAATTATGGGAAAAACAGGATTCCCTCATTGTGTTAAAATATAAGATTTCAAAAATATGAAATACAAACAGAGCAACATAAAGAGCTGCTTGAATTCAGTAATTCAGCTTCTCTTGAGTTATTTAGTCTTATTTGTATATGTATCAAATGCATGTAGACGCATGTCAGCACATAAGTTAACATTTGGGTTTCAGTGTTAAACTGTGAACTGGGTGGAATTACTGTCAGTGTGGATGTGTAGAAATCCGCACCATGAACAAGAGGAAGCCAATCTTGCACATGGAGAATATCTCAATCATATATTTGATCAATCATACATGTATAAAGTTACAGCGGTACACTGTTCCATGAACTCATGACAAGCAGTTGAAAAAACTGTGACAGCACCCTGGCTGACTGTTGTGAGGCAATTAGTGCAGGGTGTAACCGGTAGAAATTTTTAGGAAATCAGCTCTCAGGCAAAGATTTTGATGTAAGGACTCAAATCATATTAGTAGGCAGCTCCAAATATACAAAGTAATACATTACTGCTTTCTACAGTCCGAGAGCATCTGTTGATGTAGTCTTCCACAGAACACCTGTCCTGGGCATAGTTATAGGTGATGAGAAAACATTTTTATAATTTTTTGTTGTATGTAAAGTCATAACAACGATTGCACAACAGCTGAATTTATACTGTCCAATTACCAAAGTTTCATTGGTGTGTATTTTACGCACGTTTTGAAGAAAGACACCTATGTATATTTGGTACACACATAGGTGTATATGACAAAACACATTAAGAGAAGATACATGAAATATGATTGCAAAGAAGTAATACCGTTTGAATGATGTGATTTCCAAACATCATCTGGAGCCTTTAGGAATTTTATTTATTTATTCAAAGACATACTGTAGTACACATTCAATGCCATATATTTTCGGAAAAAACTTCTGTTATCTACCAATCAGGTTGCTTGTACATCCGTTAAGTCTCATGGTTCGTATGGGTCATAGAAATCCTGGAAAGTCGTAGAATTTGTTAATTACCTTTTCCAGGCCTGAAAAGTCATTAAATTTAGCCATCAGTCATGGAAATCCTGAAAAATGACTACATGAATTTTAATTTCTCATGAATCACATCTGTGTTCTTTGTCTACAATCTCTGTCTCTGCTTTGTTGACTTAGTTCCTATCAAAATGGTTTTGTTGTAGCTGTTATTGTTATACATATAATGCAGGCCTACCAGTCTGTGCTCTCAGGATGGAACTGTAAAATGTATGAGTCCATATTTGGCGACTGACAGAAGCAGCAGGGAGCTGTGAAAGTCACTCTCCAGATGGACTTTTGTATGCCTGCAACTTTCCTAAAAGGGTAATGTATTCATCTGCCTTTAGTGAAAAGAGCTTAAGGTTCCTGAGTAAATAATTCTGCAATATATTTGAAACCATAAACTGGGGCTAAAATTAGTAACAGGTTAATAATGAGTGATATTTCTGTTGGGCCTATAGACTTCCTCTTGCTTTTACACACAAAATGAAATTGGGATCGAGTTCGTTAAATTTCACGATTATGACAAAGTGAGTTTTATGGACGGAGAATGTGTTCTGCAAAATCTGCTGTTCTAGAGTAAACACATCCTTTCAAACGGAACACAAACACCTCAACCTCGTCACATGAAGCCAGCCTAGTCTCACTTTGTAACGGTCCAATGCTGACCCACTGGACTTTGTGCATGTTTAACCTTTCTGAAACCGGAATATAGTTTCAGCCCCTTGATTTTTTAATAGAAAATTCTGTAGGTTACTGTAAATGCCTTTTTATTTGCGTGGTACTAACATTCACAGATTTCGCGGCAAACACATTTCTGCGAAAATAAGTGCCATCGAATATAAAACCCATGCGTTTCATACAAACAAGTTTACATGATAACGTTGTTATTTGAATGCTTGAGTTGTTTTATTACTTGACGTTTCTGTATTGTAGTTTGATTTTCATTTATCAGTTGTTTTGTTAAAATTCTGTTAAGAACCGCGAAAGTTGATTCCCAAGAATGTATCTTCTTAGCCAATCTGCGAAAGTTTATCACCGCGAATAAAAAGGCATTTACAGTGTTTGTTTTCCGCCTCTCATGAAACTATCCATGCCCATAATTCAAAATGGCGGACTTTACACACTGTTGCTAATTGTATCACATGACCGGTACAGAAAACAATGTTCACCATCACATAACAGGTGGCTACATGAATTCCAATTTATTCAATTAAGGAAAAAGAAAGAAATCGTCCTCAAAGATTTGACTGATATGACCATAGACCAAGTTCATTTCGAGTCAGACATACTGGTATAGCTTTTGAGGCCCTCTTTAGTTTCACACCTTGCTTGATATGCGTTCAGTAATCTGATGAAAGTTACAGGCACTTACTGGAAGTGTAGAAATATTAATCCCTTCATGAGGTAGGCATATGACAGTGAGTCAAGCATAGCATTTGGTGCTGTGTGCTGCTTAATAAGCCACACTCATACGGAAGTAATATTCCAACAACAACAACATTGTCACACATGCATTTATTTACTTATTCATTTGATTGGTGTTTTACGCAGTACTCAAGAATATTTCCACTATACAATGGCGGCCAGCATTATGGTGGGGGGAAACCCACGACCAGCTGCAGGTTGCTGGCAGACCCACACGTGCATTTGAAATCAGACATATATATATAGATAAGCACAAGGAAATGTAACCTTTTGATGTATGTATTATTCATTGAAAAAATCGTATTGTTGGTATTGTCACGATGAAAATCTTTAACCTAAAGTACTAAATACCATTTTAGAGGCATTTAGATGTCACAAAGTGTTACTTTGGTGCTAAATAACTTATGTTCCCCCAGCAAGATATTATTTTACCTTTCACACAAGTCAAAATGCTAACAGTAAAAAATTTAAAGGCAAAATGTGCAATTTAGTTGAAGGAAAAATTTTAGGTTGTTTACGGTGTAGAGAGTGTATTTTAAAATTCTTTGAATGAAGTTCAAACCCAAACTGTGCTGGTTTTGAGAGTCTCCAGGCTTAAGTCTAAGAGCTCTGGTCTTTAGTTTCCTTTGCAAACAAATGCCTGGTTTTCTCCCATCATGAGTAAATGCTGCCAAATGTAAATCATAAGTTAAAAAATTCTTCAGTGTGACATATAAGGCAAATCGTCAAATGGTTTCCCTCTTGGGGTAACTATATGTATGTAGTGGCTGTTGGGTAGGAGGACAGATTGATCATATTTGTGTATATGTTTGGTATTGAGTTGATCATGGAAATTAAATCAAAGGCTATTGAAAAAGTCATGGAATTTGATTGTTTCAGTCTGTTACGAACCCTGGCTCTGCTTTCTTAAATGATATCAAAAATATTAACTTCTTTACTGAATGAAGGTGTACCTTTCTAGCCCCTGCATCATTGAATTTCAACTGTAATATGCTTCGTAATTTCGAGCCCAGAAGTTCATGTAAAACACTGGGTTGTTAGTCTGTGGCTCATTTTAAGGTTTGAGTGCCATAAGGCCATGTGACCTGGCTGAAGCTGTACGTGTGCTTGTGAGGATGTAATCTGAGGTGCTGCAGAGTAACACGTTTGTTCTTATTCAAGAAGAATCTTGGATTATACGACCAAGTGAAAATTTTGTGACCTCCATTTTGCGAGTTAATAGAAATGGAAACGTAAAATTGATGTTAGCTCTGAGATCACTTGACAATGTTCTCAGCTCCGCTTCTGCATCAACTGCTCTGAGCCATTTTGTTCACTATAACCTGGAACATTCCTGTGCTGTCCTCAAAATGTCAAAGCCGCCCAGTGGCATATATACTCGGACAGCATCTGAACTTTACCAACTGCCATTTTTGAATCACATGCCTGCTTTGGTAAGGTTGACTCAGTTTGTCATGCTTAAATTAATATCGTCATCATTTTCACAGCAGTTACTGTCCCATGGGATACCTGTTCATTATTTATACAAAAATTACATTTGAGGCGCCCAGATAAGTTGTCAATCGCCCTTTCAGGGATTTCGATCTTTCCAGATGATGCCAAGTGCAGTTGACTTAAATTGAAAGTGGTGGTTTGTAGGGAAATTTGGGTTGTTGTCGATGCTCCATGTACTTTTATATTGTCAGGTTGCAGTCTGTATTATTCACAAATAATTAGGTGATGTGAAGTCATAATTGCTAAGATTAAAGGACAGGCACACTTGAAAAGACCAAAAAAAGTTATAGGTTTGTGAATAGAAGAGGACAGATCAGTATTTCTGAAAGCTGAGCTGGGAAGAATTGAACGGATCTTCGATCTAAGCACACATCAACAGAAAGAGAACAAGCTGCATTTAAAATATTGGATCCTTTAGGCGACAGGTTGGACCATAGTAGGACCCAGTGACATCTCAATTTGCCACTGTATGTGTTTGGATTCCTGAATGTATACATTTTAAATTCATGTACACGTAGTTCCATGCATTCGCAGCAGTGATGACTTTTGTTACTAACTATTTGAAGCAAAAACATGTTCTGTCATGGGACACTATTGTGGGTATAATCAATTTAAAATATTTAGAAAAAATCATAAAGTGCTTTATAACTTCAGGATGCATTTCACATCAAGAATTGCTATCAAACAATGTAGTTGTACCTTAGGTTGACATTTATCTCCAGCTGTGCATACTGCCTGCATTAATGACAGATTTAAGGACTTAAGCAGTGTTTTTCAAATGATGTTTCTGATTGGTTTTTGATTCTTATGTTTCAGAATTCCATTCGCCACAACCTATCCCTGCACAACCGGTTCATGAGAATACAGAATGAAGGAACAGGCAAAAGCTCCTGGTGGGTGATCAACCCAGATGCCAAGCCAGGAAAACCAGCCAGAAGACGCACAAGTAGTATGGAAACAAAGTCGCTGGTATCCAAACGCGACAGAGTCCGTAAGCGTGTTCGTGAACTTAAAAACCAAAGACTGGAGGGAGGCAATTCTCATATGCCTGACGACAATTTCCTCACTTTGAGCCCAAGTGATCCAAATAGTCAATTTCGAGAGAGAGTGGACTCTGCACACAGCACACACAGTGGCAGACTATCTCCCATACCTGCTGTACCTGGATTTGAGTTTGAAAAGGATCTGGAAGATGATCTCCCATGGGACAGCTCAAGTTATGTGCAGTCTGGTGATGTTTATTCTGACACCACTCTGGTGGACAGTCTAATTGATAGCATGAAAATCGTGGACAATTCAAATGGACTTCAAATGGTGGTGCAAGACAACCTTTCCCCCTCTCCCCAAATGTTGCCCCAGTACAATCAGAACAATAACTATAGCCCGCAATATAATGATCTGCCCGCACCACCCCCATATCCGGACCATCAGAGCAGAAGCCCTAGGCAGCAATCCCCATCTTTACTCTCTGATCTCAATCAGTCTTTGGATATTTCTCAGCCACAACAGAATCTGGACTTTTGCCAGCAGCCAATGGTTCAGGAGCCCTTGCCCATGTCCCTTAACTCTCAGGGCCAGCAGACCTCTCCCAACCCATCTCCCCAGGTGATGAACTACCTGACCAGCAGCCCGTACAGTTCCCAGACCCAGCAGCTCTCCCCAAAGCCACGTCAGATGTCTCCTCAACCTCGCTCGCCCCAACTCTCCCCACAGCTCTCTCCGCCGCCATCTATCCAGCGCCCTCAGGCAACCAGAACAAACCCCCTCCTACAGCAACACCTCCAGTCCTCTAACAATTCCCTGTTGTTGAAGGCCCTTACCCGTAACCAAGCCCATGTGACCCAGGCCCAGCAACTCAACCTGCTGCGCTCTCTGAATCAGGCCCGAGCTCAGGGCAGGCTTCCGCTCTATAACCCTCAGATGGCCTCTGGAGCCAGTGGTCAGATGAATCAGCTGCCTGTGGTTAGGAACAGCAGCTCTTCTAACAGCCATTTGCTGAGTCAGTTGACTCAGTCAGTCCCTTCAGCCAGTCAGCTTGGAGGACAATTCATCCAGTCAAATGGCCAGTCTGATGCCGGTGGCTTTCTTCGTGGTGGGGAACCTATGGAAAATGGCCTGCCAAATGCCTTCCCTACCTCCAGCTCCAATACAAACCTTGGAAACCTGAATGACATTGACCTGGATTCACTTATTGGTGTGGACTGTGATGTGGAACAGGTCATCAATCAGGAACTCAAATTTGATGGGAATTTGGACTTTAACTTTGAACAGATTCTGTCTGACAGTTCCAATGCTGAGAACATGGTACATTGAGGATTGTTTTTTTAGTAGCAAGCTTAAGTTTGAACCATATAGGTTGTTCAGCATGCATGTTGCCAGGATTAGAACTGGGGAAAAAATCTACAATCCTGGAATAGTTCTTGTCCAAAGCTAGAAGTTGTTGCAGCTAGATATTCCAAAGTTGAATATGGGGAAAGCTATTTCATGCCAGTTAAAGACTTAACAATTCCTACATGACTTTGATAAGCGCCTGATCTGCACAAGTGAGTGTAGACTTAAATTTTATTTTATTTTAATCTCTTCTGCTGGTGATTGTTAATAGTTGTTAGTGGCTAGTGATGAAAGAAATTTGTGTGATGACGTCTCATGTGGAAAATGTTATTATATATAATAGCCACAGGGGATGTTTCCCCCACCCTTCAAGTATGGCCAGTACATCAATACAAGTGAATTTCTTGCAGACTCTCTCTTGTGTGTGTGATATTGTTGAAACTGTTTCACACCTTTGAGTGAAGAATAGTTTCAAAGTAGGTAGGTGTAGTGGAACAGTTTAGAATTGGGAGTGTTGCCTTGAGGAACAGTTTTTCCAGTTGAAACTTTGTGAGTGGCAGCCTTTATGTTCTCAATCATGCCATAACAAGTTGATTCCTTGATTATGGGTTATTCCTTTGTTATTGCTCCCTTGCTTTCACTCCTCTATTTGTACAGTTCATGAAGGAGCCCAAAATAGATTCAGCTGCTACATTATAATTGTTGCTGCTCGCCTAACCACACAGGAACTCTGGTGTGTTGACTTGATATTGGACTCTTGACACCTGTGGTTATGATTGTCACTCAAAAGTGTTCACAAGGAATATTGAGTGACATTACCTGTGTTTATAAATTGGAAACCTTTAGTCTTCATATGTATATTTGTGTACATAAATCATGGTGTGCTGTGTAGATACCAACTTATTTAAAAGAATTTTATCTCAGATCTTTTTTAAAACTGGTTTATGTTTATTGTTTTGTATACAGTGCTGTCAGGTTGAGAAGACACATTTATCTGAAGCTTGGTGAAGTTAGGCTAAGAATGATTGTTCTTGTCTTTTGAATCCTATTCCTCATTAAAGGTGAGGTTCTGATGTCATAATGCTGCACTGTACTAAGGGCTCTTGAGGTCCTGGACACAGGTTACTGGAATAGAATTTTGTGACCTTAAGCACTGAAGAGATAGAAGCCTTCATTGCAACTGGTCAGAAAATAGCCATCTGATTGTCAGTGCCAAGTTGAACATTTGCCCCTAGCATAGTGTCCAGTACAAGTGCTTCTCCTGATGAATATATACATGCCAGAGGATTTCATCAGTTTTCACTATCATATAGTACAATACAGGTGTTCATTTTCATCTGTAGCAGGATGGATCATATGTTTGCAAATACGTTTCTAGCCTAGGTTGTGCATGATGTACATTGGGAAACCACAGTAGGGGTTAGGCTGTTACACATGTACATGGTTGCTGTTAGGTTTCTAAACTTTTCATGTATATAAGGTGTCTACATTGAAAAAAAGCTGTCTGCATGTATATTGGTTGCCTCTCAAAGTGAACCTTACACTAAAAGTGCTGTTGCAGTGGAGATGCTGATTGTGTCCCTAACTAGCATACATATACATGGCTATCATGATTTTCCCTCTTCCCCTTTTGTGGTGAGAAGCAAATTAACATGACGAGCTGTCTCTGAAGGCAGCCGATCTGTAAACGATCTGCTGTGATCAGTACTGATGAATGACTTGGGGGTCAGTTTTCTGAAACTCAGCATAATACAGTAGCTGTTCTTCCAAATTCATCTCTCATTGCTTTATGCCATGTGTACCAGTATCCTTTAGTTCATTGTTTTGTTTTTTGAACTTTTATCTGTAAGTTTAGGCATAAAAATGATTTCTGTATTGATAAATCTCATGTACTGTGACATTTGACCAGTAGGTCATAAATACCATGGTCAGTGATGGTATGATATAACTTGTAATATTACACATGGATATGTTAATTTTCTTAGTTGCATGATTCTGTGTTTTCCTTGAAACATCAGGGTAAGGGATGCCCCCTCATAACATTATGCGTAAAGGGTCAATGTAGTAATCATAAATTGTCTTGGTGATTCTCAGGTATGAAGCGTGCATATTTATGGTTTCATGAAAACTGGCTGCTACCAGTGTCCTTCCCCAAGTCAGATAACTAGTGTCCCTAGAAGAAAGACAATATGTGGCTCATGCTGATGTCTTTTTACTCTGCTTTATTCCTGATGGAAAACTTTTTTTAGGCAAGATATAATTCAGGTTAAATTTAGAAGATATCTCTGGGAGGCCAGTTACTTGGGTCGGTGTTATCGGCATAGTCTTAAGTACAAATTAACATGCTGTATTTAGTATCACAGTCAGATAATCTGCACAGTTGCGCTGCAGCAAACTAAGCTCTCTGATTGCTTAAAAGGGCAAATATTTTTGTTTTGTCCTTTTTCTTTTGCCATGTGTCCTGTGATCTTTTTCTATTGCCCAGCATTGTTTTCTGTGCGGAAATTCACTGTAAATTGTTTGAAATCGTCCACTTGTACCAGATTCTTAATTGAAGGAATTGACAGTTAGTAGTGCTTGTACATTTGATGTATGTAGATATGTATATGTTATTTGTCCAACTTTGGATAGCCCATTGGTGTTTCCAAAGAGCCAGAAGGGTGGTCTGGTTTTTTACCATAGCCACATAAAATATATTACATACAGTTATCTGTATATACTTGTAGGTATATAAAATATATTGCTTTCTTTCTAAAGAATGTGCCTATGATCCATGTTTCTATCATCATTCATCTGTGTCCACCAGATATGTTCTGTAATTCTTGAAGGCTTGGGAAATCAGTTAAAAGGAAACAAAATTTATGCTAATCCACAACATAGTTGTTCTTGTGTTATCTGTTGGCAGTGATTATGCTTCAGTGTACACCCAAATTTATAATCTGTACTGATAACTTTGCTTTGTATAGAATTCAGACTCCAGTCAAACTCCAGTCAGTAAGCATTGATTCTGTTAGCCATGAGTTTGGTGTGATTTTAAAGCATGTAGGTTTCGCAGTGCTGATGTTCCAACTGGAAACTTATGCTGAATTGCTGCCAAGAGTTTTGACATTCTTTCATCAGTTAGCTACATTGTTTTGCACAGTGGAGAAGACTTAATACCCATAAGGCACCAGTTTCAATCTGTTGTATAGAACCTAAGATGTGATATGATCAGAGCATGCTATTCTTTCAAGGTATCAGCAGTCTTGTTGCCATATGTCCCAGGAAGATGTAATGGTTTGTAGGGTTAGGATGCATTATACTTTACTCATAGACATTAACAATATAGCGTTGACAGTACCTCTGTTTCTCTGTTTGAGACAAATAAGGTTAACTTTATATATGAATTCTTTTGTCTTACATTGTAGGTGTAGCACATTGCATCAAGTCTGCAGTTATGTTGTATTCCTAGTAAGTGCGATTTTTAAACAAGGGGTAATCTGTAATACAGGCAGAATATTGCTTCTATATTTGCCACCGAAAAGTGTTATTGTTGGTTGGAATGAGGTGAAATCACCTCAACAGGATGTAGGTGTAACCTAAGTATCAATGCCGACATAAGTTTTTAACAGGCATTATGATGCCTTCAGTAAATACTCTGAATCAGGAACATCTTCTGTGTGTGTAAAGACACAGGACCCTTGTATACATTGTCGAAACTAAGCCTTGGTTGAACCTACATGTTGGGCTGTTGGCAGGATTTTGATATGAAACATACCTCTTGTATGTATAGATATAGAGCCTCTGATGTGCCGTATTTGAATGGCTTTCTGTTTTAAGTGGTTCGTATTTTATGAAAAAAACACATTCATCATTGTGATCACATAAATTCATGTATTTGTTCAAAATACCTGTTAATTGTTGTTAATGTATAATTTTATATAAAAAATTGAAACAGATTTGGCTAGAGTTGCAAAACTTGATAAATCAAGGAAAGAATTGATCTGTATAGTAATCTTTAACGTTATGACCAAACCTCCCATTCACAAACAGAATTGCGTGAATGTTTGTTTATATCATTAAAATATACATATTATTAGGCTCGCCACTGCATTAGTTCTTGTTGATTCTTTCCGCCAAATTTCATTTTTGGAAATTGTTACGGGAAGGTGATCATTTTCAGGACAGAGCAGCGGGATGTACATGCTTGCTTTCATCGTGTTACCACCTATGGCGGAGGTCTCTTCCTACAAGCAGTATGTGTTGTGTCCGCTATATGTGCATATAACTTAGTCCAGGGATGTTGGCCAGGTTGTAGAGGTAAACAGACTCGGAGAGGCAAGTGCGCCTGTGATGACGGACAATTTGTGTTATATGGACAAAATACATGGTTCTTCGCAGTTGCAGTTTGGTGAGGATTACCGAATCGATTCGTTTAGGTAAAACGTCCACATTACTGTCGAAGACAGTGATGATTTTTAGCTGGGGATTATTGAGATGTTCAGCTGTTTTAAGGGTACAGCTGTCGTTGAGGGAGCGAAGACGGATTGTCTGCAGATCATCATCCCGACAAAACACTTTGCATTATCTACATTCACCTTGAAATTACTTCACCAGCTGGTATTCTTTTTACTTCTACTCTTTGTGTCAATACTGCCCTTGGCTTCCTAGGTCAAAATTGGAGCAGTGAGTGACGCATATTCCTTTCTGTATTACTAGGTAAGTGTTGTCCTCATTCATAAGGTGCCCATTCTTTTCTGCGCGATATGATCTAGAAATATTGGCAAGAAGTCCTACGTATTGCTACAAGATTCACCAGTATATAAATACATTTGTTTAAGTGGCATTTAGAAGTTGGGATGGAAGTACACTGGAACATGTCTTTCTTATGGATATACAACTTCTTGGTTTATTATCACGACGTTTCGATGTAGATACTAACATCGTTATCAAGTGTATATAAATACAGTCCGGCACAACTTCCATTGAAATATAAAAGAGTAAAACGGACATCGTGAGGTTATACATATACGGTGAGATACATATATACATTGTATACAACGAGTGTTTGAATTGAGGGTACAGATGTTATATCAAACATTCTTTACATGCTACTTCGCACATTTGGCGCTATGGTTTTTCGGAGTGGATTTTGAGAGTATGCCATGTACTGGGATTCCAGTTCATCGACTTTCTGTCGGAGTTCCACATCGATCAGTGACTACGTGATAAGTATATGAGTCAAAAGGAATCAAGATGTGAAGGCGTTCAATGACTGTTCTGTGGACACCGTCATGTGATACAGTATGCTTGACTGACGTCATTGACTGATCATAATAACTATGCAAGCGGAAGAGTTAGATTCGCCTGACGCAGCTGGTTCGTCCTAATTGCGGCTGCTGATCAAGAAATAATCGTCAGACCAAGAAAAGTATTCACTATTCATGAGCACTTCAGTAGACTGCAGCTACAGATGGCGGCTTCACAGGGCTATCGTGCAGTTTTTCAGAGGTGCTCGGCTTTTTCTAACTCTACATGACGTGATTTTTGTTTCCAACTACACATTTCAACATAATCGTGCACACACTGGAAAAAGGCTTTTTGATCTGGTTTCGATTAATATTATACAAGACAATGGGTCTGATCTTTTTAGTTCCCCATTACTAAATAGACCGAGGTAATTAGTACTGGGTTGCTGTGGGAACGACACAGTCTTGGTGTCGGTGTCCGACTTTTTTTTAAATAATGGTGAAGAGGCTTAGCGCGCTAAGTGCAGCGTATAATGGCACAAGAGCCTCTCACCAATTCGGTCACTGTGCGTTCAAATTCAGCTCATGCATGCTGGCCTCTCTGGCCGTACGTGGGAAGGTCTGTCAGCAACCCGCGGATGGTCGTGGGTTTCTCCGGGCCTCTGACTGCCCGGTTTCCTCCCACCATAATGCTGACTGCTGTTGTATATATGAAATATTCTTGAGTACAGCATATCACGCCAATCAAAAGAAGAAATCATTGTAGTTTGTCCAAGGTCATTAGTGTGTCTTGAAGAGCAGGTTATACTTTTTATCCTGTATGTTGTAAACGTGCCGGTTTAGGAGATATGTAACCTGCGCATTATCTGTACCAAATTTCTCATCATTCTTGTTTTAGCTTTCACTGTGTGGTGTATTTGTACTTGTTTATGCGTACATATAGTCTTGGCTTTAACATAGCTGACTGTCATTCTTTTTCTTTCTCGCCTTTGTTAAGTATATGTAAAATTTCGTTTACCATCAGCATCTCTGGAACATAATATGAAATTGTTCGAGTTTCTCTATGCATGGGTATTTACTTAATTGAGTGGTAGTATTTTTTAAAAAATGAGGACAAAACAAACAAAATTTGGTTATTTCGTAAGAATGGTGGAAACACACGTAAACTCGGAGACCTATGTATGCACGTTGTTCGGTAGAACCGTACAATAGAGCCTGTTTAATATACCTTACATAATTGACGTAAGACTGGAATGAATTGTAAGTATGGTCACCTGCGTTTTACATGGTGTTATTTTTTCGACTAAAGGCGAAGGGCCGATCTTACTTCATGGCATTTTATCTAGTTTATTATTAGGGCATTAATCGGCACATTTTATCCACTGATAAGCTTGTTCTTAGAAGCTTAAGGCTAATAACCTCATCACTAATCCAACGCTGATTGGAAAGACAAAATACAACTGAAATAAGGGTGTAATAAGGCTTTATGAACATGGTATAACATGTAAAGCTTTATATCTGATGTACAGCCTTAGGGCTGTATATTAGAGCAGATTGGTACAGAGTAACCATTATTTTATGTCTTGGTAAAAATAGTTCATTTAAGGACACAGAATGCTTGAATGTGCTATATACGTTTCTGCATGGAATGCGCTAATGGTACTAACCTCACGCGCTAATATACAAACCTAATATACATGTATGCAGAATATTACTCGTGGCGGTATAAAGCTGTACAAGTATATACATTCTGCGGTCACATCAGGTGATCAACCACTGCCTGTTGACTTAAAGCGTGGGCTTCAATTCCAAAGAGCCCATAGTGACTGCGCAGTGTAATGGTTTTTGCCGGGAAAACACTGTATCCCTTCTGGTTTGCCAAATGTCTTCTGTCGGTAGATCACCAGACTTTTCTGAGTCGTCCGTGGCTTTACTGTAGATGGTTTGTCAGATATCAGGCGAGGTGAGGTAGTTTACTCCGTCCCCTGTCGAGGGATCACCAGATATTTCTGGGACGTGTGCGGCTTTACTCCAGATGTTTTGTCAGATATCAGGCGAAGTGATGTGATTTACTCTGCCCTCTGTGGAGGGATCGCCATACATTTTTTTTTTCAGCGGCTTTATTCCAGATGGTTTGTCAGATATCTGGCGAGGTGATGTAATTAACTCTGTCCTCTGTCGAGGTATCACCAGTCTTTTCTGGGTCGTCTACGGCTTTATTCCAGATGGTTTGTCAGATATCCGACGAGGTGATGTAATTTACCGTGTCCTCTGTCTGGAGATCACCAAGCTTTTCTGAGTCGTCTACGGCTTTACTCCAGATGGTTTGTCAGATATCAAGCGAAGTCAGATGGTTTACTCTGTCCTCTGTGGAGGGATCACCAGACTTTTCTGGGTCGTCTACGGCTTTACTCTGTATGGTTTGTCAGGTATCAGATGAGCTGAGGTAATTTACGGCAATGACTGGTCATTTCCGCAGTTCATTACCTAAGAATATTAATTGAAATGTAGAAACGGTCAACCGTTGCCAGTAGCAACACCCACGACAAACTGATGTTGATCATTCTCAGAAACAGAGGTTGAGCTACCTAACTGTCATTTTCTGTCGACACGCATTGATTATTCCGCACACGCGTTTAACACAAAATTACGTAGTACACGATTCTTGGGTCATATGCTTCCGACCGTTCGTTTTCAGGGATTTCAGCTAATATTTCACGGCTAATATCAAACTTTCTCACACAAATTAGGTTTGATTAAATATCAATAATCAGACTGTCCAGCTCGCTGCTTTAATGTGGCTCACTTTGCCAAGTGTGATTTCTGTATGTCTCTCAGTGAGGTATTGGTTATGACCGAACCAACAGGTATATGGCATGATAAACTGAATAGCTTTTTTAATTGTGAACTGGACTGGATTCGAACACGCGGTTGCATTTCGCTTGTTAATCTGAACTGAGCTGGCCTTGGCGCTGCTCGATTATACATATAGATGTTCTTGCATGACGTTGAAAAGAAAAGACACAACCAGAACAATCGGATGTATGTATCAATAAAGTACCCCACAGAAAAGTTGAAAATTGCCATTTTTTTTTTTTTTTTGGCGAAGTTGGATATCCAGTAAAGATATTGCTGTTTAAATATGCAAGATTCCCCACATCGGGAATCGAAAGCGCCGTCATGTTACCTGTTTTATTCAATAAGGGGCGTGTTTTTCCCTAACCAGAGACCACACCTGTTTCCGCTGTGGCGTCAAGAAATCGCAGTTTGGCCTTTTTACCATAAAAAGCGATAGTAAAGGAAGAGCACGAGTGGCGCCATATCGTTTTTGGTTGTTTTTTTTTAACACGGCATATCACTTGCCCGCGTAAGAATTCCAGATTTATGGAATTACCAACCCCATCAGAAAAAAGTCTGTGGCTTTTCAGGTTTATGTCTCTTTCAAATTATCGTTCAGTATAACTTCGGTTACATTACTTGTTGTATTCGACTTGTTTTTGACATATCTCTGTCCTCACCTCATGTCCCGTGGTGATTTGAGTCGTGCATTTAGAACTATGAATTGCATTGCGCAGATCCTTACATGTATGTGATTGGGACGGAAAGTATGGGTTACAGGGACTAGGCCTACGGAGTCAAGGTGTATATTTGTGAGTCGTGAAAAACTGCTCAAAAGAACTGGTTGTTCTCCGGAGCACCATGTGCCTGTCTGAAAGCCATCTAGATGGAGCAGTAGATATACACATACACAAGCGGGTGGGGAACGCGCTAAATATAGCTGACCTCATATGCTCACGACAACTGCCGGTCGTATTGGCACGCAGCCCATGGCGGCTTTGGTTAACGTGACCCATTCCGTATCCCTCACTTTTAAATGCCGCTTCAAGCTGTATGTATATATCAGGCTTGTATTAGTAAAAAGTATGTGTAAATACATGTATATATTTCACAAAGGTCAACATATGGATATACACCTGGCCTCGGTCAGGGACGAGAAATTGTGTGGATTCATTTCAGCCACTGACATTATCGAAAGTAACTGATTCACAAATATATATATATACGCCAGTGTGTAAATGCGCAATGAAAGCAAAACAGTGCGTGTCCATATCTAGGTGAGGTTTTCTATACCACACCGTAATACATGCAAAGAAATTAGTTCATTTTATCTGTTCATTTCATCTATCTATAGGAATTGTGCACGAGGTGCTGATCCAATTCGTATATATCCTTGATGACAGGCTTGGTGACAGTTGTCTAATTTCACCCTATAAAGTTCGCATATCTATACATCAAACGTGCGAGAGTTCATCATTAACTTGCCAAAGATCGTTTGCTCCGGTATCTCTGGTTTCCTTCACCCATATTACAGATCGACCGCCATGTTTCATATTACGGAATATTCTTGGCGTTACGCCATGGCGTTAAGTATTTTCCATAATCTTTTCACTTTTTTTTCATCTTTTTCTGTTAAGGTTATATGACAACAACTGAACCCATGTCAATAAGCAAAACTGTTAAAACTTGCCTGCATGTGACGTCACACAAGTAGGCTGAACTGTTTACGCCAAAGATCGAAAGTCTCTCTTAAGCGTGAATTGCTGATCATCATACAAATACGGTATTTTTAGAAAGTTCAAAAGTATTGTCTTAGCTGCTGGTGAAATGATGTTCTTCTGATACCAGGCACAACTCCCATGCTACGACTATACAAGCCATCAACCATAAAAATCAATATCCAAAGTGAAATTCCCAGCGCCAGATTCAGCTATAGAATTTCATCTCAAACTGTTTTACCACACATGTGCAAGTTCTCTGTCACTTTTCAACGATGTCTGGAGGACACGCAGTACTTCCGGTAATTCATTGTGTCCAGTCCGTAGCGTTGTATTTTTGAAAACATTTTTAATTAAGTTTCAACTCCATCTTCATTATTCCTAATTGTAAAGCCAGGAAATGAAGTGTGACGTTTGTGTAAACACGGAACATGTAGTGATAAAACTGTGTCCTGTGTCTAGAGCACAGTTACAGGCATCTCTGCGCCGATTGGTAAACGCCTGGTCGTGTTGTAAAAATCATTCCTCTGGAATGGCCATGTATGATCTATTACCTTCACCAAAAAGCTGGTTCCTGGAGAATCAAAGAATAACACTGTCGCATTTCTTTGTTTACGCTTTAAAGCCGGGCATAGATCGACCTTGCTACTGCTGACTCAGCAATTGTTCGGAGTTGAACATGTTATACTTTTCTGCAGTTGGAGGCATCTAGTGGTGCATCACATACATGAGTTACACCGTGAAAATGGCGATCACCGAATGGGCCGATAAGGCTGAAAATAAACTCGTCCATATGTGGAGGCTGAGCCAGTGCTTGAAACACTTGGAAGGCATTTTCTAACCGAAATGTGTAGAGAGCTGGCATAGACGAAATGGCGATGGCTCTAAGCAAACCTAGTAGGCGATATGCTGG
Source organism: Acanthopleura granulata (assembly GCA_016165875.1). Taxonomy (NCBI): domain Eukaryota; kingdom Metazoa; phylum Mollusca; class Polyplacophora; order Chitonida; family Chitonidae; genus Acanthopleura; species Acanthopleura granulata. The sequence continues at coordinate 623,218 of JABBOT010000023.1, read as the reverse complement.
AATTATAGTCCTTCGAAAAAAGATATAGGCCTAAGCTTCTGTAAGTTTGTACAGCGCGGACTTTAAATCTACATGTACCTTGTAGCTGACGAATAATTGCCGATGATAAAATCAGCCAGCGCTATACAGTGCCTGCAGCCTATATGTACTGAATGACAAAAAGGAAAAAGTTCATTGGTGTTTAAATTTGTCAGTCCTTCGACTGAATGGGATATCAAGTAAAAAGTTCTGATCAAAGCACAAGAGAATCGATTTCCAAAAAACCTAAAGTTTCGAAAGAAAAGACAACTTAAAGGTGTGAAGACCCTATATTAATTATATCCACGCACTGTGTACATGGGCGCCGCCATCATTAACAGGTCACACGACAGTCACGTTGTTTAGTAGATGGGATCGGTCTTACATAGCTAGAGTAAGGCTGCGACTGGGTGTAAACCAGTCGGACGTGTGTCGCAGGAAAGACTGACCATCTTATAAAACTGGGGCGGCTGGTGTTTGGTGTAAATTTACACCTACCCTCAGGCAAACGTGAATTCCGTAAGTATACTATATATGGCAGCTCTTGTGGTGTTTCGTAGACACACTTTAAGCAATTACGACAACTTCAGTAAGACGCTACTTGGAGCTGACGGAAGCCGCCTGCTCACAATTGCCGCCAGTCGTAGTCGCCCTACGCACACCGAGACAAAATCTGATCAGACGACGGTCGTTGCTCACGATTGCAAGGGTTTATCTAACTTTTCAACATAAACGTTTAGGCGTAGGTCGACTGTGTCGAAATGGGCCTAGTTGCTTACGATCTACGCCCTGCTGTAGAGGTATCATAAATTTGTTCTTTTATTCCACTGGCTATTAGGTGGAGGTTAGGGATAACAATACAGTGAGCGTTGTATACACTGTACATACACAGGATGGGAATTGCATCATGCAGTATATTGGAATGGTCACTAGGCATCACAAGTCGCCCCGCAAGGCTAAAGTGTTGTGTTCAACTGTAGTTTATCTGATTTGCTCACCTGTTCAGCAACAGGTGGCCTCATCGATGTCTATGGTTACAACCAGACACATCATTTTATAGTGTCATGTTAGCGCGCTAAAATATTTGCAAACATTGTTACCAAGATAACTAGCAATTCTGTATCACATTCTATGTTGTCATTTGGAACTTCGAAATATGAACTGATGGATAATTGTCAGTTACACTTTGCCAGGTAACGCGGTAACTCCCAAACATGGTAACCATGAACTTCTATAGTTTTTTGTGTGGAAAAGCAGCGCTTCATGTCAAAGTAAAATTATATTCGACATGACTACAAACAAAGATAACAAAGATATATTCATAGCAAAGGAAATATATACGTATTTAATGACTGCATACGTATTCTCAACTTTAACCAATCTCCTAGCCATTCAGTTTGAACTCCGGTTTAATTCTACCATAATGCTGGCCGCCACCATAGAAGTTAAATATTCTAAAGTACGGCGTAACAAACCAAATAAATAAATAAATTTGGACTTAAGTAAAATGCAAACCTGTCACGTACATCCTGCTGCTTACACTCGACATCACTGGCTGGTCTTCTGTTGGACTACAGATTTTTCTTATCTACCACCGCCCTTATTTCTACCTTTTGTTATAGTGGCACACTATATATACAGGAGTTTTAATAACATAGGCAAAGAGTTGAACTGCATTTGCCTTTGAAATTCCACATCATTTTTTTTCTGTAAAAGTATGCGTCTTTGTTCGATCCCTGCAAAGAATTATATTTATTTATGAAAAATGTCATTTTAATGATGATCCTGAACGCAACGCCTATCCGGCCAATCAGACAGGAGTCTGTGTTAAATGTTACAGGGCCTACTGCAGGTCAGACTGCAATTGTCTGGCCGGGGCATTCATTAACCGCGATGATTAAGTAATAATCTATAGATATAACCGGTATACAGACTACATCAGTCGTGTTGAAAAAATGTAAAGAGGCCATCCAACAGCTACATTCACTGTCATGCTCCATAATATTTATGTATACTATAGATACACTTAAACAATGAACCTCAGCTTCAAAATTTTCACAGTACCCTGGAAAAAATCACCAAAGCGCATGAGCAGGAGTGTAACTACTGTTTTCCTTTGGAAATTCATAAATGTAAGCAAATATGAAGAGCTAAAAATTAAGTCATCCAACATATAAAACTTACTTTATTTATTTCTGCTAGAACCCGCAATATAGGCACACACGGGAAAATATTCCTGATTCTGTGGCAGGATGAGCCTGTACTGCATTGCTGTTCATCAAGCTGCTCTGAATTAGCAGCTTATCTATAGGCTATCCAGGGGTCTTTATGGATGTTTGGAAAAGAAAAGCATTCTTACATATTGCTTTGGGAATTGTTGTTTTAGGATATTTACGAATTACATTGTCCCGAGGAAAACGTTAATGGAGATTCCTTCTTTAGAAATCCAATGAAATGCACATGTGACAAACCCAACTCTGGGTCGTGTATCCATGTATTGGAAGACCCGAACATTAAATTCATGCAGCTGATTCCGATTATAATGTTAAAATGAGAATGACTTGTGTATCTAAATATGTTGTATACGCACTATTTTACCAAAGGCGTGTCAAAACATACATTGGGTCAGATATAAGATCCCAGCTGGCAAGATAAGATACCTCCGGGGCTCAGTCGGTTAGCGCGCTAGCGTAGTGCAATGACCCAGAAGCCTCTCATCAATGCGGTCGCTGTGAGTTCAATTCCAGCTCATGCTGGCTTCCTCTACGGCCGTACGTGGGAAGGTCTGCCAGCAATCTGCGGCTGGCTTCCAGGCTTCCCCTGGGCTCTGCCTGTTTTTCTACCACTGCAATGCTGGCCGCCGTCGTATAAGTAAAATATTCTTGAGTACGGCGTAAAGCACCAATCAAATGAATAAATAAAATTTGGCAAGTAGACAAAAAAATTTTGATTGAAAATCATTGTTTTCTTCTTGGTAGTGGGCATATCAACGTTAACATCTTTAACATCCTCTATCAATGTGTTTCCATTTCACAAAGTTTAGAATGAAAGCCAGGTTTTGTTAGATGTGAAAGAAACCATATTTAAGTCATGATGGGCCATATTATATCTCGACTTTCCGACATTGTTAATGCAAACCCAAAAGAACCGCTTAATTAGAACATGTTGTTGACACCAGATGACACCACATGTACACTGAACGTCCAGTTGTGACTGAGCGTCATGGTTTAATGAGGTTCAGCTGTTTATTTCCCGATGGATGATATTCTGACATTTCCACTATAATTTGGACGAATATGACAGTGTCCTCCTTTGAAAAAAACAGACACCTGGAGATAAAATGTCAACATATTCCTTACTTTTGAGCCATTCTATATATTATTCAAGTATGCCATGTGTAGTGTACAAGTTATACTGAGTTGTGTTTTCTTTATTTTCCCCTATAGTCTTCTAAAGTTTTTTTTATCCTTTTTAATCTCTCTCTGTGTATTACTATTCACAGTGCTCTTGCGTGTCTTCGCATGTAAATTGACTGTCTCGGTGACCACATACCCTCTGAAAACATGTACATATTTAAAGCCTGCCGAACTGTTATATCCCATTCCCTGATAAAAACAACCCACCCAAAACTGTAGTTGGAATCCAAAATGTAGAAAGTTGAGAAAGTCTCAATTTGGCTTGTGTTCTGAGTTTGTTGTGTCATTTCCCCACACATACGTAAATATAGACTCCCACGCCGTGATATGAAGCGTTGATAGACCCTTAAATGGGGGATATGGACGTCAAGCTATCAGGGAGAGTATGTTCATATGAAGTGACCATTCAGGTCTGTAAATTCCTGTTGACGTCAGACGTCATAGTAAGGATCATTCGTCAACAACTGGTACAGTATTATAGTGTTCACATATTTAACTACTGAACTATCGGCAGAAACACGGCCATGTAGACTACCCTGTGCACTACGGCGGAGAAAACTCACGCCTTGTAAGCTGCATGATTTCTTGATTTAACGCGTGCAGGACGGGGAATGTACTCGAAGGCGACCGGTTTCATTAAGCCTGCGCTATAGCAGCTTCTTTGTTTAGATATGTCAGCAATCAATGTAACACACCTAAAACCATTGTATAATCTGCTGGAGAACTGTGGAAAGAACTCTTGATAGGGAATTGCTCGAGTTATCTTTGAATTTAACCGACGGTTCGATTGATACAATGACATTAACTGCGGTTCGATCATGCAGTTTGATAACGGTGTATTTATACAGTAAAATTTGCTGGTAGTTTGGGCTATGCACATGCAGTGCATTTCTGTAAAGGTAAAAATTAATACCAATCAAAGATATACCAACGTCTAAAATGACTTTCATGATCTTATAGTAGGTATAGGCCTCTGTGACTATCGTAAACCTGCAGGCAGGCCTGTGTCACTATACCGTAAACTTACAGGCAGGCCTATGTCACTACCACGGACCTGGCGGTATAGGCATTTGTCACTGCAGTAAACCTGTAGGTATACTGCTATATATCTATCACTATCGTAAACTTGCAGGCAGGCCTGTGCCGCTACAGTAGACCTGCAGGTATGCTCCTATATATATCACTACCGTAAACCTGTAGGCAGGCCTGAACCGCTACAGTAAACTTTGCAGGCTTAGGCATATGTTATTATTGTTTTGTTTGTACATCGTTTCCATAATTATGTCTTTGTGAGGTATGTATAGTGCTTTTGTATGTCGCCAAAAACAGAGATTTTATGCAATATTCCTACAAATATAACAGTCACGATAACGGGTTTAAGCTTTTTTTTCTGTGTTATTATTCCCATTTCAAAAAATTTGTTGTTTACTCGCCAGGAACCAATGTATATATTCATTTATTTCATTGGGGTTTGACGCGGTACTCAAGAATATTTCACTTACACGGCGGCGGCCAGCATTATAGTCGGAAGAAACCGTGCAGAGCCCGGGGGAAACCCACCGCAGGTTGCTGGCAGGCTTTCTCACGTACGGCCAGAGAAGAAGCCGTCGTGAGCTGGACATCAACTCGATTAGAGCGACTGCATTTGCGGGAGACACCTGAGTCATTACCCTGCGCTTGCGTGCTAACTTCCTCGGCCAGTGTATATAAGGCAGCAATGAAAGGTACAGCTCTTCTTTGAAGTAGTACTATAAGGCACTTCTTGTCGGGGAAGAGCTGAAGCGATGGATGAAATGAAGTGGCCACCGAATCGGAGCTGTATATGTATACAACACAACATCCATATGATGACCTACATTAGCTTTTATCACTTCAACAAAGTATGAAACCCCCTCCCCTCATGCCCGGCCCCGTCACTACATGCATTCATGCTAAGTAGTCATTTGGTTGGTATGTCTCATCCTAACATGGAGTACACAACCTGTATAGACTCGAGTGCATATCCTCTGCTTCCCACTACTTTCACAAGTCTTTTCTTCAAAACGAAAGCACTCAAGTTATTATCAGACTATTAGCATATGACCAAAGACATGAGAATGTAATAAACACAGATCAGCCGAATATTGTGAGCTGTGACCGTCGTTTATAGCTGTGTTTGTTGTATTCATACAACAGCGCCTTGTATTATGGATATCGACTCTCCGCCACCCTACGTCTCATCTGGCCGGCCATGTACTGACTGACCATAGCTGCTATTTCCATCCAAACGTCGGATGTAACACGAAACAATTGTACATACGCGTACGGAAGGTTAAAAACCATTTGTAATGTTTATGATAAAGTTGAGGGAAATAATAACCTTCAAAAACGTTTTTGAGGACAATTATAACATTCTGATATTTTAATTGATACTGGTTAAATATTGTTTTCTCGCAACACGATTAGTTAGTTTGTCCATCTGTCCATCTACGATTAGCAGTTTGCCAACTGCACAGAACGTGTTTACCTATAGAAGCTGATGAACGCCATCATCACTAACACAGTATTCCCGAGAGTCGACGGTATGTAGGTCCATAAACTGTTTATGAATATACATGAATATGCTTAATACATGATATTAATGTACAAATGAGATATCGTTTGTTAAATGATTACATGTCCAACTTAGTTTTCGTTTACACGCAATGGTCGTCAATATTTTCTTAGACTTAACAGTGTAATCTACACGTAATTATTTCATCTCTAATCCCTCCAGAGAACTTTAGTGCCATTCTTGAATTAATGTAGTCAGGAATCTTTTTGACAAGGGTCTAACTCAGTGATATTTATTTTATACGACGGTAGGCAGGTTTCTGTGTGTGTTAATCTTGTCATCTATATATTTTCAGTATATGAAATAGTTCCGAATGTCTATCACTTGAAGTGATGTTTGATATACTTTTGTTAACAGTGTATAATGTATACACAGTATATATAACATAGAACCTACACGCCTCAGGCCAATATCAACCGTCTTATCTCCATGGAATATAATTATTTTAAAGACAGGTTTGGGTGGAATACTGAGATATGATCTTGCATCCGCTGAGAAATAAGAGAATGCCTTTTATGAAACCACCTTAGAGCAAAATCTTTGATTAAAGTTTATTCAGAATAGGGATGCGGAGGTATGTAAGGTTAATCTGCTGAGTACATGGTGTAGCGTGCTCGGGGTCCTCAGCTCTTCTTACATAGGCGAGGTGCCCCAGGGCCATATTTTGCAGTTTTCTACGGGTAGTCTAGTGATACAATATAATGCTCACTATTCCGCACGTCAAACTGTCTGTCACGATGTGACACTTACTATGTAAAATGTCTGGCTGTTGTTCACTGACACTCACTACTCAGCATCTTTAGCTGTAGTTTCACGATATAACACTCACTGTTCAGCTCTTCTGAATATTCTGACACGATGACACTCACAGTTTTCCCTTTGTCGACATGATATAACATTCACTGCCCAGCACGTCTAGCTGAAATGTCACGGCGGTTACTCACAACTGGGCACGTCTAGCTGTGGCGTCACGGACGATACTCACTACTGAGCACGTCTAGCCATAATGTCACGACGACACTCACCACTCAGCACATCTACCTGTGGCGTCACGGACGATACTCACTGCTCAGTACCTCGAACTGTTCAATACCTCTAGCTATTGTGGAACAGTAATACTAACTATTCACCATGTTGCCCTGTCCGCTTTCCTCCCACCACAATGCTGGCCGCCGTCGTATAAGTGAAATATTCTCGAGTAGGATGTAAAACATCAAGCAATTATATAAATAAGTAAATAAATATTCAGCACTTCTTACTCTATTGGCAGGATACAACACTCACTACTCAGCTGTATTGGTTAGATATGGCATTCACTATTGAGTACGCCTGGTTGTAGTTTAACTATAGTACTCACTATTCGACACGTCTAACCATAGTGGCCCGGTGATACTCACTAACCAGCACGTCTCGCTCTACTGACAGGATATGGCACTCACTACTGAGTAAGTCTTGAGGTAGTGCCAAAATGATACTTACTGCTCTGATATTCATTTATCACCACAGCTATCATCAGAACTGATACACACTGTCAGATTTCACCCACACCTTCCCTTCAGATCAGTTAAATGCCGGCCAACAAAGTCGGGCTTTTGAAGCGGTAGAAGTACAGAAAAAAACTACTCTCCTGTCCTTATTGTCTGATAAATTTAGTTCACTAGGCAGCATTACTCAGAATTTACGGTTGCATGTGTATAGATGCACTACCGATGCCTATGTATATGTATGGGCGTGCGTGTATGTGTGTGTGTTTAGTCTCCTATATTAAACTTGTGAGCGCATTCCAGAAAAAGAGAGAGGGTTTGCAGCAGGATGATAAGACAGTGGTTTCACGCAATGGACGAAGAGTTATTGATGCTGGAAGTGGCATAGGGGTTCATAAGAAAGTAGGTCTTTATTAGCCATGACCTCAGCGTATATTCGTGCAAACTCACATACATACAATCGAAAATCGATATACGGACTTACCTACTAGCTGTATTGCCCGGGATCACTACTGGGGTTCACGGTAAACTGACAGTGACCTAGCAGAGCTGAGTATGCTGACCAGTACTTTTTTCGCAACGTTTCGATACTTTTAGCTGCAGCTCATCTCAAGTAATTAAGTCATGTATTTTTCTTCACCATAGTACTTTCAGGCCACCCTTAGAGACGAGGAAAACTTAGACTTCTGAAATTGAACGTGAATTCGAATGTGCGTTGTTGGCCACAAAATTCCTCTGAAAAATAGGTTGATTGCTGGAGTTTCGTGTAATGCTCTTTGCCAAGTACAAATGTTACTTGGCCAGTTCTATACTAATTATTCCTAATAACAAACGTAGTGGTTTTTTACGAAAGTAATTCAAATCAAATTCCAACAAATTGTCGAAAGCGTGTGCTTAAAATTGGCATTAGGCTCGCGATAGAAAATTTTAGAGGGAATTGGATGAAGTGTCATGTAAAGATTCAGCGCAACGTGGGCCTACTGAATTGCTGGAGTCTGGCTGACAAACCATCAGCCCTGCCGATTTGCCGAAGAACTGAGTTGAAGTTTCAACTCCTCCGCATTCAACATGAACACCAGAAATTAGTTCCCGTAATACTTCATCAATGCGTGGTCAGTTTGCTAACATCGCTCCATTTGAGAGTCAAACTGGAAGAATTAACATATAATGCATTGGCATGTATATACTTCCCTGTAGGCCTATTTTTGTAAAAGACTCAGACTAAAGATTCACTAGGAGCATTTATTTTTGATGCTACCCGAAATCCTTTATTGTCCATTTTAAGAATGGATGAAAGGTGCATATTGTTGGATATTTTATACCGTCAGCATTTTCTGTAACCCTTGGTGACAACTTCCTCACCATTTTCGAAGCCTATTTTAGCCTATTACATTGGATGGGCGATAAAAAAAAAGAATTAAAAAATACCCTCAAAACCCTGAGAGCGACATTCCGTAACACAGCTCTGGAGACTGGAAGTGTCGATGGCCGCAGCGTTTTGACTGTGGTGTATCCTTGTGCTATTTCGGTGGTCAGCAGCTGCTTGGTGAGGTCTCCATACGTTTCTGATGCATGGCAGCAACTTTCAAGGCTAGATTAACATAGTAGGGCACACATTCATAACAAGAAACTATAAAAATTTTGTTGTGCAAATTCGTTGTGCACAAATTCACAGAAAAGCATTCAACGTGCATGAGAACGAGTGGAAACTACAATACCGAGAAAATAGAGCCTCAGTTTGGTTGATTTTGCAGAGTGTGTGACCCTGACCGGATTAGCGCAAAGCTGATAGGATTGTGCCATTCACAGATCAAAACAACGAGCAGTTAACATGACTTTTCAATGCGGATCTTTTTATGAGGAAATTAGATTGCCACGTTAAATGATAGGGTCGCCGTATCAACGAAGGCATTTAGACACAGGAGATAAAAGCTAAACGCTGCTTTGTTAATACCAATGTGCATGTATGTACTGCTGGACTGGGCCTAAATCTTCTTTGGATTCCATATTAAAATGTGACCATGAAACTAAACCATTGTCAGTCAATCATACCATTACATTTTTTTCTTTTGTGTTGTGAATGTGCTTGGCTTTAACCAAAACCATAATTAAGGTTCAGTGTCTCTATGTTAGAGTATCGGAACGTTTACTTAAGTATGTCGTGACTGAACCATTCTTGTTTCAGTGTTATTATTCAAGATCATAGGAACCATTCACGCCTCGGTGTCGTTATACAAGATTACATGAACCATTCACGTCCTAATGTCGTTATATAGAAGATCACAGGAACCATTCACGTCCCGATGTCGTTGTGCAAGGTTATAGGAGCCATTACTCGTCCCAGAGTCGTTATATAGAAGACACAGGAATCACTCACGTTCCGGTGTCGTTATTCAAGATTACAGGAACCAATTACGCCTCAGTGTGGTTATACAACATTACAGGAACCATTCGTGTCTCAACTGTCGTTATACAAGCTTACAGGAACCATTCACTCCTCAGCGTCGGGGTACAAGATTACAGAAACCTTTCGTTCCTCAGTGTCGTCATGAAAGAGTACTGTTTGACATTCAAATTCCATACTCTTGTCCAAGTTTTTTCACCTGGTATAAGTTACTAGTTTTAGGATAATTTGAAACAATTTTTGCACCGTTTTGGTACACCCTCTTCGCCCTCCCACATTAACTTTATATATGATATTTATGTGAAATCTGATTGGAAAAATGATGTATAAAAACAAACTGAATTTATTAGTGATTACCTGACGACAAAAAACACGACATTTTATTGGTGGAGAATTGTATGCATCGTCTGCTTGAGATCTGTGGGGGTGTATTCAGCTGCGAAGTTAATGACAAAAATTGCGGGGAAACCTTGAAACATTTTAAAAGAAGGATATTTAATTTTAGCCGATATTTTGGAGTTATTTTTTGGAGATAAATGAGAGAATTCTTGAGGCAAAGTAAAAATATCTAAGTTAAATTTTAATACGTGTAGAAATTACACGCTAAATCGAAATGTCCTAGAAGATCATTCCTTCGTCTTGGAAAGCAATTTCCTGAGCAATTCTTGCTGAACCGATGTTCGTGTTCGGCTCTTATTTGTCATTTCCGCTGTGCATAGCATGCGTGCAGCTGACTCTTACAGCAGCCAGTTTATTGCGTCCTTGATATGGCTGACATCAACAGAGTAATTGTCCGTATATTCAGCAGACTTGGGTATTCCTCATCATGGAGTACAGAAATGTCGCTTTTGTCCATTGTCAGTACTGGCGATAAATAACCACAGCATCTTAAATAAGAACTGAATAGAGAAGCAAGCATCAGCATGCGGACGACTGAAAACTATTTGTAAAAGACCATATTGATAATATAGGCCTCGATAATGTAGACCAACACTAATGACGTCAAGTGGACATCTGCAAAATACCCTTTTCAAACCTGGGAACGGGTCGTTTTCGGTTGGTTAAAATGCTTGCCTTCAAGTCTCTCGGTTACTACAGATCAGGGCACAGTTCGATTCTCCGACAGAGAATTTTCAAGATTCCCCTCAGTTGTTTTAGGATCTTCGGTGGCAACAATCGGTTGACGGCGCTGTCTTGTGTGGTCTTTCACCAAGTTCGCTTGAAACCTCGAGCCGCGCGTGGAAAATTTCGCTAGTAATTTGCCGAAAGTCGGTGGTGTACTCCAGGCCATCTTGCATGTTTCCTCCTTCTCTTGAACTGCCGCCCATAGTATAAGTGAAACAAAAAACAAACAAACAAACAAACAAATAAATAAATAAATAAATAAATAAATAAATAAATAAAATATTCCTCGTTGACTGGAGTTTTTTCGTCTAGAAAAACATTAAATTTTCTTTGTTAGATGAAGTAATTACATCCAGAATGGGTTTCTAAAGTTACAGACTGCCGAACGAGGTACATAAGAGAAGGTTTTGCGGTGTAATATCGCTTTCAAAATTATACTTCCATCGTTTCAGACTGCTGTTAGCTAGCAGCAGCGCTACGCTTGTACATGTGGTGCTGCCTCAGTGCAATGCCATACCGAGGCACGAACACTTTTATTTCTTGAACACGCTAGCTTTATTGTCGCAGAGTTGCCACAGTTTTCATACAGACAGGCCTGTACTCATTGTTGTATTCTATACAGCGTACATAGAGTCTATGTTTGCTTGCCAGTAACCTTCGCTACATGGCTCTTCCCATTCTCTCTTACACTTACTCATCCATGACGTCTTAAGTAGGGAATAACCAGAACTTATCTTCGTTTTTTCTCCTGGACCTGCTTCACGTGAATGCCGTGTGATTTAATTCACATTTCTGCATGTACACTTGTGAGACAATCCACGAGGGCCGTAAAACTAGCATAAGGCAAGAACAGTGGATCTACAAGCTTATTCAGCAGTTAGAAAGATATATATGTACTGTGCTTCATTGAAGTGCAGAATCATAACCCTTGAGATTAAACCACAAATCAAAGTTTTCAGCTTACAATGTAGTTCAAGGAAGGCCCGAAAAGTACTTTTTGATATGAGGGTATCATGCTTCGTGAAGGGTTCTCCATCTTAAATATTTGGCATTGAAATGATCGACCTGCATTTAAATTATATGGATGTTGAATTTGGATCATGGTAGGCATACAAGTTTAAATCGTCAACGAAAGTAATACATGTAAGCCTATAGCAAGATGATTGGAATTCTGGGCTTATATATACATAATTATTCTGAAATTGCCGTTTCGTGAGACGACATAACCATCAACCGGGATGTGTATATATATACCAGAAAATAGCGAAAGAGAAATACGTTTGGGAACTTGCTTGAGATGAAAGTACTTATATATGACGAAGATGTACATGTGTATCACAGAACATTATCGGAGAGAAAATATAGTTATATGAAATTGCCTTTTCGTAAATTGAAAGTACGTATCACAATATTGTGCATAGATATATATGTACAAAAGAACATATAAAAAATAGATATATTTTCGTTTAGGCTTCTTCAAACTAAACTTAAATGTCAATGTTCTGTGTATTCATGTAGGCCTGTACAACTTAGCACATTCAGGAAGTTTGTCAAAGGCTGTTTATGATTATAGTGTGATATGATTGCTCAGCATAATGCAGGTCACAGACATGTAGCTCGGTCAGTCCGACCTGACTGTCAGAACCGCTGTTCTCAGTGACCAACGTTCGTCCCAACTTCATGCACAGCTTTCTCTCATGTGGGTATCTAACTACCTGTCTATCTATATATACTATGCCAGAACACAACCGGTTGCCAGACAACAGAGTAATGTTTATTTTAGATCGCATGTAAGTACCAATGACCTCTTGTTGTCCACACCATATGTATACAGCCGATCGTGTCTCTCTCATCTTGCAAGGAAACATTTTGGCTGATATACACTGTTATTTTCATCGATGTTCTGAAAGGCTGACAGGAGTGAATGGAATGCCGTACTTAACCGTTATGTAATGGTGATGAAGAGCCCTCACCCACACTCGCCAGGTAGCTGACAAGGCTCCTGACTTAAAGTCGCAGTGAAAACAGAGAATTCAAGATACGAGACTGCGAGTTTAGGAGCCAGAGCCGAGTGCGCTGCACTCCATGCATGTACTTGGAAACCAGATCCATGGTTTATTGTCTCTAAAGCCAAGCGGCAAACCTTTCACCCATGTTGTATCTGTTTGAATCGTTTCATATGGACAGTCAATCGTGTCGACCTGTCTATTAATTGTCGGCGGTTCAAACGAAGGTGAATCATGAAGTTAGAGCAGTTAATGATGAGAATGTTGGTGTTACCATCGACCTGCCTTAGCTTGATCTCAATATATCCCGGGCCAGTTAGTGCACTGATCAACAATGAATACGGGTCATTCACCAACAAGCTTACATGTCAATATTTCAAGAATACTTTTATTTGTCATCATCTGAAAATAAACCTCTATGAAAGTACTGACCCGACTTTTCCCCCCCGCTGTGTCAGCACTCCGACAGTACATTGTGATTCATCTTCTTTCGTGGCTGTACGATGTACGATGTACGATGGCAAACTAACCCGGCGTCCTGGTTGACTGAGCCTGGACCTCCCGGAGTGCTCGACGCTATAGCGTCGCGCAGGCATTATAACATGTGCGCACACATATCAGTTTCGGACGTTATAAAACAAAAAAAGCGAAACAATTTAGATTTCGTCATAGGTTTTACGATATGAAAGCTGAAAATGGATCGTCTCTTCTTCATTACTCTTCAAAGAACATGAATAGGAGTTTTCTGTTGTCATACAAATTCTCATATGTATGCCAATACTTATTAAGGCTCAGCTACAACCATGGACATGGGTGCCCGTAGTTGTAGAAGTGAAATATTCAAAGTTAAGTCTCACATTATAAGTTAAGTACCGGCAAGTGCTAAGATTCAGTGGATTTAGCCCTGTTTATTATGACAGCTTCGTGCATTGGTTTAACCTATAACCGTAAAAATGCACGCACCGCTGTACGCCTGGGATTATATGGGACATCTCCGAAAACATGTCCCCAGTGGTTCGACTTTATCCAAGGCATCATGAATATAATATACATATATAACATACTTGTATGATTAGTAAACAATCCACCAGTTTATTATGTTTTTGTACAGTCGAAGTATCTTGTAAAGCATCATGACTCAAACGTATAGAATGGAATTGTACATGTTTTAATGGGCTACAAAACTATACAAATATCCAGAATTGTGGTCAAATGCATGGGCAAAAATAACTTATTGCGAGTATTTTTCTCTTTTTCTATATTATAAGTCTGGTTGATCATATAAATGTTGGCATACTTGGGGCTAATTGAAAGAAATTTCATGGCTGTTGCGAAACTGCATGGTCCAAAAAATGAATCGGGATGTTTCGAATCTTACGGGTTCTGCTGACGGATATAGATATATATGATCGGAAGATGTTGTTGTAACCAATATATAGGCATGCAGGTAAACCAGTTGCTCTTTACACCAGATTATATCCACATTTATGTATGTGTTTTTTAGTTGTAGCAACTAGTTTACAAGGTATATACATATACAAGTATGTATTTATATATTCTTAGTGAAAATGCGATCTGTTTCAAAAAGAAATATATACTTTTTATAGCGAATAACTAGCACATTCACACTTGATATATTACCTGATCTTAAATGAACTAAAGCATTAATCACGTAACGTAGTAGTTAGCGTGAGTTAGAGCAGTGTCCATCAATGAATGATGTTAGTTTTTTTCAGGATATATAACACACGGTTATTTTCAAAGTAACTTACTTGGAACTTGCTTGTCCATTTGACTCAATTATGTTGTATTTATATCCTAGATTCACCGATAACATAGCTACAGTTAAATAATTAAGATCTTACATGTTTAACCAACATATATTAATACTGATAACACCAGTTAGCACAATATGTAAGGTTATATATCTGCTAGCTCTAAGATACGAAAATCGTATGTGGATCTAGACATCCATTTTTTAATCCCAAGGGGGTGGTATCTAGAGTGGGCCTTGTGAGAACGGTAATCACGTCTAAGAGCTGACCGCATAAACCCAGTGCTTGTTCTGAGTAGGCTTTCAATGGAGTTGGCAATATTCTGTCTATTGTTTAGTATTGTGCTCTGGTGTCCGTCCACATACCACTATGGATTAGAATGTTCGGAATACCTGGTCCTGCTCATGGTCTGCCAAATCTGATAACATATATATGTTATATATACATATGTGTGTGTGTGCTTGCGTGCGTTGTACATTATGTACGTTGAACATATGCAGACCTGACACAAGACATGGAGGTGAAGGAATTAGGGCGATGTAGTTTGATCGGACAGTTTAGATAAGCTTTGAACATGGAATGCTGTATGGTACTATATTGGTCACTATGGAACAAAATGAGTTATGACATGATCTGAGATAGGACACACGATCTAGCCTTTATTGTTGGGCGTATATAAGTATGACTGATTGAGAATTACAGCAGGGGAATGCTTATACGGAACCTTTTAAGGTGAACACGAGATGGATTAATAGATGCTGAGATCGAAGTTGCCATCTTCTACTTAGCACATTATGATTCTATAAAAATGGCAGCCCTGTCCTAAATGTCAGCATACTACCCTAGCCATGAGATTGTTTTGGTTATATATATATATACATATATTTTACTTATTTTAACCCGTGCTGAGAATCTAGACTGGCCATCTCTTTACCTTTATTCATTATCAGCTGTGATTGGAGAGCCCTGAAGCTGGTTAAATCTGTTGTACTCCTAAACACCAGATGTGTACAGGTTTGTACTCATATCTGCATTAATGTGTACTGTGCAATGAATACCAGGCACACATTAATTTGTTTACACGTGCAAATGTATTACAATTAACGCCATGTTGATCGAGCTGTTGTCAGGCGTAAGTCTGATATAGCGACTAACTGCGCCATTTGTCGGTTACCTCACACACCCCTACGTGTACATAGTCGCATTTTACACAATGCCGAGGGTTTTTATAACCAAGTTATCTTTCATTTTGTCCGTCAGCTGGCTGAGGAGGCGGCGTGAGTATGTATTAGACTGGTTTTCGTATCATATAAGTTATGTATGTCAACAGCAATGAGGAATGCGGCATCGCTGAGCAGACGGTCCGGTTTACCCGGACACTCCCTGATCGGTTCAGCCAGTCCTCCTCCCACGCTGTACTCATTTACCTGTCGCCTGGAACGTCTTGTGTTTCATCAGTCTTCAGGTAACTGCCTCTCACCTGGATATTAAGACACACCTGTAGCCATTAACAATATTACCGGGATCGCTTGACCTCATTTCTTGGTACATGTACATAGGATGTATCTAGATATGAAATCGTAAAGAAGCTGACGTGTTCAAAGAGAAATTAGCCGTCAAGACAAAATATCTGCTCACACAAAGCACCATCATGAATACTTGATTGATTCGTCAACACCTCGGTCCAAGTTTTTAGCTTACTTTGGTCAGGTCATTTGTAAATTCACATAAAAATAAAGTGGAATTTTGCGGTGTTTCACGAAAATGTTTACAAAACCAAACTGGCAGGCGTCAGAGTAGGGTTCAGGATTGCACTGTGAAGCTGGTGAGAAAAGTTTCTTCGAGACTCAAGGAAAACTGTGTCCGACCGGTACAATTCCTGGTTAGGCACGTAATGAATTAATGAAAATCTATTATGCAGGCATTCTAGCAAGATTAATGAGAGATTAATGATTTCAATTGATGTTACAGTCATTTGTCTGATGTTTACGTCTGGACAGAGGTGACATAGGTTCAGAACGACGGTGAAGTGCTCTGTTCTCTCTGCAGAACAGGCTACCACAGTTACCAGTCACAGACAGACGCTCATGAATAAATAGGGTCACAACAAAGATGACGTCACCCAATGTGCGTCACAAATAGGAGTAGTCTAGGCGCGGTGATTGGTCGAACAGCCACAGCAATGACTGAAAAAAAAAACACACACAAAAAAAAACAGGCCAGTGTCGTGTGACCTAAAATTTTATGCATGCCTGATTTATGGGTGTGAAAGGTGTCAATACTGTAGGGCCTGTTATACGATGAACTTGGGGTAGCGTTACGTACTACAGGGAATGACAGTTGAGTAGTACAACACCACAGATCCGGTGTCAGGGCGAGCTGTTGATTATCGCTGATGTTTGATGTGGGTCACTGAACGGCCATATAGGCCTAGGCTGGGTTTGTTGTCACTAGGTACAGGTGTCCTTCCTCACCTCACTTGGGTCTAAACTAAACAGCTCCTATCTTTCATTTCAGATGTCTCATGAAGACATAAGTAAGAGCCCACCCCACTCCCCTAAAACAATTGGTTTATCCAGCGTCTACTAAGTATCTATATCTACTAAGTACAGAACATGTGTACAACCTGTAGGGAATTAGTAAATTACCCGAAGTCTTCCCTTCAATCCGTTTCGGAGAACGACTTAAACCGTATAGAATCAGGAAGAGATCAGGGTCCCTTAGATAGACGGAAACTCAACCCGTCATCCCGCAGATATCGGCTGCACCCGATACAGACTGGACGTGCTGTCGATTCTAGTGAGGGCTTAATATCGTGTGCACGATGTGGTGATAATCCTTCCAGCACTACTCCCTTGACTCTCATGGCAAGTTACTGGCGAACTTCCCCAGGGGTTTCACGTGGGCTACCGACTTGCGCGCCATTTCGGTACTTCAGCGAGCGTTAGGCCCAAACGGATGCCCCACTCAATCGGCCACTCAATTATTGTCTCCAGGTGCCCACTAACAAGTATACTAGTGGATTGTATACAATTATTGCCATGTCTAAAGTCGGAATTGATCCCGCGCCTGGTGAACTTCGTGACCATAGATTCACCGAGCCAGCGTTCTGCTCTCCTTTTCCTTTGATGAAGCATGCTGAACACAAAGTTTACGACTTCAGCTCAAAATGCTGCGGAAAGCTGTCAATGCATGCATGCACCTAAATATTTTCCAAAAATAAATTTCCTATAAAAGTTGCGGGGAAAACTATTGAGTAATAATGGTGTAATTTCTCGTAACTGATTTATGGAAAATATTTTTATAACTGGCGTTACCTGGCTTCGGTGTGGTTGGGGGAGAAGTGTTCTCAATCACAAGAGGCATAAGATAGTCTCTCTGCTTAAAGTGATAGACAGTACATGTTCAAAGGTAAGCTTGCAAAACAGATTGGACAATATTATGTGCATTTCGGTAAAGTATTTTTTTCCGACAGCTACTAAGTCAGTATAAATTGGCCTTTGCTCGTACCACGTCGGCTAAAATGAAACACAGCCATTGTGTGTGGGCTGTGACGTAATTGTCCCAAGTAGTAAGCTGGCAGGGTTGTGGTTGAAACATATTGTGGTTGATATATATATATATATGTATGAAATAATCAAGAAACTTACTCCCGCCCTAACACAATGGCCATTAAATACTTTGCAGTGTTGTTCACTCATGTACTTGTTATAATTAAAATTACTTCAAGCAAGGAACTCTTTTTTTTTGTTTTAATTTGTAGCTCTTTCTTGGTTGGATTTAGGATATGTGTTGTAAGGGCATTGTAATGTGTTTGCACGCTGTGACCATCGGCTTGTTCTCCAGACACCCACCACTGCGGTAAAAGTCGGTCATCGTGTTGTGTTACAGTTTTTCCTGAGTGGACGGGAATGTTAAACGGATCCTCTACGTCCACATCAAATATTTGTGTGATTCGCTACGGTTATAAGCACGTCCTTCCTCGTGACATAATGCCTGACGTTCAGGTTATCCAGGGTAAGCGGCCGGCTGGACCGAATTCCCTATGTGTACGACTATACTGTGTCTTGTGCAGACTTGTGCGGAAGATAATCTAATTAGGGTTACACCATGCATTCACGGGGACGTAGTTTGATTGGTCAGCGCTAGCCAATCATCAACGCGGCAATCACATCACCTCGTGAACAGTTGCCGGCACTATGCATGCAGACATGATACTACATCCGGGTTATACGTTATCTCAGTGGTGGGATACTATAACTTACAATAATAAATACATAAATAAAGTTATATAATAGAAACATCAACATAAGCATATATTAATAGAGACATTTATATGAGTAAATTCTTCGCTTTTCTTTCTTGGCTTTGAACTGCATCCCAGCACAATCCATACAGATTCCAAGTAAAGGCATAAATGTCTCATCAGAGACACTTTGAAATATAACAAAACTAAACCTCTGGCACATTTACTGTCAGCTTTATAACTCGTATACCAGGGAGCCACGCCTAAACGTCAGAGCAATATTTCTAGATGCTGCTGTTTTGACGCTTCTTATAAACCCTTGTTTTTCTGCTGTGTAGAAAGGTCATAATTATTGCTTTCTTTGCAAAAATGTAAATGGCGTCTCTTGGCGTTTTAGCTGATTTATATGAGGGGATTATAGCTGATATAGGACACCACCGGTATTACAGAAAACTGATTGACTGACTAGATGTTTTATTGGTTTTTAACACCATACATGGACATATTTCACCAGCCCAGTAAGTTTTATTCTGTATTTTGTCTGCACTGCAGAATAACGGTATAGAGACAAATGACAGGAAAACTGCAAAGAATGAATTAAATTATTTATTTATTTATTTGACTGGTTTCACGCCGCACTCAAGAATATTTCATTTATACGACGGCAACCAGCACCATGGTAAACCATCCGCAGGTTGCTGGCAGACATTTACGTGTGACCGGAGAGGAAGCAAGCATGAGTTAGACTTGAACTCACAGCGACCGCATTGGTGAGAGGCACCTGGATCATTACGCCGTGCTAGCGCGCTAACCCACTTAATGAAATTATTGTGGACCTACAATTGCTGCATATATATACTGATTGCATTTAACTCCCATAAAATCATCGCGCCCCATCCAGCACCGAAGAAAATCTCCTGACAACAGTCGAGTTAACGAAACTGCATTATACTGGTTCTGCGCCCGACCTAAGCGAATTCACCACGGGTGGTGACATCACTGTGACGTAAGTTTGTGCAGAATGCTCGATGAGTTCTTCCGACCTCGATTTGTTCAGAAGTGTCCGGCAAGTAACGTGTATATATATATCGCCATGTCGCATTTGTTAGACCCTTTCGTTGTGATTTCAGTCAACTTCACAAGGTATTACTGAAAAAATTAGTAATCTCCTGTATGTAATTTGGACAAGAGTCCAAAATCACTGACACCTTGAATATTTATGGGGATAAACAACATCGCCACATTGGATATATGAACAGTTAATATGGTGTTCCCTATTCACGGATATAGCGTTTGGCTTCTTGGAATCATGAACTTTGTATACGGTTTTTCCTGACTTTTCCTAATTTGTTAATAGCTTTTCCGAATTTTTTAACATGAATATGGCGTTCCCTCAGCATGTATTTAGCATTTGGCCTTTCAAAACCTCGCACCTGAAATACGGCGTTCCTTTAACAGGCATTTAACATTTATCCTTTCAAAATCAGGCACCTGAAATATGATTTTTACTCAACAGGCATTTAACATTTGGTTTTCCAAAACCAACTACCTGAAATATTTGGTGTTTCCTACCACTCAAACCACCCACATGAAAATGGCGTTGCATCAACAGACATTAAACATTTGGCCTTTGAAAACCATACACCTGAAATATTTGGCGTTTCCTGGCATTTAGTATTTGGCCTTTCAAAACCGCGTACCTGAAAAATAGTGTTCCACGCAGATTCATGCATTTAGCACCTGTCTTCGAAATAGTGAGCATGGAATATGGTGCAACCTCATCACACAATAAGCACTTCATATTACACTCCATTACCCTCAGAACCGGTCATTATCTCAACCGATCTATAGGGTGGCCGCTACACGTACGCCTGCACCTCAACACTTTAGGTTAGGACAGCCCAACATCCACTACCTGATCTACCTTCTATTATTATACCTATTATATGGTACACAATAAAAATATAACGACAGTATTCTTTTGGCCTACGTTTTCGGGCAACATTGGTAGCGTTTTACTCATTTAGATACCTCTGTTTAAATTTCCTCGTGTAATTTATTACGACAACTCAGATCTTCAGCACACATAAGTACCTATATAGCCCTTACCACGGAGCGATATTGAGTTTTACAGCTGTGAGAGTTTTCTGTGAGGTGACCTCCAAATTTGCGACTTTTTAGATATTAAGTGCGACCAGCTTCTGTCTTTGGTACAGCTCTGGCCACCTTTTGTCTTTGGTACAGCTCTGACCACCTTCTGTCATAGGTACAGCTCTGTCCACCTTCTGTCTTTGGTACAACTCTGACCACCTTCTGTCAATGCTACAACTCTCTCCACCTTCTGTCTTTGGTACAGCTCGCCACCATCTGTTATTGCTACAACTCTGTCCACCTTCTGTCTTTGATACAGTTCTGACCACCTTCTGTCCTTGGTACAAACCTGGTCACCTTCTGTCTTTGGTACAACTCTGGTCACCTTCTGTCTGTGGTACAGTTCTGACCACCTTCTGTCCTTGGTACAACTCTGACCACATTCTGTCTTTGATACAATTCTGGTCACCTTCTGTCTTTGGCACAACTCTGGCCACCTTCTGTCTTTAGCACAGCTCTTGTCACCTTCTGTCTTTGGTACAACTCTGTCCACCTTCTGTGTTTGGTACAACTCTTGCCACCGTCTGTCATTGGTACAACTCTGGCCACCTTTGGTCATTGGTATAACTCTGGCCACCTTCTGTCATTGGTACAACTCAGGTCACCTTCTGTCTTTGGTACAACTCAGGTCACCTTCTGTCTTTGGTACAACTCTGACCACCTTCTGTCATTGGTACAAATCTGGCCACCTTCTGTCTTTGGTCTTTGGTACAACTCTGGCCACCTTTGGTCATTGGTACAACTCTGGCTACTTTCTGTCTTTAATACAACTCTGGTCACCTTCTGTCTTTGGTACAAATCTGGTCACCTTCTGTCTTTGGTACAGCTCTGACCATATTCTGTCTTTGGTATAAATCTGGCCACCTTCTGTCTTTGGTACAAATCTGATCACCTTCTGTCTCTGGTACAACTCTGGCCACCTTCTGTCTTTGGTACAAATCTGGCCACCTTTGGTCATTGGTATAACTCTGGCCACCTTCTGTCATTGGTACAACTCTGACCACATTCTGTCTTTGGTACAACTCAGGTCACCTTCTGTCTTTGGCACAACTCTGACCACCGTCTGTCATTGGTACAACTCTGGTTCCCTCTGTGTTTGGTACGACTCTGGTCACCTTCTGTCTTTGGTACAACTCTTGCCACCTTCTGTCTTTGGTACAACTCTGACGACACTCTGTCTTTGGTACAATTCTGGTCACCTTCTGTCTTTGGTACAACTCTGACCACATTCTGTCTTTGGTATAAATCTGGTCACCTTCTGTCTCTGGCACAACTCTTGCCACCGTCTGTCATTGGTACAACTCTGGCCACCTTCTGTCATTGGTACAACTCTGACCACCTTCTGTCATTGGTACAGCTCTGACCACGTTCTGTCTTTGGTACTACTCAGGCCACCCACTGCCTTTGGTACAACTATTGTCACCTTCTGTCTTTGGTATAAATCTGGTCACCTTCTGTCTCTGGCACAACTCTTGCCACCGTCTGTCATTGGTACAACTCTGGCCACCTTGGGTCATTGGTATAACTCTGGCCACCTTCTGTCATTGGTACAACTCTGACCACCTTCTGTCATTGGTACAGCTCTGACCACGTTCTGTCTTTGGTACTACTCAGGCCACCCACTGCCTTTGGTACAACTATTGTCACCTTCTGTCTTTGGTAGAACTGTTTAATCAGAACCATGAAAGATTGAGATCTAATAACTCTCGAATGTTTGAACACAATACATCCTTGTCTTCGGTTTCGGCGTTTCATATTCCATAGACAGTAATGTGACAAGCTGAATAACTTTAAAGAATATGGAAGGATGTTTAACAATCAGAGTACATGGTGCAGGTTAACCAAGATAACAATAATCACTCGAAACTCCTCACTCCACCGTAGTAACAGAAAACGCCCATGCATATAATGGGTTGCAAGTTGATTTCATGAGTTATAGATGTAAGATATACATGCTTCCTTGATGTTGGTATAGGTAATCAAACATTGTGGTTGCATGGTAGGAATTGTGTGGTAACTATTGAAATATCCCCAGGTAATATGTGGGCTTCAGTGCGACAACAACCTGCTTATTACATAAAACTACTGTATATTGTCGGATAAACCATCAATCAGATAAGACCATTAATCATCTACACATCATAAATGACCTACAGCAATTAAATCAAAGACGGGTTAATGCTGCTTCCAAGGCACATCAATTAAGCTTTCAGCTACATGCCAGGATGTCTGTTGGATGTATTTAGGAATGTCTATTTAAGAACTTATACTGACTTATTGACCAAAGACACATTTTTTGTCCAAGGTTTTGTTTCTCGACATGGTGGCCATGCGAGTCTATTAAACAGTCACGATGATTTCTGCACAATAAACTTCAGTGCCTCGTTTACTTTTTTTAAAATTAGACTAAAGCAACTATAGATTTGCCACATGCTACGTTATATAAATGTTAGACTACGCATGTACTAAATGGATCAAGAGAAAACTCCTTATCCCTAAAACTTAATTAAGCCTGAATGGTGTAAGTTTATATCAGTGGACAACGTGAAGAAACTATAGGCACTATTTCTGTTCTCACCCGTGTCCCTTCCATAACTCTTCTATTAAGTAACGCTCTTTATCGTTTGTTGGACTTGCACGTCTTGTTCCTGCTATAAACTAGCTCAGCAGTCATGCAGAATCCTCAAAATACTACCTGTACACTTCAGTGCCGGTCTGTGTTTCTATGATGTTCTTGTTAACAATGTTCTTATCTTGTTTAAATTGTATATTCATCCGACGTTCTATATATATTATCTCATCGCGTACCTATGTGTTCTTATATAATTTTGTTCATTATTCTTTGCTCATATCTTCGAGGAGTTTCCCCTACGTGCATAAAACCAAAATAAATCGTAACTTTTCCAGCATTTTCAATGACATTTGGGACGATTTTTGATCTGCAAGATTTCATATTATATTTTAACAGGTAACAACATTGACCATTATTAGATTTTTATGTACATTTAGCCAGCTACAGAAGAGCACATTTCTCTATACACGTCAGCTGTTATATAAATCAATAACTTCAGCACTCGGGTGATTTTCGGTTGACGAGATGCTTTAGTACGGCGATTGACCCCACGTCTAATCCCGTTTGCACTACCACCTTTATAGTCAGTAGAAACCTGGCCATGCGAAAGCATAGAGCCTCTGAGTTTTTCCTGGTCGATTCGAGGTCAGCCGTTGAAGCAGAATGAGAATGGTATGAACTATCTATTCGTGCACCGCCTGGCATGGTACAACAAATGTCAGCTAGGCTGTACATGTAGTGGGTCTGCACTGTGCAACCGTCTGCTGGCCTGTCAAAGCCACTGCGCATGCCGACCGGCCCTTATACCACTGACCCTTCCGTTAGGGTCAAATCTGGCGATCAGTCATGATATCTTCACATACTATATCTGCTCATGACCTTTGATAATCATCTTCGCATCAACCTAAACTCAAACGCGAATCTACTCCTGCGTCGAGACTTTGACCTCTAATGTCTTGTGTCGCCATTCTACTACATCATTTTCCTGGTTTCCTACGTCGGGAACCAGGCAGACCGCGCGTAAAGTTAAAAAGTTATGTGACGGCAAACGGACTCACGGTAAGCGCTGAGATGTCACACTCATCCCGTATCTTGCTGACAGAACATTGATCGCGCCCGAACTTGATATGGATTGAATAATGTTTCAATCTACTTTTCTCAGATATGCATGTGAGAACGTTTGATGTACAACAAGACATCTTCGAACCATGGGGGCAGCCATCTTCAATACTAATCACCATACGTCAGAAATTATCTGCCAAATTGAAAAAAAAAAATTCAGTGAGTTCAATATTAATATTACTTGCGTAATTTGGCCATTTTTCCTCATCCGCAATGAAATCTTTACTTAGATATGAAAATAAGACAGGGCCCACTGTTTGGATGAGGATGGCCACTAAATACACACGAATCTAGATTCGGCCATTCTCGACGTATACCCGAAGAAAGACGAAGCCGGTCACGATTGGTCTTCGCCCATGTCTGGGGGCGGGGAAATTGATCTGACCAGGGTGGTTCAGGCAG
Organism: Acanthopleura granulata; assembly: GCA_016165875.1. Taxonomy (NCBI): domain Eukaryota; kingdom Metazoa; phylum Mollusca; class Polyplacophora; order Chitonida; family Chitonidae; genus Acanthopleura; species Acanthopleura granulata. The sequence goes on along the minus strand of JABBOT010000023.1, from coordinate 597,904 downwards.
GGTCAGGTCACCTCGCTGCCCTCGGCCACCTCTTTTAGGACAAGAGAGGGACCAGTGGTCTGTTTGAGAAATGGCAGTCACGGCGGTGATTATCTCGGCCAGTCTACCTCAATACATGGTCAGCAGAGAGTCGTTACACTGCAAGGTTATCAGACGCCTACAATAATGCAGGATTCCAGCACTCACTGATTTACAGTGAAACTACATACATCACTACACAGACCTATAAGCTTTCATTTGGCCAAACATAGTATCATGGGCACATACAGAATTTGGTCAGTTAGGTTTCAGGAACAAGGTAAAATGAAGGTTAAAGGCTCGAAAACATGTGAAAAGGCACATGTGAAAGAAAATTGAACATTTTGAAAGAAGTGGTGAATTTGTCGCCAAAGTCTAATCATAGTAATTCTCCAGTATATCATGCTCAATCATTGTATAACTTTTATTCCTAAACATTGCTACTATATCCCGGGTAGCCTACTCACCATGCACTGTAGAATTCTTATATACCTGAATAAGCGGAGTCAATGTAGAATTCTTCTGTACATGTATAAAGTCACACTGGGAAAAGCGTTAGTGTCAACTATTTTCTCCCTTTTAAGCTATTTATACACGTGCATGTTATTATGAGTACAGGGGTATATATCCTTGATCGATTCATCGGGACTTCCATCAGAACCATTCATGTACAATAACAACTGGGACCTAAGGTTAACAAACGCGCATGAATAACTCTGGAGGCCACAGGTGGCCAATAAAATCATTTACAAACGTTGAGGATCTTAGGCAGGCGTAGTTCATCATCATCGATCTCTTTCTGTGCTGCACAATAAATGTAGCTATTTGACATAGACAATGATACGGGGTAAGGGTTTGTGTGGCTACATGTGCCTCGTAACAACAACCTAGCTGCACACCCCATTCATGCCTCATTTAGTAGCCAACACCTCAGTCTTAAATTCGCCGATGACAGATCTAGCCATTACATGTCATCTACATGTGTAATTGGCAGCCTGCACGGATGGCCGTGGGTTTCCCTAGGGCTCTGTCCGGCTTCTTCTCGCCATATAATGTTGTCCGCCGCCGCATAAGTGAAATATTCTTGAGTACCGATAAATAAATATACATATAGGACAAGGCAGCTGTGTGAAATATACTGAAGGAACCGCGTCATCTGATTTGCACCAATTCAAGTTGTATACGATGTATACATTTGAATGATGTATCACCAAAATTACATTTTAGTAAGTTGGATAATTAGTTAGAAAGGGAAACAAAAGCATATTTATCTGTTTAAAGTCAAATGTTTGAAAACGTTTCAACAAAGACAATTCATTTTACTCCGACGAGCGTTTCTGAGGAAACTATAGCATCACACACTAGCTAGCGGCCAGTAACTCGCCCCCTATAGGAATATAATGATCACATCCACACTCCAACATGCCAATCCTCCAAATATATTAACCATCACATGCACCGCCAATACAGCCCAGCTATATTTGCATGGGCACTCACGTATATACAGAGGTAACCGATAGGCTTTTGCATCACAGTACATCAGTTGTATGATGGCCTTGTTGAACGTTGCCCTGGTGAGCTGTACCTGAATGTCGAGCACGATAGGCTGCCATTAAGTCATAGCCTAAGTTCACCTCATTTACACCTTAACTCTGACTACCTGTTTTCCTCCTGGCTTGTGGTCAGTGTATCGATCGTCGGTCTATGGCGGACTAGACGCATTATTGTCAACGCGGGGAGAGCATATATTCGGGCTCGTGTATGTAGACAACGTGCGCACAGTCCACATGGATACATACATCTGTGGATGACACTACCAGCATGGCTTCACATTCCCAGCTGTTTCTCACAGGATGGGGCGTGAAGGCGAGAGGCTATCCCTGCCACAAAAATGCTGCAGCCGCCTTGAACAAGGACAAGTTCGCAGAGCGTTGGTGATAATGATCGGTCCACGACGCTCATGTGGGCATTTGCGCAGTCTATAGTTCATAGAAGACCACTTAATTGTCTTCCACGAATACAGCTTGCATTTGTATGTAAGTCACATATGTGAAATATCGCTGGTAACTTGCCAGGGGTATGGGTGCTTTTACCCGGGCACTCCCCGTTTCTCCTACCCACAATACTGACCCACCGTCATCGTGCAAGTAAAAAAATCTTGAGTATGACGTGAAGCAAGAAATAATTAAATAAATAAATGACACAGTTGACATTCATGGTGGACATACGGTTGATTATTTGTTTGTTGAGTTTTGGGGGGGTTGTTGAGAATGTTGGTATGTTATCTGTTTGTCCCTCAACATTATTCTCGTCACTTGTAGCAGGTTGGCTCCTCAGCCTTGTTCAAGATATCTGTAGCAGGTTGGCTTCTCAGTCTTTCTATGGACACTTGTAACAGGTTGGCTTCTCAACCTTGTTCCTGACATTTGTAGCAGGTTGTCTCGTGAGCCTTGTCCCTGGCACTTGTGGCAGGTTGGCTCCTCAGTGTTGTTCCAGACATTTGCAGTAGGTTGGCTCCTGAGCCTTGCTCCGGACACTTGTAACAGGTTGACTTCTCAGCGTTGTTTCGGACACTTCCAGCAGGTTGCCTTCTCAGCCTTGTTCCTGAAACTTATGGCAGGTTGGCTTCTCAGCCTTGTTCCTGACACTTGTAGCAGGTAGGCTTCTCAGCCTTGTTCTTGACACTTGTAGCAAGTTGGCTTCTCAGCCTTATTCCGGATACTTGTAACAGTTTGGCTTCTCAGCCTTATTCCGGACACTTGTAACGTTTGGACTTCTCTGCTTTGTTGCGGACACTTGTAGCAGGCTGGCTTTTCAGCCTTATCCCGGACACTTGTAACAGGTTGAATTCTCTGCTTTGTTGTGGACACTTGTAGCAGGTTGGCTTCTCGGCCTTGTTGTGGACACGTGTAGCAGCTTGGCTTCTCAGACTTGTTCCTGACACCTGTAGAAGGTTGGCATCAATAAGGCTAACACATTTACAGCGCAGTCTCGGTGAAGCCTCATGCTGAAGAGAACAGGGTAGGGTGGAGTGACACCCAATCGACTGACCTGCCTGTCTTTCCTTTCATGTTGGGTTCTGGGAAAGGAAAAATACATGCGCTATTAAAGATACAAAAGGCTGTCAATTCAGTGCCACGTGGTCTTGTGTTTTAAGACATATTGAACTGCGTAATTTATCAACCTCCATCTGAAGTGCCCGATATAGGAGCTATATATGTGGAACATGCACCCATGCGCATTTGGACTTAATTGTAGAGATTCACTATGATTTTCCACAGGTGGCGAATCATAACGTATACCACACTGTTCCAGTCATCGCCAGGTTGTTACTCTAACGATGTGATCGCTCACCAAATCTATAACAGGGCAATCTTGATACTGGCTTGAGGGTAACAGCGGCATGTGATTGGGTGGGGTATCTGGTGTTCTCGAGTTGGCGTTTCAGTTAGCGGGCAGCTCTGTGAATATGTCGGCATTTAATTTGTAACGACTTGTTGTATTCATATGGTTAATATCTGAATTATTGAGTGCAACTGAAACCCCCTGCAGTATAAAGTATGGTAAGCATTACTTTGTAGGCCTATATACACCCGTTGAGTATTTTCAGTTCTTCATAAGGTACATATAAGTATATATGGAAATCTAACATAGCAGCTCACTCCTCTCCTTACATTATTTACATTGTCGCATAAATTAATTAAAGGTAGATAATCATTAAGTTTAGTACGTGACCAGCATTGGCGGTTTGATGGAACGAGAAGAGTGTCCACCGAGCGGATTGAACTGTGGCTGGTGCAAGGATTCAGGTAGCTAACTTAAACCTGTAACAGTCAAGTGAAGGGTTATTTTCCCACTAACTTTCAAACTACATCTTTTCTTCTGACATTACATCAGTAATAAACATATGAATATATCTTTGCTGGCTGTGTGGATATATATATATATATATATATATATATATATATATATATATATATATATATATATATATATATATATATATATATATATATATATATATATATATATATATATATATGTGTGTGTGTATGTGTGTGTGAATTTACAATGCATAATATACAGGCCTAAGGACTGGGCTACATTTATTTAACCTTGGAGACCATACTAATCAGATGGATTAAACAGTCAAAATGTAGTAAATACAAGTATTACAATTAGTGAAAGTTACTTTACCGATGACACCTTCATCATAGTCGCGGGGCCTCCGTGGCTCAGTCGGTTAGCGAGCTATCGCAGCACAATGACGCGAAGCCTCCCACCAATGCGGTCGCTGTGAGTTCAAGACCAGCTCATGCTGGCTTCCTCTCCGGTCGTACGTAGGAAGGTCTGCCAGCAACCTGCGGATGGTCGTGGGTTTCCCCCGGGCTCTGCCCAGTTTCCTCCCACCATAATGCTGGCTGCCGTCGTATAAGTGAAATATTCTTGAGTGCGGCGTAAACACCAATTAAATAAATAAATAAAATTTATCATAGTCGCAAGGAGGAAAGTGGCATGTGCATATGTAAAATAAACCCTTCAAAGCAATGTTTCTTCGTAAATTCTTCTATCAACATGCATGAGGGACATATCGTCCAAATATATAAATCCATTGGTATATATGACCTTATTTTTGGCGCTGTCCCATATGCACTTACACTATGCACTGCACAAAAGAGGCAAGCTTTGGTTTTGCACACGACACCGAACATGGATCTTTTCATACGTAACTGAGATAAAAATAGGTCTCTTGTATTGAGGGAGGGGTACCTGGGCAAAGGGAGTTAACTTTACATGCAGTTGTTCTGGCTTGGGGCAGCTATACGCCCTGTTATTGTCCACATATTTACTGCACACTAGAGGTCTAATGTGCCAATGTAAAGAACATGCTAATCCCCCAGAAATCAAGCAAGTAGTGTGTATAAATTTTATGTTCACTTACCCTTTCGCGAGCATTGCTATAAATTGCTAATTAGTGGACTGGTCTTTAACCGGTGGTTTACTTTCGACATTCCGGCATGTGTATATATATTTATTTTATATTTATATAAATATACTTATTTCGGGAAGTCAGCCGAGCTCAGACTGGAACACCAACTCCCGCTCTCTGGATGCGATTGCACATGCATTCATGTACGACATTTATCGTAAACAACATTGTAAAAATTGTTTTCAATCGAGTGAAAAGCTTTTCAATTGGGTGAGACCTGTTTCCACCCAGGCCGAAACCAAAGAAAAAAGTTACAAATATATCTTTATCAGGCCAAGTGTCGATCGCCCTACACTATCACTGTCCATGTTTAAATATGTATAATGTATAGTTCAATTTCACGTCTTCTCGATGATGTAAGTCGGTACTTGCTACCAAACAAACATCACGTGTTGCTGTTTTTATTAGTGCCACAGATCATCATTGTTTACTGACCATACAGCAATTCGATTGTGGCAGTTGGGCGTATAATCCTTTCTTTGAATGAGAAACACTCATGAAATGTCTTCATTTAGTTATTTTTGATTGGTATTCAAGCCTGATTTGGTTTGGAATTATATCTCCGACGTTCGCTGGTGCTCAGCTCTATATTCTATAGTCATCTATACATACATTTATAATGCCTAAGAGTGGAGATCTGGACATCGGCGCACAACAAAACACTGTACACACGCATCATAAAACATCCTGAGCATTCATGGCACAGTTGTACTGCTTCTCAAATCACATTCTGTTCCCAGTGGCTGGTTTTGGGGTTAATCATTTTCTGCGTTAGATTATAAAGACACGTGTGATGTATTAATTAACCAAATTATACACCAGCATCCTCGCATCATTGCCCTGCCGATGATAATTAGGCCTTTTTTTTTTCTTCTTTCAAACAATCCTTTTGCTGAGCATGTGACGTATTCGGTCCAATCTCTCACAGAGTGAATTCTGCTTAATGCTAAATGTGCCTGCTTAGCAATTTTCCGTTCTATAACTTTTTCTCAAAATGTTTATTTGACTTCACCTGTGGCTGTATGAGTTATCATGATTCAGGCATGTACAGATAACAGTCACGTGACGCAAAGTTACAAATAGCTGATACATGCATTAATTTCTTCAATCTTGTTCATCAGTCTTGTCCAGCAGTTTCAGCACTCTTGTTCATCAATCCCCTCATTCTTGCCATCGATACAGTTAACCAGTCATGCAATCCCATCAGTTTTGTCCATCACTTTCATTTGTCTTGTTCATCTGGTTGATCACTTTTATCCACCATCCACTTTCATCACTTGTTTGTCGTGTTCACAATTTTTGTTCATCACCTTCATCACTCTAGATCCTCACCTTCATCACTCTTGTTCATCAGGTTCAACAGTCTTGTTCATCGATTTCATCACTCTTGTTCATCACCATTGTAATTCTTTTTCATCACATTCATCTATCTAGTTCATTACCTTCATCACTATTGTTCATCAACTTCAACACCCTGTTCATCAGGTTCATCACTCATTTTCTTCAGTCCATCACACATGTCCATCAGTCTATCATTCACGTTGATCAGCCCATCACTCAAGTTCATCAACCCCATCACACATGTTCATCAGTCCCATCACACATGTTCATCAGTCCCATCACACATGTTCATCAGTCCCATCACTCTTGTTCATCAGATCCATCACACATGTTCATCAGTCCCATCACCCTTGTTCATCAGCACATCACTCATGTTCATCAGATCCATCACACATGTTCATCAGCCCATCACTCCTGTTCATCAACCCCATCACACATGTTCATCAGCCCATCACTCCTGTTCATCAACCCCATCACACATGTTCATCAGCCCATCATTCCTGTTCACCAGTCCCATCCCTCTTGTTCATCAGTCCCATCCCTCTTGTTCATCAGTCCCAGCACTCTTGTTCATCAGCCTATCACTCTTGTTCATCAGCTCATCACTCTTGTTCATCAGCACATCACTCATGTTCATCAGATTCATCACACATGTTCATCAGCCCACGACTCATGTTCATCAGTCCCATCACTCTTGTTCCTCAGCCACTTCACTCTTGTTCATTAGCCCATCACACATGTTCATCAACGCATGACTCAAGTTCATCAGTCCCATCACTCTTGTTCCTTAGCCTATCACTCATATTCTTCAGTCCATTCACTCTTGATCATCAGCTCATGACAGAATGTTAATCAGCCCGCTTCACTCATGTTCATCATGACCAGAGTGGTGGGATTGTGCCTTTGTTTCAAAGACTGTTCTGTGTCTTGGTAGGAGATTCTCCACAGTTGCAAGTCTGTAGACCAGCTCTTATTAGTTCTACCCAGGTCCTGGATTGCACAGCCAGCTGGTCAAGATCATTTCCAAAGTGAACAAGGAGGATCTCACCATGGCATATTTTTTTATTTTGTCTCTCTCTCTCTTTATATATATACATATATATTTTTTTTGGTAAACACTGCCTTTTCAAACCCAAATCTGATGAGTTCCTTTGACCAGCATTACACGTAATTAGGATTCACCTAAAGCCGATCACTTGTCCACCGGATACTGTAAGTCTGTCTGGTAGACCATCAGACCTTCGACTAACAAGGCTTACAATCCCATCACACGTTTATATGCCTCATCACATGTTCATTTGCCCCTTCTGTCGTCTTCATCAGAGATCAGTGACATAATTCTAACAACTCAGTAAGTCAAATTATCCTCACAGCTCTGCTAGTCAAATTATTCTATCAACACCTCCTGTCACATTGTACTGCCACCACACTTTATATGTACTTGCCTTCATGTGAACAGACTCCATATGGACCAGTCATGCGAGTTGTCAGTCTCCACGTGTAGAAGTTGCCACGTGACTGGTCTGTCTCCATACGCAGGCTACCAGTCTTCATGTGACTTGTCACTATACAGGTATATAAAAGTCTTCACACAAGTTGTCAGTCTCCACGTGTAGAAGTTGTCACGTGACTGGTCTGTCTCCATACGTAGGCTACCAGTCTTCATGTGACTTGTCACTATACAGGTATATAAAAGTCTTCACACAAGTTGTCAGTCTCCACGTGTAGAAGTTGTCACGTGACTGGTCTGTCTCCATACGCAGGCTACCAGTCTTCATGTGACTTGTCACTATACAGGTATATAAAAGTCTTCACACAAGTTGTCAGTCTCCACGTGTAGAAGTTGTCACGTGACTGGTCTGTCTCCATACGTTGGCTACCAGTCTTCATGTGACTTGTCACTATACAGGTATATAAAAGTCTTCACACAAGTTGTCAGTCTCCACGTGTAGAAGTTGTCACGTGACTGGTCTGTCTCCATACGCAGGCTACCAGTCTTCATGTGACTTGTCACTATACAGGTATATAAAAGTCTTCACACAAGTTGTCAGTCTCCACGTGTAGAAGTTGTCACGTGACTGGTCTGTCTCCATACGCAGGCTACCAGTCTTCATGTGACTTGTCACTATACAGGTATATAAAAGTCTTCACACAAGTTGTCAGTCTCCACGTGTACAAGTCTTCATGTGACTTGTAGACTACATCAAGATACATAATTCGTAGTACCGCTTTTCCATTCTGATGATCTGTTGTCCATCTGTCTGTCTGTTTATAGAGAATATGTAAACATTTTAAAAACAGTACTCCTCCCACAGTTTTTGTCTGATTACAACCAAACTTATCTCAAGTGTACACTACACTAAGATACATAATTTATAATATCGATTTTCCATTTCCATGATTGGTTGTCCATCTGTCTGTCTTTTTGTAGAGAATATGCAAACATTTTAAAAACACTACTCCTCCCACAGTTTGTCCGATTTCAATGCATATGTATATGTTAACATACAGTACATGTATCTTTCAAAATGCCACTCCTACAGTTTTTGTCCAATTTTAATGAAACATTGTTAAAGTATAGACTACACCGAGATACATACATCAATTTTCCATTTCAACGATTGATCGTCTATCTGTCCGTATGTTTATCCAATATATGTTGACATACCTGTATCTTTCAATCTATCATACATCATATCTTCTCACCTGACCCAGTCACAATATCCTTACACCTGATCCAGTCACACTCGTAATACACCTTATCCAGTCACATCCTCATACCTCACCAGACACATCCTCACACCTTACTCAACCATTTTCATTCCTTATCCCGTCATATCATTACACCTCACCCAGTCATTTAATATTGACAGTCACATTATCCTTACACCTTACCCAGTCGTCTATTGTCCACAGTCACATTATCCTTACATCTTACCCAATCACATAATGCCAGCAGTCTAGTTATCCCCGAACCACCGTGCCCAATCAAATTATCCTCAGCCTTAACTAGCATGTCAGTCCCTTCTGTCTTGTTCATCAGCCCATTCTGACTTGTGCATCAGCCCCTTCGCTAACTGTTGCTCACTGAACAGCCCCTCGGCCTACCCCCACATGTGTAGGTCCATGACAATGTTTAGCATCCTTAAAATGCTTCATGATTGACTACCGGTGCTACCGGTACCAGCAGAGCTCTCTTACAATAATTGTTCATAATTAAGCGCTCATTTTGAAGTAAATACTTCTCACAGTAAAATGCACTCAGCAACTCTCATTTAACTTTAAACTCGCCCCCAGCCTATCAAATAATTTTATAATAAATAGCTATTGAAAATATAACAGAAAAAGAAATACTTGATTGACTCATACAACGTGCCCGCCCTACCCAGAGTCCTTTGCGGTAATGAACATGGCAGCCGCCAGTGCCACACATGATCGGCCTCCAGCGGTTCGAAATCAGACGATTGTAATATGTCTGGTGGGCTTTCTGGTAAGAGTAAACGTTTTAATATCCACATTATCAAGATAATCTCTCGTTTAGCACCATGTCAAAGCAGCCTTTCCTTACGGGGACGATATTTCGCCCTTGTTTTGTTGTTGATGCAACATGAATTTACTTCGCGTTCTTGTCAAGCGCTGAGATGTTGTAAATCGCTACAGTGTTCACGTGATCTCGTAACATGTACTATGATTAAGATAAGATGATCGCAGTCCCGATTTGAGCACCTTGTTTTCCGACCAAACATATAATTTAGGAGTTCCTGAGCCATTTTCCTGGTGTCCTCGTACATGTTCCTGAGGACCTGTGTTAGAATCCTGCTTTCGCCAGATTGATAATTTTTGGTTTTAAGTGAAAGACATTTGTGCTGGAGTTCGCCTTTGTTCTTGCAACTTAAAAAAAAACAAAAACAAAAAAACAGAAAACAAAAAACAACAAGTGAATTATTTCGTTACATAGAATAAGTTACCTCGTCATGCATTTGGATCGACAAGGATCGAGTCATATCTAGATTCGGCCCCAAGTGATTGGTCCTCTGAGTAAGTGCCAACATCTCTAACAGTCTTAATCTAAATTAGCAAGTCATAACAGATGCACAACAGGCCTATTTGTGGTCTCATCATGATTGATTACTAGTACTGGTATACATAGGCCTTGTGCATAAGTGGCATGGATATAAAATTGAAAAACTTTCCATTCTCATTCCAAATTCTGAGTACTGATGAGAAAATAGAAGTTTCTGTCAAGTTCTTGTCAATGTTTTAAAGTAAGGTGTGCCAGCTGTATGGCAGTTTTGAGTGTGGAAAACAGTGAATTAAGACCCAGAAGAAAATAAAAGTTGTTATTCTTCAATTTCCTATTTTTTCTTCTCACAAGTGCATGCTAAAAATGTGCATGCATGATGATTTCACCTGGGGAATTTTAAGATAATTTTAATGTATGAAAAGACTTTTTTGTGATGTCCTTTTTCCCAATGTACATGTACCCAATAAAAATAAAGCTCAGTCATAAAGCTTTCCAACATTAATTACCCGTATATACACATGAATTGTTGAGAATCCTTCAAAATTGGATATCTATAAGTGTTTGAAGACAGTGATGTGGTATAGAATTCATTTTCGTCAAAAGTGTCAACTAGAACTTTTAAATTCGGCTTACTTCTGATGAAAGCAAACATCAGTTTATTCTGTAATGGCAAAACAATGAAATAAAGATACTGTTCCATGTATAGAAGAATGATGAGAGTGTGCAAATGAGTAAGAAGGAAATTCGAGAACTGAGCTGATTAATATTTGACATTCTCTTACCATACAGAACAGTTAAATAAAAAAGCATTTCTGTACATATGTTATATGTTCATGTGTGTTGCAGGATTTATTTGCAGTGAGTATGATCATGCCCCTCATTCATACTCACGCTAAACAACTGGGAGCCTCCCCGTCTGTGGCTGGACTAGTTGGTAAATTATACTCCTGTCTTTTTCTCAGATGTTTTTGTTTGTTTGTGTCTTTCTTTTTCCAAAATGTTGTTCCTGCCACATCCAGTCACTCTTTCTTTGTTCAGTATGTTCTTGCCACATCCAATTGTCCAGTGAATTTGCTGGATATGGCTTTCAGTCATGACCATTGTCAGATGCCTGGCTAGGGATAGTTCATTATTCAGGAATGCTGATTTCCTCCACCTATAAAGGTGACAGACTAAGGTCTCAATTGTTAATCACTAGTCAAATTTATAAATAAGCATATACTGGTAGTTTAGGAGATTAGAACTTGAAATAAACTTAATTACAGCATTAAAATTTATTTATGAATAAATATAGCCTGTTATCGTGTATATTATACATTTAGGACCGTACATCATCATTTTGGGACATTTTTGTGCCTTTTGATCACTTAGAACTGCGAAGGGCAGGTTCAAATTGTTAATCCGGCTGAGGACAGGAAATTTGTAGATTCCCCAGCTTTCACTGCTATTGAGGTTTTGGTGACAGTAAGTGGGCAGCAATACTCATACAGTGGTTTGCTCATTGTAATAAATGTTTGTTGAGGACCTCTTGTCCTCCACCAGGATGTCATATCTGTTCTTCACATGTGGCAAAGTTTGTTAGTTACATGTACCGCTACAAATAAAGCTGATTACCACCAGAAAAGCGAAAAATTCTCAAGTACTTCTTTAAAAAAGTATCATATAAATAAATTAAATGTAATCTCATGTCTTCTATTGTTCTAACAAAGAATTTGTTATAATTTTGTGCTACTCTCTTTATTAACAGTATGTATACTTGTGCATGTATATTTAGCACAAATGTGTTCTTCAGTACTTTGATTTTCAGCCAGTCAGTATTATCCAGATATCAAACTGTAAATTGGCTTATGAACTAAACAGTATATGTACCCTCCTAATGCTCCAGGTCAGTAATTTCTTCTCTTAGTAGCATACGTAGCTCAAGGATATTTATCAAATCAGACATTATTTATGTGTTTTATGTGTTTTTCCAGGCTCTGTATATGGCTTCCTCCAGCTGTTCTCCAGCCCTGTAATGGTAGGCCTGTGTAATCTCTACACTTATGTTGTCGGATTTTAGTGGCAAGTTTGGTCAGAGTCAAACAGTGTATTTATTCTTGTTTCAGTATGTTTTATTATGTCAGTAGGTTAGCTCACTATCGCAGCGCAATGACCTGAAGCCTCTCACCAATGCGATCGCTGTGAGCTCAAGACCAGCTCATGCTGGCTTCCTCTTCGGCCGTATGTGGGAAGGTCTGCCAGCAACCTGCGGATGGTCGTGGGTTTCCGCCAGGCTCTGCACGGTTTCCTACCACCATAATGCTGGCTGCCGTCGTATAAGTGAAATATTCTTGAGTACGGCGTTAAATGCCAATCAAATAAATAAATATATTTTAGTGCTTTATTTTAGTGTTGTTTTGTCAGTGATCACAAATGGAAACATCTGCAAGGTGCTCCCCAGTGAACATACACACATACATTTTGGAACAGGGGTATAGTCACACCTGAACACCCCAGAGGCATTTTGTTTTGATGTACTTTATCATTATGGACATTATGAACCAACGTCTTGTAGTCTGGAATTTTTACAAGGCCATGGGAAATGCCATCTTAGAGAAATGAAAAATACAGTGTCATTCATACCTCAAGCTGAATTGGCTGAAAGGTTAAACAGGGTTATCTTGTTATTGCGAAAACAGATGCGTTTACAGGTCTTAGAAGTAACTCGCACCTGATCGGTTAACTTGATAACATGGCCTCACTCACGATTTTCTCAGTGTTCATGATTTTGCTTGCGAAGAACTGAGTCTAAGCTTGACTTGAACTCTCAGTGATTACACTGGTGAGAGACTCCTGAGGCAATGTGCCATGTTAGTGCACTGACCACTCGCCCAGGAAAATAAACCAGTAGAAGTCAAAATCAGAGGGATTGGTGGAAAAACAGGTCAATTCATTTAACACACATGAAAGTGTCGGTGCTCTTACTATTTCTACAATTAGAAGCATTATGTCCAAATTTGTGTGTGAATGAAACTGATAAACTCTCATGAAATTGATATATAATAGGGTATAGGCTTGCTTCTTTTGAAAATTTTGCAAGCATTCTCAGTAGGGCAGACATCACTACAAGATACGACATGGTTCATCTGGGCATGAAATGGTAATGACTGGATAAGTCATGTTCTGAGATGGTTCAGGATCAAAGGAAAATAACCATTACAATGTTTTACTTTTTCACAATTCTGCATTACCAAATTACATCTTGTGGGAATGTTTTTAACTTCTTTATCAGTAATTATTTCCATACATGATTTATTCCAGTTTTCCTCAAATCTACTAGTCCAGTTGTTTTTAAAATTTGTGCACACAACACTCGACAATCAAGGAGAAAAGTATTGTTAATCAGATTGTTAATTGCCCAATTATTGAATGTAATGCAATCACATCACATATAATCACAAGAGGGGAATATAATAAATTGTTCTAAATGACTTAAAATTTTGTCCATGAATAAGTTGCTTTTATTTTTTTCTGTTTCTGAGAGTTCTTTTGACCTCAAAAAATTGTTTTGGGGTTTGTATGGAAGATTGGTTGATACCCTACTTGAAATGTTTTGACATTTATTTGCCTCTAAAAATGCACTTTTTTGGATGAAATGTTAGGTCATTTATGATAATCAGATTTGACATACATGTATTACTTTTTATCTGAATGAAAGATTTAACTTAAATCATGTCGGTCACATGTCGGTATCTAATTGTGTAGGATTATTGCAAATTCAGTAGATTTAACACATGTTTACTACAGTAACAAGCTAATTTAGTCAAGTCAAGTTAAGGTGTCTTTTGCTCTGATCAGAGTTGGTGTGCAACACATCCAACATACAAAAAGGAAGATATCATGAATTCAACAAATTTCATATACATGTTGCTGTCTAATTAGATAAAAGGCTAATTTAAGGTCAGTTGTGAAATTACCATCTCAAGGTTAGAATCTGCTGGAGGTATAACTTAAATTATCACGTCACATATGCATAATATTTAGACACAAACAAGCGGTGAAATGTTCTGTATTGTTTATCAATGTCTTGTTTGAAATTCAAATACTACACTCAAAAGTATTTCATTAATATGTGATTACACTGTAAAGAGGAAACTGAGATACCTGCATGATCATCTCAACTTCTGCATGAATTGTGAACTGCCATATTGCTGACTTCGAAACTTGTGTGTTCTAACAATTGAAAGATAAGCAACCTGACCACTCAGTTACAACATTGCATGTGTGAGGTAAAATTTTGAATAAAATGATAAACAAGTTTGGGGAGTGCAGAAGTCTTGATAGTGGATAGATTCAAAATACTTCACAGAAATGTTCCTAGTTTTACTGTCTGCAGCAGCACTACATGTATGTGTACCAGCCCTAATATGTGAGCTGATGTAGCTAGAGAAATGGCAAGGACCAAGGCTGTCTTACTGATATAGGTGAGGACAGTATAGATACATGGGTTGTCAGAGGCAGATCAGCTAAAACAGCCGATTCTAGCAGATGTACCTGCTCCTTTTCAGGCATGCTAATAACTCAGTATCTGAGAGCTATATTGTATCTGTGGTCATAGCTAGCCTGGTTTTACATTGGTAAGGGTCAGTTAAGCGCACTGACAATTCCTCTCCCCCTAGAGACCCAAAGTTGATTCATTTGTTACCTATAGAATGTGAATTATCTGTAGTAAATCTCCCTCACTGACCATTAGCCGAGCCCATACGGCATAAAAAGACGGGCAGTAGGATTTCATTGAATTTCCTAGGAAAGACATTCTGCTGGCTGTACTGTTGCCATGGTGATCAGGCCAGTGCCTGAAGTAACTTTTTCATGATGGAAAATACGGTACATATACATAATAAGCCCCTGTGTAATAACGGAGTTGTCAGTCTTTTGTAGCGAGAGTGTGTCAGGAGTGGAAATTTGTACCTTTGACACCTCATATCCTAGGATCTGTCCTTTGTGAAGTTTGCTGATGTACAAGCGCAATGATGACAGCCAATTGTTGCTGCCATATGAACTCTATCCTGTAAGCAGATTACTGATGTGAAAAAAAGAAGCTAAAACACAACCATATTTGTACTAGTGTCATTGAAGTGGTACCTGTAGATCTGATTTGTGTTTAGGTTGATGTGTGGCATTATGTTTCTTAATGATCTTCCTATTTTTCACTCCATGTACATGTAAGTCTATAATGTTTAACACTATGTTTAACACTGTGTGTAATTCCAGCTCTTAGTAGCAGTTGGAAGTATGAAGGAGTACTAAATGTACTATTATTACTACAATTTGAGTTGTGTCAAGAGGCAAACAACAATATGCATATAATTCACAGTTGGGTTTATTGTGCTACTCAACAACATATAATGACAGCATCTTGTATAACATTGGTTTTATGGCCAAAAGAATGCAGTTAACACAGATATGACAGAGGATTAAGACTTACATGTAGAAATTAATTTGGAGGTCAGGCTGGGTTTGAAGGGTGAGCTGTGCAGAAGTATAAGGGATGGTGGACAGCTCAGTGAGCCATGCTAACCTGGAAAGGTAGGCATACATAATAGACTGCTGCAGCTGGCTGACCTGTTTTCTCAGGTGCTCACCCCTGCTCATTAGGGCACCTGTAACTACAATGGCCTTTCTCTGAGTTTGTGGATTACACAGGTGACTGGCAAAGCCTCAGTCAAATGATATATATCCTTCCCATAGAAAACTGTTATATATAAATTATAATCTGAAAGCTGGCCTTTGTAGAGTGGTTTATTCAGTAAGGTGTTAGCCTTTTTCTGACTGCGACACATTAGGTGGGGGTTCACTCTCTGCCTTGAACAGGCATTCCCTCATTCTCACTGTTTGTACGGCCTTTTGCACAATCTTGTATTTGGTGAAGACCACTTATCACCCACCTGACAGTATGGTGTACCTTCTTGTATTTGTATGTCAGATGTAAGAATGATTATCATTAACTTACCAAAGGCTTGTGGTTTACCTCAGGCACTCCAGTTTTTTATTTTCCCAATATATTTGGTGTTTCCTTAGTTGCTTAGGTCTGTTGATTGTTGGAAGATGTTTTAAGATTTTTTTGGAAGGTAGGATGATAACCTAATGGAAAAATCAAGTCTCAGCAACAATTATAATATTTTATGACATTTATTTACCTCTAAAAATGCACCTGTTTACCTCTGAAAATGCTCTATTTTGGAGAAATTTTTTATATTTCCGGATAACCCACTGAAGTAACAGTTTGTGCGAGTGAGTGTTTATCCGTGTCTTTGCCACATGGATAAAAATGCTTCATAAAGCAAATGGGCCCGCATGTAGATCAGCTATCTTATCCCTGCCTTTATGAAGCATGAACAACTTAAATGTTATTACAATTTTGCTGAAGTGCTCATTTCACACAAGCTACATGTGTACACAATACGAATTCCCTTATTATGAAAACAAACAAACAAACATTAAGCACAAGGGATCAATTTTGATGATAAAGAAAGAAAATGCAGTTTATTCAGGTCTTAGTTTTAATCACCTGAAATTGCTTTAATCTTGTCTCTGGCTGCCTGAAAAAATGTGAACTTCCAGGACCTGGGTAGCCCCTGGACCCTAGCCAATTGGTATGGGATCGTGGTTCCGCTGCCTAGTCCCCCTCCTCTGATTCCTCAGTCGGAAATTCTCTCACCCTCTTAAATTATGCTGTAAGTCTAGAAAAATAGAAATGATGACACAATAATGTCTAGCATCATAATGAATATGAAAATGATTCTGTGCAGGCACAGATAAATCATATAACTCTTATTTGTGCTCACTAGTCTAATAAGGAAGTTTCGAGTTTGAACTCTTTTGAAGAGTTCAGCTGTGTCATGTGACTTGTCAAAAATGTCAGGCAAGTTTGTTCACTTTAATTTACTGATCATCTGTCTTGCTGTGTTGGCGAGGTACAAACAACCTCTCTTTTTCTGAGGACCTTCTTAAATTAAAAAAACTCCCAGCTCCTCAATTTTCCCTATTGTAGGTCTAGTGTAAATAACTTTTTTTGAAACTTTCCATAGACGCCCACGTTGTAGTAAATGTAATCAGAAATAGTTGCCTAACATTTTTGACAGGTCATATGGTACAGTAGGGCTTTTCTTACCTTTAGTGATGAAAGAGTTCTAACTCGAAATTCCCCTATTGTGTCAGGCTTGCTGCAAATTGTCATGCAAGAAACAGCCTCAATTCTGATGTCATTTATGCAAAGCCATGAATTTAACCCCTATTTACTTCCTATATTCGTCATATATATGCCCTATTTTTTGTGTCATATATTTTGCTGTAGTGTTGTTGGGAGGCCTGTCATCCATAGACATGACTGCCATGGTACAAGTGGAAACTTCTTGAGTATGGTTTTAAACAACAGTCAAATAGATGAAATAAATATAACTTCATGACTTCTGATGTTCTAGTTTTAAAGTGATATGTATACAAGTGTATGAAATAAATAAGGTGTGTTCCAAATTGATGTGTTTATTAAAAGTAGCATTTTCTTTATTTCATTCGTGTTTTACTTGGATATCAGGCAAGTTTTAGGTGGGGAATATAACCACAACTCAGCAATCCTATTCCCTACTACGGTATTAGATAAAATGTGTTAGAATTATTGGAGGAAATGAATTTTTTTCTTAAGATGAACTGAAAAGTTTGCCAATAATATTTTGTTTTTTTAAATGCGACACAAGAACCGATGACTTGTGACAAACTTTACCTTTCTGGATTATACTACCCTTAATCTGTTCATGGGCTATATGGCGGATGTGATGTAGTTTTAATGATAACCACAGTCATACTTCCTTACATTTAGTTACTTAAAATATGTCTGCGATCTGAGTGATATGTTTATTGTATTCTCTCTGGCAATGCTGAACACATTGTGAATGACGTGTTTATGGTATTCTATCTTGGAATGATGGACACAGTCTGAATTGCATGTTTATGGTATTCTCTCTGGCAATGCAGAACACATTCTGAATGGCATGTTTATGGTATTCTCTCTGGCTGTGCTGAACACATTTGAGTGAGATGTTTAAGGTATTCTCTTTGGCAGTGCTGAACACATTCTGAGTGACATGTTTATGGTAGTCTCTCTGGCAATGCAGAACACATTCTGAATGGCATGTTTATGGTATTCTCTCTGGCTGTGCTGAACACAGTTGAGTGACATGTTTAAGGTATTCTCTCTGGCAGTGCTGAACACATTTGAGTGACATGTTTAAGGTATTCTCTCTGGCAATGCTGAACACATTGTGAATGACATGTTTGCGGTATTCTCTCTAGCAATGCTGAACACATTCCGAATGACTTGTTTATGGTATACTCTCTGGTAATGCTGAACACATTCTGAATGACATGTTTGTGGTATTCTCTCTGGCAATCCTGGACACATTCCAAATGACATGTTTATGGTATTTTCTCTGGCAATACTGAACACACTGTGAATGACATGTTTATGATATTCTCTCTGGCTATGCTGAACACATTGTGAATGACATGTTTATGGTATTCTCTCTGGCAATTCTGAACACATTGTGAGTGATGTTTTTATGGTAGTGTCTGGCTGTGCTGAACACATTCTGAATGACATGTTTATGGTATACCCTCTGGCAATGCTGAAGATATTCTGAATGACATGGTTATGGTATACTCTCTGGCTATGTTGAACACATTGTGAGTGACGTGTTGTTGGTATACTCTTTGGCAATGCTGAACACATTTTGAATGACATGTTTGTGATAATCTCTCTGGCTATGCTGAACACATTGTGAATGACGTATTTATGGTATACTTTGAGGCAATGCTGAACACATTCTGAATGACATGTTTATGGTACACTCTCTGGCTATGCTGAACACATTGTGAATGACATGTTTATGGTATACTCTCTGACAGTGCTGAACACATTGTGAATGACATGTTTATGGTACACTCCCTGGCTATGCTGAAGATATTCTGAAGAACATGTTTATGGTATACTCTCTGGATATGCTGAACACATTTTGACTGGCATGTTAATGATATTCTCTCTGGCTGTGCTGAACACATTTTGAATGACGTGTTTATGGTATTCTCTTTGGCTGTGCTGAACACATTGTGAATGACATGTTTATGGTATACTCTGTGGCAGTGCTGAACACATTTTGAATGACATGTTTATGATAGTCTCTCTGGCAATGCTGAACACATTGTGAGTGACATGTTTATTGAATTCTCTCTGGAAATGCTGAACACATTCTGAATGGCATGTTTATTATAGTCTCTCTGGTAATGCTGAACACATTCTGAATGGCATGGTTATGATAGTCTCTCTGGCAATGCCGACCATTCCAGTTCTGACAGATATGTGTAGTGTGATATCACACCCGAGGCTCTCCGCGCAAAAAGCTGCTCTCTGTGTTTTATCAACTTAGTATACTCATCATGTTATAATATCCTCCCTTACTGGAACCACAAGTCTGTGATCAGTAATGCCATGCGTTAGAAGCAAGCAGCAACTGGCTTGGTAGGACATACGTGCAGTGATTTGTATAATGTCTGTCTACACACTACTTGCCTTTTGTGCCTTTTTACTGCATATACCTGCTAGTGCTTCTTGCTGCATGTATCCTGCTAGTGTTTTTACTGCATGTATCATCCTCTTTTAGCTCTACTTGAGGTTATGTATTAGCAAGTTGTCTGCTGTCTGTCCCTCTCTCTGTCTGTCCGTCCGTCTCTCCAAGGTCTGTTAACTTTATGCTGTAAAACATGACTCCCACAGTTTTTGTCCAGTTTCAATAAAACTTGGTTCTAGTGTCCACGGAGATACTCCATGAAGATACATAATTTGCGATATTGATTTTCCATTTGGATGATCGGTTGTCCATCCATCTGTCTGTCTGTTCATCCAGCATGTTAGCATTTGTTTCAAAATGTTACTGCTATAGTTTTTGTATGATTTTAATGAAACTTAGTTCAAGTGAAAACATACATGGAGATACATAATTCTTATGATCGATTTTCCATTTTGTTGATTAGTTGCTCGTCTGGCTATCTGTTCGTTCACCCAACTTGTCTTAATTTCTGTTACAGTTTTTGTCCAGTTTCAGCTGAACTTGGCACAGGTGAATCAGGATTCATATTTCGTAGTTTTGATTTTCATGTTTGATGGTGCATTGTCGGTTATGCAACATAATTTTGTTTTCCATTCCAAGATAATTTTGTCTCAACCAGTAGAGCTACTGTCTTATCAGAGGCATGACTGATGAAGCTACCAAGCTGAATCTCCCCAGGCATGGCTGGACATATGATCACTAGCTCTAAACCAGTGAGGCTGCCAAGCTGTATCCATATCCCTGGATGACTTGACTGGACAAATGACCACTGCCCCTTAACCAATGAGGCTAAAAACGTGAAGAAAACCTGTGAAGTCAAAAAACTGAAGTTTAATATTAGTCAAGTGAAATCAGTTCAATGTCAGATGTCTACTCTGAATATTAATTTGTGTGCCCATTAGTTAGAAATCACTAAATATCCACTGTGGCATTAACATTTGTTTGCATTGAGAAAAAAAGGCTATGGTGCATCCTATATGTCACCGGCTTTTCAAAAGCCCTTTGTAAAAAGCTTTTTGATTGGCTAATGGTGGCACGCCCTCAAACAATGGCTGCGTGGAAATGAAAGGCGTGTTTTCTATATAACTCGTAAGTTTAAACGTGTTTTTGTAGCAACAGACATGACAGAAAAATTTGAATTTTATATCATTAATAAGCAAAAGCCTTGAGCTTTCGTTTAATACTGCGTATTATTGATTTGCTGCCTCTTCCTCTAAGTAGATGTGTGAATTGATAACATGAAATAATTAAGAAACTTACTCTGACTACAACACGATGGTCTGGAAACATTTTACAATGTTGTTCACACTTCGTTGTAATTAAAACATATGACATTAAAACACTGAGCTGTCCCAATGTTATTATACACCTTACACTGACAGACAACTCAGAAGATTTACACCACAGCTTATAAACAGCCGATATCTCCTATCCCTCTGATTCATCAATCTCTCGTAACCCTGAAAGCATGGGCATCTCTCGATCCCCAGTCAGCAGCACAGTACTCCACATTTCAAATGAAGATAATTCTGTAACGAATTCATACAATTTCAAACAGGTTTTTACATTTAAGGGAGAATTTTATAATCTCTTTAATGAACAATGCCTCAGTTATGAGCTGTCTTTTACTTTAAAGATGAAAACCAAATTCGAATTGTAAATGCCTTTACAAAAAGTATAAAAAGTATAACATATTGTGAACCAAGGCAGTTGCGTTTTCTCATTTCTTCCTGATTAGGGGGCCTGGCTCACTGAATGGATTACCTGCTGTTCATAGGCACACCTCTGGTAAATGTGTATTTCCTCCTGCTATCAATTGTGCAGACTACCCTAGCAGACCTGTTAACTAAAACAATAGCCTTAATCATCCCACTGGGGTGCCAATCGGGGAGGGGTTTGTAAAGACATTCCAGCAGGGTTTGCTCAGAAATGTCAAGATAAACTCCAATTTACGCTATGATGGAACAAGATAAGATTTAAAATTTAACAGTTTGTGCATATGTTCGCATTTTAACTGGAGACAGGACAATTTGTCATTAAAACTAATTGGCAAACTAATTGTTGACAAATTTTTTCTCATATAATGCTTCTCCAGGCATTTTGGTCTTTTTCCCCCATTCTTTTTTGGAGACAATGGTATGGTGAAAACACTGTATTTTCTTGCTTGCTGGCACACATGTAGCTAAATACCTGAACGAAAATACTGGCCCACAGATTTTTGATATCTTTTAAATTTTTAAAGATATTAGTAAAAGAACATCAGAGTTTCTAAGTTTTTAAAAAAAATTTTGTAACTTTTAACTGTAAATGATCACTTAGAACAGTCTAAAATGAATATTAAAAATCTGTGGGACGTTTTTCAGTGTAAATAGTAAATTATCCACTAGAAATCCACTTGAAATTGGAAAACAATTGGAAAAAATAGCATTTTGATAAACAGCTCTAATTTTTTTCAAACTTCCTATTTTATTTTGAATAATATTAAAGTTAGGTAAATTTTCGTTTTGAAATCAGCAGTTGTTAGCTTTCAGAATATATACATATGGCCATATTTGATCAATATTTATGATGTGAAATGTTATGTTATGATGGCCTCAGTATTAAAACTGCAGTTGAGAGTTGATGAACTTTTGTGGTCAGTGGAGCTTCTTGTTATTGGAGATTTTGTTTTCAATGTAGCCTGCTGTTAGTATTGCATGTTTTCAGTGGAGCCTTTTGTCTATGGAGTCTGTTGTTAGTGGAGGCTGTATTCAGTGGAGGCTGTTGTGATTGTGCTTTGTTGTCAGTGGAGCTTTTCCTGTCAGTTGTGCCTTTGTTGTTAGTGTGGCCTGTTATCAGTGGAACCTGTGTTGTCAGGGGAACTCTTGTTGTCAGTAGGGACTTTGTTGTCACTGTGGCCTGTTGTCAGTCGAGCCTGTTGTAAGTCGAGCCTCTATTGTCAGGGGAAGGTTTATTGTCAGTGGATCTTTTGTTGTTGGTGGAGCCTTTTGCTGTCAGTGGAGCTTTTGTTTTCTGTGAACCCTTTACTGCCAGTGGAGCCTTTGTTGTCAGTGGCTAGTGACATCTCTAGACAGTTTAATATGTGCATGTGCATGTGACCTCATTAGTACCCTGTTAGCCTTGAAACCAGGGTGCTTTAAGGCTTTGTCCTCTCTGTGTTAAATCTGGCTGCTGTTGTGAGCATTGTAGGCCAGCTCAGGGTGTGTTTGGGGAGAGGTGATTATCGGGCCTATCAGATAGCAGGGTGTGTTCGGGCAGAGGTGATCATCGGGCCTATCAGATAGCAGTTCTGCAGACTAGTGATTGACATGTGATTATCTGTGTCTGATTAATGACCTGTTGTTAGGGCCTATTTAAATCTTTATGCCACAGCTATAGCTTGTCACTAATGTAATTTAGTGCGGGTTAACATTCTCTTTTATTAAATTTATTGTCGCTGCTGATGATAAACTCTATGCTGGCTATTTAATGGGTCATGTTTAAAAGCACAGATAACTGGTGTCCACCCTTTCACCTTCTTTAATGTGACGTGACGTATTGGGTGAGCATTACCCTTACAGAGACAGGAAAGTTGATGCCCTCTAGCTCTGTGTTTCTGAAGTGAAATGCTCTACATCGTAATTGTGACGTCCCTGTAGCCCTTCCTTGTGGACTTAATCTATCAATGTCTATTCTTTATTACAGGTAAATTGTATGGTTTGTTGTCAGGTCGGCATGACTTGAGAGGCTGAAGATCTGATAGATCACTTAAAATCAATCTATAAAATCTGCAGCTTCAGCTTTTTGAGTCTTTAGTTACAAATCCATCTGGTTAAATGAAAATTAGTGGATCAACTAAATATGTCACCATGAAGTCACCAATCACATGAAAAAAAAAGTTATCCAAGAAGACATGTAAGAAAAGTTGGCTGTATTACGCAGCAGGTGACAACCATGCTACTTGTTCACTGTAGGGTTTATTTGTAATCAGGTGAAAATAAAATCCATGTATACTCTAAAGTTGTGATAGGTTAAGTGTAATCCAGTCAAGCAATACAAAGACAAGGTTATGTCAGATTGTATATTATTGCTTTCTGTTTTTTATGAGTCGGTATAGATAAGTTAATTGAAAAGTAATGGTATTACAATGTTACCTGGATAAAAATCCCTATCTGCGAATAAATCATCAGAAAATTGTTAATATATAATGATAAGTTTAATAGATCATATGAAGGAGTTGGATACATCATCAAAAGAAAAGACAATGAAAAATATAACCCAAGTTATTTCAGATGAGTATTCCATACAGACCTAAAAGGGCATAGGCATTTTTTTATGATTTGCTTTGGAACTTTAAATCGCCTTTTAGTTCGGAATTCTTATGAGGCCATAGTAAATGTATATACACCTCTTTAGAGGAACCGGAAACATGATGTAGCATCATCTGTATCCTTCGCTTTTCAGTATTAGAGGCAAGACACTGCTATGTCATGGGAAGTATGGTAACCCTTATTATTTCAACAGAATGCCACGCATTGTGGGCTCCTGGTTGAGACCTTGGGGAATAACCGCAGATGTATTCTGATACCATTTTCTCATTGTAAATGATATTATAGTATGTCAGAAATATCTTGTAGTCAGATGGCAAACAGCTGATTTAACACTACTTTTACATGGCAAAATTTTGAACTAGGAATGGGTGATCGTAGTTATCCTACGTCACGAAAATAAAAAGTGATGTTTTTTGAACTTACAGTGGGATTCTTTGGCGATAAATATATAAATACATTTGGTTCAGTGTTGTCTTTTCTTTTAAAGTACTTCAAAATCCATGTCAGAATGCTTATGAATGAAAGTTTTCTTCTGTACAGAACACAATAATATTTATCAAAAAAGAAATATAGCCTTATTTTGTGATACAAAAATTGTTTTGAAATGAAATACATGTACCTACATCTTTTCTGGTGTAAGCAAAAGCCTTAAATATTTTGATTCTTACAAATGCTGTTTTGAGATACATGTATATTGAGCACTTGGCTTGTGTTGTGTCCCAGTATTTACAGTGAAATATGATGAAAAAAAATGTCCAAATGACACACCAAGTGTGGGTCAGCATTATGCCTCTTCTATATCTCTTTACTGTAAATCCTGCCTCGCTTAGTTTAAAGATATTGCTGGATTTACATGCAATGATGGCAAACATAAGATATCTGTGAGTGAGCCCAATCGCCCTGTAGCCTGTGTAGAGAGAGGAAAGAGAGTACATGTTGTTCACAATGTTAACTTTGAAGTCATGGACGATGATTTTGCCTTGTTATCATTGACATCTGCAGTAGTTTTACTAATCAGCATTCCTGATACTGTGGATGGCTCTAGATACGGAGGAAAACCCTATGTCTGTATAAAGTTAACTGCTAGAGGGTCCTCCACAGCAATCAGAAATGCTGTAGAAGTATCTGATTGCCTGATAATGTAATATGGTGTCAAAGAAAACATCCCACCAGTGGTAGTGTTGTGTATGGATGGTGGGGCAGAACATAGAACTATCTGTCAACAATGCTATGATATATATTGCCAAGTACGGTGGGCAACCCAGAGCGTTATATCGTGGAAGTACCCAGAAGAGCTGCATAAGGTGAACAACACTTACCTGCTAGCTCTGGAGCGCATGGTGGTTCCCAAAGAGTGGATGTCGGACTACCAGCACAATCTCCTCGGGGTTGGGGTGGCACCTATTACGGTTGAGAAGCTGGTCCCTAACCTCCGCGATAAGGAATGCTATGCGCTCCACTACCGCAACTTACAACTTTATCTGTGTCTGGGTATGCGCCTGAAAAAGATCCCTCTTGTCCTCTGCTTCCTGCAAAGCCCTTGGATGGAGCCCTACATCCGAACGAATACCGAGTTCGGGAAAGACCTCTACAAGCACATGAACAACTCTGTCTTCGGAAAGACCATGGAAAACCTCTGCAAGCGAGTAGATGTCAAACTCATGGGAGCAAGCGAAGAAGACAAACTCAGGCACCATATCGCCTGCCCAGCCTTCGCAAGAGCCAACGTCTTGGACAACCTGGCAGTGATTCAGGTTCACAAGAGCCGTCTTACCCTTAACCGCCCCGTCAATGTGGGGATGAGCATCCTCAACCTCTCCAAGAACCTGATGTATGACTTCTACTACAACCAGATGAAGGTTCATTACGGAGATAACTGCTAACTCCTCTACATGGACACAGACAGTCTACTCCTCGAGATCCATATTGAGGATGTCTACAAGGATATGGCCAAGCGTATGATCCTCTATGACATGTCTGACTACCCAGTAGATCATCCACTCCATTTTACGGCAAACAAAAAGGTCTTAGGCAAGATGAAGGATGAATGTGCTGGGCACCCGGTGTATTGGCCTGCGTACTAAGATGTATAGCATCCTTGAGACCAGCAGCCACAACATCAAAAAGGCCAAATGTGTAAGAAAGAATGTTGTGAAGAAGCATATCAGACATGAGCAGTACAAAGAGACTCTCTTCGAAAAGGAGACCTTCTGCCATGGCATGGATGTCCAGCAGTAATAGCGTCATCACATCTATGGACGACATCTGAACAAGGTATCGCTCTAACCCTTTGATTCCAAGCGCTGGATAGCTGAAAATAGGGTGTATATGATGGCCTATGGACACAAAGATACTCTTTCAGCAGGCTGAGCTCCTAGCGGCGCTGTAGGACCCTATCAGGCGGAAGCTGAGTGTCAGGTGGCACCACGAGAAGTTCCTCGCGGACAAACCCCCACTGCGGGCCATCCGATGGTACATCAAGATAGTATAGCACAGGCTCATCGGGTTTAGTTGCCCGAGTTGGTACACATCCAGGGACCACACTGGATCAGTCGCTCGACGGAGACTACCCTCCTGCTTACCGGGCTGGTACAGATAGAGAATGGAAACCTGAGAAGGGAGCATATGCTTATGAAAGACAACAGGACAGGCCACCAGTTTTGCCTTGATGGCCTCAGAAGGCTGCCTGCCAGTGAGTCGGGTCACTTCCCCGCTCAAAGCGGCCACGACTGCGGGTAAGCGAGCCATCCACTCAGAAGAACGTCCAGAAGGGAGCCGCAGCTCCTGAGCATACTGGTGACCGAACAGCTGCTCAGTCAGGGTCCAATTGAATCGCTCAATGATCCCCTGGTCTTGATGGATGTCCACTCATCTGTATCTGATGGTAACACTGTGTTTTGCCTGAAGCTGGTTCACTGCACCCATGAACTCACGCCCAGGGTCAACCTGGAGCAGTTTAGGCCACCTCAGAGGCCCCTGCTTATAGATATGGCCCAGGGCATCAGCAACCTCTTGGGCTCCTTTTGTGGTTAGGGGCTCAGCTGCTTTGAATCGGCTGGCGACATCAAGCATGGTGAGGGCACACTTTTGTAGGTGTGCTTACCCACCTTGATTGTGTCAGTGTCAAAGGGTAGAAAGAGCAGGGCAGCTTGGTGGACCTCGTTTGGCACGTCAACATCACGGCCATGAAATGTGCCGTGGTGCTGGTAGAAAAATCTGCCAGATGACCAGTTTCTTCAACCAATTGGAAGCTGTACCTTCAGAGACCTCTGCAGCAGAAGCTAGTTTCTTGATGGCGCCAATGCCTTTCCAGTAGCCCAAGGAGCTATAGCATATCTTCGATAGACGAATAGACAACTGGTCGGCCATGGTAGTAGGCACCATAAGCAAGGTATTCCAGCAGACTGATAAGTCTCCAACAAGCGGCAGCCACAGGCTCAGGCAGCTGCCCGGTCGTCGCCCGGAGGTTGGTCGTGCCCTCCAGCACCTTTGCTGCAAAACACATGGCGGACTTATTGCCCTCCCATGGCGTCTATGGGAGCTTCGAAGAGCTGAGAAGAGAAAGTTGCTACCTGAGAAAGCAGTTGCATTTGCAAGCGTGCCTCCAACCATCATTGCAATCGAGGCCATTGTTACTTCATAATATCTGCAGGAATGATCCCCTGTTTAATTAGCATGTCCTTGGTCGCCATCGTGAGGGCCACGTCCACAACCACTATCGGGGGGGAGGGGGGGTGAAGTTCAGCTTGGGAGGGGCACCTCCAGTGACCATCTTATCCAATCTGGAGTATCCCATAGGTAAGCCAGAGACGACTGCGCTGTGATACAGCACGTTTACGAACATCTTACCATTGGTAGCTGGAGTGGATGGAGAGGATAAATCGGAATCTTCAATTGCTGAGCAGAGGGGGCTTATAGGTGGCTTGTGCCGTTTTCTGTAGTTGCAGAGGAACAGGAAGAGGCTGGAGCTCCTGGTGATGAGTAAATATATAATATACAACTACAAGGCCAATGATATATGAGGTTCAAGTTGGCCTGCTTTGCAACACCCTGTGAAACAGGCTCTCCCCGTTCTGGTGGCCTCATGGCCTCCAGCTGTTCTGTTGTTGCTGAAGCAACAGCAGCACCGTGATGTTGTGATTCCTTGGCTGCCCGAAGCTTTTCAAGCAGTTGTTCCTGTTTAACTTTTCTGGCAGCAGCCACGGCTCGCCCCGGCCGCCACCTTCTTGGGGTCTTTACTTTCCTTATGCTCTGTCACTCTTTCCACCAGAGGAGTCTACTCCTGCAGGTTTGCTTGGTACTCTGAAGGAAGAGTCAGGTTCTCTGCCATCGTTCATTGTTCGAGGGCACTGTTGCCCATATTCACAGTGCTTGGCTGGGGTAAGAGCAGCGGTTAGCAGCGCTAGCAGCATACCATAGTGATGATAGAGCACACAGGAAGCACTACTAGTCACATGTCCAACAAAGGGATTGGCCTCCAGGTAAGAGCAAGCGCAGGTCATTGGTGGGATTGGAAGGAACATGCTGACCACTCCTGAGTACAATTGTAATGCAGCCTGCCCTATAGTTTTTGTCATGGCTGCGCCTAGTCTTTCCTCGTAACGGGCATAGAGCTTTTCAGCCTCGTCAATTTGGTCCACTGTCAATGCCTTCCCAAGATACTGTTTGGCCTGACCCCCAGCTGCCAGCGCAGCAAGACTTTCACGGTGGAGATTGGTAGGACCGCTTCTGCCTGATCCTCCAGTGGCTCCTGTTTCTGTTGTCCATCCGAGGCCTCAGCGTCTATGTGGATTAGTTCTTCCAGTTTAGCCATTTTCGCCTGGCGAATGCTTTGAATCACAGACTGCATGCATCGCACGATATGTGCCACTATCCTCTTAGCTCTAATATATTCACATGCAGCCCATCCGATCACACTAAAGGTGATTAATTGTAGGGAAAATAGCAACAGCCAACTGCTCTGCTGTAGCAGGAACAACAGTGTTTCGCACATTATAACACGTTGTATGCAGCCAGCTGATCAGTCTTCAACAGAAGCTTGGCATGATTTGTTTGGGCCAGCTGCTGTCCTGTAGAAGGAGCAATAGTGTTTCGCACATTATACCAGATGGTATGCAGCCGGCTGATCAGTCTTCAACTAAAGCTTGGCATGCTTTGTTTGGGCCAGCTGCTGCCGCACTCAGCGCCTTTATGGCTGAGCAGCCATCAATGATGTACAGGGTCTGCGGTCGCTCCACACCCAGGGACACTCTTGATACACCTGACTATACAGTATAGTGGGACACAGGAAAACAGTGTGTTGAAACAAGCTGCGATAGGGACCATCCAGGAGGTTGTGTGAAAAGGGTTTTCCCACACCGTGTCATTCAGCAGATAATCGCCAAGTGGGGGGCCCCTGCGCCAGAGGTTACTAGCACAGGTGTGTAGCAAATTGGCCATCCTCGATGTTGAGCTGAGCATCCTTGACCTCGTAAAGGTAGATGCTCAAAGCGCCTGCAGCCTCTGCTGTTTTCGTGATCTGAATGATCATGCCCTCACTGGCGTTCTCGATGTGCAGCCTGCTGCCATGTTGCTGGTCTTGGTCCGTGGAGCGGAGGTCAAGCCATAGTGTGTACTTAGTGGTTAAGAAGTCGGCAGAGGACACGTCTTCCAGCACTAGGCCTTTTTGCGACCAAGGCCACCTTGTTCCACAGGGTATCGCTCTTGTTACAGCGGATAATGTGGCACGGGAGCACTCGGTCATACAGTATTGCCAGGCGGTCGGCGTACTGGTTACGGATCATCCGGGTGAGCTTGGGCTGGGTGACCATGTTGTACCCGAGGCTGATGTTGTCAGTGGTGTAACGGGTTGCTACCAGGTCATCATTGTCCCCTGTGGCCTGGATTGCGCAGCTGTAGTTGAAAGCTAACTTGTATCCGAGCCTGTCCCCCAGGGCCGACAGGTAGAATGGCATATGGCTCTGCAGCAGCTAGAAGTCGAGGGGGATGTAGTATCGGTTGCCATAGGTGGCTGCGATAGCCGGAGTGGAGCAGCCCAGCCAAAGAGAGGGAAACACACAATGATTTGCGCGTGTGCTCGTGTGGACAGCCATAGATGACTATTTTAAGGCCATTGAGGAACAGTATGGGGTGACCCCGGCTGCGGGAAGACATTATTCTGATTTCGAGCTGGTCTATAATTGACTACACCTTATGGCTTATTCCAACTTTGAGATTATCAGCAAAGTACAGGCAAGCCAATCGACACTGGAGAGGCATTTTGAGGTGGGTTTCGTGCGGGATGAACTTGGCTTTGTTGTCTGGGAGCGAGGCAAGCTGCCACCAAATTCTGTGGTCACTCTTCAGAAAGCTAAGGATGACCTAGGTGGAGCTGCAGCTGCAGTAGAGAATGTGGAACTACAAGACCTAGGTCAAGTGGCATCTGATGTGGTCACAGCAATAGAAACGACGCTGATTCTCAGATAAAGAGGACCCTCCGCACACTTGGTGATACCCCACTGAACCTCAGCGAGCTGCGTGAGCTTGATAAGGCACTGCAGACCATCAGAGTCGAGGTCACAAACAACCTTGCTAAACTGACTGCACTGGACGAGCACATTGTTTTGGGAAATTAGAAAACTTGAGGCTTTCAATGAGTTCTCTAGGCGCTGCATTGCGGAGCGATTCCAAGACCTTCAGGATGAAAGAGAGGCTCGCCTTGAGGCTTCCTCTGTGAGCCCTGAAGCCCTGCGCTTGCAAATCAATTGGATCAGGGAAACGATCAACTGTATTTTTTGTGAGGACACAACTCTTGCCGAACGCCTTTGGACTTTGTTCTATGAACAGGGGGTCACAGTAGCCAGCATCCTAACTGCGTTGGGTTTTAACGTGTTGACCCTGGTACTTATGCTTACTGGGGGCTCTACAGCGCCAGCGCCTCCAACACCACCTCCTAGGCCAACCGACAAGGGCGGTGTGAAGGTGTGGGTAAAAAAAGCACCTGCGGGCCCTCTGTAGGGTTCTAGCTAAGCTCGCCGGTAAAGCCACAGCGGCTCTCCCAAGTATTATAGGGAGCATCGTCTCTTGGCTCCTCAGCGCTTTAGACAAGGCCGTGAACTGGGCTGCCGAAAATACTTGGGTCCTGGTCTCGGTACTATTGGAGTTGGTATGGGTACTGCAGCTGGCTGCGGCTTAACGATGCTTGTCTCCCTAGTCCCGGTAGCTGCCTGCGCATGAAATGCCGAAGGCAAGTTTACGTGTCCGTTTACCCTGAGTTTCTGGTTTCTTGTGACTATGACGATCTCGTTATAGCCACTGATTTTTCTGATTTGCAGGTCCATATTGCTGGGTGCCATGTACAGACCCACACCAAACGCATAATCCACCTT
The DNA here is from genome assembly GCA_016165875.1 of Acanthopleura granulata. Classification (NCBI taxonomy): domain Eukaryota; kingdom Metazoa; phylum Mollusca; class Polyplacophora; order Chitonida; family Chitonidae; genus Acanthopleura; species Acanthopleura granulata. Next base: position 566,213 of record JABBOT010000023.1, on the reverse strand, counting down.
GGAGCGGGTGTACCTGACGACGTTCTGGTACAGCTCTATGGTCAAGGGAAGGTCAACAGGTCTTGGTATGGCGTCTTCGATATTTGGTACGAACTGCTTCTGCGCGTCGAATGCCATGCCTTCCGTGCCAAAATACTGTTTGTGTCTGTGCTCCAAAGATTGCCCAAACATAAGTCCGAATGGTGTCATTCACGCGTTCACCGCCTGCCTGGGTAAACCCTTCAGATTTGTCGAGGATCAAGAAGGCCCAAGCATGATCGACCTCACTGCCTTGCGAGATGAAATTGATGTGAAATTTGTCCGGTGTTCGCTGGAATGACATGCGGCAGGATCGTAGTCGTAATGCGATTTCACGTATCTTGTCCCTGTGACATAATAATAAGCCACGCCTGACCTATCGTTTCCACTTCTTTTTTCTCGCCAATCTGTGCCTGGGGGGACCTGAAACTCATTGCAAATTCACTCGTATTGCGTCTGGTCGTAGGGATTGTCTGACTCCATGCATCGTTGTGCCTGAGTGGTTCCTTATCTCTTCCAGAATACGGCACACTTGATACTACATGTGGAAGTGGAATACAGAGTTGCTTAGTTGTGTGTCAGCTATGAGGTGATTTTTATTTGACACCCCACAACCGGTTGTGGCGCACTGTACGGCGAAATTGAGTTGGGTCTGCCACCACACCATCGGATGCGTGTGCCATTTCTTGACCAATGTGTTGCTGTTGATTTTTGGTAAGGTGTAGTATTCAAGTACCTTTTGAAAAGTTGCATCGAAAGCAACCCGACGAGTTGATCAGGCTGGGATCTGTCACCAGGATTTCACTCGCCTCCTCAATCTCTTGACTCGAATATTCTTCACTGACATGGTAATAGATTACATGGCCTTGTTCCGGGGCTTATTATAAAGCTATTAAATATTTCCGGCCAACCTGTAGATACAACATACTTAACCATAACTTTACACATTCGTCGACGTAAAGGACCCAGAGGGCCCTAGTTGCACTAGCCTAGTCTTATCGCATCTGGCAGATCTTGAAGGGCAAGGGGTGGATGGATGGATTTTAATGGCGGTACGGCTTACCTCTCATACACGGCTCGTGAGGATGCTGCCGGAAGGAGGCCATATGATCAGAAGAGGTCCAGGTACCTCGATATCAACACACCATTTCCTGTCGGCGAGGTTCCCCCAGGCACCATAATCATTCTGGATATTGGGTCATAACCCATACAGCCCTTCCACATCCTTCCTGGCTTGAAGATCAAATGGCTGAAAGAGCATGTCGGTAAAAGCGTAACTATAGTCATAAAAATACTTCCGAGAGCTAATAGGATTAAAAAAATGTTAGACAGTGTCATGGCATTCAGTTGAAACAGTAAAGTTTAAAATCCATATCGGATTTAGAATTAAACATTCTAACGGCATCTACATAAGGATGGCGCAACTGTATCCAGCAATAGGTCCAGCATTAGATTCATCTGCCCCCCCCCCCACGACTGACGGCTCCGCACGAGTATAGATTACAACATATTAGCACTCTGAAAAAAGAGTTAGAAGACGAGAGAGATGCCAGAGCCGTGCTGTACAAAAAATACCACAGGACAGTCAATGCCGTTGATGGTATTGATACCTTGCTACTCACTGCCAGTATGTATCTGGGCGTCACAGGTGTCCTAGTGTTGTCCACGATAATTGCAGAGCCTATAGCTATAAGCATTGAAGGTGTGACCTTAGCCTGCGGCCCTCTAAGTGGGGTGGGTAAGTTTCCAAGGTAAGAAACACAATGAAATTTGCTTACTGGCTGAGAGTAAGCTTAATTCAATAACTGACCACGTCTCTACAGCGCTGATTGACGGTAAGATGTTGAACACCAAGTTTCGGTTAATACTCAGTGAAGTTGAAAAATGTTGAGAAATGAAACAACAGGCTCAAGTCGGTACAGCACATAACTTGATTTCATTAGATAAGAAAACGAGGGAGGAGTTAGTGCAGCAGGGTCTGAAGCTTGTGCATCTTTCATGAAAAAAACGTCTGCCAGTTGAACTTCTCGACAGAGAGGTGGGATACCAGAGCTCGATATACTTGTAGTATTACTTGGAAAGCGGCTATAAGATATGTCCATCGCCCTTATCCAATATACTCATTATGACCTCAGTTGGAGTCAGGTGGGGTGCAGCTATGTATATTGTGTACAAACTTTACAACACTATTCAAGACCAGACATACGAAATGTCCATACTCAGAGATAAAATAAATGATCTAATTCAATCTGGTAAACCAGACCTAGACTAAGAAGTGATTCAGGTAAGTGAACAAAATTCAAACCCTACAGGACTCCAGAGAGGGAGTTCTGTAGGGTTTTAATTTTGCGTGCTTTGCTGTGCCACACAAAACTTGTCCCGCCTAAGAAAATGTCACGCTCTTGCCGGCATGTATTGCACAGCGATAACCATGCTGAATGGAGTTAGCTGTGCGGCCTCGAAAAGTTGTTGTGCGATACAGGATATATATAGCCCACTGTAATTTAAGTGTGTCAAGTGGTCTCGCCAGCTATGTATGTCAAGTGGCTCCCACGCGAGCTGTTTACGTCATAGAAGTAGGGCTATCAAGTGGGGTGGCATTGGAGGAATGTACCGCTTGTGGGCTTACGGTAAGCGTTGTCGAACTGGCAGCCCACCGCCTCGAGCCGCTCCCGCATTTGGGCAAAGCGCACCTTCACCAAGTCCCAGCTCAAGCTGGCCCTCCTGGAGCTGTTGTGGTAAGTCTTGATCTTGTGGTAAAATGTCTTGCGAGCTATGTTATGTTTCTGTTTGGTCTCTAACAGAGGGTTGGTTGGCCTATGCCAGTTATCTGTGAATGTGAACGCCCATTTGTCTACAAGGATATTTGGCAATAAGTTGTGTACGCGAACACCCATTTCTCTACATGGCCAGAATTGCCTACACGAACACCCGATTCTCTACATGGCCAGAACAAGTCTGGGATTGATCTCTGAATGTGAACGCCCGTTTGTCTACATAGATAATTGGCAAAAATTTATGTACCTGGACACCATATGGCTATAGCTGGCCGGAACAGGGGCTGGGGGCCCTCCAGGGGGGTGGGGAGGACCCTAGCGGGTGAATTGGGCCTGAACCCCTATTCTTTATACTATTAAAGCTGCACTTGGCTGCAAACCCATCAAACAGTTGCTGATCTCCCACAGTGTTCGATTCTGAAACAGGTACTCTCCCACTGTTGTAAAGAAAGAACTTATTTATGTTCTTACAAGAAGTGAGGATGGTGGTACTGGCTGTGAAATTTGTAACAAACTGTTCAGACTGCTAGCAGACAAGGCACAAAACTTGCATCACATACCTGATCCAATGCCTAAAAATGAGTCGCATGAGAAAAGCTTTGATTAGGTATATGGCGCTGAAACAACAGAAGAGCATGTGCCCTCCTTAAAAACAAAAAGCTCACAAGGTCATGGTATCCCGTTTAACCCACTTCTCCAAAGTCTTAACAATGTTAAGGTGTTTACAAACTGCTTCGAATGTGACAAACTTAGACTGTTGTTCTCAAAATCAAAGTATCAGCAGTAGAAAATATCCATTACTCTATTATAGCTGTGCACATTGGTGTGAGGTATGCTGTCACTGTGGCAAGAAAACTGACCCATCCTCTCAATTGCTTCCCACTTTGTAGAACCTGTGTCAGAATAAAAGAAAAAGGGAAAGTAAAGCAGAAAACCTTCCCCAATCTAGTCAGTAGTTCTAGGCCTGCTGAAGAATTTATAGGGTAGTTAGAACATCTGGTCATGTGAGAGTCTCTTTCGTAGAAGTGGATAGGGGGCCTCCGTGGCTCAGCGGATAGCGTGCTATTGCAGCACAATGACCCGAAGCCTCCCACCAATGTGGTCGCTGTGAGTTCAAGTCCAGCTCATGCTGGCTTCCTCTCCGTCCGTACGTGGGAAGGTCTGCCAGTAACCTGCGGATGGTCGTGGGTTTCCCCCCGGGCTCTGCCTGGTTTCCTCCCACCATAATGCTGGCCGCCGACATATAAGTGAAATATTGAGTACGGTGTAAAACACCAATCAAATAAATAAATAAATAGAAGTGGATAACTTTTGTAAATGTTCATACACAATATAAAACTGGTTTTATTTAGTTTTTGAATTTAAACTAATCAACAACTTCTGATGTCAGAGATGATATCTTGATGATTCTGTAATTTTATTTGTGTAATTGTGACAAAACAAACATAGAATGGATGTTTGTAGTTCTAGACCTGTTAAAGATTTAGGGTAGTCAGAAGACCTAGTCATGTGAGAGTCTCGTTATTTTAAGTGATTCATTTAGGTAAATGTTTATCAATATATGAAATTGGTTTTATTTAGTTTTTAAATTAAAACTAATCAACAATTTGTAATGTCAGAAATAACTTGGTGATTCAGTATTTTTATTTGTGTCCTTTCGACAAAACAAACATGGATGTTTGTGCATAATGCAAGAAATTTATATCAGTCAATTACTTGGGATCTCAAAGACTTAATATTTTGATATACAGTTTATGTATAATGCAGATGACTTTCATATTACATACACGTACTGACTTAAATGGATGTTACAAGAAAAGAATACATTTGTACAACCTATGCCTTAAAAGAAAGAGCTTTACTTATGGTTAAATATAAAAAATCTCAATTTTCCGGCTTAAATGCTTGTTATTTGAGTATTTAATAGTTAAACATCCAAGACTGAGAAGCCCTTTTAGGCTGCCATATTAACAGATGGCTTACATTATTGTGCTTAGCTTTACAAAGTAGGCCTTCTGTCTTTGAAGGTAAAAAAAAAATCATGTAGATGACATAATGGAGGGCTTCAGTGGGGACCCCAGCTCTAGTTCTGATGGTAGTGAATGTAGCTTTGGCTTACTAGGCTACCAGTTTAATTGCAGAGGAGTGGGTCTGAGAGCAGTAGTTCGACTGACCATGCATCCAACTCAAGTTAGTGGGCAGCGGGCAGTCTGTGAAAGAACAGGTTGTGCTCTCTGCCTTCAGGACATCGCAAATCAGACACATTTTGGCAGCCTGCAGCCACACATATAGGCATGATGTGGCCCTCTAGTACATCTCAAACTCTTCCTTTCTAGAGTTGGTTTTAATAGAACTTAAAATCCACTATTATCACGATGTACGAACATATTTAGCTGAGACTGGAAATGCATGTTAATTAAATGGTTGGAGTAAAACCTTAAGCACAGTGATGTCACAATGAATATTCAAGAGGAGGAAAGGAACGTTTTCATTGGACAAGCCTGAAACATGGCGGGACTTTCTATGTGCCCCGAATAAGTGGATTTGTAAAAAATGACAATGTTTAAAACAGTTTGTCTCTTTTACGAAACCTTTAAAAAGTGTAAAAAAAATAGTATTCCACAGTTTGTATAGCTCTTTCATTTAAGGTTTAGGTTGTATAAATATGTTCTTTTCTTTTAAACCTTGATATTAATATTACAAAGATATATTTATTTTAGGCCAGTGTTGATGAACAAATAATTATATATTTTTACTTTTTATTATGAATAAAAATAAAAAAAAAACATTGAGATTATAAGAATGTCCTGGTTTCATATTATTAGCATAGATTTAAGGAAGTTTATGAATTGTACATCAAGCAGTTCCCGTTCTCTGTACATTTTACAGATACTCGAATAATCAATGATCATCTCACACCTCACTGGACTTTTCTGCACCCCTGGTCATGAGAACCAGAGAATTAATTAATAGTGGCCTAATCCTCCTTAGGGTCTTTATATGGAATAATATCATCCTTTGGGTCTTGATGTGGAATAAAATCAACACAGCATGTAAACATGTATCGATAGCTTTATTCAAATAGAATGGTGATGGTTCTTAGATATCTCCAACCATCAACTGTCAAAATGACCAGTGATGTCACAACTGCAGGTTACAACTATAACCTGCGGCGTCACATGACTCAGTGATAAACCATAAAACGAACATGGACTTTACAGCTACAGTCTCCTGTGAGTGAGGTTGGTTAGCCAGGTGACCACGATGGATTTATGGTTCTCCACAGAGGACAGCTTTCACAGCCAGGAAACCATTACTGCAGATCTGACCTAGGCAGCATAATAGAACTTTTAGCCAAAGTGGATTCTGCTGTTGGATGGCTGGCCTAATGAGTGTTGCTCTGCATGGGCTACATGAACATGTACATGGACACCACAGCAGTTTGGTAGCTAAGGGGTTGATCTCAGCCTCCATCCAGTCAAGCCGTTTTAACCCTAATGAACCCTTGTATATATACATACCTGCATAGGAATGTTTGTCTCATACACATCAGGGAGATCAATGTAAAATCAGCTTAATAAAGAATTATGTACACATGGCTGCATGAAACAGGGAGGCAAGTAATATGTACATGTTATTAATTTGCTACATTGTACCAGAAATAGACTGGGAGCAGAATGTGGGGATGTTCTTTTCAGCTCTAACTCAGTGAAGATGTGTGTTTGTCTTGTTTGCAATGTCATCATCAGAATGTATAGTGTTTCATTGGTGGTGGAACTCGGGGAAGAGGGGTCAGAGAGGACAGTTGCCCCCCAGGTTCCGACCTGGGGGAGGAAGGTTACTTTTTGTCCCTCCGCCCAGGTTTGCCGTGAAATTTTTCAAGGCAAGGCAAATATTACAAATACATGTATTTAATTTTTTTTAAAAATGATATTATTTAATATTGATTTTATATTGATGTTTGTACCAAAAGTATGTGGATGAAGGATTCAGAAGACACTTAAACCATTGTTTTTCAATTTTAATTTTCCCAGCTCAAATATTAATAAATGAGAAGCACTGGTTGTACATTTCTTCTTGAGAATGTAATAGTATTTGGGTCATTTTTTTCAAGTCTATTTCATAAAGATTTTGATTCAAGTCCCATATCATTGCATACAAGTCTAATAGATGTCAACATTGATCAGTCAGGAAATAACTTGAAACGTGCACGTGAATCATCCTACTAAATTGCTGTTAAAAGAAAAAATTAATCTAGATGTTCTGTACAAATCAGTTGGAATTTTGTGTGCTGATTTTTTTTAAGGTATATAACATGTAAGAGATAAGTATACATGATAAAATGCTTCTTCCTGTCTGCATTTGTCATGTTACACATTAGAACGAAGGATCCATTTTGATTAAGCAGTTTCTTGGTTTCCCCAGTGAAAAGATTCAAATTTACTTTCATCTGTTTCAGAATACAAAGGTTATTAAAGTTTAAAACAAATGTAACTAATAACAGCAAAATAAAACCAAATAGAGCGAGTGACTGAATGCTTGGGGTTGCATGTCATACTTAATAATGTTTCAGTCATATGACAACAAGGAGTCCATCTGGTGTGTGCATACAGTGTGTCTTCTTGTGGCATGGCGAGCCCATGCTGCCAAAGTGCTGCTGTCACTGGAACATCATGCTGAAGATACCAGACATGACCCTGCAGGTGAAATTTAAACTGTAGTTACACAAAGTCTGGATATGTTCAGTTTGTTCATGACAACTTTCTCCGTTCTCCTTATTGGGTCAATATGTCATGTGACCAAAAATAGTCCTATCTGCTGCAGTTTTATACGCCGAGTCTAAAGATGCAGTTTTTGGAAAACTGTGATTGACAATCTCAAAACTGGAAGTTGATATATGCCCTTAACCAATAAAGCTAGAGATGCAGTCTTAAGGCCTAACATCATCCCTAGGCAAGGAGACAAATCTTGCCAAATTTTGCTCCATCCCAAGGCAAGGAGACAAATTTTGCCAAATTTTCCCCCATCCCAAGGCAAGAAGAAAGAAGAGTGACGTCAACAAACCAAAAGTAGGACATGCCAGAAATGTTTGCCATTTTTTATGATTTTCAAAAATTGAAAAATTTCTGCACCTAAAATTAAACGGCTTATGTAGGTAGGTCGTAGGCCTGAGGATTGTCTTTTGCGCGTAAAGAATTGGGTGTCCTCAGTTATGTGGCCTATATTAGGTTGTTAGGAGAACTTTTGGGAGACGTTCTTCAGAACGTCACATCTGATTGACTTGAAATGTAGCATTCATAACAACAATTTCCTGGAGATTATTTGGACAGAAAAAAATGTGACGTGCGAGCAAATTACCTTTCAGCTGATGCACCTGATGTGCCTGATGTTCTGTCATATGAAGAAAAATGTCTCAAATTCGAGTGTTCTGAACATGTTCTGTGACATAGATTAATATCCGGACTTCAAATCTGGTCTTATTTCTTTCCTGTGATGTGTACTTTTGTGGCAAATTGCGATCAAAGTGCGAAAAGCACAATTTCCTCCATATTTGTCATGTGATAGAAATCTGTTATTGTAGGACTGTCCGTTGCTTATTCGTTTAGCACGCTATTGCAGCGCAATGACCCAGGAGTCTCCCACCAATGCTGTCGCTGTGAGTTCAAGTCCAGCTCATGCTGGCGTCCTCTGTGTGGGAAGGTCTGCCAGCAACCTGCGGATGATTGTGGGTTTCCCCCTGGCTCTGCCTGGTTTCCTCCCACTGTAATGCTGGCAGATATCTTATAAGTGAAATATTGAGTACGGCGTTAAACAGCAATCAAATAAATAAATAAATAAATAAAGAAGAAATCCGTTACAGCTGTAAAGCTGAAAATCACTGAGTACAAATTGCTACATATGTGCTGTATGTGTGCCTAAATTGGCCTGGGCTTTGATAGCAAATAGAGGACTTGCAGGGTTCAGTTATTATTCACAGGTCGATTTACTTCACATGGCATTTACATCTACATGCTATATAGTGTACGTGTATTAAAGGCTTGGAAGAAGTATGATTTAAGTCATTCATGTGCCAAAACATAAAGACATCATTTAATTATCACACAGTTCAGACACATAGCCCAGAAATACAGGCTTGAATCCCAGCTTCGCTGCTTTATCAGCTACATGTATGTTTAAATTTGGACTTCATGTTCAGTTTTCATCGAATTTGTGATATGAATTAATAAATGATATGGACACAATAGAAATCACACCATTTCATACAGGGATTTCCTGTGTGAAATATGTATTATTTATTTTCCATATTACAATGGCGGCCAGCATTATAGTGGGAGGAACCCACGGCTATCTGCAGGTGACTGGAGAGGCCGGAGAGGAAGCCAGCACTGAGCTGTGCTTGAACTCCTAGCGCCTGCATTGGTAAGGCTCCTGTGTGCGCTGCACTAGCATCCTAACCACCTTGGCCACAGAGGCCCAATTCTGAAAATAGGGAAGTCATAAGGTTGCACACAGGTAATACTATAATGCTCATTGTGATGAAGTACCTAAAGTTCAAAATAATTTCTGGTTTTTAAAGCAACAGATTAAAATTTAATGGCGAGCTACTGTTCCATTGTTTCTTACATTCAGTGTAGTTAAGCACAATGGAATTGTGTCACACTCACTTTTTTTTCAATCTTGTCAGAATAAAACTTTGTGAGAAAAAACATTTAACAGTAGGCCTAAACCATGACCCATCTTGAAGAGACCAAACTACATTTTAAAGAGATTGAAGCAGTGACTCAATAGTAGGTGGACAGTACCAGATTCAAATCGGGGCAAAATAGATGTGCATGTAATTACATCAAATTATCATTGTTCCAGCTTTACAAATAATATGTTGTTCTTGGATCATAAGTGGGATGTGTTAAATAAGACTGGAATTGAAAACAGCTTTCTCCAAATGTGGGAGTAACTTCACGTACATAGGCCTTTAAAGTCTACAGACTTGGATCTGTTGTTGAGTTTTTAAGAGAATTTAATTTTTCATCATCACTTGTCCACAGAGTTTGGCAGTATCATGTAATATCTGACACTTGAATCAGTTAAGAGAGATAATACTTTTTTCAAAACATTTCCTTACACTTGACTGCCGTGGCCAAGGGCATATTTACTAAATATTCTTCAAAAGAACAATCAAATAAATAATATGGTATTAAAGCCTATGCATATTTGATTGTGGTATGGTCTAGGTCTGGCTGTATGAACTGTCCTAACCATGTTTAGATGTTTCCTCCTACTATGACGACAGAAAAGAACAGAATTCATCATTGTACAACAATCTACTGGTGCATGTAACCATTTCAGCCTGCCATGTTGACTCGGCTCTCATGTCATGACAGCAGCCATATGCCTGGGGCTTGACAGGAAAAATTGCATATAAGTGCTTGACGTTCTATAGTAGAACTGAGTTGCCAACGTGTATGATGGGACATGTGTTAATCAGTTAATTATGGGTTTTTTGGTCGGAAGCTTGGGCTTCGGCCTTAAATATCCTGCTCAACAATTCAGTCAGCAATGAACTGATAGGTGGCATCAGGAATTAAAATTTGTTTTAAATCTTCACCTGTTGGATAAGACCAAACATACCACAGTTTTGTTTAGGAGTATGGAATCCTTTCCAGAAGGGCTTATATGGAATTGGGATGTAAGAGGCCAGGTTAGGATCAGTTGTGTTAAAATATGTGTCAGAACTTCAGATGAAAACTAATATGTATTCAAGACTGCATGTGGCTCTGTACAGCAAAACGTTGACTTTTCAAAGATATATGTTACCTGAAATTCTGAGTAAAGAAGTACATGCACACTTTTGGAGTATTTTTTTATTGGAATCATTGGTTAACATTTTGCCGCATCTGTGGGAATGAGTCTGCCTTCTTTTTTAAACCACTGAGGGGACCATTGGTAATTCATTCATCTAAAGTCATAGCCAATGCACCACTGAACCATGATGTCCCTGGCTCGAAAACTGATGCTAGCTAATTTGAACTAAGGCTATATTTATTTATTATTTGATTGTTTGACCCACGACAATCTGTGTGTTGCTGGTGGACCTTCCGACGCACAACCGAAGAGGTAGCCAGCATGAACGAGCTGGACTTAAAGTCACAGTGATGGCATTGGTTAGAGGCACCTGGGTCATTATACTGCTTTAGCACCCTACCCCTCTCAGCCATGGAGGCCCCCATCTGAGGCGTCAAGTCATGAGAGTTGTTGAATTTCACTCATACTCTTGACCTTCCTGTGGGTTGAAATCTTACTGAGTAGTGTTTTAGACATTAATCAAATAAATATTGTTAGCAAGACAATGAAAAATAAGATAAAGAGAAATTATTCATCATTTAGGTGTAAACAAGAAAATCATCCCCCACAAGTAATCTCCACCTTGAATGATGGACTTAGCAATGAACATTAGTTTTGGCGTGTGTGTTTTGTCTTGATAATGTCCGCTCATGTTTTTTTACAGGGCAAGTGGAGTGACTTGGTGGGCCACAGACTGGCATTGATGTTGTGCCTGGCATTCTCCGGCAGTGGCTACATCCTACTGGGCATGTCCTCCTCAATCATCTTCTTAGCACTGGCCAGGATTCCCTCAGGTATGTTTCAGTTTATAATCCTTTTCTGTCAACAGCTCTGGCAAGACTTTTGTAATCCAGCTATTTTTAAGTGGATCAAATTATGATATGGCTGTTCTATATTTCTGTTAGTCCGTCTGTCTATATAATATGTGTAACCAAGGCTATTTCTCTGACTATGCCTAAATCTATACTTGGATGTGTTGTTTTAATTTATGGTAGATACACAGATGCGGAGGTTATGATATGTTGTGCCTTACATTTGTCCATATCTGCGGTTGCTGTGGTAACCAGATGACAGCATTGTCTATATTTACTATTTAAATACATGTATCTTTGTATGTGGATTGCAGTTGTTTTGCATAGAGGAGTTTTAATTTTTGTAGGATGGATACAGAGCAGAGGTGATGATGCCTCACAATTGCAGTTGCCATTTTAACCAGACTGACCATTTCTTTAATACGTCAAATAAATAGATGCACATATGTATGACCTTTTGTCAAAGTTTTAATTTTTGATAGATACGGAAAATATGATGAGTTGTTGTCCTTTTTGAGGATACTGTGGTAACCAGATAAGCTGTGTCTGCCCTGTAATTTACCTACGGCATAGATTGGAATGTATTTGTTCAGGAATTTATTTGGTTCATATCACCATTGTGTCTCTCCGGTGTGAATTACATGTTCCGTTATAGCTCTGAGATCGGCTGACCATGTTCCCAGTTTAGATTCCATGACCTGAGGTAATTCTGAGTAACACCCCATTATGGGGGAATAAAAAAGACCATAGGCCAGCATCACAATTAATACAAATGTAATTTACATACAAATGCCCACAAAGGCAGCAAACCAACATTTTCAAATTAAGATTCCTTTGCTTGGATGTACTTGACTGTTCTTTCTAGAATTCAGATCATTTTTTTTTTTGCAGTTGATATTCTAGTTACATTCTTGTTAATTGTGAAGTTATAATTTTATTATTCACAAATAACTAGGTGATGTAAAGCCAGAATTAAATCAGGATTATAGGACATCTTGTTTGTAGTGCAGATCTCTGACATTTTGAGGACAACATAGTCGAAAGGACTGTGTTTTAGTGAATTGAAGAGTACAGAACTATGTCTGAAGGCCATGCTGGGGAGATAATGGAACAGGTCTCAGTTCTAGCTGTGTTGATACACAGGGTTTTCCTCCTACCTACTATACATTTCACATCATCGTCTAAACCGATAAATATATGGACTAGGACATAATCGCATGATGAAATGATCAAAACACTTAGCCTTGGGTGACACTGTTTCAAAGTAGGCCTTACTAGAGGCTCTCAGGCCGTCAGTCATGATTCATTTTAAATGCTGAGGACAAAGTCATGCAAATAAATGAACAGGACAACATGGCATTTAAAACAAATATTGCTTTGCTGACATCATGCTTTACCACTGGTAAGGCAGTTGAATTCTGGTTTACACCTTTTTACCAGTTTGGTAAGTTATAAAACTAGTACAGTATGTTTTTACATGTATATTCATATTACCTTACAATGAATGCATTTGTCATTTATGAACATGCCTGTGTAGACCAGTTTTACATATGATATCCTTAATATGGTCTACATGGGACTGGTGTTGGCAGCCTTAGGAGGTAAGCATGCTCACAGAAGGCTCTGGCCAAAGGGAGGTAATGGTACATCACTGTTCTCTGTTTCAGGCCTTTTCAAGCACAGCCAGACAATCTCCAAAGCGTACCTTGCTGAAGTTATCCCCCCTGATAGACGGGCCATGGTTTATGGCAGATTCAATGCGGTTTCCAGTATAGGGTTTATTGTTGGACCGACAGTAGGTGGGCATTTGGCAGAGCATTCACCATCAGGGTTTTTCTTTGTGGGACTTCTCGCAGGCTCAGTCTTTCTTATTTCAAGCGGTAGGTCCACTTTTCTTAAAGTTATGTTTCTCTGAGAAAATAAAGTTAAAAAGTTTCCTGGACTGATATTTAAATGTACTCAGCTGTGTATGGCAGAATTTTGCTGTTGGTATTGATGTATGGAGGTAAATCAGAGACCACACAAATGAAATTCTCACTATGGCCAAGTGTATAAGCGGAAGTTTCCTTTTGATTACCAAAGTATGTGAACATGCTCAGAATATCTTCTTTAATTCATACTCTTTTAGCGATTTAAGAGCATGCAGAAGTTAATGCACAGAAATTACTCCTCTCTACCATTTTAATGCAATTATCTGAACTTTAAGTTAGAGATTAATTTCACTTCAAGAGTATCCAAAAAATGAGGGAAGAGTTGAGTACCTAGCATGAATGTCACTAACAGACTTGCAGGAATGCAATTAAACATCAGGGATAAAAGATTCAAAATTTACAGCAGGCTTACCCATAACACTTAGTAAGCTCTTCTCAAACAACCCAGTCATATTCAGTAGCATTTTCTCATTTGTGTAATAGGTTCTTTATATGTGAGAAAGGTTGGAGTTCAAAGATTTGGTGATGTGTGAGTTTAACTTCTGTTAACTATTGTAAGTTTGCCACAACTTATGTGTCTTTGAATAGTAACACATATTGTTTTTCTTTCCAGCAATTGTGTGGTTTTGCCTTTATTCTGAAGATAGTCATTGTACATTTGCTGAAATGAAACTCAAGAAAGCTTCGACCTCTCAAGTCTCCATCTTTATGCCTATGACAAACATCTTCTCATCTTTTGCTAAAGTTAACTGGAAATGCTTGTGGGATTTATTCCTGGTCAACTTCCTCCTGGGTCTTGCCTCTATTATGCTGAAGGCAAACTTTACCAGAATGCTGATTGACAGATTTCAGACCACTCCTAAAATCAATGGTTACGTGATTTCATTTGGAGCAATCTTTTCAACAGGGTCAAGTTTTGCTGTGGGCCAAATATCACGTTTTTATCAGGATGATGAAAAGTTCTTCTGCTACGCGGCCATCTTGAATTTGTTTGGACTTGTGGGCATGGCATTGGCCCCAAATTTACCCAGTTTTATCATTCTGATGACGCCGTTAAGCATGAGTTCTGCTATATACCGTGTGGTGTCTGTGAGCCTAACAGTGGAGCGTGGAGGTCATTCTGAGGTTGGAGGGTTGATGGGATTGAACCAGAGCCTCATGGCCATCGCACGCATCCTGTCCCCTTTATTAGCAGGGTTGCTGTTAGAAGCACACTCATTGGGGCCTGTAATTGGCGGCAGTGTGTCTGTAGGCCTCGCCCTTTTTGTCATTTCCACACAAATTCACACACGCCATAGCCTGAAAAAGGAAAACTAATGTAAGATATTGATTCTCTGACTGCCGCTCTGATACTGAGCTGAGGTCCTGTGTAGACTGTCAGTGTGCCTATCTGACACTGAACCTAACTGTTGTGTAGACTCTCAGTGTGCATGTCTGACACTGAACCTAACCGTTGTGTAGACTGTCAGTGTGCCTGTCTGACACTGAACCTAACCGTTGTGTAGACTGTCAGTGTGCCTGTCTGACATTGAGTCTAACCCTAGTGCAGACTGTCAGTGTGCCTGTCTGACACTGAGCCTAACTCTTGTGTACATTGCCCGTGTACCTGTCTGATACTGAACCTAACCCTTGTGTAGACTGCCAGTGTGCCTGTCTGACAGTGAACCTAACCTTTGTGTAGATTGTAAGTGTGTCTACCTGACACTGAGCCTAACCCTTGTGCAGACTGCCAGTGTGCCTGTTGGACACCAAGCCTAACTCTTGTGCAGACTGCTAGTGTGCCTGTCTGACACTGAGCCAAACCTTTGTGTAGGCTGTCACTGTGCCCTCTGACACTGAGCCTAACTCTTGTGATGACTCTCTGTGTACCTGTCTGACACTGAGCCTAACCCTGGCGGTAGACTGCCAGTATGCCTGTCTGACTCTGAGCCTTACCCTTGTGTACATATAGATTATCACTGTGTCTGTGTGACACTGAGCCTAACCTTTGTATAGATTGTCAGTGTGCCTATCTGACACCGAATCTAACCTTTGTGCAATCACTGTTCCTGTCAAATGCTGGGCCTAAATCATGTGTAAACTGTCTCTGTGCCTGTCTGATACTGAGTCTAACCTTTGTGTGAACTGTCAGTATGCCTATCTGGTAGTGAAATTTATTCTTTTGGCTGGACGGTTGGCATACTGATATGGTGAATGTACACTGTACTTTGTGGCTGGACGGTTGGCATACTGGTATGGTGAGCCTACCCTGTGGCTGGACGGTTGGCATAGTGATATGAATGAATGAATGATTATGGCTTGACGCCACGTCGGCAGTACCTCAGCCATGTTATGACGATGGCATACTGATATGGTGAGCTTGCCTTGTGGCTGGACGGTTGGCATACTGATAGGGTGAACTTGCCTTGTGGCTGGACGGTTGGCATACTGATATGGTGAACTTGCCTTGTGGCTGGACGGTTGGCATAATGATGTGGTGAGCCTACCTTGTGGCTGGGTGGTTCGCATGCTATGGTGAGCCTGCCTAGTGGCTGGACGCTTCGTATTCTGGCATGATGAACCTACCTAGTACCTGGATGGTTGGTATACTGATATGGAGGACCTGCCTAGTGGCTGGACAGTTGGCATACTGATATGGTGAGCATACCTTGTGGCTAGACGGTTGGCATACTGATATGGTGAGCATACTTTGTGGCTGGACGGTTGTCATACTGATGTGGTGAGTGTACCTAGTGGCTGGGTGGTTGGCATACTGATATGGTGAGCCTGTCTAGTGACTGGATGGTTCGCATACTGATATGGTGAGCCTGCCTGGTGACTAGATGGTTGTCATACTGATGTGGTGAGTCTACCTAGTGACTGGATGGTTGGCATACTGATATGGTGAGCCTGCCTAGTGGCTGGATGGTTGGCATACTGATGTGGTGAACCAACCTTGTGGCTGGATGGTTGGCATACTGATATGGTGAGCCTGTCTAGTGACTGGATGGTTGGCACACTGATATGGTGAGCCTGCCTAGTGATTGGACGGTTGGCATACTGATCTGGTGAACCGACCTTGTGGCTGGATGGTTGGCATACTGATATGGTGAACCTACCTTGTGATTGTACGGCTGGCATGCTGATATGGTGATCATACCTTGTGATTGTACGGCTGGCATGCTGATATGGTGATCATACCTTGTTGCTGGACATATGGCTTACTGATTTGGTGAGTCTACCTAGTGGCTGGGTGGTAGTCATACTGATTTGGTGAACCAACCTTGTGACTGGATGGTTGGCATACTGATATTGTGAGTCTACCAAGTAGCTGGATGGTTGGCATACTGATATGGTGAACCTACCTTGTGTTTGGACGGTTGGCATACTGATATAGAGATCCTACCTTGTGGCTGGATGGTTGGCACACTGATATGGTGAGCCTACAGTATACCTAGTGGCTGGACGGTTGTCACACTGATGTAGTGAGCCTATCTAGTGGCTGGGTGGTTGGCATACTGATATGGTGATCCTACCTTGTGGCTGGATGGTTGGCACACTGATATGGTGAGCCTACCTTATGGCTGGACGGTTGGCATACTGATATGGTGAACCTACCTTGTGTTTGGACAGTTGGCATACAGATATGGTGGTCCTACCTTGTGGCTGGACAGTTGGCATACAAATATGGTGAGCCTACAGTGTACCTTGTGGCTGGACGGTTGGCATACTGATATGGTGAACCCACCGAATGGTTGGACAGTTGGCATACTGATGTTGTGAACTCGGCGTGTGGCTGGATGGTTTGCATGGTCACATGCTAAGCATACCAGTATTCCAAAAATTCATTCAATTTTTCGTAACCCTATCATGCAATAACCTAAATATGTCAAATACAAAAAAATTACGAGAAATGTGATTTTGTGAAATTGGCTTCAGCCTTGTAGTATTCCTCAAGTCTACAGCTAAGATGGTTTTATTGATATTTCATTCTCATCATTTTCGAATGGTATTGTAGATATCAAAATGTTAGCCATTTTTAGTAATCAAATGGACTGGTATATTTTTCTTTCTTGATCGCATTCAAAGAAAGTGATGTGTGTGTCTTGCTCTTGTTTTAGACTTGTTTGCATAATTGCAGTGGTGCAGATTGTTCAAATAATAACTTTATTCAAATGTGAGCAAAGTATGAGAGATATTTCCCTGCAGAATTTGGTTACTACTGTATCATTCGTTCTTATAGCTCTTTAGATATGCGGTCATGTTAATATTGTTCAATACTTTGTGGCCTTTGTATGATAATGCTTGTCCATTTGGAGTGTATAACAAGGTATTTATGGATAAAGCATTGAATTCAGTATATTTATTCTCACTACTCAGATTTGACCAACTTACTTGTATACATGAGTCATCCTACTGTTTGAAGGAAATATATTTTTATCAATACATGCAGACTGCTGTGTATAATACATACTGTGAAATGCTTTAAATTATAATATATTTGTTGAGAACACTGCCAAAACTGAAGACTGAGTACCCCATCTGGCTTTCTCCAATAAAGTTACTCCACTGGAAGTACATGTAAATACACAGTTACACTGGCCTGATGGGTGGTCTATTGTTTTACAGTTGTCCACTGTCAATCTGTTTTTTGTCTGAATGTCCTGGCAATTATGTCATTTACACTCCTAGGACTGATGATGTTGAGAAGACACTACAAATTAACTTTTTTCTTGTGCAAGACACTCGATTTTAGAAATCCACCCCCCCCCCACCTACAATATGCCTAACAAGCTTTGAAACTGAAAACCTGTATGATGCTAAGTAGTGTAGTCCTATGCTGACATGCTAAATTTCATTTTGCAATTATTGAAGTGAACATAAAGTCAGCCACTGAACCTGAATTAATAACCAAAAAAGTTTTCTGGTGGTGTTGTAAAAATATTTAACAAATTCTACAATGCTGATTAGCAGAATAAATTACCATCTTGAAGTGACATCACATAGCCTGGGAGCTCACCATCGGTGAAAAAAAAAAGTTTACAGATTACGAAATGTATGTTAACAGGCAAAAAATTCAAAAAATGCAAAGTGAAGTGAAAAGGCAAGATACCCAATTCAAAAGTTTCACCTTTCTTTTGAAATGGCTGAGTTCAAAAGTTTGTCAAGGAGAACTTTGTGGACCGCAGAACATTGTATATGCCTTTCATTCACACTTCTTGTAGCTTCATATCTTCCTGCATGCATAAGTTTTGCCATTAGCTGACTGTAGACATCAGGGGATATCCCGAACACAGTAGGATATTTGGAGCAGATTCTTTCTACTGACAAGGGGAAGACATTTCGTTTAAAATATCTGGCTTTGCTATCAAGAAAGGAGATATTGTGTCACGAAATCTTCTCATTCTCAGTTAATGGCTGTTGTGAGACGGAGTTCGTGCAAACTTTCCCGCACAAATTACTGCAACCCCCTGTCCAACATATAAGCATTGTAACACAGGTAGCGGTAAATTCCTCTTAAATCTATGACTGTCCAGTTGAACCAAACTACTTCAGTTTAATACTTAAAATAACATCAAATTCCAATTTATTGCTCCGATATCTGCTCATTCACCATTAGAGCCCCCACTAACAATGGAGAGCAGGCCTGCAATGTGACATTGCAGCCAAAAGTATCACATAATGTTTTCAGGGCTGATAACTGGCCAATCCCATCAGGGCTTCTACAATATGGCTACTCAGAATGACGTGTCCTATGATGCTCTCTCCCAAGAGCTGAATTGTGTGTTCTGGGCTTTAAAACACCACTCAGTTTTAAAATATTTTAGCGTGATACATATGACTGGCTTCTTTTTCTCTATGTATATATGTAGTGACAGACTTTACGTAAAAATACACTGATCTTTCGACATGAAAATGTGCGGTACATGTGTGATTGTTTATGTTTCTTATGGAAAGTATAATATGTACCAATACCATTCCCTCTAAGTTGTAATGTAAAGTATTAGCTCTGCACTGATATGGCAGTTACAGAGGGGCCAGTTTTCTTTCAACAGTACTCATCAGGGCTCCAGATAACTTTTTTGCCTGATGAGTATTTACTCATCCATTTCAAATAAGCGTGAGTAAAATGTAAAGTGGATGAATAAAATAAGCGAGATAATGTGCGTTTCAATCTTAATGGGCTACAATGACACTAAAGTTCATGCATTTCCACCAACACACCCACACGCCGAAAAAGTATTGCCATGGGTTTAATTAGAGGTAACAATAAATTAATATTCATGCATATTGTTTATAATTGACATCTCACAGTACACCACTTTACATTAAAGAAACCACAGGCATGTTGGCCAGTTTTTTGTAAACTGTTGTCAAGATGCTGACAGAAGAACATCCTGGCCACCAATACAAACTTGGGATATGGATGTTAAAGTAACCATCCAAATGTTTTATCACTGAGATTGAATTAGTTTTCATCATTCTTTACATTCATCCCCCCACCCCCAGACAATTTACAGCCAATTATATATATATATATATATGAGAAAATAAAATCAACACCTTATTACTTTCTTCAAACTGTGACTGGAAAACAAAAAGGTAAGAGACACTGAGGAAAAGCATTTCATTAGAAATTTTTTTTACTAAATTCAACCAGTAGAACAGGAGGAAATAATCCCTTCTATTCATTATAATAAGCAATCTTATTAAATTTCTAATCTTGTATTGGTATTTATCTCATGTTTAATCATATCACCTTGTATATAGGTAGAAAGGAGTACCTGTCTGTGGCCATGACGAAAATATTCCGTATGTTTTATCTTGTTCACCTTTTAGATATGTATAAGTGCATTTATTAAATAAAAAGCATGAGACCAGAGTCTCTGATGAGATGGTAGCTCTAATTGTTGGGACAGAATTGTCACGGAGTTGATTACAAAATTATGTATGCATAAAGGACAATCAAAATGGAAAATCATTACCACGAAATATGCATCTTGATTCACTTGTACCAATTTTTTTTGAAATTGGACAAAAACTGTACCAGTAATTAATAGCTTTTTTCCTAGATGAACAAACAGGCAGATGGACAACCAATCATCGAATTGGAAAATAAATATTATGAATTATGTATTTAAATGTACTTAAACCAAGTTTCACTGAAATCAGACAAAACCCATGTCAGTTAAGAGTTGCTGTTGTTTATAAAGACGAGGATACATTGTCTGGGAGGAGGGGGAATTGTCCTATGGGCGGAGAATATGTCCACATCCAGGCTTAAATGCTCTTGCGTGCGGCAAAACTTGCATTTTGAATCCTACCTCTTCAATAAGCCGAATCGGCATTGGAGCTTTCTCGCGAGATGAATGCTGTTAGGGCAAGACATGAGTGGGTACACTCGCAAACTAACGCAAAATAACACTAAAAAGACATGATTTCTGGTAGTCACTACAAGAACAACAACAGTCTAAGGTATATCGACTACTGGAAATCACAACTTGTTAGCGTTATTTTACGTTAGTTTGGGAGAGCACCCACTCATTTCTCGCCCAAACAGCATTGATCTCGCGAGATGGCTCCAATGCCGATTTGGCTTATTGCACAGGTTTCCAAAGTTTTTTTATCATAAGAAACCATTGCAAAGATGTGGCAGAGATCAAAGGCTTTCATTCAGTCTGGAAATGAAGATGGCCGAGCTCAAAATGTGCTTTGTTGTTGTTGTAGTCCAACATACGTAACTGCCCCCATTAGTTGCAATTAAGGGCTGCCGATACACATAAAAATAAAGTTGTTGGCATATCTTTGTGTTCTGATGTGTATCTGGTACGCAAGATTTTTAAAGGTGATGCATATTTTGGGAAAAGTTACACGTAATTTACCCAAATAAGCACGTTATCTGGAGCACTGCCCATCCATGATTATCATTTTTTGCCTGATGTGCTGATAAATGTATTCTACAGAAATTAATATCTGCTTAAAGTAAGAAATTTATTGCAGTCATGAAATTCATAGCTTAAATTGGTATAGCTGTATTTAAGAAATAATGATTCTAGTCATTGTTGTTCATTTTAGCACGTCAGTAAATGTGGTAGAGTTGAAATTTTAGGGTGAGGTGCCACAGGCAATTTAAAAACTCCAATCCACTGTTTTCTGCAGTACCGGTAACTAAAAAAACGATGACAGTTTTAGTGTTATGGTTTTCACTACATGTACATATACATATATATATATATGACTGATTGTGGTAGATAAATTGTATTGTATGTACCAACCCAAATGAGTACATACTGTGTATGGCTCGGGCTTACTTTTGAATATAACAATTCTATGAACAATATGCTAATGTTGACTAGTGGAACAGTAACTTAGCCAGAAGTGTTCATACATGTTGTGGGATAAAGGCAAATCAAACGTCTGTACAAATGTTGGATTCATGGTCTTTCTATACATCATCCTTTCAAAACATTCTGCAGCCTTAATAAGTGGTTACATTGAGAAAATTAAAAGAACGGATCACCTTTAGATAAAGTAAGCATCCTCTGAAAGCCCATACAGTGCTGCTTCCAAACATGATCGTCACAGTTTTTTTTTCTTCAAATTTTTTTGGCAGTGAATAAAATACAAATTGAGTTCAGTCTGCTTTTGGATCATACTGAACAAGCAAAAGCACAGTGATGTCACCAGTCCACCCCCCCCCCCTTTTTTTTTTTGCCTGTTAAACAGATTATGAATATTAAACACAGATATAGCAATATACATGGAGACATAGCAATAACCTACATATATATTTATGTTGAACGTGGCAATATAGCAGTCAGAGAATTGTACAGCAGTTAAAAAGAATTTTTGTGACATCCATGTGCTTCATCTCATTCAATATGGTCCAAAAAGTCCACTGTAGAAACTCTATCTTTAGATTACTTGTATTTTATTCACTGTTAAAAAAAATCAGTATTAAAAAACAATCATTATTACCATATTTGCAATCTGCACGGTATGCCCGGCTTTCAGAGGATGTGTAGTGATAGTTCTTTGGAGTTTGAGTATCCCATACTGTTGATGTTTAACATGATATGTGCATGTCATTGTCTGCCTCCTATGTTTTGTGATTGTTTCAGTGCTTGTCTGCCTTGTTACTCCTGTGAACAACCAACCACCTCCGAGGATTCTCTCCACGTTTAACAATTTCAAAGATCATTCAGTTACACAAGATGAATCAGGGTTTCAGACCTTCAATCTTATCCAGATATTCCAGTCATTTCAAAAGCTAAACTGGCCCAGATTATGGAAGTTATTTCTGATAAGATTTCTGGTGGGGTTTTCTTTTTTACTACTTAGAACAAATTACACTTGCTTGTTGATTGAGAACTTCAACACATCTCCCAGAACCAATGGCTATGTCATATCTCTCTCGAGTATTATGGGCACAATCTCTGGATTTTACGTGGGGAAAATTTCGCATTTCTGTGGTGGTGATGCCAATTCTATATTTCCAATGACAGTACTGTTGTTTGCCGGGGTGTGTGGCCTGATGGCTGCCCCAAACCTCATTGTGTTTGCGTTGTTCCAGGCTCCACTGAGTGTCTGCTCATCAGTCCTGCGAGTGGCCTTCCTCAGCCTCATGCTAGAACAGACCAGCCCCTCCCACACAGGGGCACTGATGGGGCTGGCCCAAAGCCTCACTGCTATCTCCAGGACCATAACCCCGGTCTTGGCAGGCCTCTTGTTAGAAATCACTCCGCGGGGCCCTATTTTGGGCAGTGCCATAATAAATCTTGCTGCAATCATAGGCCTGATTCTCACCAATAGGCTGTAAGGGAACATCAAAATCAGCTGAACTGGAGTTTTAGTTGGGACTCATGACTGTAATCTATTGTATTAGTCCCCGGTTTTAGTCATATAATAGGTCTGTGCCATGCTCGTCACAGTATGGCTGAAATATTGCCAACTGCAATCATTCATTCATTCAATACCATATGTTGGCCTACTGAAAATCTGCAACTTTTCCAATCATTAAAGCTGTTTTTAAATGGTAGTGTATGCATACAGTTATTATAAAAATTGCATATAGGTATTGCAGGGGATATCAATTTATTTGGTGTTGTACTCCAAGCTCAAGAACGTTTAACTCACATGATGACAAGTTTTATGGCCAGCGAACAGAACAGACCCAAAGGGAAAGCTCCATACCCATTCTGATACTGACAAACCTGCTGACTTTGTCACTGAAACAAGAGTTGGATTTGATCCTGCAACGTCAGTTGTGAGGTCTGGCTACTGACCTTCCAGCAGAAGCCATTAGTTACATGTACACCTCATGTTACCAGTAATAGTTTTAGTTACATATCTTGACAAGATTTGTATATTTTCTGCAGGTTGGAAAGTAGACCTATGTATTTAACAACCACCGGTGTAACGTGGGGCTTGTTTTTGTTTTTCACAGTTTGTGGATGTATTCTTATAGTGACTACAGTATGCTGTATATTTACACTGCAATGCTGAACATGACTTGGATAAACTTTAGGGCCCACTTTGGAAACTTTGGAAATCAATTTCTCACAACTTGCCTGGTAAAAGACATTGCCTTATGGCACTATAACCTAGATCACTTCATTTACCCAAAGGTTAGGAGAAATATGACTTACAAAGTGTAGTGAAAGTGGCCACAGGTCTGCTGATGTCAGATTTGAATTCAACCAAATATTGCCTTATGCTAAACATAGCACAACAGTGAAAGGTTCTGAACAATCCTCATCAAAGAGTGAATACACACAGCATACATGTGTATAGAATGGTCAGCAAATAAGATTGGCCTAATTATTAATTACTTGCAAAGACAATGACAGAAACTGAAAGTTGCAGATCTTTTTCTGTTGCTCATAAGCAGTACATACATATGTTATGTTGTATGATAATCCTTGTGTTCATTGTTTATAGGGCATAATGCATGTAATTTCAAAATATCTGGCAAGTTTAAACATCGCTTGTGTAATGTTTGTACTACGATGCCGTGATCAACTATCATTGCTGGCCCATGATGGTTCAGCAGTTACTTTTGTACCAACTGATCCAGCTCTGTCACAATCACCCGTCACTTCTTCCACTCAGAACAGTCTGCACTGGTAACTTTAAACAGAACTAGCATCATTTCATGTCATGCTATATGGGCATTTAGTAGGCCCATGTTCTTGTCCACAATCTGAATTCATATCATTGTGAGATGTTGAAGTTTAACTGGGGAAAAAAAAAAAAACAAGGTAATTTTGGGATCCAAGTTAAAACAGTATTAGTAATGGCAAAAAGGCTTGTTGACAGAGTTTACAGACTGGGTTTACTTACGGCCTTTTGCATGTTGTGCAAAGGTGATGTGGTTTGATGGCTCTAAATATATCACAAAAGCAATGAGCTTACTTCCAGATGGCTTGCTTTTACTGATCACTGCTAAGGAAATGGTTTGAATCATTTCTAACACATGTTCATAAATGTGAAAGACTGCATTAGGTGTAAAGATATCGAGATAGTACTCTTTCCGTAGATGTGTTTAAGAGATTGTTGAAACGTTGCAAGCCATAGAAGGGTACCCTTCTCATATTGCTTATTTGAATGCCGTACTAAAGAATTTTTCACTTGTACAGGTGGGGGAACACCTGGGGTAAACTGCTAACCTTTGGCATGTCGCTAACCAAATTTCACTTGTGTTACTCTCATTTAGACTCATGTCACCTTTAAGAGTACTATTTGATTTTTTCTTTGTTAGTAGAGTGGGGGGAGACTCAGATAAATTTAATGGCTTTTCTTCTTGCCAGGTTTGTTTTTTAGTCAAATATTTAAATTAATATTTTATTAATATACTGAATTGTGATTCTGTGTTAGAAAAGTGTGAACAATTGTTTATTTACGCACTCTGGTGCTATAATAGGTAAATAAACAAACAATTGTTCACACTTTTTTAACTTAGAGACTGTACCCTTCCAAGGAATGTGTGTTATATTGTTGAGATGTATTCTGCTCATAGATGTAGAATTGTTGAAATGTGAAATTGCATTATTATTTATTTGATTGAGGTTACTGCCTTACTAAAAATTGCTCCCTTAAAGATTTACAAATGTATGTCATATTGGTGGAACGCAAGTGATCTCCAAACTTTATTTCAATGTAAATATTGATTTTCTGTAGTATATATTTGTAATTAAACAAATCATATAACTCCATATTTGTGTATTGTAATTTCTTCACTTTAAATATGACAGTCATTTAACTGTATTGCAGAGAGTGGATGAAAGAACAGCTAACACAGCCTGAGATGCTAAGTTTCTTGTATTTTTACTCCAACAGTACACAGTGCCAGATTTTCTCTAAATTAACCAGTCTACCGCTGGCTCGAGATTGGAACGTAGACCTCAACCCCTGACGATCACTTAACTATGCTCTCTGCAGGACACTCAACATGGAGAGGACAGTGCAATAACTGGCTGGCTGGCTGGCTGGCTAGCAGCCAGCATATGCAACATTTCAACACTGCGATTTGTCACAGCAACGCATTAAATTATTGCGTCCTCCATGGCCAAGTCCACAGCATAATGGCTTGTTAGCAGCTAATCAGTGCAGTCACTACAAGTTCAATTTCAGCTCACGCTGGTTTTCTTTTCCACTATGCATGAGGTGGTCTGCCTGCAACCTGCAGATGGTCGTGAGTTTCCTCGAGGGCTATGCCTACTTGCCTCACCAGAATAGTGGCCTTCATGTGATAAGTGAAATGTCCTTGAGTAAGATATAAATCACCAATTAATGCACACTGGATGAATATAGACAATTGATTGACTTATGTTTATGATTTGGTTTAACCACATGGGCAATCAAACAAATTACTATTGTATTATCCCCAGCTAAAGATTTCATTTGTTGCCACGTGATGTGCTGGGAACTGATTCCGTCACTACCAGTTTAACCATGAACCAGTCATTCACTGTTTGACGTTTCGGACAATGCTCTAGGTTATTTCACTTGTACAAAGACAGTTTGTCTGACACAATCTTTGTCTGAATGTTTGTGTGATTTACTGACAGGTATTGCATGCATGTAGCTACTACAACTCTTCAACCTTTTCCCATGTTTGCAAGGTGTTTATTCAAGCATATCCAGAAGGCATTATTCTGTGTTGACTGATAAAATTATACTTTTGGTGAAACCCTGCATGTGGCCAATGTAGTTTGTCTCCAAAATCAAATTAAAAATGTGCCTAAATTGCACTGAAAGTTGCTTATTCGTGTGTGAAAAGGTTGAGGAATAAGGGTATCTGTGTATAAAACAAGCATAGACACAGATAGTGGTGCCTAAATGGCAGTCACATTCATCGTTAACCAAAGCCTTTGTGCGAGTAGCTGTATCAAACTGAGGACTTGTCCTTTAAGGTACACACTGATTTTCTTCCACAGAGCCACTGAAGGCCAGAAATTTCCAGCGAACGGCCATAACTGTGAAAGCTTTTTACCATTTACTGCTACCAAGGCCCTGATTACAGAAGAATGGGAAGGCAGTGATATATCCCTTCACATAATCCTACTAAGTACATCTATATCTAGCACAGTTATAAGGACAATGGTAACTTGGGGTCTACACTGAATTGACAGATGTTCTCTTGCAATGCATGAGTAATACTCAATTAGAACCGTATTGGTTTAAAAGGGGTCTGGTTATTGCATAGTGCAATTGCAGGATCATACAGTACACGATGGTTGTTCAAAACTCTCTTTCATGTGGTCATATCTTGGGTACAGATGGTTAAGTGAATTGTACATATGAGAATGTTCGAGCTGACTTCAACACTGGGCTTTGCCTGCAACCTCTGGATGGCTGTGGGTTTTCTCTTGACTATGTCTGGTTTCTTTCCACAATTATTTAATGCCGGCCTTCTTCTGTAAGTGAAATATTCCCAGGTACACTGTATAATACCTTTCATTTAATAAATATTCTTTTTTCAAGATATTTTCTTATTAAATTGTAATACTTTTAATTTAATCCAATGGTTTTGATTTTAAATATTCATTTTACCTAAGAAAAAAACTTTTTGGAGTAACACTTCTTTATTTGTTTATTTTAACCGTTTATATCAACTTTTGTCCCACTCATGTCACATTTTAAAACTATCACCAAAATGGCTATGTTCATCCGAAGGAAAAAAATGAGCAGCAGAAATGTACTTTACTTTGCTTCAACCATGAACACTGGAAGTTATCCTCTTTATACACGTTTCAAATAGTAATTTTGGACGAATTTCTTGCTTTTTTTCTTTTTTCAGAAGTAAATAAGCTTCAAAATTTTCTTCTCACTGAAAATCCTTACCACTCAGTGCTTTGTCAAGCTTATAAAATTGTAAATGCTACACTACTGACTTATCAGTAGGAGAAACATGAGGACTACAAGCAGTGCCCTCTGTGATGTCACTTCCACAAAGCTCAACTTTGTTTTACCCTTGCCTTTGTTTAACAGTGATTTTTACACTGCATGTTACCAAGGCTAATGAATAGAAGGTAGGACACGACCCCAGTGTGATATATAAACACCCGGTTTGTTGTTAGGATGTATGGGTGATGTAGCTGGGTAACGGAAATTGGACCATGTATAATGCAACAACAATAAAGCGACAGAATAACATTATTAATTTGTTTTGAACGGTTAGTTACATCAATTGAATTTCTCACGTTTTAATAAAAAAAAGGAATGATATGCTCCTCGCAGAATAAGAATTTTCAAGGAGTTTCCTGGAGTTTTTATTTTTGTCCAAAAATGTCCTCGGGGTTTGTGAAAAGAAAAGTTTGAGTCGTCCCAAATTTAGCAAGTTGGTCGTGTTGCCCGCAACAAACATACTTTTAATGTTTGCCTGATCGAATCACTGGAATTTCCAACAAATTGTATCATGGATCCAAAGAGCGCCTGCAAACAACACACCAATGTTATTGTCAAAAAATAATCTGAGCCATATTTCATGACTCAGTTACGGTATGCTGCAATGGGGCTTACTTACCCAGATAGAAGAAAACATTTCAGAGATGCTAAAACACAACGCGGCAGTACACACTAAAACTGGAACTACTTCGGTAAATTGGTAACAATTTTGACCATGTCAGAAATGCCCTCACAGAACTGTCTGCTTCGCTTCCAGGCCCTAAAAATGTCATTGCAAAGGCAGGAATGAACAACACACTACACATAGGCTGGCATTACTTCAGATGGGAAAAGTTGCAGGAATCTCGTTATCAGGAATAGAATGGCTTTAAGTCAGGATAGATCAACTCAACATCATTTTTATTCTGTATCAAAAAAAAAATTGTAACATGTTTGTATAATTTAATGTTGTAACTTAATAATACACCTGCAGTGTTCTCTTTACTCACATGTGTATTAACACTTGATGCAAACTGAACAATGGCACAAAAAAGCAGACCTGGAAGAAGGATGAAAGATTTCACTCTGACCCTAATATTCTTTGTAAATGACATATCATAACAATACACTTTATTATGCTAAAGTTACCCAACAACTGCTTTTGTTTTAAATGCAAACTGAAAATTAACAGAGGAATGTCATGTTTGATTATTAAGCGAATTCTAAATCATCACAACGAAAGAAAAGACAAATTATTGCACCAAGCTGGACGTTCTACATTAGCTGTCATGTAAATTGCCAGCGGTTGTGAATGACGTAACTAAAACTCTTCAACTAAAACACTGCAAATTCCTCAAATGATCTTTTTATACCATGAACATGACAAGAAGCAAATCATTCAGTAATTATTTGAGGTAGATTTTTACCTTGACTGTTTATGAGGCATCCTCCCTCAAGTAGCATGCTTGACTTTGGCTCACAGCACATACCTGGTTGCATTTGGATGTGTCACTTCATTTACCTGACTGTGTGACTTATTTGCCATCATCTTTATCATCTGCAGTGAGAACAGTTAATTTGTTGGAATCAGCAACACAAATATCACATGTAAGACTAAAAATAAGATATCACAATCGAGCGAGCACTTGGCTTGTCTGACAGCCCAGAATGGAACTGGCACTTCAATTAGAAGTCCTGTCTGTAACATCTAAGTCCAGCGTGTAACAGCCGAAGTCCTGTGTGTAACAGCCAAATTCCCATGTGTAACACCTGAAGTCCCGTGTGTAACACCTGAAGTCCTGTGTGTAACACCTGAAGTCCACCTGAAAGTACGGAGAGGCATGCAGAGAGCTAGCTGCTGTAAGGGCAAGAGTAGGAACATCCCCTCTACTTCTTGTGAACAAAACGCAGTAACTTCTCTACCTCTATCTTGGACAAATGAACATCCTGAAACAAAAATCAAACAAAAATCTTTGTATCCATGAGATTTCTAACAATCATGAAGAAGGAAAAAAATTGGTAAATCTCATTTGTTCCAAAGGCTATCACAGCTAAGCTATCCTATTTAAACTGGCAGTTGTGATGAGTGTTCTTCGTTTCTTACCCTAAAATCACCTATCACACGTATTAAACCTGTAGTACAAGGGAGATTTTTGGCTGGCTCATTGCCCTATCACTATAGACTACCGAGGTTTTGTTCTCAGACTTAGCTCCTGCTGGTTTGGTCAAGACTAAGTGAGAGTCATAGACATCTACCTAGTGAAGGAGGGTGAATATCTCATCCGATAAACAACAGTCGTGAAGTCACACTATTGTTCAAACGCTACATTATTTCTCACGAATCCACTCTTGGTAGTTAGTGGTTTCTGAGGTGTTAGCCCTTGTACTACATGTACCTGTGCGCAAGAATGTGTTATGTTCTGTGTGTAGGATCAAGCATGGAGTTTGACCCAATCCCAATGAGCTAACCCTGCAAGCTTACTCAATACTCTTTGCTTTTAGCCGACTATAACAATAGAATCATATAGCTGGTCTATTTTTCAGCTTTACACATGCTGGTAAGACTTCAAATCCAAATTGGGTGATTTTAATGCACATAAAATGAAAAGGACATTCAAACTAGCAGAATTATTTGCACAAACTACATAGGCCTACTGCTTCTGTCTCAACACTGACTGCATGATCATCAAGACATTGGTACAGCTTGCCAAGTCATGTAGTTGTGAATGAACGAAAAACACGGTAGCCACTGTGTACAATCTGATTTTAGAAATTGAGTGCACATCTATCTGAATAACATTACCCACAAAGATTACATTCGTGAGAAATTGAGTACAGCATGGCCCATGTTACATTAAAGATAGAGAAAAGCTCTGCAACTGTATTTCTGCTAATGTATGGTTACTTTGGCTTTCTCCACTACATAAACTGAACTGTTCTTGTTTTAAGCAAAATTTTCTTGAGTACAGTGCTAGAGATCAGTCAAATACAATTATAATCTACATGTATCTCCATTCCTAGGTCAATCTTGAACCCATATACAATGGGATTTGGGTGTGACTGGTTTGGGCATCCAAACAATAAATGATATTTGAAATAACAAATCTTTAATATATCCCCAAATTTTTGTCTAGAGTAGAAGCAAAGGCTTTATGAGGTTACATATGAGCTATAAATTCATGCCATCTCTAATAATTAAGAGAAGCTCCTTATTCTAGATGACTGAACATTACAATGTCTTATGCGAGAGTGTCCAAACTTTTGAGTGGTGATCAAGAGTCTACAGGACGCATTTATTGAACAGGACACGTTTTTCTTCACATAACAATTACCACATACCAATTTGGACTTCTTTGCCTGAGCTTCCTGCAAGTCAAAAAAGAAAAAAAAAACACAATGAATTTTAACAAAAAAAGGTTGCAAAAATGTATGTCCCCCTCCCCTTCAGAAAAATATAAATATAGCTCAATTGGCCATTGCACAGTATTAATATACTTTTAAGAGACTGAGTGCACTTGTGTGCAAGTGCACAACCTGCATGAGATGCAAATGAAAGAAAACAAAAAAAAAAAAAAGACACTTCACAGAAGTATGGATTCAATAATGACATGGACAAATGCGTGGCAAGAAAAATAGCAGGGTGAGGTTACAATCTGTACCACTCTGTGTTGGTGAACAGTAAGTCAAGGGAGGAACTGGGTCTGCCCACAAATTTGAGCAATATGTGCAAGGAGAGAAAACTTCTAAAATAGACTGAAATGTGAAAAATTAACCCGACAGGTTCAAGTCATTTTGCACACTTTGTATGAGTCTGAGGATCCTATGCCTATTACTTTCTGAGAAATGCAGTACGCATACTTGAGAAATGTATGCAAGGGCAGACAACTCCTAAAATAGATCGAAAGGCGAAAAAATATCCTGATGTCTTTTTGCACACGTGAGTTTAAGAATCCAATGCCTAATATTTGCGGAGATACGCTCTGTACAAAGTTGAAAAATATGGTCAAGGGCATATAACTCCTAAAATAGATCAAAACGTGAAAAAATAACCCGACATTGTACAACTTAAGGTCATTTTGTATACTTTGGGTGAGTGTGGGTGTTTATATTTATCTAACTGGTGTTTGATGTCACACTCTGGAATTTTTCACTCAAACTACAGCCATCAGGTTTATTGGTTGAGGAATTTATAGTGCAACATACTATTTAAATTTACACAGTCTGAGACAGGGAGAGCGTACAGAATGTGCCATGCTCTCACTGCCTGGACCATGCTTTGCCAGTCTAACAATCC
Source organism: Acanthopleura granulata (assembly GCA_016165875.1). Classification (NCBI taxonomy): domain Eukaryota; kingdom Metazoa; phylum Mollusca; class Polyplacophora; order Chitonida; family Chitonidae; genus Acanthopleura; species Acanthopleura granulata. The sequence continues at coordinate 534,172 of JABBOT010000023.1, read as the reverse complement.
AACCTGGGAGGTAGCCTGCTCTGGTATCCTCGAACCTCTCTTCTTCCTTTTCTTGTTTGGCACAGATCTGAGCTTTGTCTGCTTGTCCTCATTACACTGACTACAGTCCATGGTGGGGAGGTCTGGGTGACCATTCCCAAACCTCCCTGGCCTCTGCTGGGATTCCACAGGGCATGGTGCTGGATTGGGCTGGCCATTCTGCACCCCTCTTTCCTTCAGCTTGGCAGATAATGCTGCCTTACAGCTGACAGTATTATCACTAGAGAGTGACCTAGTATGCAGATCCAGGACTCTTCCAGACGCAGCAGCAGCTACCCCTGGCCCTGATGTCTTCCCAGGTGTGGCCAGGACTTCTGCAACTGCAGACTGGCCAGACAGCAGAGGGACAGGCCTATCTGAGGGACAACCTGTGCATGTAGTCATTCTCAACTGTGAATGGCTCAGTTTCTGCTGCAGACGTGCGCTGTGTCGCTGGCTGTTGTCTGTCACACGGACTGCCAGGTTGACTACGTTTGTAAACTGAAGCTGCGGAGAAGGCCCATTCCAGGCCGAACATTCAATAGGTGTCGGCTCCCCTGTTGGGGGGAACTGGAAAACGGGTGCAACTTGTAAACGCACTTTCCTTGGCTGTCTTCCAGATTTCTTGTTGGAACTGGTATTAGCTGAGGTTAAACATTCAGACACAGACATGGTATGAACACGACTGTTGAATCTCTCACTAGGTCGTTTCTTCATGGTGATTTTCAACGTGTCCTTTCTGGGGCCTACATTACTGCATGTGCCACGAGGAGTATCCAAGTCTAAGGTACTGATTTTTCTACTAACGTCCGTGGGAAACACTTTCTTTGGAGTGAGAGAAGCTGCCATTTTGTTTCTGGCAGGAGCTATGTTAAGACATGAATTTGCTTCCAGTTCACATGATGATGATGGGCTGATAAAGTATGAAGAGGAGACATCTAACTGTTTCACTGGAGTGCTGGCCGTGTTTCCCTGTGACACCAATGAGGACTTCTCCGTCAGCCTGGGTCTTCGTCTCGACTTTGAGACTGAAGTACAGCCAATGCTACTTGCTTTAGTATGTTTAACTACTGATCCTTTTTTCACACTGGACTTCCTAGAGTTTTTGCTCACACCTCTCCTTCCAGAAGGTCTAGAATTTGACAGCTTACTTTGTTCAGCCTGTTCCTCTGTGACTGGGTTCTTAGAGCTTGCTTGAGACAATTCTTTGCTGTCTGTTGTCTCTGTGTACTTTGCCACAGCTGATACTTGTACATCAGACATGATTGCTGGTTGGCTGCTCTTGGCAAAAGGATTGGCTGATGTGCTGGTTGCCCTTCCAGAGCGAGTTTCTGTAAGTCTTGTAATAGGACAATGGCTCGGGACAGACACAGGAACTGATGGCTTGGCTTGCCTTTGTTGTACTTCCTTTGTTTCATCAGAAATTCTATTACTGTCATCCTCTGGCTGGCTGCCTGAGGTTGATACCAGTGTCCGTGCGGCTCTCTTCAGGGATGACATTAGAGCACTGTGCTCATCGACCTCCTCGCTTCTCTGTGTCCTGTTTGCCTGCTCCTGGACACAGGTAACAATGAATTCTCCAGAGATCTGACCTTGTGAGGTGTGCACAATGGTCCTAACAACCTGCTCGCGGCCCACGGCCTCTCTCTCAGGGGGCCTGGATGCCATCTGCAGCAAGGCCGAAAGACCTGCCAAAAGAACAGTGTAATACTATCACCACAAATCATCAATATAAGTTGTGTTTTTTTTTAACAGACATGGTTGCCTACATGTATCGCTTTAGTAGTCAAAAGTGAGAATTACAGGGCCAAAAAGACAACTTACCACTGTATTACATGCATTCCATTACTGCATCACAATTAAGGCTGAAAATAACGCATGCACACCTGCACATATCAGTGGTGTAACTTAACTATTTAAAGTGCTTGCTCTCAGGGCAAGCCAGCAATGAAAACTGCTTACCTGAGTAAAGGGCACATGTATGAAAAAGATATTTCACCTTCAAAGCTACATCTATTTATCATACATAAATAGACAATTTGTACACGTAAAATTGGTGCACAGTGTATACATAGTTTATTAGAAATATTTTGAGCCTTGAATATTATATACCCACATTATATGTATTTCCTGAAAACATTACATATATATTGTGTAATTTTATATCACAAAATTATTCTTAAATTCTTCTTCAAAATTATTGACACATTCAAATGTTACTTTCCAACATCAACACCTCTAAAAAACGATGTCAACATCATTCCAACTTCAAGCTGCCTGCTGTTATTTTCATTTACAAATCATGTCCATTCTTTTTTTAAAGGACATCAACACTTGTCTATACGAACTGCAGAACGTTGCTAGCAGTGCCCATGGTATAAGGTGAACATGTTACAAGGCTACTTGTATAATCCAAATCGCCAACACAGTATAATGTTAGACAGTTCCCCAACGGGAGATATAATGTGCATGAATATTAATGTGCTGAAGCCATTTCTTTAAAATGTACTATCAGTCAACATGAGAAAACGTTTCACAAAACATGACAGCATCAGCAGCCCTGGATTTCACTATGTACTGGGTTTGGATTTCCTTCTGTCGCATGCATGTACTTTCCCATTTACATTAAACTGACTCTGGCTGACTATGCACTAAAATTTTAAGAGCTTAAGCATGAGCATGAAGTATTTAAATCTGAGAAAATAACCCACTTCAGGCATCTTTAGTGCAAGTAGGACAAATTATTCACTGATTAAATTTTCAGTTATAGATGAATATATATCATGTGGGTCAAGTAACCATTGTAACGATTTGAAACTGATTAATTCAGAACTTTAAATTTACAGTTACAAGATCAAAACAGAAAAACTAAAGAACCCTCCCCCCCAAAAAATAACAAAAAAATCCTACCTACCTACAGTGTACCTACCCAATATTTTGTTCCACAAAACCAAATTTTTAACATGAATGGCCTCAACAGACTTCAGTATTACTGGTCATAAAATGGTACTAGGACAGAGCAAAAGATGTATGTTTACCTGGTGATATGGTGGAACTACATGTAGATACAGACAGTGCCGGATCCGACTTGCTAAGGGTCACCAGGCTTCCAGCTGTGTTCTGCTCAGGTCCAGCTGTCAAACTCTCTGTAGTTGGTGTGAATGAGCTGCTTGACTTGCACCGTGGTGAGTGAAGGACTCTGCTCGATGAACTTGGACATTCAAGAGATTTCCCACAGCCTGGTTTGGGAGAGGATCGCCTTGGTGTAGAGGACAGCACTAAGTCACTGGAAACTTCACAATGTTTACCCTGATCTAAGTCACATGAGCTATCATGTGTAAGTTTTGCAGCAGTATTTGAGAGGTTCACTTTCTCTTGGGATGGGCTTTGAGACTTCTTACTTCGGTCTACTGCCAAATGAAGGTTGTTTTTCTTTTGCACTTTTCCGTCAGCTGCTAATACTTTAGGGCCCCCGTTTGTGGCTTTCTGACAGTTTGAAACTTTGGTCGCCTGATTCACATCATTTGTAGCATTACTGACTGGATTGTTTTCTGCCAGAACCACAACTACTGGTTCACAAGGTGATCTTTTTAACTGGCCCTTTGTTGAGTTCAGTGGTCTTTTCCCTTTCTGCGACTGTTTTGTCGTCACTGCTGAAGAGTTTGTAGAATGTAATGGCATGTCATTACTGCTATTTTTGTCCAGCAATGATGAGTGGTCACTCTGAGTAGCGGAGGACCTGTGTTCAGCTGTGGATGCTGTGCAAAATTCCAGACTGGATGCATTAACCGATGTCCTGTTCATACAGTGTCTGACACCTGAGAGCAGAGCAGGTGTGTCCATGACGTTCTGATTGACAGCTCTGACACCACGGTATGACTGACCAGGTGACATCTGGCTTGTACCAGCAGCACAAATACTTGCTTCTCTGTCCCTTATCTTCTGAGCACTGCCTCTCAGCCCTCCCTTGTGTGCATGGTCCATATACAAGACATCCTCAGACTGGTTTTCCACGCCTCTCTCAAGAACCTTGCGCGGACTGTCACTTGACTTCGAAAATGTTGGACAGATGTTTTGGTGGGCCTTGCTCTGGTTAATTTGGTTGGCAAGGCCACTGCTCACTGCCTGTTGGTCAGGCCGCTTAGTATCACTGATCACATTTTCTTTGGCTTGCATTCTTTGGTAAGACTCTCCTTTGCTATTGCTGTCTGGGTCATAACCAGATGGGGGACCTTCTGACAGTTTCACAAGAGTAGCTGTGGCCATGTCTGTTTCCATCTGCTGCTCGCCTCCGTCTGCTCCTAAGGCCATCCTTATGTCAGAGGAGAAGGACAGAGTTGAGTTCCCAGGCGCCTTGTAACTGTCACCTTGTCCACTACCTGTCAACACAAAACCAACTAACACCTAGGTTACAATTACTAAAGTTAGTATCAACTGAGCACTATATATACTTGTACATAGTATTAAAAAAAATACACAGTATTCTTCAGCAATAAAGTTGCAAACACCATTCTGCCTTGTCTCAGAAGACCAGCACACTGTCTGGCTTATTTTAATAATTTTATTCATGTTCACCTGAAAGTCTTCGCTCAAGACTCTTGACATATATTAGTCCAAAGTTGGCTGATTAAATATAAAACCAATTTCTTCTATTTTTTTTCCGCTTTTAATGAAAATCACCAAAGCCATATACGGTTACTGGTGCCACACTGAATACATATAACCTAAACATATTGGTAACCCTCTGCATGTCTTGCCTCCAACATTTTGTCATGTCTTGTAAGCTGACACATTTGAAGAAACTTTGTTCCATTAACCGGCAAACGCAAACAAGGCTAAGAATTACCATGTTTCAAATGAGCATAGATTCAGCCACAATGTGAAATCAGGGTGTCTCATTTGCAATTTTCCCCCTATTTGCCTTCTCTCTCCCATGTTAATTTTGTCAGAATAGTGAGTCTCAAAGGCATGCAGACACCCCCTGGCTAAACATCTGCAAGTGAATGGCATGACAGAGCAGAGCATCCCTTGTACATAAATTTGTTGCCCACTTCATCTTTTGACAAGTTGGCAGTGTCAGAAACGGTTTGACAGTGGTGACATCTCCTAAAGGCTTTCCTGTCACAAACTATACTGTGTGTAAAACTTAACCTCTACTGTTATTCACAAGTTTTTAATTGATGATGGAGGAAGCACTGACCATTATCAAATATCTGAAACAGGGCATCAAAAGCTGGGTCTGAACGGGTCATGTTGATAATACCATTCATCTCAGTGTCTGTCATTCGGGCTTCCTGTCAACAGAAGACATCCGGCACTTATTTACAGACAGACTCAAAAGTCAGACATACAATCATACATGTACCTACATAGTTTATCTGTGCCCAGTCTTCTTCTGATTGTTGGCACAAAGAATACTTTGCATTATTAATTTTAGATTTATTTTATTTATTTATTTAATTGCTGTTTTATGTTGTACTAAAGAATATTTCACTTATATGACAGCGGCCAGCATTATGGTGGAAGGAACCCGGGCAGAGCCTGGGGAAACCCACAACCATCTGCAGACCTTCCCATGTATGGCCGGAGAGATTAATTTTAGAACTGACAACATTTTCAATTTTAGCTATCAGTCAAATGCTAAATCTGAAAGCGGTGCTAAGCTACTTGCATTGTCCTGATTCGAGTAGACAAGAAAGTGCAACGACCCAGAGAGAAAAATAAATTTATACCAGAGTAAAAATACATATATGCGAAAAATATCACACTCTGGTTTGATCCACTGTGTTTATATGCAGGGGTTCATAGAAATCGACCTTAACTACGTTGAACGGTAGTTGACAGATTTAAAATAGTGAATATGGTGTTGACAAAACTCAGAAATATGCTATAAGCTAAGAGAAACTGAATATTTTTCAGTAAAACTCAATTCTGGTAGGTGTACACATGATTATAAACTTGAGTATTCTTTTCTAAAAGTATCAAATATTTGCACATTTTTCTGTTTCTTATATTTAGCTGGGAGTGACTCTTCTCCATTCAGTGGTGCATGGGTCGAAAGGCCCATTGCAAACAGAATTAGTATGGGATAGCAAGGTATTGTCTGGAGAAGAGATTCCGGCTTGATAGACGATAGATGCCTGCTTCTAAACACTGTAATGGAAGGCCTTACTTTCTTCATCAAACCGGCAGGCCAGCATTTGTAAAAGTGACCTCAACAAAGGCGGAAACCGTTCATCATTCTGAGCACTAATACCTGCAGTTATAGACCTAAACTGCAATGCAAAATATACGTGATGTACCTGTCTACTATGTACGGTTTGAAGCCAGTCGTCTAAATGTGAAGGGTGTTGCACTTAGTGCGATGCAGTCAACTCAAATGTGCAACATAATACACAAATACACAGAATATCAAATGTAATTTAACGATTAACATTTTAATTAACACTAATTCAATGTTAAAATCAAACAATATTATTAAAAAACAGTACATATATATGACAATTCTCTGTTTGATTTTTTTTCCCTTCGAACAAGATACTTTTAAAACCAAGAAAACATTTAGTCTGTAAAATGTTGGGGTCTTCTGCCTTTACACGGATCGTACCAGAAAGCAAAACTTGAGGTGGTTTACTTCTCTGTAATCAGATGGTTAAATTAATATACAAGTTTGCAGTTCCCATACACCTTTCTAAAAGGTGACGTCCTTGAGATTCCAGAGGAATATTTGCACAGCACGCAAACAATAGAAGACAACGATAACTACAGAATTTCAGGCTATCAAAGAGTATGGGATCAACTGATCCCCGTGACAACGTATAGGTGATAAAAATTTCAATCTCTTGGCTGAAAATCAAGGGGAACGATTTGTCTATCCCCTGGTACATCCGTATGTTGAGGCCTGCAGTTAATTTATCAGAGTTTTGAGGCTCATGCATGTATTGGTTCATTTTGCAAGGATTTTCTTTGCATCTTATTAATTCTATATAGGATAAATATTTAAGAACTCAAAAAATTACAAGGCAGTTAGATCTGAAAAATACTCAAAATGACCTTGAAAAAACTCAATAGCTCTGTTGGGGTCAATAACATTTTGACGACTATGAACCTCTGATATGGTATACTCAACAATGCAACATTTTGGAGCATTTTTAAAAACAAGCTTGATGTTGAAAGTAGAGCTTTGAGATTGACATGACAGTAACAGTCACAAATAAATACTACACTAGCAAGACAGCTCTGACTACTGAGATCAGAGAGTATAATTTATTTAAAATTTATTATGAAGTTTACTCCCTGATGAAAAACCATACCAGATATTTCAGGAAGAAAATGTCCTGTCATAATGGAAATAGTAAGTTCTGATAACCCCCAAAAAATTACTGCATGATGCAATTAAAACCCCTTGACGTTCAGCACATGAACAATGTAACAAATAGATACAAATTCTAAGAGATATTATGTATAATATCAGCCATTCATAAAACTGAGTAGGTGTGGTATCAATCTGGTGAACTTAGAACAAACTGTTCACCAGACAGAGGTTTCACATGCCTTTTACAAAATTTAACTTACATGGCCCCTAATGACCTTGAAGAAAAAGGTCAAGGTCACAGAAAATCAATAGTTTTTCCTCAAGGCAAAGTGCAAGTATGAGGTAATTTGGTGAACTTGGATAAAACCATTACAGTAATATCATGTTTATTAGCCTTTCATGAAATTTAACTTAAATGATTACAAGATCTTGAATTAAAAGGTCAAGGTTGCTGAAAGTCAGCAGGGTTCTTCCTCATGCCAATGTGTAAGTGTGGTGTAAGTTTGGCAAACATCACATAAAGTGCTCTAGAGGTAAAGTGTTTATTCTGAATAAGGACAGAGCAGATGCACAAACGGATGGATGCCTCCTACAATGACAATACCCCTTAGCCAAAATTGGCCGAGGGGTAAAGAACACACAAACAGATACTAAATGCTAATTCTTAATGTCCATTCATTTCAAAATGAAATAAAAATTCATAGTAACCCAACCATATACTTTATACTTTAGCCACCACAATGCAGTAAATACAGCTTTAGACCAAATAACAAATTGCAAACCCAATCCAGACATACATTTTCTGATAATGTTGATTTGAGCCTTACAAACTCTTTCTTCAATTTGCTATGCTACTATGTTGGAAACACACAAAAGCATGATAAAATGGAATGCTGTACATGATGAGCTATCTCACATGTATGTCTAGTATGTCCTCCAATGACTGCAGGGAGCTATTCATGGGGGTGCCGGGTGGTTTCCTGGGGGTCACAGGGTTCAGTCTCTCCTGGGGCATTTCCCCTGACTTGTCCTCAGCTGGCTCACAAGACTGATGGCGGCCTCGGTTGATGTTTTCTGCCAGCTTTCTTTGAAGTTCTGTGTTTTCCAACAACTGCTCTACCAGAGTCTGAATTAAAGGACAAAACAAAAACACAAAAATCAACAATAAAGCTTGATATTAGTTGCATCAAATATCTGTTACAGCACTCATCCTGTTTTTAATCACTAAATGAGAACATCTATTTGAAGGATATGTTTGTGTTAACACTAAAAGTGGATTTCCTTGATTAAGCTTCATAACTCCAGAACTCACACCAGTGGTACTTCACTGGAGAGCCCGTATTGCATGATTGTCATGCCAGCTTTTGCCATGCCAGCTTTTGCCATGCCAGCTTGTACCAGCCGTTTCCCCATGTACAGGAAGTGGTGTTTTCACATGACAAATGGGCAGAACCCAGGCTGTCTTGTACTCCTATCAAAGCTTTCAAGTTCACAGCGAGACAATAGGTGGACCAGCCTATCATCTACTACAATGCCCTTGGTGAGAGTTATTATAGGGATACATGTAGCTGCTACTTGCATCAGTTAAGTAATCCAGTATACCAGCATGACCTCATACTGAACAGTTCTGTATCAACTGACTGCTATGCCTACAAAGTGACCTCTAGCCAACAAGAAAGCCAGTGTTCGAAAATTTGGTTTTTCATTTAGAAGCCATTTGGTGAGTAAATATGAAACATCCAACTTGACCAACACCTAGATTGTCCACTTTCCACTTTCCTTGGAATTCGCCAGTGTGGAAAGATGCATTTAAAAGACAACACAACAAAAAATATACCCAAAGTAATTTCAAAAGAGGGTTCTATACAGACCTACACGGGCATAGGCATTTTTTATACTTGTAACTATATAAATCACCTTTCAATCTGGATTTCTTACGAGGACATAGGATACACCATTTTACAGAAACTGGAAAGACAATGTCCAGTCATCAATACACTATGCTCTTCAGTTTTAGGCTCCCTCTATTATTACAATCGAAGGCCAGGCATTGTGGCCTCCTGGTTGAGACCTTGGAGAATAACTCTAGGCGTATTCAACAACCACTTTCTCGTTGAAAATGGCTTTTGAGTATATTGAAATTGTCTCGTAATCACAAGGGAAACAGCTAATTCAACACTACTTCTATATAGCGAAACGGTGACCTAAGTATCACATCGGACACAGATGTCTTCTTGGGTGGTAGAAATATCTCACCCTTGATTAATTAAAATTCAGAGCGTGGCGGCCCATTTGATTTTTCCCATGTGGGTGTTTTTGCTTACTTTGAACTGCAATATCTCGGTTATCATACATCGCAAAAATAAAAAGTGATGTTTTTTTAACTATGAATAGGATTCTTTACTTATACAAATATACATTTGATCTAGTGTTGTCTTTTCTTTAAAATGAATCCCTCTCTGAGTGTCAAACATGCTACTTGTACCACCTTGTGTTAATGTGAATGTGTGAGGGTAATCGAGTTAAGTTGAATGCGAGATAAAACTGAAGTGCATAATTATTAGGTGTACATAATATAAATTACACATACATGGTTATACTAAACCAGAACATATATTCATGGCTCTTATCCTCTTAACACTGTCCTAATACATGTAGACTTTTAAGAAATAGTAATTTTAAGTTTTTGCACACCTACTGATGAATGGCTTTGCTGGAAACATGAATGGTACTTTTATTTGACAGGCTTGAAAATCTGGCGTATTTAAAAAAAAAAAAAATCTCTTGATCACTGACGCTCGAGGGAGACAAGCTATCTGATTCAGTTCTGGCAAACTAAGTACATGACAGAATTCATGGAAAATTATCTCCTTTTCTGTATAGCTTTGATTCACGGGTCTGTGGGCTTGGTCAGCTCGCTGCAGTCAATCGGTCAATCTCCACCTCTCTGCCCTCCCACCTTGCTCCAACCACTTTCTCTTACAAAACAGGCCTGCAGGGTGTGTATATACATACTGGGATGTCCATACTATCTTCATGATGACTGATAACAGAATCTTCGCTGTGCCCTGCTTTATGTGCCCCTGATCCCTCGACAACCTTGTACACAGGCCCTTGCGGTCCACCCGCTCCCATGCTGCTGACATCTGCAGCTCCAGATGAAAGTCTCTTGGGAGCAAACCTAGACAAAAACATAACAACACACTACGTGTAGTTCAAAACTTGATCGCAATTTAGTCTGACTTTCCTCAGACAAACAGGTGCAATTAATCCACACCACTAATTATTCGGGTGTGACCTAGGGGTAGACCATTTGGTGGTGTCCTATTGGTATGAAACTTACTGCCAAAAAAATATGGCATACATCTGTAGACATGGGAGATAATCCTGAGATGCGAGTACCTTTTCCTTCTGGGTGATTTCCCCTTGGTGCTGTCCCTTGTGAGGAAAGAGCAGCTCTTACTCGGAGTGATATGGACAGGTTCATCCAGCGAAGACTGTTTCACAGGTGTCGCAGTTCCTAAACCTACAAATGAGGAAGAAAATCAAAAATAAGCTGCATTATTAAAAAATTCTTGGTCCTTCATCTCTTCACAAGAGATTCCCCCTAAACACCATTGCTCTTTATTCAGATTTGGAGATGTTGTGTTCAACGGAACCACATATGAAACATAGCTGCTAAAGCAACGATTCCAGGGTTCAAGCCGGTATTGCTGCCCTGCCCTACTGCCCTGTCACTTCCAGTTACCTTAATGGTGTCCATGTATAGATACATAACCAACTTAATTAGAAAGCCTACGTTCTTAGGAGTCATTAGTCCGTTGCAAGTACTGAAAGTATAGCACATATATGTAGATGTGCCAAATGAAGTATATCGAGTTTGGATAATATTTGAAGGCGTGCATGTCCCCTCTTTTTAAACACAGCTCAACGATTTTCAGCACACACAGCCTACATATATAGTGCTGTGCACTAAGTGATTTTCAACTTTACAGCTGTAACAGTTTTCTGTCATGGGACCTCCAAATATGAAGGAAATTGCGCTTTTTTGCAATTTGATTGCAATTTGCAGCAAAATTATACATCGCAGGAAGGAAATAAGCCCAGACTCATAATCACGACATCAAATTACGTCGGGTAGCATGTTTACAATATTCGTACATTCAACCTAGTCATAAATGCATTTAAAATGCATTATATAACATGGAGACGTCAAAGTGACTCCTGCATTTATTAGGACACTTCCACGATTTTCTGCACGCATACAATACACATATAGCCCTTTGCACTCAGCCATTTTCAGCTTTACAGCTGTAGCGGTTTTATGTCAGGTGACCTCCAAATATCGGGGAAAATTGCACTTTTTCCGACTTTAATGGCAAGTCGCGACAAAACGGTGTGTCGGAATAAAGAAAAACCACCAGATTTGTGATCAGAACATCAAACTACGCCTACCAACATACTTACAACGTTTAAATTCAATAACTTTTCATCACGTGACAAATTCGTCCCGCTGGGATCGAACTCTGACATGACTGACTGGCGTGAGTCATAAACAATCCGGCAAGATCTTCCTAACGTCAATTTCCCGACGTCAATCATCTTCGCCGCTCGGATTTCCGAGACACATCTGCGTCACACAACACAGCCCGGAGATGGTTAGCATTTAAGTCCTCATGTAATTAGGTGAAGTCAGAGAAAATTTCCACAGCATCTCCCCTACTATCCACTCTATTATATATATCACTAAGTGCCAAAGGCAGTCGCAATTTTCCCTTCATGCATGTTTTCTTTACACTTATATCTTTCATATGAGAGCATAAGTTATTGCTCAAAAATCAATACATAAGCAGATATGCGGCTTTGAAACTTTCAATGCTACCTTAAACCGTTTATCACTGAGGCAGTTGGCTGGTCATTCGCACTCCTGCCAACATACTGGTCAGCTTGATAATGCTGCACTATGCCCAGTGAGAAATCCCTGTTCAGGCTTAGCAATCCCTGTTCAGGCTTAGCATGCTTTTTGTAAGAAATAAGGCAAAAAACATGGCCCGTGTAACAGTAAGTTTTTACTTCCCGGCCTGAATCCACCACCTGCCATGCACAGACTGACTGCTCTACTGATAGCTTGTCCATTGTTAGAAAGCGAACACCTGGACCAGGGCACATGTAGCTATCTGTCAATCACCGTGGCCTGGTTAGCGTGTAGCAAAGACAAGGTTTGCGAAAAACAATGCTAACTTTTAAAAATGCATGCACAACATACATTGGACGAGCCAATCACAACTGCAGTGCAAACCAGATAATTAAGAGAACATATACATCGTAAACATTCTTTGTAGCTGTCCATACATTGAATTACACCATATAGTACGCATATGTAAATGTGCCAAATGTGGTAAATCTGACTTCGGACATTGTTTAAAAGCATGCATGTCCTGTGTTTTCTGACACAGATCATCGAGCACATGTATAGTCCACTATACACAAGTATTTTCAACTTTACAGCTGTAACAGTTTTCTGTCACGTGGCCTGCAAAAACAGGGGAAATTGCGCTTTTTCGCCTTTTAATCACAATTTGCGACAAAAATATACATCGCAGAACAAAAATAAGACCGGATTCGTGATCAGGACGTCAAACTATGTCAGATACCATACATACAACATTGAAATTCCAAAAATAAAAAAAAAGTCACTTCCGCTGTGTCAGCTAAAGCCTAATTTGCATAAACATTGTATTCTTTTTTCCAAATAGTATCCATGGAAAGCTTGATACGCATGATAAATTTCAAGTCGATGAGACGTTGGGTTTTGATGAAAATAACTATTAAATGTTTTAAGGTCAACCCAAAATGGCTGCCAGGTCATGTGACTGAGGACATCCAAATCTTTACTCCTACGAGCACATCTCAGGGTCTATCATCTACCTAAGTTTCATGCATTTCTGTTGAGCCTTTTTAGCTGTAGAAGTTTTTCAATTTTGAAAAATGAAAAAATGTTGATTTTTTTTGGGCAAGTACTACGTCACTTCCAGCTATGTAAAAGTTGCCTACTTGCCTTGAGATGATGTTAGGCCTCAAAATTGCATTTCTAGCTTCACTGGTTAATGAGATATACCCACTTTCGATTTTGATGAGGTCACTTCCGGTTTTCCAAAAAATGCATATTCAGAATCAGCGTCCAAAACTGCATCAGAGAGAACTATTTGCTGGACATCATCTGAAGAAGTGTAGAAATTATTAGCAAAAAACAAAATTTGGCGTCACAAGACATATTTATCCAATAGCAAGCTTGTACAATTTTCGACCAAGAAAGTTCTCGTTCTCAAACTCAGCAAGCCTAGGCTTTATGCAACTTCAGTTTAAATTTCAGCTCAGTCACATCAGATGTTCTGGAGAAGAAGATTTTTTAAGGTTTTCATCAAAATTCAAAATGGTCGCCAAGTCACGTGACGAAATCTGCTCAAAAGCTACGATGCACAGCTTCAAGTCATACAGACAAACATGTTAAAATTTCATAAACTTCGGACTACTAGTTTTCTCTAGAAACGCGTCACAGTTTTGGTGAGAATAATAATAATAATACCAAATAATCCAAAAACTTGGATCTCGGAATTTGAGGTCGAAAAAAACTGCTCTTGATGAGGTTTGCGTTCATGTCACCCAAACTCAAGTTTATTCAAAACTGACGAAAATGAAAATTTGTATGCCCTTTATCGCTTGTATGATGAACATTTAAGTACAGCCTACAGGCAACAATGAAAATGTTAAAGTTTTCAAGATGTTTTTGATGCCAGAACAGGTTATGAGACTTTTCAAAATGGCTGCCAATGGTGACCTGTTTGGTATGTTTGAAGGCCTGTCAGTTAATGTGACCACAAAACAGCTTCATCAGTAAAGACAGTATTCAAGATTCAACCGGAAAATGACAAACAAATGGGGGAAAGAGGTGCCATCCAGATGAACTAAGTTATGTGTAGGTCAATGGGGCTCTTCGAGGCCAGGCAGCCTGAAGCGGTTGTTGTTTCGTCTTAATAACATCCGTTGAGCGGGACGCAGTTTAAGACTAGTATTTGTGGTGAAGTTCCTGGGGAGAGATTGGCATAACAGATTTATTGGTCTGCACAATTACACCGACGTGTGAATGATCGATTAATCCAATAAATTCTGATAAAAATTTTCCAATTAAGCTGGGTTCTCTGCACACTACTTTGATCATTTTGCTAGATACATACAGGGATTCACAGAAGTCATTTTTCCACCAACTGACTACTGCTCTCACTGAGTTTTTCTTTCACTCAAAATTGAATATTTTTTTGTTTCCAAAGGCATTTTAAGATACCAATCTTGAATACTCTTCTACTTAATCATTTCTCATTAACTTAAGTAATTTTAAGTGCCTATATATGAACTCAAGTTGGTCTTTGAACTGTATGATATTACTAATTGAACTAAACTACTAATTGTAGTTGTCATTATTTCAAGCTTCCACACATAAAGAGGGCTGAGGTCTGTGATGACCTGCCCAGAAGATTACAACCAAGATAAACTGGACCCAACCTCTATGCAGTTGGGGTTCACATCACTTTCAACAATACTTCAGTCTTACATGGTGATACAGTGTTCATGTCAAAAGTGATTAAGGAAATTGTGGCTGTCATTCTCAGTCAGTGAAAAGGCATGTAAAATACAATGACCATGAAAGATTGGGGAAAAAGCACAAAAACAACAACACAAAAACAAAAACAGTTGAGACAATGTATAGGTAACTAATAATCATGAAACAGCTTACAGGAAAACAATAATGAACGTAGATAAATGTTTTCTAACTATCCTTATCATAGTATTAACCAGCTGCCCGTCTTCCCGTCTCTGAGACAGGAAGATCGCCTGTGAGGATATGAGACGGGTGATGATGAACTCTGATGGTCACTCCACTTAACTGCACTAAAACAACTGTCTCTGGGATGGGTAGCTTTCAAAATATACCATCACATCCTACCATATTGGAGTTGTAGTAAAATTTGCTTGTATGGAAAACATGCTTAGATAATTTTATCAGCATTTTCACTGAACAGGAGAGAACAACACGCATAGCCACGTGCTACTGCGTACCGGTACCGGCATGTGAAAACGGCCAGCTGGCCAGCTGTCAACTACATGTATCTGGTACAATCCAGACCACCAAAGCAATCCTTTTGGAGAAAAGTGCATAGCTCAGGGGGTTCAGTTATTTTTGTTTCTACACGATCCTCACACCACATGCTTTTACAGTTGAGTCAACACCATGCGTTGAATCTAATCCCAACCACTATATTACCAACCATAAATCGCACCATGTAAAATGTGTCAGATTTAAGGGTAAAAGTGGGGCATACATAAATGTTTTCTATTTTTTTTTTAATTCTTATTTTTCATCGTCGCTCTCCAGCTTGCAGCTGTAATGGATTGCAGCTGAATTGGAACCCTGGCTTAAGCCGGCCCAGACGGCAGATCATAAACACCAAGAAGAACTCAGTCATGGGTTTTATGTTTGGAGAGTAACATATACACATACACACTGAGAGATACTGGCAAAGAAAACATAGCACCGTAAAATGCACTTCAAACACTCCACATTTCCAGTTATAACTGAAAATGTGATTATTCCTAGTTGTTTTTTAATGATTCCATTGTCCAGAGTGTTATTTCTATTGACCGGGAGTGAAATCTCTGAACACACCGTTCGTCTGAATGGCAACTCAGAGGAAACTTGGATGGAGCGCAGTAATTTTGAGATTTTGTGGACATATTTAACATCTACAGACGAAAGATTACACCAAGCGAAGTATTTTCAATGTGTGCAATTCAGATTATGGACTTTTTTCGTGCCCACCCAAAGACACTTGCGCTGCTGGACAATCCCAAAATTGGATTTACTTGGCCGAAGATGATTTCACTTGGATTTGGCAAGGGGGAAAGCATTTAGTTCCACCACTGCATCTATCAAAGTTCACATGATCAAAAAAGAAATCTGGAGATGAAATTGCTAACTATGAGTGCAGGATATGTGCATTGAAATTTGCTGACTGCGTGCGCCAGCGATCAAAATTGTATGTCAAATTTTGAATATTTCTTTCCAAAAACAACATAAATTAAATAAATATAACCATGTATAGGGTTTATTTTTCAATCGAATAACAGTTGGTCTTGACGACTTCTAAAAACCCTTGTACACAGGTCATAGTCAATGTCTCGCTGAGCAGTGACCAGTGCGTATTTTTATATATGTAGCAGCAGAGATTAAATTCTTCTCCAGGACAGAACCCCCTATGTCCACTGACGATTGCTGGCGGTCGATTATTCAAGTAGTCATAGTTTTTTGTTCATTACTGTAGATCATTTGCTCTCAAAGCAGGTTAGTGTAACCCAGGCCATGCCCTGGGCTAAACTAAGCTAAATTTTCAGTATTATTTGATAGATGTGTTGCAACGTAACCAACGCTGTATGCTTTCAGCCAGGAAATCCTTATTCCACTGTCATCCAGGTTAACTCACCTGCTGTAATGTCACTCAGTAAGTGTTAACGATGTCAGATACAGAAATGAGACTCACCTGTCATGTAGCCTAAGCTACTGAAGGCTAATTCTGACAAGTGGGACGAACCATGCACTTCAAATTCAGGATGAGTTGATCCCTGGTTACCTCCCACTGATGGCCTATGCAACGCTTTGGCTTGTTCAAAAGAGTCTATGGCATTTTCACATTGACTAACTGGTTGACACACCGACATGGGAGTTCGGGGTTCTTTTTCTGTTCCTCCAACAACGATTTCCATTCTCACTTCTTCTCTTTGGACTTCAGAAGGTGCAATCTTAGGCTCAGAAGATGATGCCTGTGATTTATCAGTGCATCTATCAGATACACTGTTCATCTTCTCAGCAGAATAAATTTTTAAGTTTTCAGAACCTATTTCAGGCATGGGGGACTTGGTTATCTCCCTTGTCTCTGGTTCTGACATATCCTCAGTGCTAGCATCTTGCAGCTCAAAGCAACAACTTCCAGGCCCTATTGGAGGATCACTATCTTGTGACACGTGATATGGACTGCCCTTGGTTACATCTGATTGATGATGCTTATCATCTCTGAAATGTGATGAGCAAGAAACTGAAACTTTCTGACAACTCTTAGGAGACGAGGTATAGACACCTGTCTGAGCAAGTCTTGCAGGATTGTGTACCTGTGTACACGCACCAGTTTGTGTCTGACCTCTATACTGTTGGTGCCCTGGGCTACACCCTGTCACTGATCTAGTAGGGTCTGTATTGGTGCAGACCAGTGTTGTGCATGTGGCAACAGGTACTGTGGTAGAGCAGCTGGCACTCTTTATCTCACTGTCCTCCACATCAGAGCTAATCCGTCCCAACGAGACCTGGTTCGAAGAATTAGCTGTTGTGCCTATGTTAACAATCCTGTCAGGAAGCCGGGGGCGACCTCGTTTGAAGTGGGGTTGCTGGAGCTGTTTAGGACTGACTTGCTGCTTGATCACCTTAACAAGCTCATCAAACTGCTTCCACAGGGCACTAGCAGGTTGACCACATTTCATGGCCCTTGCTTCTGGATGAACAAGAAACACACAAAAAAAAGAGATCAGCAAACACAGAAAATGTTTCAAGATGATACCCCTCCCTATATAGCACACTAACACAGGGCCATCATAGCTTGGTCCATGCTTTTCTGCAATTATTGCTATTCAATGAAAGAAGTCCTATGATGACCAATTTTCTTGTCTTCTGGATTTATCGGCTGATCCTCCTTTTTGGCCGTGAATTTACATAAAGAATAATCAATAATGAACTTCATATTTGTACATAAGGTATTGCGTAATTTTAATCCCACTAAGTGGTACTATTGTGAAGCAAGGCCTCAGGCAATTTTTATTTAAATAACTGATCACTGTACAATGTATACAATATTCCAATGTATCAAAATTTTACTGTACTGTCTTTATTAGGGTGCCATTATGAGCTAGAAAAGGAGTGTTTTACATTAATAAAATGGCGTCAAGGTCCTGCCAAGAGGTATCCGCCACATGCCTCTTCTAAACATCATTCATAAGAAATACAATGGATTGATGAGGAACAGTGGTTATCAGTACTTGACAGTGAACTACTTCAGTTGTCTGTTTAGAATGCAACTCCAGTACACTATGGATTTCTAGGGCTTAAAAATTTAGGTAAAAAAAAAATTGTGTGAGTTTGAAAAGGATGCAGAATCGACGTTCACTGGCTAATAGAGGAACCAGGATGCTTGGGGTAAAGCCTGGATCATCTCTCTTATGAGCCAATCAGAAACAATTCTGTACTTCTTTAACATGTCTGAATACAACGCAGAATGTATAAATTTATAGTTACTGCTGCACATAATTACCTCGCAATTTGATGTGGCCATATTCTTGCAACATTTCTGTCAACGTTTTCCCCGCAACTGTGGTTGGATATTCTAATCCCTTCCTTAACAAGAGTGAATATTCACCCAAATGGGAAGATTCTTTCAGCAAGGCATTGTAGGTCTTCATACAGTTCTCCTGCTTGAGGTAGCCTGGAAAAAAACTGCATGATATTAAAAAAGAAATGTCTGACATTTAACATTTGCTACAGGCAAGCAATACACCAACAGAGGGTAGTGGATTGAAATTTCAATAAGAAGTTCATAAATACATGTGTTTATGGAAAAGCATGTAAAATCTGATCCGGTGATAATAGAATTAAACTTTGTCTCTCAGGTATTTATCGAATGCAATCATAAACCTTGGCTACTACATAAGGGAGACTACTTTGCATAGTGGGGTGCTGTAAATCCACCAGGCGGAAGATTAGCAACACCACTGAGCATACAGTCAAACCTGTATCTATGGCCACCTGTAACCAGTATCCTTTTGCCCTGAGCACCCACTCTCTGCTGCAGCAGAACAATTTTCTATGTTAAACAGACCTGTAAAGCAGCCAGCGGCCACTTCACGGTCAAGATCTTTAACAGTAATGATCATAGCTGCATTCCACATTCAAAAATTGCAAAATGGGAACCACAACCACTGTCTTCGGCAGTTTTTACAGTGATTAAAAATTATACCCTGCCACTTTGTGAAGACAAGTGAAGTTTGAGGATTACTGATCAATGACAAAAAAGTCTTTTGTTCTTTAATCAGGCCTACATGTAGCTGGTTATAGTTCAGACACCCCTTCACTGCTACAGTGGATTAGCTCCATGCAGAGGTCTGAGCTGTGAATGCCATCTACATTGGGCAAACCAGGATATCGTCTGACCTCCTGTGTTGCTTCCCAGGGACGGTTTCTTTGAAAAATTATCTGGCTTGCTTGGCCATTGCTTTGTGGGCTTCATTTCGCTTTGCCAAAATATTGCCTGTCCTGAATACATGGTGGAATTGATCTTCCTCCACTCATACATTTTGTTGTTGTTGATTCACCGGTAATGGCAAACATTATTAACTTAACTTTCACACAGCTCATCAGTCTGCCATTTACAGTCTAAACCTTTGTTGGAATTGTCATTTACCTACATAGGTTAAACTGGCACAGGGCTTTCTCCCAGTCGCAAATAATGGGGGGAAAGTGCTCCTGTCAAAGGTGTTCTGACCTGAAGCTCTTTCTGTTAGTGCTTGTTCAAAGTGTGAGAACCTATAGGCAACCCCAACAGTGCTGAACATTTTTGAGTTATTATTTTACTACAGTTGTTTTATTTCTTGGAAATTCATGTAGCAGATGGCATTAATGTTTTGATAATTATGTCTAAATTTAATATGTACATGCATAGGTTTCCTGAACTTAACTGAGTTGTGATTTGACTTGATTTTGGCAACCTGTCTTATATGCCCAACTGGCATATGCAGCCCCTTATTTCACTGTATGTCGTTTAGTCATTCCTAAAAACGTAATTCAATATTACATTTATGGGTATTGATTGTAGCTAATGTGAACATGAGGCAGGAGAAGATATCGATCCAAAATACTGCTCCAGAAAGTACTTTGGTAAGTCTGAAGGGAAAGAACATAGTACTATAAATCAAATATTTATCTCCTATAATGATTCTGGATTACATCATGTGCTGCACATGTAGCTGATAAAACTGTAGGCACAACAGTCAATAATTTAACTTTATATGACGAGGCCTGCCCTACCCAGACTTGACAAAATCTAGCAGTTTTCTTGCTGGGTGCATACCATAAAGCTAGCCACCGAAAAGCCGGCCACAATAAAGCCACCAATACCTTCTGAAAAGAATAGAATAGCTGCTGCAAAGCCTGGAAAAGCAACCACTGAGAAAAGTCCGACTTATTTACTAATAAATAATATGGGTGAGAGAGGTGACTGGCTATGGGGATACTCAGTGAGTTCACAATGTTCCATACCTTGTTCCTCACTCTTGTTTGCATTTTTAATGACATTATCCATGATAACCCAATTCCCTCTCCCCACCCCCCAATCCAAATTGCATTGCAAAAGTAATCTAAGAGACCAAAATAATCACTGTTAAAGAGAACAAAAAATACCGTGCAAAGCACTTACAACCTTTCGGTCTTTAAGTACATATACAATGTGATGAATAGATAAAACTTCAAGAGATATCATATATAATACAAGCCTTTCATAAAATTTAACTTAAATGACCTGGATGACCTCAAAATCAGGTTCTTAATCAGCCCGGAGTGTACGTGTGGCATAAGTTTGGTGAACTTTGGACAAAATGTTCAAGGGATTGAGAATTCGCAATTTTTATGAAATGTAACACAAATCACCCTAATAACTTTGAGAAAAAGGTCAAGGTCGCTGAAACTCAAAAGGGATCTTCATCACGTCGAAGCGTAAGTATGGTGTAAGTTTGGCTATACTGTTCTGGTGATACGTTTACTTCAACTTAAATGACCCCAAATTCTTATCACCTTGAAGAATAAAGTCAAGGTCACGGAAAATAAACAGGATACTTCCTCATGCCAAAGTGTAAGTGTGGTGTAAATTTGGGCTGAAGCATTGAGACAGATTGCTCATAAGCCTTTCTTAAAATTTAACTTAAATGACCCCAATGACCCTGAAGAAAAAGGTCAAGGTCACAGAAAATCAATAGGGTTTTTCCTCATGCCAAAGTGTGGTGTCAGTTTGGTGAACTTGGGCTAACCCATTCTAGAGATACATGTAGAGTGTTTACAAGCCTTTCATAAAATTTAACTTAAATGACCCCATGACCTTGAAGAAAATGATTGCTGAAAATCAATAGGGATCTTCTTCATGTCATAGTATAAGTGTGGTGTAAATTTGGTGAACTTGGGCTAAACCGTTCTAGAGATAGAGTGTTTACAAGGATACGGACTGACGGACGGATAGTGACGCATGGCTAGAATCCGTAAACATCCTCTTGTGGGCACTTTCCCAAGACTAATCAACAGTTTACTGGCATGGCGGTATGAAAATATTCACATACCCTGAATGCTTTCTACTGTATAAGAAAGTGATGTTACAAATCAGCTAGAGGTATGCAGGTTGTATACTTGCACTACAATTAGTTACTGTCCACTTCACTGAATGGCATGGTCTCTGACTAGAGGTTGAGCAGCCACAATCATGGCATATCCAAGGGGAGGGCCTAAAGACCAGATGCCTAAGTGACCATAATATGTCTGTATGCTTTGAGTTTATGTCATGCTGAACACTTGTTCAGTTGTATGACGAAGAGTCCTTATGTACGTGCATGTACACTGTGTCTTCTTGCTGCCGGGAGAGTTAATGGTGACACAGTGCTGCCACCACTAGAACATCATGGCGGAGCCACCGGACATGATACTACACCCAGTCCTGTTTCCTTGGTCTCACCTCCAAGCAACTATAGCAAAGAGACTACTACACACACATCCATCATGACAACAGGTTTATAAAGAGCATATTTCAAGCTATCGAGAACACATAACATGATTTAATTTTGGGCCCATTTCTGGGAAACCACAAAAATAAAGAAAAGTGACCATGAATGCTGGCTTGGAAGGCCGTTTCTGATGGGTTATCTCCCCTGTTTGCTCTGTTGGTCAGAACAAAGAGTAGGTCACATCACTTTCCAAAATGGCTGTCAGTGGTGAGCCGTTTGTTTACATTGTAAGTTCTCACACTAGTAGTGTACAGAACAGGGGTTCTGGCACACTTCCCACCAGGGCCCTCCCCACCCCTCTAGAGGGCCCCCAACCCAATTTCAACCCTGGCTCAAGCCATATAGTGTCTAGTTACATAAACTTTTGCCAATTATCTATGTGGACAAACGGGCATTCACATTCAGTGATCCCTCCCAGCTCCTGTTCCGGCCATGTAGACAAACGGGTGTTCGCGTACACAGCTTTTTGCCAAATATCCATGTAGACAAATGGGCGTTCACATTCAGGAAAAAACACAACTAAGAGATCAAGACTGACCACCACAGCATGCATATTTGGAAAAAAAGCTGTGTACGCGAACACCATATGGCTTGATGTGCAACAGAAATTTGCCGGAACAGGGGCTGGGGGTAATTATCTCTGATAAATAATTGGAAAAAATTTATGTATGCAAACGCCCGTTTGTGTACATGGATATTTGGCAAAAAATTGTGTGCACGAACACCATATGGCTTGAGTTTGGGTTGAGCTTGGGTTGGGGGCCCTCCAGGGTGCTGGGGATTGCCTTGGTGGGAAGTGTGCCAGTGGCCCTATTCTGTATACTACTCACACTTAATATGACCACAAAACAGCATGTTAATTAGTTTCACTGGTAAGGGTAGTGATTTTAAAAAGATAGTGTTTGGCATTCCACTAGAAAATGACACAAAAATGGGTGAAGTTGGAGGGCCAAGTCTCCATTGACTTCGCAATCTGTGATTTTTTTAATAAGCCGGCATTTTGAGAGACAAGTTCACATAGTCCCATGCCATGACTGTGGAATATTATCATATCTTGTTATGTATACCTAGAGTCAGTAGATTCAGTAGATTTGAAATTTGGCCACGGCCACTAAATGTCACCGATGAGCTGCCTTTCCTCGCTGTATCTGTTCAGAATATTGTCTCTACTTCATCATATTTGGTTCTTCCTTGAATAGGAAAGAATAACACACCAAATGACACCAAGTATACACCATAAGTCCCTCTAGATCGATAACAGCAGGTGACCTACCTGACAGTCTGCGAATTTTGTTATGCGGACCAGTGGTATTAGTAAAATAAATAATCCAAGCCTTGTCCACATAGTTCTTGATTAGGAGACATCTTGCTTTTGTTTATTTTTTGTTTTTGTTTTTTTTTTGCTATATGCTATAGTTGGCAAGTGTATGAATATATACATGTGTAAATATGCTCCGTCTTTGTGTTGAAATGTTATATATTGTGATTATTGCCATTGCTTTTGTCATTCTTCTTCATAATTCCGTGTAAATATACTACAGGTATATAAATACATATATATGAATCATATGTATCTATTGAAATATTACGAAACAACACGTTGCCATATTCAGCAACAGCACAGACATGTTTCCCGTCTATAACTGCAGAGATTGCTTCCAGCGGCTTGTCTTTTAGGTGTGTCATATTTAATCGCTTCTTCACAGTTTCAACTGCATGATCCACCACATGTCCGGTTGCTTCACTTGCAGATGAACGTACCTTGCACAGTACCTTGGTACATCATTATACAGCGAGACAGATCACATGTTGTTATTGATTGTTTCAGCCTGGCTCGTGGCTAGGTTGGCCAGCCAATCAGCGCTGTTGTTGATTTCAGAGGGGTAAGCATGGCCTGCATAATTGTAGGCAGACAATTTTCAAGTCTGATGGCGAATTTCTTCCAATCTAGAGGGACTTGTGGTGTATACTTGGTGTCATTTTTGGGGTTATTCTTTCCTTTTCAAGAATATACCAGGTATGATGGGACAGCGACAATATTCCGAATAGATGTAACGAGTGAAGACGTCTTGCCTGTGACATTTAGTAGGCCGCGGCAAAATTTCAAGCCTACTGAATAGGTCAGCACATGACTCTGGGAATACATGTACAGAACAAGATATAGCTAGAACCTGCCAGATTTAACATGGCTCTGATAATTGCGTTGTGCAAATAACTGGATCATAAAGTATACAATGGGCTTAAAATGAAAGTTTTCTTTATAGCTCTGTTTCATGTGGTCATATTTTGGATTCAGATGATTAGGTGAATTGAACTTATCGGAATATTTGAGCCGACTTCAACACTGGGTTTTCACAAAATATTGCATCTGGGAACAAGCATTCTAGAAGCATTAACCTATGAAAGCAAGACATGTTTCTTGTCGGTTTGAACTGACAGAATAGCTGCGTCAAACCAATACCAGAACAAAAAAAGACATGATTTTTTCCAAACTGGGCAAAACAGATCAGAACTTGGTTACACTCAGAAAAATTACTGACCATGTATTATGCTTCAATTTAGAACAACAATAAACATGCATATGCATCTGGAAAGTCAGGTAAACTGCCCAAGACCAAAATAGAACCAAAATGTTGGAAATGGATGAAAAAGGTTGAAAATTCATATTTTTATCATGTAGATATCTGATAGCTTAAAAGAATTCAACATGGACAAATGACATCAATTTTATTTTCACAAATTTGCCCCTAAGAATAGTAAATAGAAAAGGATCATTTGGGCACCATAGTTGGGCTAGGCTATAAGAACAAGTATAATAATACATACAGCATCTGTGTATTTCATCGTTAAAAAAAAAATAAATAAAAAAATTTAAAAAAAATAAAAATAATAATAATAATAAATAAATATTCATATTTCAAAATGATGATAATAATAATAATAAATAATAATAATAATAAATAAATATTCATATTCAAAATGATGATGATGATGATAATAATAATAATAATAATAATAATAAAATAATAATAATAAAATAAATAATAAATATTCATATTTCAAAATGACCCCCAGGAGCCTCTTACCATTGTGAACGCTGTGAGTCCATGTCCAACTCAGCTCCAAGTCTACTTCTAAATTTCCTTCTGGTCGAAAATCCTTACCATGCAGTGCTTTCTCAACCTTAGGCCTATAACACTGTTAACACCGCACTACTGACTTACCAGCAGGAGAAACGTGAGGACTACAGTCAGCGCCATCTGTGATGTTACTTTCACATAGCTCAACTTAGTTTTAACCATTACCTTTTTTCAACTGAATGACTCTTACACAGCATGCTACAAAGGGTAATGAATAGATGGTAATACACAACCCCAGTGCGATATATAATCACCCAGTTTGTTGTTAGAGCCAAAGTAACTTGGGTATGGTTGGTGTAGCTGGGTAACGGAAATTGGACCATGTATAACGCGATGACAACTATCAATCCGTCGAAAAAAGGTTCATAACTGGTTTTGAAAAGTTAGCTCCTAGAATAGAGCTTCCCACGATTTGATGACAAAGGAATGATATGTTCCTCGCAGAATTTTCAAGGAGATTCCTGGAGTTTTTACTCTGTTCAAAAAAGTCGTCAGAGTTCGTGAAAACAGCCTTGAGTGGGTCGCTTTCCCGCAACTAACATTCTTTTCAATGTTTACCTGACTGAATCACTGGAAATTCCAACATACTCTATCATGGAGCAAAAAAGTGCCAGCAAACAAGACTAAAATGTTATTGTTTGTAAATGATTCGCGCCATATTTCATCACTTTGTTACGCTGTGCTATACAGTGACAATGCTGCAATGGGGCTTACCTGCCCAAATAGAAAAGAAAACATTTCAGAGATGCCAAAACACACCATGGAAGTACACTTTAAAACTGGAACTACTTCAGTAAATCAGTGATAATTCTGACCACCTCAGAAATGCCCTCATAGGCCTCTAGACCCTCAAAACACTAAAAAGGCATGGTGCAGGACTAGTTTTTAGCTGTGTTAATTTTATCGGCTAATTTGGGAGATGGACTCAGTGTTACACTTAATGTCCACATAGATCGCCACGTTTACAAAATGACAATTAGTATACGTTAAGAGAGAGTATGAGAGCTCCTGTGGGACGAGGCCAAGGAGTGGGTGGGACCGGTAAACCAACGTGAAGCGAGTAAATACACCTGCTGTAAATTGCTATGTAACCATTTGCGCCTACCCTTTTCGTCTTCCCGTTTGCACAGGCCTAACAGCCACAATTATTGACGTCACTGATGCGACTAAATGCTGCCAGTCGGATGACCAGTAAGCCGACTCGGCATTGCAGAAGTCTCTCGAGATCACGCTGGTTTTGGACGATACAGGGCGGGGTCTATTGCGAACGACCGTGACTTGACGGAGGTTAACAACGTTGTTGTTGTTATTGGGCCCGAGAGCCTCCACCCTGTCTCTCGTCAACGCTCGCCCTCGCCCGCCAAAATCGACAAATGTGGTCAAATAATCATTGTCTTATTTTGACGTTACAGCTGTAAGGAATATTTACATACCTAAGACCATACGAGCTATCTCCGATGGTAGAAAGTACACCGGTTCCATTTTGTAACTTGTTACGAGGCTGAGCAAACATATAATGAAAACACATCTGTAAGCAATGTTGACAAGACGGACGACTTTCACTATCCACACTTTCTATTCTGAATTGCACCTCGCCACTTTACGGCCGGAAGTTGGGGGTAACATTGTCAGAGTCATCCTGGTTCCCGAGCCTTACGTCACGGGTGCACTCGCTGTGCCCGGGAACCAGGATATGTTCGAGTTTCGGGTTTGCAACATGTCGCATTGCGCTAGACTGAGACTATCAAGTGACAAGCCGCGTGACTTTGCCTGCTTGGCCCATTCACCTACCAGATGGCACTAGTCTACCAAATGGTACTTTCTATATTAAACACAAGCTACACACGGCCCTCTTCACCGCATACACCACTGACACGTATATGTATACAATAAACAGACAGTAATCCGGTTGTTTCGTCTGGGTTGATCCCCACGCTAGCTTGGTCCTAGGGAACCAGGATGGTCCATAGTTATCTCCCCTATCCCAACACGTGGTAGATTTATCCGGGACAAGCTTGCGGACAAAAAGTGATGAAGGTGTTGTAACCTTGTTTGTAGTGTCAAATGAATGCTGTCGAAAACATCGTCAGTTGCCTTCTATGAAAGTTCTAAACTGCGTGAGGGACATACTGCCAGGCTGTACATCGTTTTGTGTGTACTGGTTTGCTATGATGTCCAGAATCCTCTCCTCTCCCACTGAGAGCTCATAATGTTTACTTTTCAAACCCAAGCTCGACATGGGTACTCTGTGCAGTTCTCGCCATTTTATGCTCAAAGACTGGCATGTGCTACATCACAGCACTATGGAATAGCAGGTGAAGCATAGAATTTAAACTCAGAAGTGTATGTTGTAGGCCTGTCTTGGTATGCCATGAATATGTTCCAGTGGTTTTTTTAATGGTTTTTTTTAAGAATAAAAATTTTACCAGAAGTTATAATTTATTTATTTGATTGGTGTTTTACATCGTACTCAAGAATGTTTCACTTATACAACGGCGGCCAGCATTATGGTGGAAGGGAACAAGTCAGAGTCCAGGGAAAGCGGACCTTCCCATATACAACTGGAGAGGAATTCAGTATGAGCTGCACTCAAGTGTTTACACTAAGTAGACGTACTTTTCAATTTCCAAATTGAAACAGCTTAATGTGGTTGGATTTTTAGTTTACTTACCAAGATATTTGCTGCATAAAACTATAGCTGAACTCATTGGTTGCTTGTTTCAGTGCTTACTTTAATTTGGCTGTTAAGGTGTGAATAAGGTTGTATTGAGGTAAAGATAAAAATATATATTTCCGGGGGGAGAAATTGTCAAGGGGGGTGGGGTGGATTTCTCTATGCAGGGGAATTGGCCTAGGGGGAAGTGTTTGGTTAAGAAATATCCTGCATTCATAGAGCTCGTACTATGTAGAGAGAGTTCAAGCCCAGGTATCTGATCACATTGTATAGCATGTAATGCTGTAATGCACACGTAGCATTATACCTACCGTATGAGTTTTCATGGAAATTAAATTGACCTTACACTGTGTGTGCCTTATGTAACAGACTCATTCCTGTGCTGTTCAGGCCTCGGGATCATGAATTGAGCTTTCTTAATTTGATACCTACATGTATAACAGGGTCACACAAGCTCATATGGATTATACAAGATCACATGTATCGTATAATCTCATATGGATTGTACAAGATGCAGAATTGAACCTCTTCTCTATATTCCGATAGATATATAGCTACAGAGTAGTGCAGCTTTCACACTGTTCCTCTCCATGTATCAGAATAATAAAAGGAGGAGAGGTGCATTTCTGTATCCTAGGATTACACAAACGGATATAGATGGCTAAACAGTTCTGGTTTTAGCTCTCCCTCAAAGCCATAATTGTAACAGTGGATAGTAACTTTCACTGCTGTGTGACCCATGTTTAAATGTTCACATCTTAAAATCTGGCCATCCCAAAGGTCATGCTACACATGTAGTATGCTCACTGAGCAATAGTACACCACTTGACTTCATGACATTG
This sequence comes from Acanthopleura granulata, assembly GCA_016165875.1. Classification (NCBI taxonomy): domain Eukaryota; kingdom Metazoa; phylum Mollusca; class Polyplacophora; order Chitonida; family Chitonidae; genus Acanthopleura; species Acanthopleura granulata. Next base: position 505,270 of record JABBOT010000023.1, on the reverse strand, counting down.
TACCAACTAGGAAAATGGCTGCATTAGCCCTGTGTTATTAATACTTTACCCTTGATTAGTGCCAATGATTAAATGGGTAAAATTGGTACAACAAAGGCGTTTTAGATAAGCCACAGGTATGTGGTGCAAACTGGTTCTCCTAATGCTTAATATGCCATAGTTAAAATAATTCTGATGAAGAGAGAATTAGTGTATGATTCCTGTGAAGTAGAGCACCTTGATTCATCACTCTGGTGTTTGTGTCTTATAGGAAGTGGAAGACTATTTGTGCTTGACCTTGTCCCAGGTCTTGGAATTCAGCCAATCAGAGTGTTAGACTGGAACAATGGCTTGTTTGACGTGGCATGGAGTGAGGACAACGAGAATGTGTTGGTGACTGGTAGCGGTGACGGCTCACTACAGGTCTGGGATGTCATGCAGCATGTGGTGAGTTTACTCACATACCGATCCTTGTCGAATGAAATGCACAGGTTTGCCAGGTACCTGGTTTTGTCTTGAGACACCTGGCTTTTCTGTATACATAAAACAGACTTTAAGTTAAAATTCTTCAGTAGCGGTAAACACCAAACAATGCAACATACAATAAATTTAAATAGAAATTTAAAAATGTATGTGTTCAAAAGTATTCCTGGACAGAATTTCTGTATGGCAGGCTATTGCATTTTATAAAAGGGATGCATCATATGATTTCACACAAAACGCAATGCTCTGTAACTATTGGTGGATAAAATGATTTTTCAGCCTTTTAAAGCAGGGCCAGTTGAAATAGGAGGAGCCCTGATATTACAGTTACAAAACCACAAACCGGATGACTGTGTATCAGTAACGGTGAGCTGTATTTTCATTCACAACACACAAGTTAAATGTAGTCTAACAACACAGCAGGAAGAGAAAAAGAGGGAGTGCCCCTGTGCAGGTGTTAACCCTCCTCTAGGTTTTGATATGGAATAACATCACACATTTTAGACCTGTAACGATAGGTTTATTCAGTGAGTACCGATGCATCAGCCGTCTGTACAACCGGTGATGTCACAACTGCAGGTTACAACAAAAACCTGTGGCGTCACATGACTCATTGATAAACCACAAAACGAACAAAACGTTAACTTGTACAAAAACTTACTCTCTTTATGGTAGGGGTCATTCTTATACATTAATTTCATACTGAAAATGTCCTTACACAGGCAGGGGGCTTAACTCTGCATATACACTGACATGTAATGTAAACTACATAAACAATACTATGGCACATTGTACGTTGGTGCAATGATCAGGAATATCAGTTCACTAACATTAAGTTATCAGTGTTTAAAAGCAGAGAATATATATTGCGACTTTTACAAACCGCCTTGGTGGCCAAATGATTTGAGGAGAGTCTAGCTCAAGATAGGGAGATCAGGGATCAATCCCAGGTCAGGTCATACCAAAGACCTTAAGAATGGTACTTGATGCAACCTCACTTGGCGCTCAACATTGAAGGGTTAGAGCAAAGAGAAAGGGTTGGTCAGCATGGTGTCTTAGGCTTGATGTTCCAGTGGTGGCAGCACTTTGATGGCGTGGACTCGCCTTGTCACAAGAAGACACCATATATATAAGGATCCCTCCTCATCATGTGACTAAAAAATTATTGCCTACAAGGTAAATTCCGATCATACGTTCATACATATATAATGACAAACAATCTTATGACCAACAGAAAGTAAATTGAACTTGTCAAATATAACATTTGTATCTGATAAATGACATAAAAACATATATGTGACAAAGTCACTACATGTAGCTTTCTGACCATCTTAGTGGCTATATTCAGTGTTCATCATACACACCGTCATTATTTTTACTTTTTCAGACTCTGTTTCAAAAACAAATCAGATTTATTGATAGGCAGTTTTAGGTGATGTGCTTAAATAGCTAGCTCCCGAAAGTAAGCCTGAGAAATTTGTCAGATTCTAGACAGTTGTGTGTTGTTACCCCAAACCCTGACCACTTCACCTCACCTGTAAAAAGTTTGACTATGTCACATTTGTAAAATGTTACCTTGTCTGCTTGCTGGTATGGCATATTGGATATTTGACTGACATTTGAGAGTGGTACATGCACAATTTGTCATTGTTGTTTTGCAGTACTAATTCACTCAAGTCCTCTTGTAGGGTCCTCTGACTGTTCTGAAGGATCACATGAGAGAGGTAATCTGATTTCAAATGGCCTTACTATGGGAGGAATGGTCAGGTATATTTGCTAGGCATTTCTAAGCTGTGCCACTTCTGAACTGATCAGATCACGGGAATTAATCCAAAGCATACTCATATAACTATTATCATGTGATTTATTTATTTATTTGATTGGTGTTTTATGCCATACTCCAGAATATTTCGCTTATACGACAACGGCCACCATTATTATGGGAGCCCTAGGGAAACCCATGACCATCTGCAGGTTGCTGGCAGACTTTCCCATGTACGACCGTAGAGGAAGCCAGCATGAGCTGGACTTGAACTCATAGTGACCGCATTGGTGGGAGGCTTTTGGCTCTGTTATCCTGTGAAGTTCCTGCAAAGGTGGCAGGGTAGTAAATGAGTTCTAAGGAAGTGGTAACTCTACTTGGTTTCCTTTACCATAAACTTAATTACCCTTGCAAGTGAAACATTCTAGACTACAGTGCAAAGCATCACAACAGTAAGTAAATTAATATTTATGTGTTGCAGTTTAACTGAGGCGAAAGGATCTGTTTAGTTGATCTGTCTCCTGATCAAGACATGCTCATTCCTTTATTCCAAGTTATCTTAGGCTAAAGTCATATTTAAGTCTCAGCTTGTATTATTCCTGAACTAATAGACTGGAATCTACAAAGTAAATTGCAGTTTTGTCTTGAAAGCTAAGACAAAAATAAAAATTCATTTGATGAGTCACAACTTTAGGAAGATACTATACCTGTGTTTTCCTTGAAATTTTTATTGTAATTTTATGTGACCTACATGTACATTCAGGTAATTAACCTTCAGTAAATGACCTAAAATTTCATCCCCAAAGATTGCATTTAAATAAATGTCATAAAATACTACAGTTGGTGCTGAAACTTACAGGTTTCTTGGAGGATATTGTCCTGCCTTTCAGACAAACCTTCAAACACCTTCGTACAATCAACAAAACTCCCAGAATCAGAAAAATATGAGCAACTTTGTCATGGATGAAATTTCAAGTCATTTAGGGTATTTGCTGTTTTGGCTGTTGAAATTTTATGTGGATTTGATCAGATCTAGTCTGGTAGGTCTTGTTTGCTGGTGAGATGTTAATCTGTAAGGCACTTATGCGAACAAATACATGTTTGATTGACAGGTGTATTGTGTTGATTGGAGTCAGACACGAAATGAACAATTTGTAATATCAGCATCATGGGATAAAACTATTAAACTGGTGAGATATCTTACCTTTTTCTTCCAGTGTTCATATGTAATATAGCTGGCACATTATTCTCCACACATTACATACTTGTTCATGAACACACAAAAAAAAAAGCTTTGTAAACCAAAAACATATCGAAAGAATTAGAATTAAAAACTGAGCTTCAGGTGTATCAAGACTGGGTGAACATGCGTTGGGACTTTTGGCTATGGCTATTGACCTGTAACATTACAGTTCAAGCAAGCCTGCAAATAGGTGCCTGGCATTATTGAAAACACCCATTTGTACGAATTAGTATGGCATGTAGTCCAAGTTATATATTACAGTACAAAGGCCTCTTGGGTCATTAGCCTAATGAATTTGACGTCTTATGCTACAGATACATTGTCTAACAGAGGTCCATTTCAAAAACAAGGGGTATTTTCCTGTCCCTATTTAGAAGCTGCCTACCCTTTAAAATCTGCATGTACCTCAGTCAGCAGTGATCAGCCAAAGGGATTGCATGTCGTAGCGGTTTTAAGATGCTTAAAACATCAAAGAAAAGAGTGATATCCCACAGGGACTGGTGCAGTGCATACGTTTCTGACATTAGTCAAATTTTTTAGTTTTATAGTAAAAAAACTAGATTTTTGAAAATAAGCCAAATACATTATGAAATACAACAATGACCACAAACACAAGAAAGACACTGCTTGCACTGGTTACACTGCAGGCTGGAGCAAATGAAGGTTAGTGTGCACCACAGTAATGTTTGTCACTTTTTCAACCTCAAACTCTAGCATCCAGCTGACATAAAATCAGCAAGGGAATGTATAACTATTTAAATGGGTTGCAGCTTTGTCCAGTTTTAGCCAGTCATAATAGTGATGTCACTTCGGAGTGCTTTCTTGTTAGCCCATCTCCAATGTGTACAAAACCTGTAACGTACAACCTACTCATGTCTGGTCCTTAAGGCAACGATGTGCATGGTTTAGAATGGGAAATACATGCAGTTTGTGTGCATTTTGACAACATTTCAGTACAAACAGTACATCTGTTAACCGTTTCTATTGTGTGTCCAATATTATCATTTGGCTGTTTTTATTTTACAGTGGGATATCCACAAGGAAAGTTCGCTGAACACCGGCACAGGACATGATGGTCTGGTGTATTCTGCCGTCTGGTCTCCTCACATACCAGGGTGTGTGGCCTCTGTCTCAGGTACTCAGATCAAAATCACCTGTCCACTGTACACTCGGGTTTCTTCACCTTACAGCGTATGTGACCTGATGTACTTTGGTGTGTTCTGCCCTCAAATATCACTAGTGTATGTGGTCTCAGTCATTATGGCTTCTGTGTTTAGGTGACCAGACTCTCAGGGTGTGGGACATGAGAACCCTAGGGGTTGCCAGGATGATAATTCCTGCCCACTCGGCTGAAATCTTGACCTGTGATTGGGCCAAATATGATCAGGTGAGAACATAATATGCAATTGTATCCTCTGGCAATCAGTCCGATCTCTGTTTAGGCACAGTGTATACTAGAGGTATCAAAAGCACAGAGCTGAGATTATTTAAACAATTGAAATGGTTAGGTTTGTTTTTTTCAAGACCGATAGGCTGTTTGTTTGTAAAACTTAGTTGGTATTCTCTACATGCTTATCTGCCCTTGATGTCCCCCCTAATGTATGACGTCATCCTGTGTACGGCAATCAACAGTGCTAATCACACGGTAGTTGTGATGGGATTAGTTTTTCATTGGATCGCTTCATGATCCACAAAAATGGATAATTGCCATGCGACGTGATCATTTTGAACTGAAAAGCACTTCAAATTATGTTCTAGCTATTTTGACGAGACTTGCTTTGATCCAGCATACAGACTAAAAATAGAGTTTGGAAAGGAAAGTAAAACATTGCTTCACAAAACTGGAAATGCTACAATTACATCATGCATATTTGACACACCAACACCATTCAAGGATAGACAAGTGATTTTCTTCTCAGAATTTTTGGTGTTAAATATATATTTTTATATTTTATTAAAGATGCATTTTTTGTTTACATTATTTGTATATGTATACAAATGTATATCATTCAGTTATTGAAGTGAAAAGTAGAAGCAGGATAGTTCACCTGTAAAACAGAAATTAAGCGTATAATTCCTCACACTGTGAGTTCAAGTCCAGCTCTTGCTGGCTTCCCCTCCGGCCGTAAGTGGGAAGGTCTACCAGTAACCTGTGGAAGGTCGTGGGTTTCCCCCTGGCTCTGCCTGCTTTCATCCCACCATAATGCTGGCCACTGTTGTATAAGTGAAATATTCTTGAGTACGGCATAAATCACCAATCAAATACATGAATAAATGTAATTCTTCAGCCTTTCGCATGTTTCAAAAATAATTATTCAAGCATATTCTGAGGGAATTATGCTGTGTATACTGATAAAAGTGGACAACCTAACCAATGAGGTTTGTCTCCAGTGTCAAATTAAACAGGTGTATAAATTTGCTCTGTTATATGAGAAAAGGTTGAGGAATGAGAATGAAGTGAAGAAATTGATGTTCCATTGGCATCTTGGTTTATCCTGATTAGATATTATCATGTATTCTGCAAATGTTTGTTTCAGAATGTGGTGTTTACAGGCAGTGTGGACACTGTTATCAGAGGCTGGGATATTCGGAAAGCAGACAGGTGTCTGTGTCAGTTGACAGGTCACCAGATGGCAGTGCGGAGAGTGCGGGTAGGTCTGACTGTTAAGTAAGACCTTCCCAGTGTGGAGGCTAAGGAGAGTGAGGGTAGGCCTGACTCTCAAGTGAAACCTTCCAGTGAGGAGAGTGCAGAGAGTGAGGATAAACCTGTCAGGTAAAACCTTCACAGTGTGGAGAGTGAGGAGAATGCAGTTAGGTCTGACTCTCAAGTGATACCTTCCCAGTGAGGAGATTGCAGAGAGTGCGGGTAAAACCTTTCCAGTAAGGAGAATGCGGAGAGTACGGGTAGATCAGACTGTCAAGTGAAACCTTCCCAGTGGGGAGAGTGCAGAGAGTGTGAGTAGATTTGACTGTTAAGTGGAACCTTTCCAGTGGGGAGAGTGCAGGTAGAACTGACTGTCAAGTGAAACCTTCTCATGGAGGAGAGTGCAGAGAGTGGGGGTAGGTCTGACTGTCAAGTGAAACCTTCCTAGTGAGGAGAGTGCGGGGAGTGCAGGTAGGTCTGACTTTCAAGTAAACCTTCTGAGTGAGGAGAGAGTGCATTTAGATCTGACTGTCAAGTAAAACCTTCAAAGTGAGGAGAGAGTGTATTTAGATCTGACTGTCAAGTAAAACCTTCCAGGTGAGGAGAGAGTGTATTTAGATCTGACTGTCAAGTAAACCTTCTCAGTGAGGAGAGAGTGCATTTAGATCTGACTGTCAAGTAAAACCTTCAAAGTAAGGAGAGAGTGTATTTAGATCTGACTGTCAAGTAAACCTTCCAGGTGAGGAGAGAGTGCATTTAGATCTGACTGTCAAGTAAAACCTTCAAAGTGAGGAGAGAGTGTATTTAGATCTGACTGTCAAGTAAAACCTCCCAGGTGAGGTGAGAGTGTATTTAGATCTGACTGTCAAGTAAAACCTTCCAGGTGAGGAGAGAGTGCATTTAGATCTGACTGTCAAGTAAAACCTTCTCAGTGGAGAGTGCATTTAAATTTGACCGTCAAAGGAAAACCTTCACAGTGAGGAGAGAGTGCATTTAGATCTGACTGTCAAGGAAAACCTTCTCAGTGAGGAGAGAGTGTATTTAGGTCTGACTGTCAAGTAAACCTTCAAAGTGAGGAGAGAGTGTATTTAGATCTGACTGTCAAGTAAAACCTTCCAGGTGAGGAGAGAGTGTATTTAGATCTGACTGTCAAGTAAACCTTCTCAGTGAGGAGAGAGTGCATTTAGATCTGACTGTCAAGTAAAACCTTCCAGGTGAGGAGAGAGTGTACTTAGATCTGACTGTCAAGTAAAACCTTCCAGGTGAGGAGAGAGTGCATTTAGATCTGACTCTCAAGTAAAACCTTCTCAGTGAGGAGAGAGTGCATTTAAATTTGACCGTCAAAGGAAAACCTTCACAGTGAGGAGAGAGTGCATTTAGATCTGACTGTCAAGGAAAACCTTCACAGTGAGGAGAGAGTGCATTTAGATCTGACTGTCAAGTAAAACCTTCCAGGTGAGGAGAGAGTGTATTTAGATCTGACTGTCAAGTAAACCTTCTCAGTGAGGAGAGAGTGCATTTAGATCTGACTGTCAAGTAAAACCTTCTCAGTGAAGAGAGAGTGCATTTAAATTTGACCGTCAAAGGAAAATCTTCCCAGTGAGGAGAGAGTGCATTTAGATCTGACTGTCAAGGAAAACCTTCAAAGTGAGGAGAGAGTGTATTTAGATCTGACTGTCAAGTAAAACCTTCCAGGTGAGGAGAGAGTGTATTTAGGTCTGAGTGTCAAGTAAACCTTCTCAGTGAGGAGAGAGTGCATTTAGATCTGACTGTCAAGTAAAACCCTCCAGGTGAGGAGAGAGTGTATTTAGATCTGACTGTCAAGTAAAACCTTCCAGGTGAGGAGAGAGTGCATTTAGATCTGACTGTCAAGTAAAACCTTCTCAGTGAAGAGAGAGTGCATTTAAATTTGACCGTCAAAGGAAAACCTTCACAGTGAGGAGAGAGTGCATTTAGATCTGACTGTCAAGGAAAACCTTCTCAGTGAGGAGAGAGTGTATTTAGATCTGACTGTCAAGTAAAACCTTCAAAGTGAGGAGAGAGTGTATTTAGATCTGAGTGTCAAGTAAACCTTCTCAGTGAGGAGAGAGTGCATTTAGATCTGACTGTCAAGTAAACCTTCTCAGTGAAGAGAGAGTGCATTTAAATTTGACCGTCAAAGGAAAACCTTCCCAGTGAGGAGAGAGTGTATTTAGATCTGACTGTCAAGGAAAACCTTCCAGGTGAGGAGAGAGTGTATTTAGATCTGACTGTCAAGTAAAACCTTCCAGGTGAGGAGAGAGTGCATTTAGATCTGACTGTCAAGTAAAACCTTCTCAGTGAAGAGAGAGTGCATTTAAATTTGACCGTCAAAGGAAAACCTTCACAGTGAGGAGAGAGTGCATTTAGATCTGACTGTCAAGGAAAACCTTCACAGTGAGGAGAGAGTGCATTTAGATCTGACTGTCAAGTAAAACCTTCCAGGTGAGGAGAGAGTGTATTTAGATCTGACTGTCAAGTAAACCTTCAAAGTGAGGAGAGAGTGCATTTAGATCTGACTGTCAAGTAAAACCTTCCAGGTGAGGAGAGAGTGTACTTAGATCTGACTGTCAAGTAAAACCTTCCAGGTGAGGAGAGAGTGCATTTAGATCTGACTCTCAAGTAAAACCTTCTCAGTGAAGAGAGAGTGCATTTAAATTGACCGTTCAAGGAAAACCTTCCCAGTGAGGAGAGAGTGCATTTAGATCTGACTGTCAAGGAAAACCTTCACAGTGAGGAGAGAGTGTATTTAGATCTGACTGTCAAGTAAAACCTTCTCAGTGAAGAGAGAGTGCATTTAAATTTGACCGTCAAAGGAAAACCTTCACAGTGAGGAGAGAGTGCATTTAGATCTGACTGTCAAGGAAAACCTTCACAGTGAGGAGAGAGTGCATTTAGATCTGACTGTCAAGTAAAACCTTCCAGGTGAGGAGAGAGTGTATTTAGATCTGACTGTCAAGTAAACCTTCAAAGTGAGGAGAGAGTGCATTTAGATCTGATTGTCAAGTAAAACCTTCCAGGTGAGGAGAGAGTGTACTTAGATCTGACTGTCAAGTAAAACCTTCCAGGTGAGGAGAGAGTGCATTTAGATCTGACTCTCAAGTAAAACCTTCTCAGTGAAGAGAGAGTGCATTTAAATTTGACCGTCAAAGGAAAACCTTCACAGTGAGGAGAGAGTGCATTTAGATCTGACTGTCAAGGAAAACCTTCACAGTGAGGAGAGAGTGCATTTAGATCTGACTGTCAAGTAAAACCTTCCAGGTGAGGAGAGAGTGTATTTAGATCTGACTGTCAAGTAAACCTTCTCAGTGAGGAGAGAGTGCATTTAGATCTGACTGTCAAGTAAAACCTTCTCAGTGAAGAGAGAGTGCATTTAAATTTGACCGTCAAAGGAAAACCTTCCCTTTGACCGTCAAAGGAAAACCTTCCCAGTGAGGAGAGAGTGCATTTAGATCTGACTGTCAAGGAAAACCTTCAAAGTGAGGAGAGAGTGTATTTAGATCTGACTGTCAAGTAAAACCTTCACAGTGAGGAGAGAGTGTATTTAGATCTGACTGTCAAGTAAACCTTCAAAGTGAGGAGAGAGTGCATTTAGATCTGACTGTCAAGTAAAACCTTCCAGGTGAGGAGAGAGTGTATTTAGATCTGACTGTCAAGTAAAACCTTCCAGGTGAGGAGAGAGTGCATTTAGATCTGACTGTCAAGTAAAACCTTCTCAGTGAAGAGAGAGTGCATTTAAATTTGACCGTCAAAGGAAAACCTTCACAGTGAGGAGAGAGTGCATTTAGATCTGACTGTCAAGGAAAACCTTCTCAGTGAGGAGAGAGTGTATTTAGATCTGACTGTCAAGTAAAACCTTCTCAGTGAGGAGAGAGTGTATTTAGATCTGAGTGTCAAGTAAACCTTCTGAGTGAGGAGAGAGTGCATTTAGATCTGACTGTCAAGTAAACCTTCTCAGTGAAGAGAGAGTGCATTTAAATTTGACCGTCAAAGGAAAACCTTCACAGTGAGGAGAGAGTGTATTTAGATCTGACTGTCAAGGAAAACCTTCCAGGTGAGGAGAGAGTGTATTTAGATCTGACTGTCAAGTAAAACCTTCCAGGTGAGGAGAGAGTGCATTTAGATCTGACTGTCAAGTAAAACCTTCTCAGTGAAGAGAGAGTGCATTTAAATTTGACCGTCAAAGGAAAACCTTCACAGTGAGGAGAGAGTGCATTTAGATCTGACTGTCAGGTAAAACCTTCCAGGTGAGGAGAGAGTGTATTTAGATCTGACTGTCAAGTAAACCTTCTCAGTGAAGAGAGAGTGCATTTAAATTTGACCGTCAAAGGAAAACCTTCACAGTGAGGAGAGAGTGTATTTAGATCTGACTGTCAAGGAAAACCTTCCAGGTGAGGAGAGAGTGTATTTAGATCTGAGTGTCAAGTAAACCTTCTGAGTGAGGAGAGAGTGCATTTAGATCTGACTGTCAAGTAAACCTTCTCAGTGAAGAGAGAGTGTATTTAGATCTGACTGTCAAGTAAACCTTCCCAGTGAAGGGAGTGTGAGCAGGTCAGATGAAATCAGCACAGTGAAGAGAGTGTGGGTAAGTGAAGTGAAAGTTTCATGGTTGCTGTTGGCTGTCCTCAGTTTCCTGGCTGCGTGAACCTGTCCATGCTTCACTTGAACAAGATATATATTGAACAGTTTTCAACCAAACCAGTTTATGGTTTGTGGTCAGTGGAGAAATGGTTTGGATTTTCTTTACTCATTGCATGTCATTGTGACGACTGGGTTTGTTTTGTATGAAACTAAACATGCTGAATGTTCACAGAATATTTTTCCAAGATACTACAGCTGCCATGTTGCAGCTCTTGATAAATCTTCAACAATTGTTTAAAGCGAATTTGTTGTATTTACTTTCAGACGTCTCCTCACGTCGCGACCATCTTGGCCTCCACATCTTATGACTTCACTGTAAGGTAAATTGCCAACAAACATCCTGATAACTGAGCACTTTATTTCACAAGCTCAACCCTATATATGTCATCTACCCATACCCTGTATAACATATACTGTATACATATGTGTTCTTATACATAACAATTAAAGGTACCAAACTCCCTTCAGCTATATCTCTCAAAATGGGTGAAGTAGATCCTGTGGGCATCAAACTTCTGCCTTGTGTTTCTAACCTTGACGATTTTAGTGGGTTTTTTTTATGTATACCTACTTACAAAATGGCACTATTGTTCAACCCAAGTTGTATCTTTTATGAATTACCCAATTTTGCAAAGCAGTTTACTTTGTAAGGTTTGTAAATGAAATATTAACATTGTTTTATACTGGACTAACAAAGAGGAGAAAATAGTACCAAGTTACATGCCTGGTTTCACAGTTTCGCAGAAACATGAATCATGGGGTTTTGAACCTGTAAATTGTGGGTGTTGGAAGTAGGAAGGAGTGTGATAAGAGCAGCTTTCTAGTGTTTACACTATCAGGAACTGGTGGGACGTTTCCTGCGTGCAGCTCGGTAAATCCTGTCATGAGTTGGCCAGTGGATTCTTGTGAGAGGTAACTTACTAACCCACCAGTTCAGTGCAGACATGAACAGGTGTGATTCCATGGGCAATAAACTGAACAGGTGTGACAGCAAAGGTAATACATTAGACAAGTGATATTGGGGTAATACCTGGACAGGTATGATGCCAAAGGCAGTAAGTTGGAGAGATGATAAGCTATTATCCAACAGCATTGCCTGGATCCACGGTAATATGTAATTTGCCATTTCTGGTAGTCTGATGCAAACTTCATGGCAATAAAATGAAGAAAAGAAAAATTTAGAAGAAATATGTTGGATTTGAACCCGAGAGTGCCGTGTATTATACAGGCCTTGTACTACAGACCATCTTGGAGACAAGGCAGCTTTGATCTCGTGCTCATAGATGCTGACAAAAGACAGAGTTACATTGTTCCAAGGTTTACTCCTGTTTCGACGATAAACTCTGGGGATTGGTTTCATACATCGACCCCTATTAGTAAATATAGCTGATGGGGACAGCAATCCCCGGGTTGCCCAAACTGTAATAGAAATAACAAAAGCTGGAAAAGCTCCAGTTATTCAAATGAGAGGGTTTTGAAAATTTTTGGTTAGTTTTTTTATCATAACTTGAAAACTATACATCATATGAAAATAATACTTGCATATTTTAATCCTGCCTTCAAGGAGCACCAAATAGTGTGTTTGTTTAAGCAATTTTTAGAGTTGACCTAGCTTTGACCTACTTTGACCTAACTTTAGCGGTTAGCTATAGCCTAATTTGCATACCAGCGTCAAAGTTTTTTACAATATCATTAGCGTGATCCACCAAGACACAGCAGATTAAATTTCATTTAGATAACTTACACTGTTTTGGAAAAGAAGAAAAGATTTTTTAAGCTTAACAACAAAATTCAAAATGGCGGCTAAATCATGTGACTAGCCAAAGATCATAAAACGTTAAGTTTGTTATTATCAAACCTGCAAAGCTTGGTTTTTCTACTTTTAGCAGTTTTGGAGATATTGCAATGTTATGAGCAGGCTAAAAATAATAAGAATATTTAAAGCTGTTATCCAACACTGTTGCTGGGGTCCACAATATTATCTATTTACCACATCTGGTAGTCCCCCGATAACTTCATGATAATAAAAAAGAAAAAAAAAGAAAAGGAAAAGATTGACAAAAAAAAAAAGCTGAACTGGATTTGAACAGATTCGTGATCAGGACATCCAACTTCATCAGACAGCATACTTTAAATATTTAAATTCTGTGACAACTCTGTTAATAAGTGCATTTCCGCAGTTTTCAAGATATGAAAATGATTTTTGCACACGAATTTGCCTCGATGTATTCTGTCTGGGTGTTAAATTTCAGCTCCATCGGATGAACCTTTCTTGAGAAAATGACATGTGAGCGCATTTTATTTATGGCAATATGGTGCCCAAAGTAGGTCAGGTTGAAGAATAAACATTATGGGGAAAAAATTTCCATGTGAAAATGATGAGAAATAGACTGTATTTGAACCTGAGAGTGCTAGGACTATTCCGCATTACCTAATTATTTCATGATACTTGATAAAAAGAGAGATCAAAAAGACTAGCAGAATGTACCAGGATTTAAACCTGAGACTGCTACGTACAACATTCCCTGGGGCTGTTTTGAAAGCCAGTGAAAAGAAAATGTTCTCTGGGATCCAGGACTCAGGTACGTGTATGGAGAGATTGTGCGTTTGATCTGCTGCTCCAGTGCCAGACAGGATTAGAATACCTTCCTGGTAGCCAGCCAAACTAGAGTAAATGCTTTGGTGAAGTCTTGCACAAAGCTCCCGTGTTATTTAAATGGGAGGGCTTTGAGAAATAGTTGTTGTTTCTTTGACAAAAACTATACAATGTAGGGAAGCAATTGTTGCAAATTTGTAATCCTGACCAGGAGCACCACATAGCATGTTTGGTTAATCATTTCAGGCAGTATTTAGATGTGATTATAAATTTGTACGTAACTTCCGAGGTCAATTACAGTCTAATATGCGTATCAGATTTAACATGTAAAGGATACTGAGTAGGGTCATCCACCTAGAAATGGCACATTTATTTCCTCCCGAAAACTTTACCCATTTTTGAGGATGAGATTTTTTAGGCTTAACAATGAAATTCAAAATAGCCTCTAAATCATGTGGTAGGCCAGTGGATAGTAAGTTGCTTCATATGTTCATTATCAAGACTGTAAAGTTTGGATTCTCCACCTTCAGTAGTTTGAGAAATAGTGCAATTTTACGAGTGGACTAAAAATAATAATAATGATAATAATCCAAACAATTTCAAGAGGTGTCCTGCTAGGATGGCATGGACCTCTAATTAAAGCTGTTATCCAACAGCATTGCCAGGGCCCATGCTATTGCCTATTTACCATATCTGAACTTGATTGTAATTTGCGTCAAAAGTGTACTTTGCAGGGAAGAAATAAGATCTGATTCATGATCAGGATGTCACACTACATGAAGTAGCATAAGTGGAATATTTAGATTCAAAAACTTTTGGTCACGTGACAGTTTCGGTTATCACTGCATTTCCACAGTTTTCAAGAAATGAAATTAATTTTTGCACATGTAATTTGCCCTGAACGCATTCTGTCTGTGTTTGAAATTTCAGCTTGGTTGGATAAACCCATCTTGAAAAAATGACATTTTTTAACGCATTTTATTAATGGCAATATAGCAACAGAAGTTTGTCAGGTTGAAAAGTAAAAATTGTGAGGAAAAATTTCCATGTGAAAATAATGAGAAATAGACTGAATTTGAACCTCAGAGTCCCAGGACTAGCATGCGATGCATAATAATTTTATGATACTTGAAAAAGAAAAAAGAGAAAAAAAGATAAGCAGGCTTTAACTATATTTGAACCTGAAACTGCTAGGTACAGTGTTTACTGGGGTTATGGTGAAAGCCAGTGAAAGGAAAATAAACAGTGCTCTCAGATACCAGGACTCAGCCACAGGTATAGAGAGATTGTGCCATTGATCTGCTGCTCAGGGTGCAGGACAGAATTAGAATACATGTACCTACCCTGTTGCCAGCCAAACCACAGCAAATGCTTTGGTGAAGTCCACAAAGCACAATGCTCCATTGTTCTTTAAATGGGAGGGTTTTAACAAATTTTTGTTGTTTTTTTGGCAAAAACTATACTATGTACAGCATTAATTCTCGCAGATTTGCAATCCCGCCATCAAGGGGCAGCAGGTAGTATGTTTGATTTTTCATTTTAATCAGTTTTTCTAGGTGATGTAGTTTTTACCTAATTTTAAGGGTGAATTACAGCCTAATTTGCATCGCAGTCTCAAAGATTTGAAGAACCTGAGTAGGGCCATCCACCTAAAAAGAGCAAATGGCATTTCACTCCGACAACTTCAGCCATTTTGGAGAAGATTATTTAAGCTTAACAATGAAATTCAAAATGGCCAGTAAATCATGTGACTGGCCAAAAAGCATAGAATGTCAAAAGTTGCTTCATATGTTCATTATCAAAACTGCAAAATTTGGTTTCTTTACCTTTAGCAGATATTGCAGTTTTACAAGCTAACTGAAAATAATAATGATAATCCGAACGATTTCAAGAGGTGGCCCACAGTGTACCTGTGTGGACCCCTAATGACTGGACAGATGTGATAACAAGGATAATTAGCTGGTCATGAGGAAATATTGGTATCTGGATACTACCCTAGACAGGGCTATAAATCAGGCGCATGCACTGTAGAGCCCTTGTGGAGCCTTACTGGGTGCAAATTTTCAAGCTGTAATTATAAGGTAAAGTTATGTTGAAGCAACAGACTAATATTCATGGTGTGAAAAAGTGCTCCAAGAAACTGTGATACATGAAAGGCACAACTGGCATGGAACAATAGAATGAGTGTTTAGTCCTATTCATTGGTGGAAGAAGTGATGGCATTCCCTCAGTAAAAGCACATTAACTTCAGGGGGTGGCAGTCATCCAATATTCATGTCCATACCTTCATTTAGCTCAGTGCTGTTAGCACGTCACTGAAGCCAGTTCTGAAATGAGTTCTCCGTATTTGTCATGTACATGTTTATGTTTCCAGTTTTAGTGATTGATTTTGTTTCATTGTGTTCAGAATTTGGGACACAACATCAGGGCAGTGTATGGATAACCTGGAACATCACTCTGAGTTTGTCTATGGTCTGGATTTTAACTTACACACTTCTGGCCAGGTTTGTAAGTTGTACAAGTTCGCAAAGTCAGGCAGAGATGCTGGATATACTTCAGAAAACCACCAAGTACATGTACATGTAGAGGAGAAACAAAGAGAATACCCTAATTCTTTTAATTTTGGGGACATCTGATCTGCTTTTTTTACCCAATATACATGTAGTTGAAAAAGGAATACACAGGTTCTCTTTTCTCAGATGGTTATTCCACCAAAAGAACCATGTGTACATATCTACTTTTTCAGAAAAACTCTGAGTGTAATGTAATATTTAGCTTAAGCAGTATTAATATCCCTCCTAAAAATGAGAAGAATTACGGTAGTGTCTTTTGGTCTACATTGCAATATTTTTGTTTGGAAAAGTTGGTAATTTAACCTTGATTTAGAAGTCAATTGCTCAAGTAGGATGGGTGGTAACTGTGTGAGTGAAATGTCTGAGCACAAAGTGTGTTGGCTGAATCACATTGGCCTGGAGCTTGCTCAGCAAGTGGAAATCTGTATAGTAGTTGTGAGAAAGTTGTCAGTAACTTGACAAATACCAATAATTTCCTCCATCTATGAATCTGATCACCCTCAAGTCTACGAATGTGTTTGCTGTTCTTTCTAGCCATAGTATTAATCAGAGGATGTTGGTGCACATTTTCGTTTCACCTATAACCACAGTTACTGTACTGAGTTCAATTACCTCATGTGACCTAAAATTTTCTCTAAGTAATTTTACCTGACTGGAGGACTTGTATTGATCTCATAAATCGTGTTTTGAGGTTTGTCCTGAAGGTAGAATATCCTTCTGGTAAAATGAAAGTGTGAACTCTAAAATCCATGTGTAATGACATTTTAAATGCTCTTTTGGGGGAGGGG
This sequence comes from Acanthopleura granulata, assembly GCA_016165875.1. Lineage (NCBI taxonomy): Eukaryota > Metazoa > Mollusca > Polyplacophora > Chitonida > Chitonidae > Acanthopleura > Acanthopleura granulata. The sequence goes on along the minus strand of JABBOT010000023.1, from coordinate 488,543 downwards.
GGGGGGGCAAATACAGTAATTTCTTTCTGTCAGTTAATAAGAGTATAACCAGTAAATGTTAACATTGGCTTCTGTGCACGATACATTTTCTCCATGTTTCAGCTGGCTGATTGTGGATGGGATGAGTTACTACGAGTGTACTCCATCCCAAGCTGTGTCCCCAAGGAAACACCATAGATGCAATGTGTGGACCAGGCTTCATACTATGCTATGTAAGGCATTTGTGTAGGCAAAAGGATGCCTAAGTTACAATGAAACTATTTTTAGAGATCAGCAACCCCATGTGAAACAGTCAATCAGATTTTGATTAGCATGATTTAGCATGATCAAATTTTGTATTAGCCTCAATCCTTGCTTTTATTATTATTGGGGCCATAGAGATAAGAAATGGTGAACAGCACTTGTGTTACTGTTCGTTGCCAAAGGGTCATAGTTAACCCCCGTAGCCAAGTATCTTGGCTGTGATCTTTAATATGGGGTTAGGTGTAGATCACATGAGTGTCCGGTGGTCCAGGCCTATTAGTACATATATGCTACATTAGACTGTGGCCTCGGTCTATTAACAACAGATACTCTACATTACTCCAGCCATAAAACTCTTTGCTGAAAAATTCTCAAGTATGTACAAATGTAGCATGTACATAATTTGAGATGTGTATAACTTCATTGTCAACATTTACTTTTTTGAGTAAATAATGTTTATTTGCGAACACAAGTGAATGGTGTGTTTATATGTACAATATCCATGTAGTGGAGAGCCTTGTGAATAGGAGAGTGTCAAATCTGGTCAGTTGGACAGGAATCAATATTTTTTACCTCTTTTTACAATTAATGCTTATTTTTACCCCCTTTTACAAGAAATGCTGTCTCCTTAATTATTGTTAACCTCCATCCCAAATAAAGCTTGCGGTTGATTCCAGAATGTTGATGATTCTGAAGTAAAATTCACGTAAGGCAAAATTGAGCTTTAGAGTAGTATTTGCAGAGCCAGACAGAAGCATGTTCACTTGTTGGGACTTTCATTTGAAGGGAAAATTGTGTTGAGAAGCAGGGTTTTGCAAGACATGAACATCAAAATCATCATGAAATCCTGTGCCAAAAGACTTCATCTTAAATGAAAGAAATTGTCTTTGTTTCAACTTTTGCTTCAAATTGGATCATATAAAAGATTTTTTTTGTTGTTGTTCTTTGCATTTAAAGCATGGCGTTTATTTTATTAAAGCTTATTAATCCAGATTAGTATCTCTTGTTTGTCTGGTTGAAAGACACCTGCTAATTCTTTTATTTGAATGGATATTTTTCAAATTCTGCATAGGTCTGGACCATCCCTGTTTAAGTTTTAGCAATTTGCAATTTATTTGCCTCATGACAGGGATATCCTAGTTATCTGTAGTAAGACATCTGTTATTCCTTTATAAAAGTATATGGTTGGGGTAATCTGAGCATGGCCTAGAGGAAACCACGGTCCCTTGCCAGACATCAAAAAAAGCTGATGCAACTATGCTGCCAAATCTGTCACACCTGGTTTTATTTATTTATTTAATTATTTGATTGATTTTTTTACGCCGTACTCAAGAATATTTCACTTATACAACAGTGGCCAGCATTATGGTGGGAGGAAACCTGAGGGAAAACAACGATCATCCACTGAACCTTCGCATGAATGGCCGGAGACGAAGCCAGCGTGAACTGGACTTGAACTCACAGCAATTAACTGAATTTAAATCAGAGACCTCATAGTCTACATCAACATTCAGAGTTCTACATGCACAAACATATTAGTGTAAAGTCAATGAATGTTATTATGTGATGGGCACATTTGGTTTCAGGACATTAATCATGTACCATGTGAGTTTTGGTGGTTTCCTGCACTGAGAAACCTGGACACTAGCACATAGGTGAAACATTCCCAAGTGTGGCAAAAACAGTAATCAAGTACATCTGTATACAACTGGTTGTGGCTGGATGTACATGTACAGGAAATGTTAGGTGATCAATGGATTGGCCTCCCACAACTATGACAAAAATCTATAGATATGTTGATCAGAAAGGCATAGGCTTATATTCCAAGCGAATATTTGTGTCAGAGAAAATGTACAGAGTGCCATAGGCCTACACTGCAAGTGATTATTTGTGTGGGAGAGCGTGCACAGAGACCTGCCCAGGGAACCATCCATGCCTGGGGCAAAGGCATAGGCCTAGACTCCCAAGGGATTATTTGTGTTGGAGAATGTGCCCAGAGACCAGCCCAGCAAACCATCCATGCCTGGGGCAAAGGCATAAGCCTGCACTCCCAAGTGAATATTTGTGTTGGAGAACATGAACACATGAACCACAGGCCTACACTGCAAATGATTATTTGTGTTGGAGAGTGGGCTCTGAGATCAGCCTGGTAAACCATCCATGCCTCAGGCAAAGGCATAGGCCTTACTCTCCCAAGTGAATATTTGTGTTTTAGAATGTGGGGGCACAAAGTGGGGCACTATTGGCTTATGTTTCCAGATTAACAATGAGTTAAAAACAAAAAAATACAAAGTTTAAAAACATTTTATTTTTGAAAAAAAAGGAAGAAAACATGAAAACCAGGAGTAGAAATGCTGAAAACATGATGCAATCAAAAGATCATTGCCTGTAGTACAGAATCTGATCACTGTTTGCACAGTTTTTCTGGCAGTAAGATTTTTTCCCCCAAATTCTTCATGAAAACTTGCTCTAAATTTCATTGTCCCTCATATCTGTGTTAAAAACACAACTGCCCATTAATTTTAAGCACTAATGCTCACCGACATTCGGAAACCTTGACAATAACCTAATGACAGCCTAATGTTTTCATCTTCCTGGCAGCTCCTGTTTAAACTGAAACACCCTGTCTGACAATCAACAGGTACGTTATACTAGAGTGATGAATATCATTTCTATAAACAACCCTAGTTATAGCCTTGGTGTTTCCCCATGCATACTTGAAGCCATGCACCAAACCATAAGAAACATCAAGCAGCAGGGAAAGTGATGCTCTTAAACAGCCATGATTATTGCAAACATGAGACATTTTGCATTATAACTTATAACAATAGAATTACATCTATACATACAGGGTAATGTGGATTACATTATATTTACATAAGCAATGTTTCAGAAAAAAAAACAAAAATCAGCAAATGTTGCTGATGTGAGGAAACCAGTCGTGAAGATTTCCAGCATGAATTATTTGGTAACTATAATATATGAGGAGCTCTTAAAAAGAGATACATCAATATCAGACATCTTTTTAAAAATTCGTACTATAACATGGCAACTATGATCATGAAAAGATACAAACAAACAATGGTATAAAATCTACTGAAACATGCTGTAAAAAAGGAGAAGTGCATAGGATTCACTTCTCAGTACATACATATATTTGTATGCAGTGATCATTGAAATACCATTCTTAAACAATAGTTAAATTGGAGTGATGTACATATACCATTAATATTATAGATGCACTCAAATTTCAAAATCAGGGGACACATTTATTAACAATATAAATGTACAGTCTGAGCCTTAAGTCCAACATGCACAAGGATTCAGGTATAGAGACAAAATAACTCGTAATCTTGCCACAAACAATCAGGATATTACCACTGGATACAGTCAGATTATCTGTACAGAAAATGCATAACATAAGCCATGAAATGGTCCACTAGGGATTGGAATTGAACTACATACTGTAGTTGGTCCGTAGGGTGCTCTACATACTGAAGTTACTTCACATCATTTGCAGTATGTGTCCAGACAAACAGGTACAGATCTGGGGCCTGACACAAAACATGAACAATGTTTCCACATTTTAGTCATCCAACTCACTTCAATAAAACCAGATATAAATTTGCCTGGTACATCAATGTAAATCTTGAAAGAGTGCTATTCGTGAAAATCATACTATTATACACAGATATAAATTTGTTTAAGCTGGAATACTAAATGCAGATTCAGACTTCGACAGCTATATGCATACATGTAGTAACATCACTTACTGCTCTCAATTCAAATAATACACACTGCTCCTAACTGGATTGGTCAGTTTAAAGCTGTAAGATGCTCTAGGTATAAGAGTTTGCATATATGATGCAGAGATATTTGCATAATAATATCTAAGTAATGGCAATATAGGGTTCAAGAACAAAAAATCAAGACTTGTACACAGAACACTTAATCTAGCACTTCAGCTTTAGCATGCTATCTAATATATGGCAGAGCATGTACAATATAAAAACTTCTCCCAAAGGATTTGTTTGTTAAGGTAATGACATCTCCATTACATCTGCAATCTCAGCCCATACCTTAATGTACCTATTCCAGTGGAATACGTGCTATTCATCATGAATAGAGTACACCTAGCTTTGGCAGGCCTGGGACAGGAGTCCCATGTTTTACTATGGTAACTGACAATTATGTTCTCCCTGACTGAAATACAGTACCATGATGGCTTCACAAAAAATGACTAGAGCTTAGCAAGCACTACATGACCACCTTGGTGCTGTATTTATCATTTGATTGGTGTTTAACAGTCTGTACTCAAGATTACTTCACTTACACAGTAGCAATCAGCAATATGGTGGGTGGGAACTGTGCAGGTTGCTGGCAGGCCTTCCCACGTACTGCCGGAGAGGAAGCCAACAGTAGCTGGGTTTAAACTCGTAGCAACCACATTGGTACAACGAATATCACTACACTGCACTAGCAACCTAATCCCCCTCAGTCACAAATGCACACCTATTTTCTAATGTAGCAACAGGTTAAAGCTTGGGAGAAATTTGAACCACTGTAGATCACCTTCAACACATGGACATCCCAATTCATAAAATTTGACAGCTTAGGCACAAAGCTTCACGTCTTCTGGTTGTTTAATACCTTTCGGTACATTCCATAATGCATATTTACATGTACAGGAGTGAGGGAGTTAACTCAATGCTTCAGACAGACTACTGTAATAATTTTACATTTGTACTTCTCTTTGTTTTTCAAAATGGAAGTACTCAAATGATATACCACTTACTAGAGTGAATGATTATGGCTTAATGCCACCTCGGCCGTATCTCAACCATATCGCCACCACTTACTACACATAAACTGAGCCTAAATATTCACAATCTTTCAAAGACTACAAATTTTAAAAGTATTCCAACATATCCAGAACTTCCCGTATTTGCATCTAGAAAATTAAATAAAGCCATGAATCTCTTCTGTAAAGGCTCCGTATCCAATCTTCCTCCACACACATCACAAGCCATTTTCTACAATTTACAACCATAACTGCAACCAGGAAATTGACTCTAGTTACATGACACTTCTTCGCAGTGTTATCATACAGTCTATATAAATACTACTCAAATCAAAGCTAATATCGCTATCTTAAATAGATAGAATCTCACAGGAGATAACCAATAAGATGCACAAAAAAAATGATAAAAATCTGATTATTAACACTAAAGCAGATTTGATGATGAAATAAACACATTCCATACATGTTCAAACTTGATTATAGGTATGTATATAACTGAGTTAAAACATGGTCATGAGAAAAATGATACAAGACGAGAACACTTGAACAGATGCATGTTTGTGAAGAGGTAACATATGCACCCACAGAGGTAGGCTTTGAGAGACAGATGTTCAAGTGACCAACCTGAGGTTTTAACCAAGTGGCCACAGGAGTCAATTTCCTCTGGCTTCTATGACTATTCTAGCATCTTACATTAACACTACCATTTACCCCCTGGTGAACTGCCACAATCACACACACTCAACATCTTCATTTACCAAGACTTTGAAAACAAGAATTTACAGAAACAAGAGATAACACATGAACAAACAAACTGAAAAATGACCTGGTGTCAGAAGGGCCATCACAACCTGAATGTGTTAGATATATATGCATACAAGAGATTGGACATATAATACAGAACTACTGTCCTTGGCTGACTGGTCAAAAAACAACACAAGCAAGGAATCTGGCATCTCCACAAATGATGCACTACAAGGAAGACCCTTACCTTCACCCTGTTGTCTTGTGTGCATGTCATAATGTTCAGCTGTCTATTAAATAAATTTCAAGTTTTCTCCTCACTTTTAACCTCACAATGGTCATGATCAAGGTAAAAATTCTGATAGAGTATAAATGATTAACATCTACTTGGCCTGCTTCTGGTCCAAACAAAAAAAAAAAAACAATGTGAACTTGCTTGCATCAGTGTTCATATTAATATATTTATTTCCCTTTAAATGTTCTGTTCAAGACCTGTACACGGGGTAAATTACCGTAGATATACTGCACATGACCTAAACATGGGGTGTTCTCAATATCAGCATAACAGGGTAGTATATATAATACTTACACTTATATACATGTACATACAACATATACCAATGCAAGGTCATGTAGCACTATACACAATCTGTCTGACAGCACAGCTCTGTCTACACGGTATACTGACTTGTCCACCTTATCTCATCTTGACACTTTCGTCATATCACTGTGCGCACATGATGTGGACATATGACAAAGCTCATGTCTAAATTTCACATGATTTTGCGCTAAATGCGATGGTGTTCTGGAGTTTACACACTGTCTGAAATGTGTGTGCCCTTAAATACATGTATTATTTACTAATGGATCATCAAACTAATTATCCACACAGAGAACAAAAATAAAGTCAATAGATTGGTATATAAGGAGAATCAGCTCTGAAACTGACTATCCAATGATTAGAGAATATTTCAGAATGTACAAATGTGTTTTAAGAAAGTGTTCATATGATTTCTTTTCATAAAGTAATAAAACCACAGCTAAATGACAGAAGCATGAAGAATACCACCTATATTTCATGGCTTTCTTCAAAAATCTCATGTTACACCTTGGGGTGTATATATGTTGATTAGTGGGTGAAATATTCCATGGAACTGTAAGTGATATGCTGTAAAAAAACAAACAAAAAAAACCCAATAAAAATCAAGTACATGGAACCTCCTTTGCAATGGCAGTTCTCTGGACAGGACAGGACAGGACGGCACAACAGGACAGGAGAATGTTGGGTTGACATAAGAATAACTGGTTGGTATTTAAAGCATGGTCCAGATTATAATCAGGGGTCAGCCCAAGCTTGCTTCTACAGAAAACCACAGAAATCAGCTGTGTGGATAAAATGAACATCAGCTTCAGCAGGAAGATTTGCAACTGAAAAATATCAATAACAGAAAGAGCCATCCACTACACAAGAGCTGAGGGCAGTTCTGGTTAAATGAACACATGCTGTGGGAGAGCTGCTAATGGCAGATTAATGAACCATAGAAACATCCACCAGCTCAAAGAAAAGCTGTCTCCGGGATGTCAGACCTCTTGCGCACTGCTCTGCGGTCTCTCATGTCATACTGATCGACTGAGTGTCCATTCTGCTGGCCCATGACCTGAGCCTTGGCAGTGACACGGGACACTTTCCTGCGGCCCCTCAGGCTGTGGGTAACACCATCCTGAAATGGCATGCTCCGGGACTGCTTCACCATGTGGTACTGCCCATTTGCAGCACCTCTCACATCATTCTGCTGGTATGCAATGTAACCATCTGACTGACTGGTGGACATGACTTTGTAGCCCGAGGGGGTCTGCTCATTGTAATGCTCAGGGCTGCCACCATACGACCCGTTCACATTATCATACTCAGACACCTCGGAGGCTGGGTTAGAGGTCTGATCAGGCGAGTTATCATTGTGATTGAAAGCATTGCTGCTCTGTGTGGGGGACTGGTGCGTAGAAGGAGCTGCATGTAATGTCACCTGGTCAAAGGTGTCGATATCGTTTTCATCCCGCGGGCTTCGCTGTCGACTCATTGTAGTACTTGTACTAGGTATGTCTGATGCATCAGCAAAAGAAGTTCGTGAGCTCTGAGCTGTTCCCAAAGAGACGCGAGAATTTGCCGCTGTGTCGTACTCAGAAGACTTCTCGTCAATGGAGTACTCAGAGTTTCTACTGGACTGTATTGAGCGCGTTTCCATTCCAGGAGTCCCTGGTTGACCCCTCTTCTTACGATAACCTTGTTTTCCAGACATCCGAGGGTTGCGACGAAAGTGTTCATCAATGGATTCAGAATTCCGGCGTCCAATAATCTGCTGAATACTAGGCTGGATTTCAAGGCCAAAAGGCAGAGTTGGAAGTTCATTGACAGTCGGGGGAGGAGGGAGGTCCAGCTTGGCTTTCCTCAATTCCTCCATTCCAATCTGCAGTTGCTCTATTACAGTATCGTCATCTAGATGGAAATTCTTCTCCAAGTCGGCTTGGAAGAAGGTTAACAAGTCCTCCATTGGCAGCTTTAGGATTCTCCCTGAAATGAGACAACCATGAATAATTCATCCATTATCTATCTGACTGGTTGGTCATGTTATACTAAAGGACAGCATCATTTATCTTACAGCTGTCAAGTTTATGGTAGCAGGAAGCCTACAGTGGGCAGAGGGAAATGGTTTTCACAATTATTTTGATAATATCATGTTGGTGTATCGCAAAGTTGAATTAAGGTTACGGTTCCATCCTGAACCTTCCCTGCTGAATTTAGACATAAGTTTCCGAGACCAAGCTTTTCGGTTGTGAATTAGATTTTACTGTTGTAAATCTCAGTAAAATATTTCTAGGGCTGAGCAAAACAGTAAAAAATAACTTGATGAGACACTGATATTAGAGGATTCCAACATATGATTAATTGGAAATTACTGAATCTTACCAGAGTCTGTCACTTTTAATATGTTGCTTTATTCAACTATGTGCAAAGATAATACTTGTCACCAAAACTATCTTTAACCAGTGACATTTAACTACTCAAGCTCTACACATTGTTATGTTGGACATCTATATTACTGCACAGAAAATACAGTTAAAATACTTTTTCTAATTCATAATGCTAAACTCCATAAGTGTGTTTTCAACGAGACCGCATTGCCTTGGATGATGTTATAATTATTCAAAAACCAGCGGCAAGCTGGGAAATGGCAGCATCCAATGAAATAGCAGCACCACATGCTGTTAGAACAATCTTTAAACAGTACAAAACTACAATGCATAGATTACACTGTGTTCCCATACCAGAATTCCCTCGCACTTAAATGTGAAGTCATACTGTTGTGATATTATACAACTACAAGAGATAAAATATACAAAATATAACTAAAGGCAATTTCCGTAGTGGCTATGACTGATGTCACAGAGAACTGAATATGGGTGAAAAGTTAAAAGAAACAGACTATGATGGAATTTTGGTGTATGTTATCTTATGACCTCCCTTGTGGGATGATAGTAGATTTCAACATATGGTTTAGTGGAAAGTGTATCTGTGCTTGATATGATCTCATCTGTGAAAAGACAGCATACTAACGGTAAAAGACAACTCATGACTGAGGTACTGTTCATTAAAAACATTATTAAATTCTCTCTTGAATATAACAACCTGTTTGAAATTATATGAATTTGTTGCTGAATTATCTTCGTTTAAAGTGTGTAGTATTGTGCTGCCACCTGGTGAAATTAAAGGTGAGACTGACAAATCAGAGAGGTAGCTGATTTGAGCTGTTTATAAGCTGTGAAGTAAATCTTTTGAGTTGTCTTTCAATGTAAGTGTAACATGTAATAACATAGGGACACAACACTGTTTTAATGTGATATGTTTTATTTATAACAAATACGTGTGAACAACACTGCAAAGCTTTTCCAGGCCATTGTGTTGTGGTGGGAGTAAGTTTCTCAATCATTTCATGTTATAAATTTACATATATACATAAGTTTCAACTACAACCGTAGCATTTTACTACAGTCTCAGGTGACAAGAGTGTTCCACGCTCAATTATGTCACAGCCCAGACAGAATGACTGGGTTTCAATGTAGCTGACCGAGCAGGGTCAAACGTAAATTTCCACTGTCGTAGTAGTTGTTAGAAAAAAAAAACTTTACCAAAATACCTTAATATTGTCCAACCTTTTCGATAAACTCAACTTAGAACATGAGCTGTCTTTCACTTTCAGCATATGATTTCAATAGTACATCTCATTAGTGGAAGATCAGTGTATTTCATTTTACGACCTCACTGGTGAAGTCACTTCAAGAAGATCTGAATAGTCAGATAGGGGGTGGTTTGTGTACTTAAAGATGACTGAGAAGCAGAGTATCACATCTATCTGAAATACCATGTGATTCATACAAAGCCTACTGAAGTCCTGCAACATACAGTTTCAAGACCTATCACCTAAAGAAAGACAAGAGATAACTGTTTAGGTGAACTTACTTTTGTGAATCTTGATGATATTATATGCCATTCCAACAAGAAGTTTTTCTCCTTCCAGCATGTAGATATCCCACAACCGTAAAGTAAGTGTAAATGGTGTCTGTAAAAAAATACAAGAAAGAAAACAATAGATTGTTCAGGTTCTTGCCCTGCCAAACAATAGCCTAACAAGTTGCCATTACAGTAATCAATTAAGATACAGAGAAAGGATGTTGTCAGTCTGTCTTTTGGCAGAAAACTTACAAACTTTCTGGTGCACAGATTTTCATTCATCAGTGTAATTTGCGGCGAATTTCATTTTAACACTGTGTATCAAAAGACCCTGAGTTACTGCCACAACCGAGAATATATTCCAATATGCAGACAAATTTAAATTGCTGTTAATATAAAGCGTGCAATCTTAAAAGTATCTAACTAATGCTTTGGTAACCTCACACAGGACAACTCCATCTTCCACACATTCTACTAATAGTAATAAAACTGATGTGAGTTATTACCTATACTTACCCTGTCTAAAAAGCACTGAAGAAACCATTTTATAGAGTAAATCCCAGTGTAGACATCATTTTTATCCTGCAATCACCAAAATAAATGTTCACACAAATGTCTATGAAAACCTTACACTCACAGTTCATAAGTATAACTCTTTTAACATTTTCCTAAAACAAGGCAACATGTGCATGTATGGTGGTTTGAAAAAAAATCATCATTCTATTTTTAAGTGAAAGTTGAGCCATTTCCGTATTTTTTTTTTAGCTCTTTGTAACAGAATTTACCACAGCAGAGAGACGCATTTTGTTGACTGTAGTACATGTCCTCCAATAATTATTATTATCCAAATCTAATCAATCAGTAATCAATTCCTGGATCCTCTACTTCCATTTCCTTGGATGTTGGATGTGTTCAATGACAACATCCCACATAAATAACAGGCATCTCACCCCTAGTGTCATGCAGCGCCGTGGCAATGTCATGTTACTAAGATGTTTCCATGTTACAACTCAAAAACACTTGAATATTACAGCTGCAAAATTAAACCAAAGGTTAGCCATCACAACTCCCCAGTGAAGGAGCATGTTATATCTTTATTTGTTTGATGGGTGTTTTACGCCATACTCAAGAATATTTCACTTATACAACAGCAGCCAGCATTATGGTGGGATGAAAGTGAACAAAGCACGGGGGAAACCCACAACCATCTGGAGGCTGCAGGCGGACCTTCCCACATATGGCCAGAGAGGAAGCCAGCATAAGCTGGACTTGAACTCACAGCGACTGCTTGGTGGGAGGCTTCTGAGCATTCTACATAAACAAATATTTTAGCACGCTGTATGATAGTTCATGTTTGTGCGTTACTCACCAAGTGTTTTAAGACTCAATGTAACATGCTGTATGATGGTTCATGTTTCTGTGTTACTCACCAAGTGTTTTAAGACTCGATGTAGCATGCTGTATGATAGTCCATGTTTGTGCATTACTCACTAAGTGTTTTAAGACATGACGTAGCATGCTGTATGATGAGTCATGTTTCTGTGTTACTCACCAAGTGTTTTAAGACTTGATGTAGCATGCTGTATGATAGTTCAAGTTTGTGCATTACTCACTAAGACTTTTAACACAAGGTAACATGATGTATGATGGTTCATGTTTCTGTGTTACTCACCAAATGTTTTAAGACTTGGGGTAGGAAGCTGTATGATGGTTCATGCTTCTGTCGTGCTCACCAAGTGTTTTAAGACTCGAGGTAGCCTACTGTATGATGGTTCATGTTTCTCTGTTACTCACCAGGTGTTTCTAAACTTGAGGTAGCATGCTGTATGATGGTTCATGTTTCTGTGTTACTCACCAAGTGTTTTGGACTCAAGATAGCATGCTGTATGAAGGTTCATGTTTCGGTGTTAACTCACCAAGCGTTTTAAGACTTGAGGTAGCATGCTGTATGACGGTTCATGTTTCTCTGTTATTCACCAGGTAGCTTGCTGTATGATGGTTCAAGCTTCTGTGTTACTCACCAAGTGTTTTAAGACTCGAGGTAGCAGGCTCTTGAGAATATTCTCATGGTGCTCTTGAAATCTCAGCAGCTTGGGAAAACCCGGAATAAAAAACCCTAGAACAAAAACTGTAGGTCTGCAACAGATCATCTTACGCAAAAGTGTGTATTGCACATGCAAAATCATCATTATATTTTTGTTGATTCAGTAATATTTTTTCATTCACGATTCTGTAATACATACAGCAACTTACCGTGCATTGCATGTTTTCGATTGGACAACAGCTGTGACAATCCCCAAAAGGCATCCTGAAATGAGAAGGCAGCACACTTTTTAATCCCCTGAGGTGGCATTAGTGTGAAGAAAGACCCTGAGCCATTGTTACATCAAAAATTGATTGTAGCACAACATCTACAATGTCACAATGTATCACATTCTATTGTAAGGTCTCCTCTTTAATGTGACGTCATTATGATGAGTCAAGAAAGGAACATTTCACCACCCTGCTGCCAGGCATTTAAGAAGGTCAGGAAATCCATCCACAGTGTATCACCAGTAATAATGAAGTACAGAGCTTCAATACACCAAAAAGCCAAAGAACCAAGACTTAATTTAGTTAACAAAAACGAAGTACAAATCTAGCTACAAAGTCATTTTATGGTTACCATGAAGAGAAAGCGTCAACAAAAAATCCTGTACTACACAAGGTAAAGATGAGCAAGATGATTTCTGAATGTTTAACCCAGACTATGAACTCCTGTCTGGTCAATCAACGTTGCTGAAATTCACAATTTTGGGTTGTTAGAGCTCTATTCTGGGAATCAAAAACACAAATCAACAAAGTTAGTATGGACTAATGCAATGCCTGCATGTCTAACTGATACATAGTATGAACTGCACTCTCAGTCAGTCGTTTTCGGATACGTTACTCAAATCTGTGTGTTTCTATTACAAGTCGGCAGGGCTACTTGACACAACCACGCCAGGTGTTTCAATCTTCAGTTAACATTTTCCTAAATTAAATTCACAGGAGAAGAAAGCAGAACTGCCCTGTAAAGTGGTCAGTCCTTAAAAATCATCTTCGTGTTTTCACATCCACAATGACACAACATACATAAGCATGTGTAAACACCCCTGTCTCAGCCCATGTCAGGAGTGCATATTCATACTTGACCCATGTTTCATCAAGCTTGTTTCTGAACTATTATGGAGCTGATGGGATACCAATATCACTCGCTGTACTGGAGACTTTATGACTTTCCTGCTTACTTCAGGGAGTGTAAATTAGTCTGAAATTATCGATGTTTGGTACATAAACAAAAGCTGCACTTCTACAAAACTAGGATTCCCCTCACACCCTTTGGCCAAAACTTCAATGTAAAGAGATCTTACCTCTTCATTCAGGTACATGAGGAGTAGAGCAGCTATCTGGCTCATGCCTTGACAGTAGCCCACCTCTGTGTTATACATGGAGTAGGCAGCCAGCACACTGAACAAGGCCTGCTGTCTGCAAATACACATGGCCATTATACCATTACCTAATAGTTCAGACTGCTTGTGAGAATTCTGCGTGATACTGATCTAACAGTCATTGTGTCGCCTTGTCACAAAAATAATACACACATTTAACAGACAGAGAAAACATCAAGATGACATAAATATGCAGCTCATCTTTAAAAGACATTCCTGTAAATGCATTTGGTCAATGTAATAAACCAAAAGCACGTGTATTATTCATGTTCAACTTCTACTTCAAGAGGTAATCTGGAAGCACTGCTCTTGCAATACTTATCCCCCACCAGTTTGAGTGGACAGAATACACTGAAACTGCAGCACTGCCACGCAATGATTTCATATATTTAGCACCTATTGGTGATTTAACATTAAATATATAGGTGAATTTTAGGAAGTGAAACTAAACCTTGACTTAAATATACTGCTTCCAAAAATCAAACTTACACACCATGATGGAATCACTGTAAATCAGTTATTAATAAAATGTGCTGTTCTGGACAATAGTAAATTAGACCCATAGACCCCACGATATCTATAGAGGACTAACTAACCAAATTTAAAAACAGACAAAAAAGTAGTATTTCAGTAAGATGTAATGACTTACTTGACACCATACCTGTCCCGGAACATAATGTGGTTACGATAAGTTCTGTTGACATCAAGGTCTATTTGTCTAATGTCAGGCGACTTATTCCGTGCTCTGTCTTTCATTTGCTTAAGGGAAATTGACAAAAGAAAGATAGAACCTACTTTCAAACCCACAAATGGCAAAATGAATATTATACATGTCAACATTGTTAACCATCTTTTAGTATCCATTTTCATGCAAGGTTTCAACTGATAAATCTTTAGCTAATCAAGCCCTTTCAATAATGAAGATCCTTTCACAATTAATATAATTCTGTCATTGTTTATTTCAGATGCTATAAAGGAATGTATGGATTCCTCTGAGCTTGGCGAATCAATCAAATGATCAAAGTAAACAACAAGTGATATATACTGTATATACACACACAAGGCAAGGATTCCTGGCCATATGTGTATTTGTACCTGATAAACCCTGGGCTGCTCAGCCTTTATCTTGAACACATTGAGCAAACGACACCAGACATCACCTCGTAGTCGATCAGGGATGCCTTTGTACACACGGCGCTGTAACTGTAACCAATATTTACACAAATATTACCCACTGTATCACAGGTTTATATGACACATCTAGTCTATGGCTATAATATCCTGTCTGATACTGGGTACACACACTGCAAGACATTACACTTACATATATTATACACATTGTATATGTAATGTATCATAACGGTAAACCCTACAACCACTCCTCTGTGAAGATTACAGACTGCATTTCTTATTATCATTTGACTGTGTATCTTATGTGAAGCTGTCTTACAATAATCACAAATGTTTATCAATTGACCTACATGTCTGAAATTTTGTTGCATACTGTGATTTTTTTTCACATTATTATGGCATACATGTATCAAATTAATTTTCCCCCAGATAACCTGTATACAGAGAAAATAACTTCGGTGACACTTACCTTTTCACCTCCATAATACTTGTCCCAAGCTTTGGTCATCTTCAGCCATTTCTGTGTACGTTCTGCCTCCACCTGTTTGGCCTTATCCACCAAGGAATAAGTCTGTTTAGTTTTCATTCTTCACAAGTTTACACAAACTCTGTGCCACAGTCCAGAATGGTATTTGTCTTCCACATATACACATACACACCCCTCCCCAGTGTACTGGTAATGTATACATGACTATAATGTGACAGTAAGTGAGGACAGAGCTGACAGATGAAATATCTCAGGATTACCTTTACAGTCACTTACTTCCAGCTGTGCCAGACATGATCACGAGTCATGCCCAGTCAGTTTTAGTAACTTGTACAACACGTTATCAGGCCAAACAAAAAAAAGAAAAGAAACTGCTTGGGCTCGGACTGGGACATAGGGATTCCATTATTCATCATTATAATTAATAGCAGGCTTGCTGGTGCATGTGAATACACTCATTCAATGACAACCATCCAAAATATTTACAGCCACTATCATAACCTATGAATGAATGTCTAACACAAAAAATCTTTTCATTTCGTTTTCAAGGGGTTTGAGAGTGAAAGGGTTTGCATTTGGCCAACAAATCTTATATATGCTTGGCCTTCTCTTGCTTAATCAGTATATCAATGCATGCATGTATATTTCATAGGTGTGCCTGATTTGCAATTTCAGCGAGTACATTGACATTCATGATACTGTGAATTCATTAATTTGTTGTACATGTAATTTACCTTCAGATTTAAACAGGCAGAGATAAAGCCTCTGAACTACATGTGCATAATACATGTACAGCTCACACTGTGGAGGACTATACATTGTACATGTACCATTTGCTTAATCTATATGTATTTATTTACAGGGCACTTTTGTATGTCTTTACATGTATATCTTATAACTGGTACATCATGTGTGTAAGTGTATATAATATCCTAAATCCTTAAGATTGATCACATTGCATCAGTCTGAAGGTCAAGTTAGAGGAGGACCTTTGCAAAAATGTCTTAAGTATTGATCCAAATGCACTACTATTCAACTCCTGTTGATCTTCTATATTCAGTGAGTGAAGCATTTATTTATTGAGTATGGCATCTATGAGACAGATAGATAGATACACAAGCAGGCTTCGATGATGAATCCTTTTCCACAATGGCGGCTGAGTATCAAGCAGGCGTGGGGCCTGTGGAGACCATCAGTAGCACCAAAACAAAACGAAAGCGATCACACCTCTAGCACTGCTTTATTACTGTGAAAATGACACTAAGTCACTTTTTTGTTTATATATACTGATAAAGATTTGTCCTCTGAATCATTTACCTCTCACAAACTCATAGGTCTGGCACTGTAATCCAAATGACCCTCACAAAAACAACAATTCCTTCATGTGGAGGAGAAAAAAAATGAAATTTTTAAATGTTAAATTCATTTTACTGAATTGTTACTTCACATTTCCTCACTATAATACCTTCTAAAAAGAACATGTGGCAAAACTGGACACCAGAAAGGTCAAATCTGTGCATCGCCCTTACAGCTATTTGTTTTTGGTTGTACTTTGATAAATGACTTCCATTCTGAGAGTTGGCAAAACTGTCACGACTATATAATGTATCATTATGCGTTCACATAGAATACATAAAAGAGCAGCAACATGAAAAACTGAGTTTTTGTGGACAAAGGAGTAATTCTAGACCAGCGACATTCAACACATTGTAGTTAACATCATTGCACTTTTCTTTTACCTAGTAGATCCATTTAAGCCATGGTGGTAGTTGCTACTATTAATGCATTTAAATGAACAGTTAAATAGAATAAACCATTAATGAATAAGCAGCCGTATTTCACTGGTTACACGTGACTGCCAAATGTCATCTCTCTACCAGTTTAATTCACTGTAGCTTATGCTATGCTTATATTCCATATTAATCACATTTAATTTATTGCCTGAGGAACTATCACTGTTGAGAAGAAATTCAGCAATCATATTGGAAGCCATGACAGTTTCACTATTCCTCACAACGAATACCTTCGTCTTGGGAATTATAACTAGAGTTTATTCTAATACCACATTTATTTGCCTCAATGCAGTCTGTTAAAGTACACATTTTCAGTTTTTCCCCTTGTATTTAACCATGTACTCTTGTCATTTCATGGCCAAACAGTATAGACTACAGCCAACATCATTATATAATGCTGACGTTAGGCTTTAATTTACCATTACAGGGGGACAGATGCTCAGAAAGAATTTTGCTTTCACCTCTGCTACAGCCCACACTCGGCTTGGAACTGCCATTTCATGGAAACAACAGCACAGAGAGCATTTGCATGCACCTGTACACTACAGCCAATGCTCAGCTCACAACCGCAGTCTCACAGATATTTACTAAAGTAATAGGCTTACCTGTGGAGTTAAT
This sequence comes from Acanthopleura granulata, assembly GCA_016165875.1. NCBI lineage: Eukaryota > Metazoa > Mollusca > Polyplacophora > Chitonida > Chitonidae > Acanthopleura > Acanthopleura granulata. Next base: position 470,749 of record JABBOT010000023.1, on the reverse strand, counting down.
ACATGTTAAGTTTCAGGAGTTGTGTACCATACTTTGTTCTTTTTGTGTGTGATTATTTGTATGTTAAATGCCTTAATATGAACTTGTGTGTGTTACAGGTCTCTCACTATTATATCAAATGCATTGACCATGATTTCGCTGTTGGCAGATAAACTGCTGTGCGCCCAAATAGACTTTTTTCCTTATACTACCTTGTTGTGTGTTCATTAAACCTAGTAGATCCACTTATCCCATGGTGGTAGTTGACATGTACGTTGCTATTGTTAACGCATTTACATGAACAGTTAAATAAACCACTTACGGAGGTAAATTGATAAGCAGCTGTATTTCACCAGTTACATGTGACTAATAAATATCACACTGTCATCGCTTTAGCCTATTATATTACATATTACTCATATTTAATTAATTGCCTGAGGAACTAACATCGTTGAGAAGAAATTCAGTAATCATATTGGAAGCCAAATTTTCAACCACTCTGCCTAGATTAAAACTGACATATTTTATCGAAAATGTACCTTATAATTTTATGAACTTCTCTCACTAACTACCACAGTTTCTGATGAGATAGCAGAGCTGCCGGTTGGAACAAAATCATCACTGAGTCGATTACAAATTTATGCATGTATAACAGACAATAGACAATCAAAATTGACAATTAATACTACAAAATATGTATCCTGATTCACTTGTACCAAGCTTTGTTGAAACTGGACAATAATTAGTAGGAATGAACAACTGATATTACATTTTATGTATCTTGATGTAGTCTGTACACTTAAACCAAGTTTTGTTGAAATCAGTCAAAACATGAAGGACGTGTTTTGAAAGACACATCTATGTTAACATATACTGGATAAACAGATGGACAGACAGACAACCAATCATCGAAATGGACAATAGATACTACAGGTTATGTATCTCTATGTACTCTATACTTTAACAAAGTTTCATTGAAATTGGAGAAAAACTGTAGGAGGAGTAGAGTTCGGAAAGATAAATGTATGTTAACATGTACTGGAAAAACAGACAGACAGGCGAACAACTGATCATTGGACAGGAAAAATCAATACTACGAATTTATGTATCCTGATGTAGTCTACACCTCAACAAAGTTTCACTGAAATCAGACAAAAACTATACAAGTAGTAGTAATTTGAAAGATACATGTATGTTAACATATACTAGATGAAGACAGACAGACTGTTGGACCATCAGTCATCGAAATGGAAAATTGATAGTATGAATTATATACGTTAACATATTCTGTATAAACAGACAGACAGACAGAGGGACAACTGATCATCCAAATGCAGAATTAATACCATGAAATATTTATCTTGATGTTGCCTGCACTTGACCCAAGTTTTGTTGAAACTGGACAAAAACTGTAGGATGTGTAGTGTTTTAAAGGAAAATTTAACAGACACAGAGGTGACAGACAGATGCCAAACAACTTGGTAATACCTGACCTCTTCTGACTGAGAAAAATCATACTGCTGTGGAACAACAACCAATTTCAGGTTGTTTTTTTCTTTTTTTGCTTCAAAATGGTTGTATACTTTGTCACATGGCATTCTTAGCAATATAATCTTTGTTAGTAATTTTTCCTTACAAATTACTATAACCCAGCAATGTCATCTTTGAAAATCATTAAAATAATGGATTCTGTGACAGTAAGTTCTTTTGTGAATACACCTGAAGTATCTCTACAAAACACCAGGAACAGATTTACCATCTAAAAAGCAGTTTGTTGTAAAATGATGTAAATCCTGCCAATATCCCATTGCTTAATTGAAAACCTCCATGTGCATATTCATTTAATATGCAGGCAATACAAAATGGTTAATTTGGAAATAAGCAGATTAAATTATCCAAATGCACACTCTATACATCTGTAAGAACATTAATTCTCTCAAAGGAAAAGGACTGGCATGTTCAAAACGAACATTTTGTTTGTGGATATTCTGGATTTTAAAACTAACACTAACACACTATAAATCTGATAAGAATTTTCCACAGAAATAAGAATCCAATATTTAAACATGGCCATATGTAGTCAGCCATATGTTTGCTCAACAGTTTTCATTCTACCCCAAAGAATTTTTGACCAAGTTAATTTTATATATAATCAACAGCCTCTGTTTTGTTTATATGTGTCAAAACCATCTGATTTGATATATGTGTAACGCCACTGAGAGTTTTGGCAATACCCCACCGACATGACTTCAGGTTACATGGAAGATTCATTTAAAATTACACACTTAAAACTTTATACACAAAAACTTTATACACAATCACACATGTAGCTGCCATCATAGATGCAAGTGGGTGTTTACTTTTTTTCACTTCAGTCACTCACTCCAGGAAAGATGTTGATTTTTACTGACACTGTGATTCAGTGAAGGCTGATAATATCAAATGATTGGATCTCATAAAATAAGGAAGCACAGTCTGTTTTCCCATCACATACATTTCCGCTGACCTCATATCATATAATGTCCCAATCTAAAAGGTCAAGCAGTGTAAGCTTTGTATCATACTAAAGCAAACATGTACGTACCTTCTGTTCTGCAGCCGGATTTCTTCTAGGGAGTTTGTCACTGTTAATAAACAAATAGTTACATATAAGACAAATCTAACTCTTGCAGAGATACACATACCATAAGTGCCTACATAGACCACATAAGTGTACGTATGTACGTGTATAAAAGCAACAAGGAAGTACTAATACCCAATGGCCTAGAATCAGGAAGCTCATTAGGCTTATGAAAGGCTCAGTCTTTAAAACTTTATGGCTGTTTGCTTTGGTAAATTTAGGACTAACCATTCGGATTTTTATTTTAACATAAGGAGTATGTGTAAACTGTCATAACACAGAAGTGCTTACAGCCAATAGGCCAGAATTAAGGGCAATGTCTGTGGCAAGGCTAAGAGAAAATAAAACTCTGCAAGGTCTCAAACCTGGTCAAATTTGTCCGAATCCAGTCAGATTCCCCTAAGTCTGTCTCAAGATAATCCTATTATCGATTCCTGCATGTATTCAAATTGCTCTCAAACCCCTTATTTCAAGGTAAACAGGCGATAGAAAGTAAACCGTGTCAGAAATAAATACTTCTTCATACAGGTAAGATTCTTACTGATCACTTAAACAACGATTTGCTTTTACTGTTGCTTTGCAGGAATCCATACAAATTCCATTAATTGGCATACAATGTATTTTGGGAATTGGTTTCCCGGAATCCTGTAAAAAAAATTAACCCTATACATGTAAGCCCACTGTATACAGTCCTTGCAACAAGTAACAATTTTGGGATGATATTTCGTCATGAACCTAAAAGTACCAGGCTCAGATGTTGTTGTCTTATCTTTCAACTGCCTAAAACCAATTAAAATAAATTATGGGATAAGCAGGATATACAATTCATGACCCATTATATCACATTTATTAAACCTGTGGTGTATTTTTCATCTGTTCATTGCCACAGGATCAGAACAAATTTAAATCACGCCACTTGATTAATAAAATTAATAAAATTGGTCATTCATTGTATACCCTCTATATATTGAAAATAAGAGTTTAAAAGTGTCTTATTTCACAGGAATTGTGAGGAAAAACAGACTTTCATTGAAAGTTAAGCCCTGCCTTATTTGATGAGACTTTTGAAGGGTAGTGCTCCATACAAATAAAAGACAGCAAGTAATGTGATTTCACACTTTCTTCGCAGCGTGTGTGTTCCAGATTTGCTGCTTTTTCAATGCAAGAAGCAAGCTTGTGCTACTCACTGGATGAAGCCATATCTGTCTGTCACATGGTATACCTCAAACTCGGGGTCCTCCCATGGATCAATCTGAGCGCCTTCCTCACGACCCTGTTGAGAAACCAAAGCAGATCATTACACACTACTGTAATATGTGTAATACTAGTACATATTCACTGCAACATGGGTCACACAAATACATCTACATGTGCTTACTTTACATGGTCTCAACTATTTGGTCTGAAGAGAGGAACACCTCCATGCTTTCACAACTCATGACCCAAACTAAGAACAAACAGTGAATTTTGCCCATCACTATGAAGTTGCATATTTTGCTACATTCTGAGCGTTCTACATATCTTTGAAACATATTGTGAGGTTTGTTTGCAAGATAAGAAGTTGTCCTTCCCAAAAAATGTGTATTTCAGTACCAAAAGTAATATTTTTGTGGTATTCATTTGCTTCAAAAAGTTAAATTATTTACTGTACACTAAATTCTCAACAAATTCGAAGTCTGGACAGATTGTGCAGCTCATTAATTATTAGGTTTCTTAATGAACAATACATTCCTGTTTTAACGATACAGGACCCACACCACATGTATAGCAACATATATCACAATTAATACACAACTCAAAGAGAGAACACTTGACTGTTTCATTGTCTTATATTTAAAGAATTTATGTGCCAAAAATCTACAGCTATGATTCTGCTCAGAAAAATTAGTGATTATCAAGAAATAACAGCCCACTTCAAATGTTACTACCGGATAAGTACAAGCTAGCTCTAATTTCAAGCCTTGATCAAACTAACATTAATTTGTATCCTTTATTAACTGTACGTACATGCTTGGGTTTTACACCCTACTCAACCATTTTTCTGTTAATGCAATGAGAGCATTAATAATAAATAATAACTGAAAATTCATTAATAACAGTAAATTTTAAATTCAAATAGATGTCATAAACTGCTACTTTTTCTGCTTAAACATTTTCACAGTAAGATATCACCCAGCTTTCCAAACAAACCTCCAAACACCTTTCTAAAAATCAATCGAACCGAATTAACTTAGTAAGGGATGAAATTTTACATTTTACATTTTGACATTTATCCAAATATCATGCCAACTGTCTGAAATAATCTTTTTGGAGGACACTGACATTTCATCTACATGCAGGTTTACATTGCAAAGTATGCATCACTTGCTTTGTCATATTTTGCCACAGTCTCCTCACGTTCTTTGTTGATTCGGGCAATCTCATGGTGCTCTTCCAGTTCTTCTGCAAAGGAGAAAAAATTTCAGTTTGCACGTATACACATGCACACTTACAGTGTACCTTTATCTCTGTATCTCCAAAGTTCATTGAGCTTTCGGCTTCAGTAACTCAAATATTCCGTAGATACCCACCAACCTTCAAGAGATATCTATCAAACCTCTTCACTTCAGGCCACAGCCAAACCATGGAAAGCTTGATTCAAAAATGCGATTTCATTAGTCAAGGGCCAAAGTGACAGATAGTGACAGCAAGACTTTGATTAATACTATCTATAACATTGTAGATGTTGGAAACAGCCCAAGATTCAGCTCAGTTCTAGTTTTTCTGTTACATGTACATTTTCACAAACCTGAAAGCATGCTGAAGTCAAATGTCACAAGATTTGCATACAGTACATGGAATCTAATGGAATGTGAGATACTGTGGAGGGCAACTATCATGTTTTGTAGGTCAGCCACATCTGTCTATTTATCCAGCAGGGAGGAAAACCAGGTCATGAGTATCCAACAAAACTATCCAGTATGCCATTTAAAAAATCTGCTTTTAATAGTACTGGTGCAGGCATGTGTATGGTACTTGTTAATGTTATGTCAGTATTTTCTATATTTTCTTGGTTTTTTACTTAATATCAAACTAATTATATACATTGACTTGAATATAAACAAGAGTTCAGGTGAACACAAGATATGCCCAAACAAATACATTGGTTTGAAATGTATAAAAGAATACTAGCAGCATTGTACAAACTGTGAGGAAACGTACTTCATGGGTTTTGATGATATGTTCTTGTGTTAACTCCTAAACATAAAAATACAGATAAAAAAATCAGTTTGGATAGACGTTTTTCAAAAATATGTGTATCAGTGCAGGAGCTTTTTGATATAGTTGCAATTAGGGCCAGTGATTTTCAAAAAGTGGTTGCCTGTAGAAGAGTCGACTTACTGAAAAATTTCTTAAAAAAAGTTTCCCTAGCCAAACATGCATATACAATACATCATGCACTTCAGCAGTTGTTAGGTGGTAACTGTCAATGTCATACTTTAACTGAGTGAGCAATTATCTACCTGTAGCTGCCAGAAAGTCTTAGCTTGAATGACATCGCATTGCTTTTGTGTGTTAAATCTGCATAGTTTCATCACAATCACTTGAATGTATGTGAATTATAGTTCTCATTCACTTATGAGGTTTTGGAGTGGGAGCACTGATTAGCATGGTAGCCACCAAAGCATATGTAAAGTATTCATTGTCACTTCTGTTTGTCACCTCTATATCTCTGTATCTAGCAAAAAAACACAAATGGACAAATGTGAGTTGCGACACATCGTTATTCATGTATCTATTTATCCACCGAAAATTAAAACTACAGTAAAAGCACTTGAGGTTGTTGCCCCCACACGAAATCACATCCATTAATATAGTATATGTAGGAATAATGGCAATCTTGTGATAACGGTGAAAATCAACACGGGTGAGTTGTAACATATCATCACTTTTGTATCTAATTATCCAGTAGCCCAGTCACAAAGTTCATACCTAACGAAATATAATATGGGAAACAGCAATCTGGTTACCAAGGCAGCCATGGAAATCAACATATGTGAAATGCGACACATCATCTGTGTATTTAAGTATCCACTGACCAAAAATTCAAACTGTACATGGAAAACAATTGGAGTTGTAGTCCAGACACTAAGTCCAATCTAATAATATAGAATATATAGAGATAATGGTGATCTGGTTACCATGGCAACCAGAGATATGGACAAAAGTGAGTTGCATACACCTGCATCTATGCATTCACCAAAAGTTAGAACTGTGCCTGGAAAATAATTGTAATTGTAGACTGGACATGAAATCATATGTATTCACCTAGTATATGTAATGATATTGGCAATATTGTTACCATGTCAACCGTGAAAATGAACAAATGTGAGTTGCCATACATCACCACCTCGATACCTAAGAATCCACTAATAAATAAAACTGAACACAAAAAAAGAGGAGTTGTAGCCCAGGCACGAACTCATACGTATTTATACAGTACATATTAGGGAAATGGTGATAAATATGAGTCTCGATACATCACATCTATCTCTATGTATCCACTAAAAATTAAAACTCCAGGTGGAAAACTGGAAACAATATGTACTTATGTAAGATATATATATGGGAAATGGTTGTCTGTTTATCAAGGCAACTGTGGAAATGCGCAAATATGAGTAGCTACACATCATCACATCTGTGCCTGTGTGTCCACCAAAATTAACATCACATATCGAAAACAATTTGAGATATAATCTGGACACGAATACAGACGGACAGACAAACAGAGTGACAAGCCAACAAAATCACCTAATGGTGGGCATATAAAAAATAAAACTATTATATTTTCTCAATTCAAATGAAAATGAAATTTTTCTGTTGCATGTACATGAAATGTATAGTTCCAAACAAATTTTAGAGCCTAACATCAGATCCAGTACATTGGAATTTGGAGTAAAAATGCAAGAGATTTTTATATGACCTGTTTGACCATGCATGCCTACAAATACTGATTTGATTTCCAGATTTGGGTGACTGTAATTAATAGAAGCATGAAATAAAGAGCACTAACTGAGCAGAAATTTGCTCAGCCGCGAGGATTTTGATTCCCAGTTACTGGCACACAGGTTGCGTGTTCAGTCTCAGCGTATGAAATGTTTTACAGGGTATTTCTAAATTCACCAGCAGTCACCATTGAGAGCCTTTGTGCAGTCTTACATTGGCTGAAGACCACCTGACTGCCATCAACATAACTGTGTGTGACCCTCTACATAATACATTGGAAAGTTGGTGGTTTGGTTCGGGCAAGACAGTTTCGTCTACTCATATAACTAACTGTTGTTATGTAGCCGAAAGCAGCAAAGGCATTCAACCATAAATAAAGAAAGCTCACTTACTCATGATGATGTGAAGACTGAACACTTGGAATCCATTCCATTCCTCTGCAATACATAATGACAAACCACATTATAAATACTGCTTATAGTGTTTATATAAAACTGAATGATTAACTAAACATGTGAAAGAAATTATTACCACTGGCTTAGTAGTTGTTCACTTCTTCATAACAATTAAGACTGGTTTTATTTTCTTTATTCCACTTTTCTGCATGTCTAGCACAATATATACTAGGTATGAAGCAAACATGCCTCAGATCTCTTCCAATATAAGCAGTTCAATTAACAACCAAACAAACAATCCACTAGGTGACAATAATGTGCTTGAAAAGAACAATGCAATTAACATTACTAATAACATTTTCCCACCATTCATGAATGGAAATTCTTTTACTGGGCTCCTTCAGTTTCACGGATAAATTTGACAGCTTGTTCTGCTGTATCCAAGGATTACATGTTCAACTGATAACACTAACAAGTAGATAGTTACACCCTGTGATTAAGTACTAACTTGATTACATTTCTTTTAAACCATCTGATGAAGTGTGGCAGCAATGGTCATTTGGATATAATCTATTAATCACTTCAGCTCTTGGGGGAAACAGATGGGTGGAAAAGTTAAAACGATGGGTGGGGTAAGTCAGCAGTAAGTGGCACACGTCATTCCAGCATACTTATTCTCAACTTTATCTGTGACCACCGCATTAAGTGGGTCGCTAGATCACCAGAATCCAATGGGTTGTTATCCACTAGAGCTAGTTAACAGCCAAGCGCTCAGGGTTACTGAATTTGGAGTCCGACGGTCTGAAATGTTTGTTCCGGAAGTCTCTCATCATTGACAGTAACACTGACAGACGATCGCACAAGCTTTCCAACCTTGATTTCAGGACCCAAACACAATAATAATGTCACCTTTCGTTCATACAATCCACTGCTGGGCTATTTAACTTTATGGTTCGAAGTTAAACATTATGCAAAGAGGAACAGTTTCCAAAAGGAAGGAATGACAGCGGTCACATACCTTCACTTGAATCTTCCGATGGACATCCCAGATAGTCACGTGACTTACACTGAATGGCCGCGTCCAAGCCACTGTTTCGTATTCTCGAATCATACTTGTTCTTACCGTTCGTTTAGTTAAGAATTACGAGTGAATAAGTTACAGAATTAGATTTGGCTTCACTGTGAGTTCGAAGGCGAAATCTCACACTAATAGTTTTCTTTTGCCCTTTGTTTGAATAGTGTACTTTCTAACTAGTAGTATTAGAATGCTACACACACTGTTCAGCTACACATTACACACTGCAATGCATCATTTGCATGTCTACACAAATAGTACATACTAGACCTACTTTGTCCACCAGTACTAGCACATCCAGTGAATACAGCTGTTTATCATTTGGCATTGTTTGGCATGTTCTATTGTCAGTGCCTCGCTGTATCAGAAAATTCGAACTCAGTCTCAGTTTAAACTTTCAAGCACACTGAGAGCATCATTAGTCTTCTCGATATTGCTCAGTTTGTACTTGAAATGGAGTTGGTGTGGTTAAAAATGATACTTTGTACCTCAGTGTGTCTCATCATTTGATTTTTTTTCTGTCGAGCATAAATATATAAGAGTAAGAAAGTTACATGCAGTAATGATTGGTGTTGGTAAATGGGGAGATTGCACGTTGATAATAATGTAGTCCGTTTTCGGAATTGAACAAAGAAAGGAAACGGAAACAGCTCCGTGTTTTGACATACCACAGGGATCCGAGAAGAAAGGTACAGTGGGGAGGTACATCACGATAACATTGTACAGTTTTCATTCATGAAGGTAATTCTGGTGTAGGGTGAACAAACAGGTATTCAAAATAAAGGTAGTCGGGCGGGATGTTTACAAGTAATACTATTTGTGGTTAAAGTGGGAAAACATGTGTGATGATGTGATCTCGTGTGATGATGGGCACAAATTGCAACAACAACACTTGTGGAGGGAACTGGAGGGTAGCCCAAGGTGGCTATTCAATCCCTATTTTATATACTGGACTGATGGGATTTCGTAGCCACAGCGAGAAGCAAGGCTAGAGGGGATTCGTGAAGTTCAGGTTGATGGATGTGTCGCCTATATATGACGTCATTATTTTTCCACCATCATGTGCCTGTGCTGTGTTTTCATTGGATAAGAATTGGAATTTTTTATTGTATAAAAAAAAAAAGTAGGTACAAAAGTTATGTTCTGTTCAGCACTGGAAGCCTTATCAGGCTTATGATGTTTCCATCTGATCACCGAGTCACATGACGATGGGAATACAAGTGGGAAATGACGATCAACCCAACAAAGTAATCTAGTGAGCCGAAATTGTTTGATTTGATACATATTGCCATGGGGTATATCTGTGTGTTTGTTATGAACCACCCCTTCACATGTTGTTTGTACACAGAAACCAGTTTTACGCAGGTTTACATTGTTTAAAACCTAGTGTTCTGCAGCTGATAGTAACAGATCTGTTAGACCTACTGTTTGATACCGCAAGTCATTGTGGCTCAGAACTTCTTGGCACACCAGTGCATCATTAGATCAGTCGAGCCACATTCGTGAGGCTGGGGCACTCTGTACTGTGTATTACAGGTGTATGACTTAGTTCCAGGTTGCCTAGTGAAGTCCAACACAATCTGTGTGAGTATGTTATATTTAATATACTGACCTCTCTTTTGAATCACTACTTCAGCGGCAATTCTGCCTTGCAACTTAGATGAGCAATAAGATGTCGTTGATATACAACGTATGCTACACAGTTTGTTTCGACTGGTATGCTGATTCCTGCCATTTAGCCAAACCCTCATGACTTCAATTCCAGGGGGGGGGGCCCTACAAAGCATTTGGTAGCGTGGACTCACCCTGCCACAAGAAGATACAGTATATATAGATTCTGAGGATTCCTCCTCCTTGTTAAGCAAAACAAGCAAGCATATATAGATACATATATTTATTTCAACCATTACGCGACCCTCATTGTGTGCATTCAATCATAAAATTTTGTGTCAGTACACATGTATGTCTCATCCTATAATTTCCTGTTTCAGAGTAGCCTGAAATGTTTTCTCTGTGAATCTGTTGCCTTAATGAATGCACTGTTCAGTAGTTTCCATGATACGATCACTTATATGGACCCTACCCTTCTGAAACCTGCCTTGTCCTCAGTTTTCTAGCTACCAACCAGACAGACAGATCCAGCATGGGAGGTGGGGGGGGGGGGGTCAGACTCTTTATTGGGAGCCCCCCAGCCCCTGTTCCAGGTAATTTCTGCTACAAATCAAACCATATGGCGTTCGCGTACATAAACTTTTGCCAATTACCTGTGTAGACAACTGGATGTTCACATTCAGAGAACAATACCCTCAGCTCCTGTTTCGGCTAATTTCTGCTGCACATGAAGCCATATGGTGTTCACGTACATAGATATGTGTTGCTGTGCGTATACCTGTGGTGATTGAACAGCAAAGTCCACCTAGCCAAAATCCACAAGTGTGTTCAGGCTGTGTTTTAGGTTATGTAGGCCAGAGCCGCCTACATGGATCGATCTAAGATTAAAGGCCAGCAGGTATTATCTACGTGTATTATGTGTACGACATAGCCCAGATACTCACATACTTCCATAGCTATATATAACATAGGCTGATAATAGTACGTGAGTCTCCTGACCTATTTATGCGTGTACTAGGACTGTGTAAAGCATATTGACTGTATATTTGCTGCTCTGTTGTGGATAAATCAATTCTTGTGGTTAATAAAATACAATCTACAACCATCTGGTGTAAATATAGAAGCATACGGAGGCTATATTATATTTATCAATGTGAACTGAGAGCTCTCACTGTAGGAGGGATCGGGAACTGGATTAGGACCCAATACAATATCCAGAATGATTACGGAATGTGGGGGTAACATCTTAATGGGAAATGGTGTGTTGATGTCGAGATAAGGTGCTGCATCTCAACCACCTCCGATAGTATAGCCCCCTTCTGGCGATTTCATCAGATGAACTGCATCTCCGTGGGCCGTGTACGAGAGGAAAGCCGTACCGCTATTAAAAACCTTTCGAACAACACCACCCTTTGCTGTTTGCCCCAGGACCTGGGTCACAGCCAGATCAATGTCCTATTTGGGATCATCCGATTGAACAAGACCCCATCTGCTCTCAAGAGATTGAACCAGGCATTCAAGAGTTTATGGTGTGGATTCGTGGCTTTGATATCCACATCAGCAAGCTTGTGTAACTTTGGCAGTTCCCCTGGATCCCCCTAACAGCACCTTCTTTTGTGAATAAACACCTTTGCTGGAATTTGAATACATAAATCCGTCCATCCACCCCTTGCTGCTCAAACCATCCACACTGATGAGGTCATTTGACTTCGGTGGTTCTCCGGATCCCCCGAACGGCACCTTCTTTTGTGAATAAACACCTTGTTAGAATTGGAAGGCATAAATCCGTCCATCCATCCCTTGCCGCTCAAAACCATCCTTATCTGCCAGATCCGATAAGGCTATGTCAGTACAATGAGGGCCTAGAGAGTCCATCAGGCCGGCGAATGTGTCAGGTTATGCTTAAGTATGATGTATTTGTAGGTTGGCCACGATTGTTTAACACCTTTACAGTAAGCCCCGACACGAGGGCAACCAACATTCTTTTGTACTGTGTACTGATTGGGAAATGCCATTGTCCTCCAGAGTTTATGCATTCGTGGTATACTGCGACTGCTTTCAGAAGAGCAGAGCCACTTGTCATACTATGAGACACTGCGATGAAGTTTTGGGATGAGCTCACCTCGTTTAGGTGGACATATATTTCGTTGTGAGGTGTCAGTTTGGGTAGTTTGTCCCCTTCATTGATTCCAGCCATGGGTTCTTTTGCGTTTGAGAATCCCAGGATATCAGCTAGATCTAACAGACTGATAACATCATTCTTTTTGAGTCCCAGCCACACACAACCAGTAGCTTCTCTCAGGTGCAGTATAGCACCCAACGGTTGGAACCCTTCTTTGTTGAGGGTCCGGACGGTGTAATAGCCGCTTGACACGTCTATCAATGTTCAACCTGAAACATACGTCGACGGCAATATTCACCAGTGCGCACACAAAATCAGTTGGATTAGGGAAACGATCAGTGGGTTTTTCATGAGGACACAACTCTTTGCCGAACGTCTTCAGATTTGTTCCGCGAACAGGGGTCACCATAGCCATTATTCTAACTGCGTTGGGTTTTGTCGTGTCGACCCTGGTGCTTGCGCTAACTAGTGGCGCGGAACCAGCCCCCCCCCCCAACCGCAAAAACCCAGCCAGTGGATGGCGTTAAGGAGTGGGTAAAAAAGCAACTGCAGGCCCTGGGCAGGCTTCTAGCTTAGCTCGCTGGTAAAGCCGCCAAAGCTCTCCTAGGTATGATAGGGAGCAGGTATGATTGGCTCCTCAGCACATATGGTAAGGCCGTGAACTGTATGGTTGAAAATTCTTGGGCTCTGGTTGTCACCATAGTTGGAATCATTTACGCGGCCGTTCGGCCACATCTAGCGTACCCAGATAAGTGCAAGCCCAACGGCTAGGATAAGTATTACTAACGCCAGTTTTTCTTCATCAGTTTCTCTCCCTGAATTCTTCACTACCAGAGTCGGCTGCGGTTGGAGTCGACGCGGGAATCTGCACGGGTACTGCAGCTGGCTGTGCCTTAATGATGCTTGTCTCCCCAGTCGAAGACATGTGAACTAGTGAGTTTACATCTTCATTAACCCCGAGTTTTTGGTCTACTATGGCTATGACGATCTCATTGTTATAGCCACTAATTTTTCTGATTCATAGGTCCATATTGCTTGGTGCCATGCATAATCCACCGCGGGCGTACCTCAGGACGTTCTGGTACTGCTCTGTGGCTGAGGGCAGATCAACAGTTCTTGCTATGGCGTCTTCAGCATTAACTACGAACTATTTCTGCGCGTCAAATCCCTTGCGTCCCGATATGTATGCCTAGGGTACTGCTGCGGGTCTGTGCCTGTGCTCCAAGGATGGCCCAAACATAAGTCCGAATGGTGTCGTTCACGCGTTCCACGCCTGCCTGGGTAAACCCTTCAGATTTGTTGAGGATGAAGGTGGCCCATGTTTGATTGGCCTCGATGCCTTGTGAGATGAAATCGATGTGGAACTTTTCTGGCGTTTGCTGAAATGACACGCAGCTAGGATCGTAGGCGTAATACGATTTCATGTATCCTGTCCTTGTGACATAAAAGTAAGTCATGCTTAGCCCGTGGTTTCCACTTTTTTTTTTGCCGCCAATCTGTGTTTGGGGGGACCCGAAACAAGTTCCCTTGCATGCCCTCCGGTCGCAATTCTTCTGTAATGCAGCGCCTGAAGAACTCATCGGTCGCTTCATCAAGTTGTTTTTCTTTCAAAGTGGTGCGCTCGTCCAGTGCAGTCAGTCTGGGAAGGTTATTTGTCTCTGATGGTCTGCTTTGTCTTATTAAGCCCCAGCAGCTCACGAAGGGGCAGTGAGGGATCTCCATATGTGCTGAGAGCCCCCTCTATCTGACATTCAGTCAATGTGGTTGCGATTGACGCGATTGCTTCTGATGTTTCTTGCATGGCTTGTTCTACATTCTCTGCAGCTGCAACTTCAACTAGGTCATCCTTAGCTTTCAGAAGAACTGTCACAACTTTTGATGGCAGCTTGCCCCGCTTCCAGTCTACAAACCCACCCCAAAATGCTTCTCTAATGTCGCTAGTGCGGTTGGCTTGCCTGTGCTTTTATTGATGACATCAAAGTTGAGATAAGCCACAAGGTGTAGTAGATTATCGACCAGCTCGAAATCATAACAGTGTCTCCCCACAGCAGAGATCACCCGGTATAGTTCCTCAATGGCCTTATAATAATCAGCTAAGGCTGTTCGTGTGACCTCACTCGCAAGTGATTGTGTGTTACCGTCTCTATGGCAGCCATACGGCTGCTCCACTCTTGAAGAGAATGAGGTCTCTTGCGTCCCCTCATCATCTCGTTCATCAATATCAAGATCACCCAGAGGGCCCAACCTCAAATCTGCCATCTTATATTAAAGATATGATGTAGATGCCTATTGATTCATAATATCTGCAGGTGTTTAATAAGCATGAGTCCATATGGACGAAAGCCTAATTGTTACTGCTGCCTGAAAACCCCCTTTGAGTTTAAGGGTGTGCGGCAGCTGGTCGTCATCACAAATAACCCGAGAAGGATAGACCAAAACCACCAACTGATGGTTCAGTTCCCCAGTCTCGTCACCCAAGATGTCATTATCCCAGGGACCGTGATTCTTGCTTTCACCATCTCCCTTCACGTGATTGATGTCAACCGAGCAGTGGTCCAGAACCTTGGCTGTGGTGTGGTAAAGACGATCATAATAAGGATCATTGGTAATGCTGTGCAGGCAATCGATGACAGCAACATCTTCCACTGCTACATGGACCTTTGGAAGACAGCCCAGGAGAGACAGAATGCCCAGTACCAGGGCATCGACACAAGCCGCAACAAGAATGTCACCCTACTCCGGGTCGTTGCTTAGAATAAAGAT
Source organism: Acanthopleura granulata (assembly GCA_016165875.1). Classification (NCBI taxonomy): domain Eukaryota; kingdom Metazoa; phylum Mollusca; class Polyplacophora; order Chitonida; family Chitonidae; genus Acanthopleura; species Acanthopleura granulata. The sequence continues at coordinate 455,198 of JABBOT010000023.1, read as the reverse complement.
GAGACTGTAGACGAAAATGAATATTTTGCAGATGCTTATGGCAACCTCTACCACCCCCCCCCCCCTCGACTTTGAGCTGCTGGAGACTCATATGCCATTCTACCAGTCGGCCCTGGGGGACAGGCTTGAATATGAGCTAACTTTCAGTGACTACAGCCACGTAATCCAGGCCACAGGGGATGCTGCTGACCTGGCAGCAACCAAATACACCATTGATAACATCAGCCTTGCGTACGACATGGTCACCGAGCCCGAGCTTGCCCAGATGATCCGTAACCAGTACGCCGACTGGAAATACTGTGCGACCGCATGCACTGGCAGAGCCGACTAAGACACAACAAGAGCGATGCCCTGTGGAACATCAACCTCAATGTATCCACCCGTAGTATGAAAGACATCTTGATGCTGTTCGAGGACCCAAGACAGACATTCCGGCGGAATTCTTAGGCTTTCTACAGCCCCAAAATAACCAAGGTGGAGGTGGTAATCAAGGGGATCCCCAACCAGGTGTACAGCTAAGGCAAAGAAGTTCTTTGCAGCCGGCGGCAATTGCCATCCCGAGGTAGCCGTGGTTCCAAAAGGCCTGGTGCTGGCGGACGTGTCCTTTGGTGACTTCTTAACCTCCTGTGACTGCTTGACCTCCGCTCCTTGGACGACGAACAGCTACATGGCAGCGGGCGGTGCATTGAGAACGCCAGTGAGGGGGTGACCATTCAGATCACTAAAAAAAGGCATAGGCGGAAGGTTATTTGAATATGTACCTGTACATCGTCATGGATGCCCAGCTTAATATTGAAGAGCCTTTCCAAAGGAGTGAGCATCAAAGATGAGTACCCCTGATGGAAAGATGCTTGTCAACACGATTTATCACAGTGCTGTTGTCTCTGGTCTTGCCATTGGCTATGGTCGCCTAGGCAAAATGGTTACTTGGGGTGCCACACCAAAACTTGATTTCACCCCCCACAGTATCGGGATGGTGGATGTGGATGTGGCCCTCACGATGGCGACCAAGGACGTGCTAAATAAACGGCATCATTCCAGCAGATATTATGAAGTAGAAATGGACTCGATTGCAGTGATGTTGGGGGTGCTGTCATAAATGCACTTGTTTTCTCAGGTAGTAACTTTCTCTTCTCAACTCTTCGAAGCTTCACGGTCGATGCGGAACATAAACGCTACCATAAAGCTATAGAACAGCTCCAGGTGGCGCAGTTGGTGTGGTCTCAGAAAAGAACAAAGCGTCTGGACTGGTTTAATGACGAACTTCTTCCACAGGGGCATGCAGAGCGCACATTTCGAGATGTCGACACCACCATACAGGAGTACGCTCAGGTCACGAGGAAAACTCTTAGCCCCACAGGGCCCGAGCCTGTTCTAAGCGATTTCGATACACCGTTGGTTGGCCAAAAAGAATGCGAGATCGCCTTCATCCTCCTCGGGATGGGTGTGACTGGGCTCGTCTCCTACAAACTTGCCGAGTAATCAGAAAAGACTGTGCTGGACTAAGAGCTCCTCATAATGGCAGGCACGACATGAGTAGTGAGGCTCGAGTTATTTTTCCATACCATTTGTGTGTATATGTATATGTATGTATGTGTGTATATGTGTATTATATATATATAGATATATATATAACACATGGTGGGTTGGCCAAAAGAGCTATACTCAGCGATGTTAGAGGTACTGTGCCTTCCGCCACAAGATTCCTGGTCCTCTGGCCACCGCACTGATGGATAGCACACACAAGTTACTTGAACTCTGGCTGCAGGACGAAAAGTCTGCCATGCGTTTCGCAGCAAGGGTGTTGGAGGGCCCGACCAGCATCCAGGCGACACCGGGGCAGCTGCCTGAGCCTGTGGCTGCCGCCTGTTGGAGACTTATCAGGCTGCTGGAATGCCTTGCTTATGGTGCCTACTACCATGGCTGACCAGTTGTCTATTCGTCTATCGAAGATATACTTTGGCCCTGAGGGCTACTGGAGAGGCATTGTCGCCATCAAGAAACTAACTTCTGCTGCAAAGGTCTCTGAAGGCACAGCTCGCAGTTGTTTGGAAAAACAGGCCATCTGGCAGATTTTCCTACCATCCCCACGACATATTCCATGGCCAAAATTTGATGTTGCTGTACCAAATGAGGTCCATCAAGCTGACCTGCTCTACCACACGACAAGGTGGGCAAGCGCACCTACAAGTATGCCCTCATAGTGGTCGAGATTGCCAACCGAGTCAAAGCAGCTGAGCTTTTCGGCGCAAAAGGCTCTAAAGAGGTTGCAGATGCCTTGGGCCGTGTCTACAAATGGGGGCCTCTGAGGTGGCCTAAACTGCTCTAGGTCGACCCTGGGTGGGAGTTCATGGGCACAGTCAACCAGCTGTTCGTGAAACATGGGGTGTGGGCGTGTGAACATCCATCGGGACCAGGGGATCGTTGAGCGTTAGTCGGAGCCTGGCTGAGTGACCGTTCGGGCATCAGTACGCCCAAGAGATGCGGCTCCCTTCTAGGCATTCTTCTGAGTGGGTGAAACGGTTACCCGCAGTCGTGGTAGCTTTGAACAGAGAAGTGACCTGAATCACTGGCAAAGGGCGTTCTGAGGCCATCAAGACAAAAATGATGGCACAAAGACCCTCCTCCACTGTTCCACGCAGGCCTGTTGGCCTTCATGAGCAAAAACTCCCTTCTGGGGTTGGCGTTCGCTATCTGTACCAGCTTGGCGAGCTGGAGAGTGGTCACCGTCGCGCGACTGATCCAGTGTGGTCCCTAGATGTGTACTGGCTTGGACGCTTGGTAAGTAAACCTGACAAGCCTGTGTTGTACTATGCTAGATAGCCCGCTGCAGGGGTTTGTCCGTGAGGAACTTCTCATGGTGCCCGGCGACACTCAGCTTCCGCTGGGTGTGGTCCTCAGGCGTTGAGAACTGCACATCCCTGTTTTCAGTTGCACTCGAGACTGATCAACCTAATGTTATTATTACTATGGCCCCTGGAGTTGTCCAAGCGGTCCACACTAAACTGCTGGGTATCCTTTGGTTGGTAAGCCCATAGGAGCTTAATTTTACCTGTGGCACAGCGGTTATTTTGCTTCTCCTTGAGATTCAGGATGTGATCGACCTTCAGGTTAAACCTGAGCCCCTTGGCTTGGTCCTGGCGCTTGTAGGCCACCAGCTTCCTCTGGATGGTTTTGCAGAGCTTCTGCTCGGTGAGTTGCCTTCCCTCGGAACCCTCCTCCGGGGGCAGACTACCCTTTCGAGCTGTCTAAGACACTCCACTCTTGATACGGCAAGGTAGGCAAGATTTGACCATTGGAGATAGTCATTGATGATCCAGACTTTTTGGGGGTCTTTGATGGTGAGACCCTGGCTTGAGTGGATCGTGAGGGCGTAACCAAGGTGCCACTCATCAGTCTGGATGGCGGCTTCGGCTGCCTTTATGCTGACATTGATGATGTTGTTGAGTACCAGCTCTTCCCTATGGTCCATGCCTGGGACGGAGACTTGTATGTGTTGCTTCCGGCTGTCTTTTGGGTAGTACAGCAGGGGCACTGGGGCGTCTGGGAAGTGAACCTTGTGGTGCTGGAATAGCAGCTCCTGTGCTCAGTCATGGACTTTCTGTCTCAAGGTCAAGATGAGGTCACCTGGCTTCCAGTCTTCAGTGAACTTTCCCCATTCAAGGCACCTAGGGAGCGTTTTTCTGATCTCCTGACGCTGAACTTTATCCGACTGGAGCCGAATGGCCCTTTTGAGGGCTTTGAGGGTCCTGTGGTCTTTTTCAACCCGTTCGTAGTAGTCAGCCTTCTGACACAGCCAGTTGTATGGCATCTCGCCTGTGATAGGCAGGGGTTGACCCTGATCATCGCAGCGGATGACTTGGGCACCCCTGTGTTCGAGCCCATCGAGGAAGATCTCCAGAATACGCCGGGGCACAGTGCATACCATATCCCAGATGATCACGGGGATGATGAACTTCTGGCCCATCCTTTCTGGGGTCCACTCAGTCTGACCACTCCAGCGAAAGAAACTGTGGCATGTCTGGGCCTTGACCCCTGTGGCAAATTTCTCTTTCGCCAACCGATAAGTCGGTGTGAAGACGAGGGTGTCTTTACTGCGGAAGAGCTCAGTAATTCTACTCGTTTTGCCACTGCCCCCGCCACCATTCAGGGAGCTCAATTGGTGGCGGCTTAGTGGGTCAGCGTACTCTGGTACAGTGCTTGGGGAGAGACGCTTTTCTTGCTTCACATGTTCGGGCTTGGAGAGATGGGCGGCATGCTCCACTGGGATGAACAGCTGCTGTCTCTTGTTGCACCACTGTCCGGGGACAGCTGCACTGCAGGAGTGCACCTCAACTCCTTTGAGCTTGCAAAGTGCAGTTTTCTGCTCGTAGATGGAATCGGTCACCACCTGGATGGCCTCCTTGGGCGTGAACCTGAAGTCAGCATCGCGGCCCTGAGGTGGGCTCACTGGAACTGGGAGCTGTCGAAGTAGGTAAGTACTGGCCTAGGGGGCATTTCATCGGCACCCCTACCAGGGTCCTGCTTTGACAAGTGTCTCTGACCAGGTAGTCGACCTCTCCTTTATCGGTCACCAGTCTCCTTGTCAGCCATTTTCCATCAGCTTTGCTGACCTGCGTGAATTTGCCGATGATGCTGCACCCCTGCTTACGGTCTTTGGGCTGTGGCTTTAAGGCGATCATCACTTCACCGACCCTCAAGACCTTTAGGAGGCCGGTCTCAGCCAGGAAGGCCATTAGCGGAGTCAGAGCCCCAGCCGTTCTCTGCGAAATGTCTCCCAAACCAGGCAGGGATGACAGGATGGCAGTCTGTGAACTCCCACTCCTGGACTTCGGCGAAGCCTGCGCCAATGTCTTTAGGTAGGGGTCCATTGATGGCTACACGGGTCATGCGGTGGATTGGGTGTCCGAAACATTCAAAGGAGGGCTTCGCTTCGCCTTCTCCCTTTTGGAAGGCCGAATAGCAAGCTGTCATGTTGATGCTCACCTCAGGTATCGTAGTCCATTGAGTTGCAGAGCCCTGCATGGCCGTGCTCGACACAGGCCTTCTGGATGTCATTGAGTAGGCTGGCTGGGGTTGGCTTCCTACCATTCTTTTCGTTGGCTATGATGCCGGCCGCGTGATTCTCTGCGAACGCCCTTTCGGCAAGTTCGGGATCACCCAATTTGGTGCTAATTGCTTGAAGCCTCTCGTGGGCCTGCTGAGTCCAGTAGGTGCAACCTGTAGCACGAACTGGTCGACACTGAGCTGCCTGTCTTAGCCACCCAACGGCCAGACAGCTAAGGGTTCCCTCTGGGTGGCTTCTCGGATGGCCTGCCCAGACATCGCCCTCATAGATATGGACTTCTCTGCTTTGAGGGAAGTGAAGGTCTTTGGACCGGGTGTGGCCATTGTGGCAAATGAGCTCCACTGGTCTATGCAAACCCTGGTACTTCCCACTGTTGTAGATGTCCTCACCAGCAATGTCCCGCAGGATGATGGCCCTTTTAAGGACTTTCTCCAGTTTAGCCACATCATCGACCGTGGTACCCATTTCATGCACCCCCTTCTCCCAGTCTTGGATTTTCTGACTCCTAGGGGAATGAGACCCTGACTCCTTAGGGTGGCCTTGAAGTGCTCTATGGCTCGCTGGGCAATGCAGTTGAAGTCGCCTTTCCTCAGGGGGGCGAGGTTGGCAGGATCTGGATCCCTCACAGGATAAAGGCATTATACAACCGCGGTGACGGGGTAGGTGTTTTGATAGAACACACGATCAGTATCCGTGAGGGCGCCTGGCTTGGTATCCTTCTTGATCTCGATGACGCCCTGCCCCTTTTTCCTCTCAGCCCGGACTGGGTCAAACTTGTCTTCAACAACCCAGTCGCCTTCGTTCCTCTCACGCAGGAACTTGATTCGGAGTAAGAACCCGTCCCCCCCAGGAAGTGCTGTGAGCAGCTGAGCTGCCCTCTCGTCCGACATGCGAGCGTCAAAGGCCCTTTGTTTGTAGTAATACCAACCCCACAAATTCGGCAAGGCTGTGTGCATGAGGCCTTACGCAGCCTTACCAGGTGAACCTTACAGAAACCACCAAGGCAGCTTTTACCGCAGAGCTCTGTTGAGCTTAAAGTGAGCAACTTGCACATGTTGTGTCCCTTGAGCATGTTGATTACATTAGCATATCAGTAATAGCCTGGGTATCTAAATTGAGAGATCGGGCCGGCGAGGGCGGTGGGCTGTCCCTTATTGCTCTTCTATATGTTGTATATTTGCTGAATGTGAACGGGTGTCTGTCCACATAGATAATTGGCAAAAGTTTATGTACACGAACACCATATGACTTCATGTGCAGCAGAAATTTGTTGGAACAGGAGCTTGGGGTATTTATCTCTGAATGTGAACGCCTGTTTTCTACATAGATAATTGAGAAAAGTTTATGTAGGCGAATGCCATATGGCTTGATGTGCAGCAGAAATTACCCGGAACATTGGCTGGGGGGGGGCTCCCTGGAGAGAGGGGAGGCCCCCAATGAAGAGTGATTCCCCCCCCCCCCCCCGCAGCTGCTGCTCTGAATCATTATGTACCTCAGGTATGAGGTATCTCGCCAGAGGGGATTAACTCTTTAGATATACTGTATGTCAGAAAAACTACAGTGCTGTCATCAAAAGTAGCATTTTAAGGCCTTTATGTACTTTAAGTCAAACTTTAGGTGAAATATGCTGTTTACATATCCATTATAGGTAAGGTTTATATCCGTAATGCAGATCACGACATCTCAAAATGGGTAGTTTGAGCCCAAAACTGAGAAGAAACATCGGTAATGTTGCATGAATCGCTCAATAATAACTTTCCCATGCTCTGTGTGTCTAGGTAGTTGTACTGGGATGATGCTTGACCTGAAGCTGGAAAAAAATGACATATCTGATTCACTGTCAGTGTCAAATAATAATTAATAATGATATTTTTAATGTCAACAGTGAAGTTTTTCTGATAAGAAATTAATCAGACTTCTTAAGAAACTGTAAGTGGTAAGTAAGTAGCCCTATAAGGTGGATGAATCAATCAGTGAAGAAAAATATGTTCATTGAAAAAAATCTCACTTTTAGGTGAATTACAATATTTGGATTATATATTATATGTGAATGGTTAGTCTGATTTATTTTTCAGAAGATGCAGATAAGCAGGAAAAAGGCTGATTCATAGAAAATTTTACCTGCAGTCTCAGATAATTTCTTCCAATATGTCAAAAAAGCGCCCTACAGAGGTTTCCTGGGATAGGTGAGTAGTGGGGTCCAAATCATTCTCTCTTCACTCATTGCTATTTAATAGGAAAGAAAGCAAACAAAAACATCCATGCTTTTTTTTTTACCTGATGGAGTGTTTATCATGCACTCAACCCTGTAATCAACCCTGCATGATGAAATTTGGCGGGAAAGTACAGGGTTATGCTCGATCCAACAAGCATTTGACATTACTACCTCCTGTGATGTGGATGGAACCCGCCCGGATAGCGCAGTTGGTTGGGCGTCCGCTTTCGGACGGGGAGATCTGGGCTCAAACCTGGGTGGGGTCATACCAAAGACTTTAAAAAATGGTACATTCTGCTTCCTCGCTAGGCGCTCAGCAATAAGAGGATAGAGGGTGGACTGGTCGGCCCGGTGTCAGTATAATGTGACTGGGTGAGGGGGCTTGTTGGGTGTCTTCGGCAAGTCGTCTCGGTGAGGCAGCACCAGATAAAAGATACGGTGGAAATCCGTCCTGCACCAAGGAGACACCGCCTTCGTATAAGTGAAATATTCTTGAGTAGGGCGTTAAACAATAAGCATTCATTCCTGTGATATGGAGAGCATTATAGGTATCACTGGAATTTGGTGCGACACATTGGATATACATATACTTATGTTTTCTACCTTGATCTCTTTCTCCTTAAAGGAAAAGATTGGGGAAGTATAACATAAATTGTAGTAAAAGGATTAAGGTTTTAAGATTTAAAAAAACACTACCTGATAATTTTTTTAGACATTCTTTAAGGAACATATGCTTTATGACTGTAACAGGGCTCCAGATAACTTTTTTGCTGATGAGTATTTACTTATCCATTTAAAATAAACATGATTAAAATATGAAGCAAATGAGTAAAGTAACTTAGATAATGTGCCGTTTAAAATTTAAATTTAAATTTTAAATGGCTACAGTGAAGCAAAAGCACTTTGTCACAGTTTATGTGTTAAATGCACATGCATTCCCCCCAATTAACACACCAAGTAAATCATTGCAATGGCTTTGACAGGTAACAGTAAATTAATATTCATGTATGTTGTTTATAATTAAAACCTCACATTCCACCACCACTGTTATAAAAACTCCACAGTTAACCAATCAAATGTTACATCATGGAGATTGGATCAGTTTTCATCATTATGTCTGTCAAAAATAAATGTTCTGGTAAAAACATGATCACACAGGTGTTGACATCTTTATGGAAGTTCTGTGCATGGAGGATTCAATGCCCTTGTGTTTGGCAAGACACTCTTTTTAAGGCCTACCTCTGCAGCTGCCGATGGGGGTTACATGAGTATTTCTGTCATCAGAAACTAAGGCTAAGATGTGGCAGAGGTCACAGGCCTTCATTCAGCTGGGAAATGAAGATGGCTGAGCTCAAAATGTGCTTCGTTGTTGTTGTAGTCCCACATGTTGGACTGCCCCCGTTAATTACAAGGGCTGCCGATAAGCATAAAAATCAAGTAGTTTGTGTTTCTCTGTGTTTTCATTCCTAAATGGTATGCAACAGTTTCAAAATTTATGCATATTTCAGGAAAAATCATGCATAATTTATGCAAATACGCATGCTACATGTATCTGGAAGCCTACTGTAAACTACCATAGCTGTCAGGAGGCTGTGACATTTTACCAACCCGACGCTAGCCGAATGACGTTAATTGGGCCAATCACTCTGTAGCAGTGATATGTCAGGCAGGTCTCCTACCGGCCTGTTTTCGACATACTGTTTGTGCATCCAAAAGCTGCACACTGTGGCATAATGCAAGCTGTTCGATCTATTCACTGACAAAATAAGGGGCAGCCGCCAACCTCCGAAATTGAGTTGCATTTATATCTGTAAGTGTAGGGTGATATACATTCCAGAGATAAAATGGTAATGATGAAAGAACCTGTTTTATGTGATATCCGCTAATGCCTTAAATAATCCTGCGTTCTGATTGGTCAGAACTATTTTCATTGTTACATCCCCTTTACATGGAGGTATTTATCATTGGCGATTGAGTGCAAGTTATGACATATATTATAATATATGTTTAGAACAACACAGGCTAGTAAGAGTTCCAGGTTGGTAAATGGAACGGTACAAGCTGGTGTACAGAAAGCTGAACTGGGAAGGACTGTGACTGAACTGGTATTTGCAATGCCATTAAAATACATATATATGACATTATAAAAGTCATTCATACTTTATCAACAATTCTTAAATTTACAGTGATGATGACCTCTTGCAAGACGATTTATCTGGAATTAATGCCTTCCCTCACTCCAAGGTAAGAATACTGGCTTTATAGTTCATATAGCCTTTTAAAAGTGATGATCATTTTCTCGTTTGCTCGGTTATGATTTGATTTGGATTGTTTCCATAAAGTGTAGGCCTCAAGATTTTAGAACATTTTACTGGAAATAACAGGTGCTTACATGTGCCTTGCAATAAAGTGGCAGATTTTCATTCCTGTTTTATGTTGGTTGGTGGGTAGTTGTTGGGTCCACATATTGTTAATTTGAATTGTTCAGTGCTAAATATATTTATATATATGATAAAATATATTTGATTTTCTGTTTTCTGCCAACTTTGAGCCACTGTTGCATTTGAGAAGTTTGAACACTTGTTGTTGTCAGAAGGAGGAAACAGAGGAAGAATTAGATGAGGATGCTTTGTTAGGAAGTGATGATGATGCTGTGGGTAAAGAGTTGGACACGAGTGAGATGGACATGTCAAATTCAGCCAGTGTTGACATGTCTGCTACAAGTGATACCGCCAACACAACATTCAGAGTTCCGGAGACAGATTATTATGAATTTGCTGAGTAAGTCAAGGTTACGACGCTGAACACTAAAGATAGCTTGTTTGGAAAAAGCATAACACATCCCTTCACCAACCCAATCAGCAGAAATGTATCACAATTCAGAAAACAATGTTGCATGTCAAATTTTTAGAAAAAAAAATGAAGCTGTGGGTACTGTGTGGCATCCCTAACTTCAGTAACAACAGCCCAACATTGGCTCTCTACTTAATTTTCGTTTGCAACACTGACATACATGTAGACTACACATAGGCCAAAGGTACTTCTATCACAGTGTAAATTGTAGTTGTATATGTGACACACCAGTAGAATTATGGTACAACAATGTTGCATGAAGTTTTTCACAGTTTTTAATGACTTTACCTGGAGGAAGAAATTTGTGAGAACCACTGTGTATATACATGTGTAGTGATTTAAATGTAAGCTGAAACTAGTTTTTCTGATGTTTAGTGTGTCCCAGGAGTTTGAGGAGGATGTGCTGGTAATAGAGCCTGAGGTGGATGCCAGTCTTCTGAATGACACTCAGGAGGAACGTGACCCACTGGTACGTTGCATTAGATATACTTCATGGAATTTGAATTACAATACAGCACGAAAAAGGAGGATGCTTAAAAAGGTCCATGGGTTATATTTCATGAGATTTTCTTGGCATAAATGTGTTAGTTATAGGTTCAAATCCAATTAACATTCCATGGACTGCATTGTGAACTGCATACACATGGAATCATCCCAACCAATACTACATAAAACTGGGCGATTAGCAATTTATACTTGTGATTATCATAAACAAAATAAATAACACATTTTATATAGTAGTGCCCAATGGTTCAGAAGTCGTGGAACCAATATAAAAACTGGATCAAGACTAACAGCAATTTAGCAGATAAATTGCATAGATAGCATGGAATAAAAGTATACATATTTTAAGCAGTTTTGGGGGCAAAACAAGTATATTATGCATAAAACGTGAACAAATTATGAACATGTATACATTTTATGTACTCTGTGGAAAGTGTATCGAAATATTATAATGTTTCAGAGTGATTTTGCAATAGTGTATTCAGACACATTGGATTATAAGTTGACAACTATAGTTCTCTGTGGTGCAAAAAATCTCTTCTGATTAATTCATGAAAAAAAGAAAGTCAAAAGAAGAAATACCCCATAAACCTATTCAGTTCGGTAATCTTAAGTGTGCCTTAAAACTTGTGCCTTTGAAGCTAGACATCCATTTCTGGTGAAACATTCACAGTATTGCTGAACATTTTTCTTTTCCCATGCTAATCAGTATTCTCCAAGCAAGCAAAACAGATGCACAGAACTCCTTACAGATACCAGCTGACAGAGTTTTTGGTGTTTTTACAGGAGGAAGGCTTTGATTATTCCACCCAGGATGGGGAAGAGGATGCAGATGACAGATCAGAGTTAGATTCCACAGCTGACACACAGCCTGGTCTGGATAACACCGAGGTACTCTACGTGTACATCCTCACATGTTATTTGACACCAAGTGGTCATTGAAGGACTTCAGGATCCTTATGAGTGCTAATACATGAAGTTCTGGATTTCTTAAATCATTCTATAGCCAGGTTTCTCATGTGTTTACCAAAGTATATTTTTCCTGTGTATAACGATTTTTTATTATTGTTGTCTAGGAATAATTGAATGTTGCCATCCCGTAAAATGAAACATTTATAAGCACGGTGTTCATTACAGTAATGAAGCAAATGAATCAGATTGGGAACTTTTGTTCTTTGTGGTTAGATTTGTTTTTAGTTTACTTCAGTTTTCAAGGTTTTGATCAAAATCAAGGTAGTATGTGAATGGGAATCCATGAAATTCAGTTTTCTCTTTAGTTGGGATTTGAATGGCAGTATCCTTATATGCAGGTACATATGCTGATAGCCTTGGTAGGATATTGAGCCTGGCAAGCCTAACACTGTATATTCCTGTACCACAAGGCACAAGACCATGGAACTGGACAGATTTTTACTTGTCACACTCTTATTTTTTTATTCCTTTATTTCGTTGTATTTACAGGCTTTATGTGCTAGTTTGTTATGTGCATTGTTACATTATTATTAATTGTATCATTCTGGTCAGAAATTCTGCTGACAACTGACAACTAATTTGTGAAATTTTATTACTGCTGCAGGTTGGTATTCACAGATAAAGTAGCAATAATGGTAGCTGTAGTTTGGAAATTACCCCTTTGGATATACCCCACCAATTTCATCAGACATTTTTGAGTTATGTTAGTTGTTTAGATTAAATACAGGTATTCTTTGTGTAGCTGTCAATTCTCCCATGCTGTTTGTTTGCTTTCTGGACGGAGTGTTATGTATGTTGACAGGATGGTCCGGATGATGACGAAAGATGTGGCTCCAGCAGCGAGAGTGAGAGTTACGGGGAGGAGGGTAGAGCCCGCTTCAAGTCAGAGAGAGCTCCCATTGTCTCCCTAAGCCAATCCAAGTCCAGGACAGATATTCCAGATACTTTAGGTACTGATGATCTCATTATTGTAATATTATAATGAAATATTGTCCATGCTTTTTGTTTTACATCCTGTTAGTCAAAAAAGATTTTTTCACTGCATAGTTACGTGCATATACATAGAAGGGCTTCACCACACACATCAACCCATCCCTAGTGTTTTCAGGGCGCGTTGTGTTTGATAATGATTGAGATTAGCAAGTGTGACCAGTTTAAGACCTTCTAAATATTTTTCATGCACTCAAATCAAAGCTTGATTTATGAAGAATTACAGATGGGAGTTAAGTCAGTTGTGAAGACACATGGTACAGCTTTAACTCCAAACAGTGCCATTTTTAACCTGATCTCATGTTTTGTGCCAGTCTTGTCAATGTAATGACATCATTTGCTGAAGATACACTGACTGCCTTCTTAATTTCAGTTTGCCCTGTATTTTCTGAAATGTTTGCCAACATGTTCACTGAGATTCGTTTAATGGCCTGTCAATGGACAACTTACAAGATGTCTACTACATGTACTACATGGACTTGAAATTTCAATCTTTAGAAAATGACTCCAGGTTCTATCTCCCACAGAGGCCTGTGAGCTTCAAAATTTTCGCGGTCTTACAATAAATTAAAGTACACCTTTAATTTTGTTTGTTACCTTTAAGCGAGGTGGCATTTGATTCATTTTCAGTTTATCCAAATAACAGTATATATGTAAAAACTGTTGCTTCATACAGACACATTGGCATATGTATGTATATATTGGTCTCATGAATATTGCTCTATAAGTTTATCAGTTTGGATAAAGGATTTAGTATTATTTGAGATGTCATTAATCTTAGACACAACCAGGCAAACCATTCTATTGAAATGAACTGCAGGTTGATTTCTCTTTATACTTCAGCTGTATCCATAAAATAGTTCAGGTTTCTATGGCATAAAACAAGCATGTATTATGGTGTGTCATGCATTGTTGAACTGACTCACCATATGTCTGTCCATGTGGTTGCATGTAGCGCAGGAAGGATACATTACATTTCCTGCAAGGTAACAGACTAATCACTGCCTCTCACAGCATTTTTGTTTTCATAGGAGAATCATATTCAGATAGGTTGTTATATTTCTTGTGATTTCAAAGAATATAAAGTTGTTTTGATGGTATTACTATTCTTTGGTAGAGATAAGTGAGGAACAGCAAGCAACTATTGATGAGTTTTTGACAAAAGATGGTCGTAAGAAGAAGCAGCGAGGGGGCTATCAGCGCAGAGGTAGGGGTCACCAGCAGCAGAGACGACCAGTCAGTGGCTCAGCAGGGCTTAGTCACCAGCCTTCACAATGCCCTTCCCCTCATCTGATGCAGGCTGGCCAGAGGGCAGAGTTTACCCCTCATCAACAGACAAAGCCGAGGCGTCCATTGATGAGTGGCCCGCAAATCCCAAATTTTGTGGACAGTTCCTCTGGGCTGTCTCGTCCCCGGAAGATTCTGATTAACCCGCACTTCCGCGGCCCATCCACCTCCACTGCTGCCCCTGACGCTACTGTGACCTGGAGTCATCACCCCTCTCACCAGAGACACCCCCCTCAGCTACCCCAGGTGTCTAACCCACCTAGCTTCCCTGCTCCAGTCCGCCAGGCACCATACCCAAGCAGAGAACAGCCACCATACAACGGACAGCCGCAGGTAACACGTAACTTCAACTCAGTTTTGACAAAACATGGACCATAACATTGCTTTAATCTGGGTATCTCTCTTGGCCCAGTAAATACAGTTCTGAACCTGGTGATGGGTGATAGATCTTTACATACAAATAGGCATGCCTGGTGGTTGGAGCGTCTGCCGCGGGTTCAAGAGATGTTGGATCAAAGAGTGGTCGAGTCATACTGAAGACTTTAAAAATGGTACTTGTTTCTGCCTTGCTTGGTGCTCAGCACTGAGAGGCTAAAGCAAGGAAAGAGGACTGGTCGGCCCCTTGTCAGTTTAATGTGACTGGGTGGGGTGTCTTGTCTGGTGTCTTCGGCATGATATTCCAGTTCTGGCTGCACTTTGGCGACACAGTACATAGTATATATACATTCTAAGGACTCCTAGTCATCATATAACTCAAAAATTGTTAATTACAGTGTTAAACCCAAGTATGCATACATATTTTGTACAGTATCTTTCTATTTGAGGTTATGGATTGTTGTTAAGAATGTAAGGATTCAATGGTAGTATTTTAAGCCAAGCCTATAAAACATTCTTGTTTGTGTCATGGTCTGTATTTATTTACGTTTCTTTTGCACTGTGAGCTGGTCCTAGGTGTGGATGTATCTTCTTTTTTTTTTGCAGCATTCTCTGTTAGCCTTTCCCGCGCCACGCCAAGTGCCTGAACCCCCGAGAGGTCATGAACGTCATATGGGACAAGAACCCCTCAGAGGTCATGAACACCATGTGGGACATGAACCCCTGAGAGGTCACGAACATCACATGGGACATGAACCCCACAGAGGCCAGGTACCTCTGTTTGCCATGAGCTCTCAGCCAGGACCTAGCCATCATCAGGGTATGCCACAGCAACAGACCTTCACTTCAGGTAGGAAGCATATGTGTTGTTCACATTTCCAACTTTTTAAAGTCTGACTTCTTTGAAACAAGGAATGAATAAGATGTTTATGGAAGAATTTTCTTATATCCAGTACAGAGTAGGTCTTCAATGAATCAAACTTGCATTGTTAATCATACATCATAATTGTTTCATTATCCCCTCATCAACCTAGTTTTTGTGAGTGATATATCTTCTGCCCAGTCCCTCTGTGTGTCCACAGTCTGGGGGTCAGGGTAAACAGTTTTACCCCGTCCTACATGTACTTGCCCAATTATTGTCAAATTTCATGTGCACAACATCCAAAGAGGAGAATACTGTAAATTAAACATTTTGGTCATTTTCTCCCTGTGTGAAATTCTTTTCTTTGATGCTGTGAAGCTTTGAAATATGGCACACACGTAGCGAAATACCTAAGTTAAAAAATTGTCCCACAGATGTTTGATATCTTTCTTGGTATTGAAGATATTAGCCAAAAAATATCGAAGTTTCTGAAACTTGTTAAAAGTTTGTTTTCTTTTGAAAGCTTTAAATTTAAATGACCACTCCGAATATTGTAAGTTGAATATTAAACATCTGTGGGACTGTTTTTTACTTTAAATAGTAAACTTTGCATTTGGATAAGAAAACTTTGAAAATATATAAAATTGGGGAAAAAATAGCATTTGATAAATAGCTTTCAAAATTTTTAACAGTTTTGTATTTATTTTCATTAGTATGAAAGTTAGATATATTTTGAAAGCATTTTTGAGATCCACACTATTTTAGCTTTCAAAATATATATACATATGACTATGTTAGATCAGTATTTTGAGCTACACAATGCACAGTTTTACTTAGGGAGGGTTTCTAGTGTCCTTAATTGCATATTAACCTTTAACTCGGAGAGGGAAATATAGTGTACCGAATGATATTGAGAACTCCCTCAACTTTAATGTGAAAGATAGCTCATGACTGAGACACTGTTCATTAAAAAGAATACCAAATTCTCATTGAATGCAAAAAATGTAATATAAATTCCTTGCAGAATTATTTTCATTTGAAATGTGGAGTATGTTACTGCCGATCTGGATTCGCGGCTTTTACACTTATGAAAGGCTGACGAATCAGAGAGCTAGGAGATATAATCCGTCCATAAGCTGTGACGTAAATGTTCTGAGCTGACTGTCAATGTACTATGTAATAACATAGGGACCGAACAGTGTTTTAATGTTATAAAATTTAATTACAATGCATATGTATATGTGTGAAGAACACTGCAAAGTATTTCCAGACCATTGTGTTTTCGGGGGAGTAAGTTTCTTGAACCTTTCATGTTATAAATTTAAATATATACTTGAGTTTCAATGACTGCCCTAGCAGCTCACTTGAGTCTCAGGTGACACGAGTGTTTTGCACTTGGACCGATTACGTTGCCTCTTACACAGAATGGATGTGTTTCATGTTAGTGGATGAAACATGGTCAAATGTCAGTTTCCACTGTCGTAGTAGCTGTTAGAAAATATACTTTACTCAGATAAACATAATATTGTTCAACCTATTTGGCAAAGTTAACTTAGAACATGTGCTGTCTTCAACTTTTAAGGTCTGTTATTATGTAAAATGCCTCTGAAGAGATGCACAGCAAACTAGTGACTATTTGATTTTTTATCAGTTACTTTTGCCGTGTTCAGATTATTAAAGAAGCATGAAGGGTTTGTTAGTTTTTAGCGCTTGTGGTTGAAGATCAGAAGAGGATGTGTATTAGCAAGTTGTCCGGCGTCTGACCCTCTGTCTGTCTGTCCGCCGTCTGTTAACTTGCTTCAAAATGCTACCACTCCCACAGTTTTTATCCGATTTGAACTAAACTTAAGTCTAGTGTAGATGACATCAAGATACATAATTTGTAGTGTCTATTTTCCATTTCAATTATCGGTTTTCCTTCTGTCAGTTTCTTTATCCAGAATATGCTAACATTTTCAAAGCGCTGCTTCTCCTACAGTTTTTGTCTGATCTCAGTGAAACTTGGTTGAAATGTAGACTACATCAAGATACATGATTCGTAGTATCGATTTTCCATTTCGGTGATTGTCCATGGCTCAGTTCATGTTAACATTTCCTTTAAAATACTATCACCCTTACAGTTTTTGTGCGATTTCAGTGAAACTTGGTTAACATTTAGACTACAGCAAGATACATAATTTGTAGTATCGATTCTTGATTTTGATTAGTTGTCCTTAATTGACCTTTTATGTTAGGTAAAAATTACGTCACATCTAAATACTGCTTAAAATGAATAACACTATCTGCTGCTCCGTAATGTTAGGAATACAAATCTGCAAGAATTATTTTTTCGTGCATTGTACACTTTTCCAGTTTTTACTAAGAAACCAACAAAAATTTTCAAAATTCTTGCATTTAAATAACATTCATCAAAGCTTTTACTCGGGTTTGGCTGGCCAGAGTGTGTCAGTAGATCAAAGGCACAGTCTCTCCTGGCATGTGGCCCAGTCTTGGTATCTGTTTATTTTCTTTTTACTGGCTGTCACCATAGCCCCAGTTGCCAGCCTGCAGATTGGAGCTCCACATTTTTTAAAACAACCCTTTGGATAAAGTGGTATGACCATGTTGTCCATATTATAAAAACTGGACAAAGATCTCGTGGGTCATACCACTTTCACCGAAGGGTTGTCTTCAATGCAGGCTTGCATTGTGCCTACATGTAGCAGCCTTCATGGGTTCATATTCAGTTAAATCCTGCTAGTCTTTTCTTTCTCTCTTTTTTTTTTTTTTCATGACAATATTAGGCACTGCAGACTAGTCCTAGCACTCTGAGGTTCAAATGCAATCTATTTTTGATGCAAATTGTCATCAAAGTTCGAAAAAGTACAGTTTTCCTGTTATTTGGAGGTGACATGAGGGAGAACTGTTACAGCTATTGTGTTGAAAATTGCAGAATACGGAAAAACAGAAATTACCCCATATTTAGGCATTAGATGATAGGAAATCGTTAAAGTTGTAAAGCTGAAAATCAAGGAGTGCAGTTTACCATGAGAATGGAAATCATCCTGGCTACACTGTGTTCTTTATGTCGTTTGCCATGGGCTATGAGCAAAGATCAAAGCTGCATTGCTTCCACACTAGCTTTTAGTGGTAAGCCCATTGTATATGGGCAGTCACGGGGTCAAATCCAGCTCATTCTTTTTCAATTTCTTCAGTTTTTTCTCTTTTTTATACCATGAAGTTACTATGTGACAGATATTGTAAATAGGGTAAAAACCTTGGACCCTGGCAACGTTGTTGAGTAACAGTTTTAGTTGTGTAATTGACTCATGATAATTTAATCCCAACCTGTAGAGCTGCTGTCTCATCAGAGACTCTGGTTTGTACTGTGTAGCTGAGTAGACACAAGTGTCCATGAATTTTTCAGGACCTATGCAAACATTCCATGAACGTCAAGGACATCACCCAGGGCACAACTCCCAAGGCCCCCACATTGGGCTGTCCCAGCCAGGTTACCCTCAACACCGGCCAATAACCCAACAGTACGGTAAGAATCACAAGTTATATGTGCAGATCAGGTGCCAGCAAATCTTTATAGCCATGACATATGCCCAAGTTCACTGTGAGTTTATGTGAAGTGCTTGTATCTGTGGTTATGTTACAAGTGTTCACATTTAAAGTTCACATTAAAAAAATATTTAAAAAAATGAGAGTTTCGAAAACAAATCCTCATGCTGACTGCTCCATTAGCATGTGAATAAAAGCAATGGAAAAACTTACTGTCATTATTATTAGATATTTGTTTTTTCTCTTGATAGATCAGTCACATGCCCTGTCAGCTCGTGGACTAGCACCAGGCCCAATGCAGCCATTGCTGGGCAATTCCCCCCATGGGGGTGTGGGTGGTCTCCCCTTGGGTGTGCCTTCCCATCAGCTTTGTTCTGACCCAGGGCTCCGAAATGCTCCCACAAGACCGGACTTCATGACTGCTCACCCAGCCAGTCAGCGCATGGATCCTCAGCCATTCTACAGCTCCTCCACAAATCCGGGTTACCTCCCAGGGCAAATAGCCTCTGGCATACCAAACCAGCCTGGCTCCACCGGCAGTCACTCACAGAGAATACCCTACCAAGCCAACAACCATTTTCATTCCCCACAGCGACAGCAACAACACTCGGCTAATACGGTACCTAGCAGCTATTTCACGGCTTGTGCCTTGTGTTGTTCTTATCACACGGTTAACATGTGGATATATAGGATTATAGCTGTCAGGATGTCTCTCATAATTATTTCTTGGCAGCGCCTTCTAGCAAGAATTGTAATCCTGATTTTATATTGAGTATGTATATTTATATATCTTCAGCTCCTCTTAAGGTATGATATTTCAAGATTTGCACAGCATCTTGTATCCTAAGTGATATTTAATTATTTTTAATGGCGCAGAACTTAGCCAATTTCTTACTTATTAAGCTTACCATTCTAATATGGGATGCAATTCTTATTAATTAGTTTCTCTTACAGCAAGCAAGAAAACTTCTGAATCTCAACAGATTTTGTAATACACAACATTGGGCCTGTGCATAGCATCTGCTGTGTATGTCTCAAATCATTTTTTTTTCTTATATTTACTCATCATGGACTTCTCCTTGTACTTAGGGAAGTTTCTGGATTACATAGGTTTTGTTCTAGGCTTTTTCAAGATATGTACAGTATTGTCAACTTGTACCTGTAATCATTGTTGCAGCAATGTATATGCTTTTCATCCCCTTTTCAAAAAAAAAAAATGGCCTGGAACCTCTGGATACTTGTAACACCAAGAATTGTGCATGTTGAAATACGCATTATCTATTCAATTGATTATGGTTATCTCCAAAGATTGCAATGCAGTACTGTTGCCCATGTTTGTAGCACCGTGATCCGGCCATTGAGTTCGGCCTGCTACCACCCCGACAGAACGTCTCCAGCGCTCATGTCCGGTCTGGCGGCCACTCATGTCAGCTTACAGGCCCTCGCTCATTCCCACATCCACAACAACAACAAATGAGCATGGCCAACCGGTTCCAACAGGCCCCGATGCAGAACAGAGGGAAACGGTAGGAGCTCTTTAACCACTCAGCCATACCAGTGTGACACGTCTTCACCTTATCTATATTTATTTTTCGTCACAGGATAATGAATAATGAGGACATTTTATATTAAGTTATCCTTGGAAAGAGTGGGATAGCATAAAAAAAATCAGGTCCCGTGGAGTTTTGTAACTCGTTTGATACTCATTACAGATACTTGGTTCTAGATAGCTACAGTTAGGCTGTTTTGAGGGGACTCCATGGCACTGTTTTTCTCCATGGTGACATTCACCCTGAGCACTTTTATTGTCTCCCCTTTCTTGTGGCTTTAACAGTTCCTAACTGGTATATACATTAATATGTGGCACGTTTCCCAGGGGCCAGATGGGACAACATTTACAGAGAAGAAGTCAACCTGGACTTGTGCCTCAGGGTCAAACCAATAACAACAATATTACCTTGGTAAATGCTGCTCCTCTGAAACGTCTATCTGGCGAGTTGACCACTGGTGCCTCTCCTCCAAAAATTTCACGGAATGCAGAACGCAAGAATGTAAGAGATCGTCTTCAGCTTCCCAGTCAACAGAAACAAACTGGTATTCAACCACAGCAACAAAAACAGCAGCCAACTGAACCTTCAGACCCAGGCAAGCCGAAAGAGCCAGAGGTGAGCTGAGAGGGAGCTTAGCAAGCAGATCTTTTGTCCATAGTTGTGCTGATTCAGTTTTACTGTTACTCTGCTGTATTTATGTAGTTATTTCTTGGAACCTGTGTTATTGACCTTTTGAGCTTATTTTAGTGTACAGAAAAATATTAGTTAACATTTTGGGTGCGTATTTATATAAGGAAATGTTTTTGTTGACATCACAGTTTACGACCTAAAACTGATGAAATGCGATTCATTTTTCAGTGTTATTAGAAAAAATGCGAAACATATGCTGTAAGAAAATTTGTTTTCCAAAAGTTTCTGCTCTTGGCCCACACCACACATAAATAGCAAATAGAGAAGGGAGGTAATTTTCATATGAATTCAATATCCCTACCCTGGTACCGCTTGCTGATACTGTCACCCTGGTACCGCTTGCTGATAGGTCAGAATGAATCAGTTCAAGCTCTTCTCCTTATAGCTCTGACCACGGACAGCGTTGGTGTATTTAAAAGTATTTGCCAAGGGTTGGGAGCGCAACCTCGTGGATAGTGGAGATTTGAACATGGCATTGTTGAAGCTAAAGCTGCCCCTTGCAAGATTTTGTGGTGTTTAATGGACATTGTGGAATCATATATTTTGGCATTTACATGATGTTTTGTAACTAATCAACAAGTGGTTCCTAGATATACAAAAGAAAACCATTGCAGGGTGGCTTGGTAGACAATATTTCCATATTTGCATGTGTAACCGATACACCTTTTTTACCAACATTTTCATGCTCTGTAATGCCAGTTACATGGGTACATTAATTCTCATCAAGGTGTTGCAGTGTGAAATAGGCCTACAGACCACTGAGTAGTTTGAAAGTTCAGGCAGTCATGCTGCAATGACGGCAATTAGAGATCTAAGGTGCAGTGAGAATAACAATGTACGAGACAAGGAGGAGCAACTTGCCTTTTTGTAGGCCATGATTTGGCAAAACAAAATGAAGACAAAAGTCAAGGTGCAATCAAAGACAATGGCCAGACAACCAGATAGATAACATTCAGACATGTGGATTAGCCCATGAGGTCAGATTATTTCATAGTTTCCTCCCTGCATGTGGCCGGCTGCTGTATAGCTATTAAACCACTGTTGCCAGACAGAGTTGTGACAGTGGGTGTGTGGTGACAATCAGCTGGGCGTAAAGAGAGCTGAATCCTCTAAATTATTCTGGAAAACCTATTATGGGTACAAAGATTTCTCTGGAATTTATCTCATTAGTTTTGACACATACTGGAATTACTGTTTCTATATGGTGTAGATGATTTTATACTCCTATATTGTCAGTGTACCTTAATTTTATTTGATGAAATTTTCAATTTTCAGAAATGCTAATGAATTTTACTTCTTGATCAGCAGATTTGCTATACAAATTTTTAAAGTTATTTTGTGCCGTGCACTATATATGCACACACTAGAAGGACTCCTCGTCATCATGTGATTGAAGAATTGTTTAGTATGACGTTAAACCAAGAGCACTCACTCACTTAGGACTTGTATGAGGAAGTATTTGTTATTCTGAAGAGTCCAAGAGACTTGCAAAAGTTTTTTAGCTGTCTTGTAAAATGCATGTATTTCTTGACTTAAGCCTGTAGTAATCAGCGATGCTTCATTTCAGGAACCCATGGATGAGGAGACAAGGCTTCTTAACCAGAAGATAGAGGAACAGAAGAGGCTTAGGGCAGAGATCATCAAACGGAAAGAGGCCCGACGCTTGCAGCAGGCAAAGCAACGTCGCCTTGAGCTTCAGAAAAAACTGGCAGAACAAGGTTGTTAGCTAACACTGTCTGCAGATATGCCCCATATTAATGTGGGTCTGTGTGTCCATCTGTCACACAAAAATATGTCCAGTTAGGGAAAACTTTTGTGTGCAGATTACGTTGGTGGCTTCTCAGGTCGAGTTTGAAAACTAACTTGAATTGATGCATAAGTTTTGCATATGGGATGAAACATCGGATAAAAGTTCTCTGAATTTGCCCTTTTTTTAACATGCAATGTAACCTTCACTCGTATTGTGAATGATGGGTGGGTTAAGCAAAGTTTATGAAGCCCAAGTTCACGGTAGGTAAAGAGCATGTGGCTTGTGTTTCCATTTGGCTGATTTTGTATTGTGTGACTTCTTGTTCAGGAATGACTCTGAGTGATGTGGAGGCCAGTAATGATAACTCCTCACCCCAGAAACAGCCACAAGGTCAGCCAGATGTACAGCAGCACCAGCAGCCAGTGTCCCAGAAGACATTTGTCCCCACAAAGATAGCAGCTAATAAGACAGGCCACGAGATAACCACAAAGCGTCAGGGTGGCAACATAGGCACAGTGCAGACTCTTCAAAAGGAGCCACCATGTAAAGTTCCCAGGCAGATGTTACAGATGTCGCAACTTAGTCAAGGACAGATGACCACTCAGCCAAACCGTTCAGGGCCTCAGCCTGGTGCCCATGGACGCTTCTCATGGCAGAACAGTAGGGGCCAGCTTGGTAGCTTTGTTCGGGGTCCGAGAGGGGTGAGAAGAGGAGGCGTGACCAGACAGATGAGTGGAGGGAACATAAACCAGACAGAAATCGCTCCAAGTCAGCTTCAGGCTCGGCAAGTTAAATTGGAACAAAGCGCTCAGGCATTGGAAAACCAGATGAAATGGAGTGTTGTCACTCTTGGTGAACAAGACCATAGTGGACAAGATCAAGGTCATGATGTGAAAGGTCAAGGCACCTTTAGAGGTCGAGGCCAAATGAATAGAGGTCAGTTTGGAAAAGGTAAGCTGCCGTTGAGGGGACGTGGTCAAAGATTGTCACTAGGACAGGGTCATGCTGTACAACGAGGCCCCGGTCATGGGCTCCAGAAGCAAACATCTGGTGGTCAAGGAGAGAGGACGGTAGTGGCCAGAAGTATGAGTGGTAACAACATTGTGCTGGGGGGTAGTCAACTGGATGCAAGTGCAAACCGGGTAAGCCTCTTAGTCTAGTTATTTCTGTCTGCATCTAAACAGTGGACTGTTGCAACATCTGTGTGAATGATACTTGTGGAAGGAGACTTATCAAACACTTAGTGACCAGTCATTTGAAAGTTTATTGAAAATTCATATTAGTTCTACCATATGTTTTATACTTTTTTGCGTGTTTTTAGGTTTACTTTGACTTTTGATCACAGGGATAATTTACGTCTTCTGGATTTTGTCAAAATAAGGTCTTCTCAGAAACTATAATTATTTCAATCTTGAGAGAGCGATGCCTTTAAGATATGCTTAAAACAAGTCATTGTGAAACAAGATGTTCATATCCTTGTAAACACTTTGTCTCTAGAATGGTTTATCTCAAGTTGACCAAACTTACACCACACTTACAATTTGGCATGAGATAGAACTCCTATTTATTTTCAGCAACCTTGACTTTTTTCTGCGAGATCACTGGGGTCATTTAAGTTAAATTTTATGCATGGCTTGTAAAGGCTCTTTCTCTGAAACGGTTTATCACCAAACTTACACCAGACATACACATTTTTATGAATGGATGGTATTATATATAATATCTCTTGGAATTTGCATCTGTTTGTTACATTGTACATTGCTATTTCTTATGGTTTGCTGGAGTAGGTCATGGTCATGTGGCTTTGGCACTTGTTTGAAATCCGTAGGACATATGAGGTGGGGTTCAATCCCTGCCATGGGCACAGTTCGTGATGGTCATATGACTGATTGCACCGTCTGAAATTCATTGAAAACTACTTGCCTTCCACAAATATTGTGTCTATATCTGTCCGTCACAGGTAGGGTAGTGTGTCAGTAATCAGCTAAAGGTTGTTGGTTCAGTATGCCATGTCCGTTGATCACATCTTGACAGGACAGCATACAGTGTCCCATATCTGTGGATCACACCACGACAGGACAGCATGCAGTGTTCCTGTCTGTGGATCGGACCATGACAAGGCAGCATGCAATATCCCCTGCCTGTCGATCATACTATGACAGAACAGCATACAATGTCCCATGTCTGTGGATCACACCTCGACAGGACAGCATACAGTGCATGTATCTGTGGATCACACCCTGACAGGACAGCATGTAATGTCCCTGCCTGTGGTTCACACATGTACCGGAAGGACAGCGTGCAATATCCCTGTCTGTGCATGAGACCCTGACAGGGAGGACAGCATACAGTGTTCCTGTCTGTGGTTCGTACCCTGACAGGAAGGACAGCAGACAGTGTTCCTGTCTGTGGTTCGTACCCTGACAGGAAGGACAGCATACAGTGTCCATGCCTGCGAATCAGACCCTGACGGGAAGGACAGCATACAATGGCCCAGGCTGTCGATCAGACCACGATAGGACAGCATGCAGTGTTCCTGTCTGTGGTTCGTACCCTGACGGGAAGGACAGCCTACAGTGTCCATGCCTGTGGATCAGGCCCTGACAGGAAGGACAGCATACAGTGTCCCTGCTTGTAGATCAGACCTTGACGGGAAGGACAGCATACAATGTCCCTGCCTTTGGATCAGACCATGATAGAGAGGACAGTATACAGTCCCTGCCTTTGGTTTATGCAATGACAGGAAGGACAGCATGTTATATCCCTGCCTGTGGATCAGACCAAGACAGGATGGACAGCATATAATGTCCCTACCTGTGGTTCATACACTGACATGAAGGACAGCATACAATGTCCCTGGCTTTGGTTCATACTCTAACAGGAAGGACAGCATACAGTGACCCAGGCTATGGTTCATACTCTAACGGGAAGGACAGCATACAGTGACCCAGGCTGTGGTTCATACCCTGACAGGAAGGATAGCATACAGTGACCCAGGCTGTGGTTCATACCCTGACAGGAAGGATAGCATACAATGTCCCTGCCTTTTGATCAGACCCTGACGGGAAGGACAGCATACAGCTAAACGGAATGTGACATCATCATTCTTCAGCCTATTCAGTATGGCCCGTAGAGTCCACCACACATTCAAAACATTTTACTGTGTTTAATTTTGTGGAGAAAAATCAAAACAAAATCAGTCAAGGTATTTTCAGCTTTTTCTGCTCTTTTAACTCACCACAACTTCATTTTTCAGTGGTGTTTCACTTTAAACATTATTCCTCTGCATTCCTCAAACCTCTTTTGTATTTCCAGAGAGTTGTGGTTGGGCCAAATGTGACGAAAGGAAATTCCAGTCAGTTTGTCTCCATAGACAATTTGTCCAAGTCAACGACACAGCAAAAACTGTACAAGCTTTGCAGAACAGTCGGCCCAGTAGAGGTATATTTACATACTATCTGAGTGGAATGGTGATAAAGCTGACCCGTGAATATGCAAGTTCTGTTTAAGTAATAGCGAGATTAGAAATACATATAGAGAACTCTCAGTGGTAGGATCATTTCCCTTCCATAGACTTAGGGGTCCCATGTCCTTCATTCTGTTTAGATAGGAATATGAAGGGTATAGAAGGATGCCCAACTAGGGGGCACTTAGGATTATACAGAAACACCAGTGTCGCCAACCCAGCATAGTCAGTCATGCAGTGTTATTTGTATTTATTGTTCCTTGATAGGTTCTTATGTGATGGTCCATGCTGGCTTCCTCACCAGCTGTACGTGGGAAGGTCTGCCAGCAACCTGCGGATGGTCCTGGGTTTCCCCCGGGCTCTCCCTGGTTACCTCCCACCTTAATGCTGAATGTCGTGTTCTTGAGTACTGCCTAAAACACCAATCAAATAAATAAATAAATAAATGTCGGCTGGTCACACCAGTGTTTCCGCATAATCGTAAGTGCACTATGCCTGCAGAACAACATCTGTGATGTCACGGCTCTAAGTAGTGGCGTGTGTATCTAACTGCTGGTTGAAAATGAGCAAGCAGGCTGCTAAAAGCTCAATTTACACTTGTTTCCCCTCTGGGTAACCAAGATGAGAAAGTGCCGACAAAAGCAAAGGAAGTGATGTTTTGTTTTGATTTTGCATTTAATTCATTACATTCACTTTCTTGGTAGCCTTCATGTTTATTGTTCTGATTATGAATTACATCAAGACCATAAACCTGGACACCACTACTTTAAGTGAGTATTATGCAGGGTGGAGTGACTGAATGCCTTATCAGTCCAGAACATGGATTTATTTTGTTTCAGAATGTACAATTGCTACAGTCTCAGAACAAGGCTATCATTAAGTTTCAAAACCCCAGCCATGGTCACATGTTTGCCCAGAAGTATGACAGGTAAGCACTTTTCTCTGCTTGCATTTCACTGTGAACTCATGCTAGCTTCCCCTCTGGCCATACGTGAAAAGGTCCACCACCAACCTGCAGATGGTCGTGGGTTTTCTCTGGCTCTGCCCATTCCTCCCATCATTATGCTGACCACTGTTGTATAAGTGAAATATTCTGGAGTACAGCATTTAACACCAATCCAATAAATAAATAAATACTATAAAGTATGTCAAGATATTTTGAAACTTTCATTGTTGGGCTAACACTTAACAATTGGATAGAGATAAGCAGATAAATTACCCTATTGTGTTGTTACAGGCACTTGTTGGACCTGTCCTCCATTAGGATCTCTACCCTTCCCTCCTGAACCCTGGTGTGTAGACAACACTGAGGGCGAATGCTGAGCTCTACTCACCTGAATAGAGGGGGCTTACCACGCCCTTCTGATACAGTTGGTGTTGTAGTTTTGGTATATAGTGTATGGCATTTCCCAGCCATGAAGTCATAGTGCTTTAGTAGGTGTCATATCCCAAGAATGTCACATGAATCTGGTCTAGTTCCAGTACCATTACTGTACAGCATTGCATTATAATTCAAGTTGTATAATTATGGTATGTGGGAATGACAGGCATGGAGCTGTAGAATGTCATTATCCGCTAGATGACAAGTTACAAGGAGCATGGGGAAAGCAGCAGCATTACAGCAAACAAGACAGATCTACAAGAGACGACAAGAACTTGTGGATTATCACTAGAGACCGAATGAGACAATGTGGAACTACAGGAGAGGATGCAAAACTACTGGTGAAAGCGCACAACTACTTGTGTACCACTGCAGACAGTGCAGCCATAAGGACATACATGTGGATTGGTTTGTGGATGGCTCGATTCTGTCTTGAGTGTATCAGTAGATTCAAGTGTCTGTGTGGTGAAATATGATGGCACGTGTTATCAGTTGTACTCCTACACACATACAGCAGTGCCAGCTTCAAGGCAATGACCTAGGACTGTGAAAGACATGATTGGGGGATTGTGGAAATGATAAAACTTCTCTGTGCTGCCAGCTAAAAAACATTTGTGTGTAGATGTTGAAACTGTGCCCACATGGCAGAATTGGTGCATTGTTTGTGTTAGGCTCAGGCAATCTTCTGTTTAGGGTTTTTCGGGAGGAAGGGGGTGGCTGGAGCTTGGTGGGGAAACACCTCAGGATTAGTTGCCGCATGTTACCCATAAAAATATTTTGATAGACAAAGTGACATCATTAGAAATCATCTTGTTAAGTTTCATTTGTTAACAAAAAATTCACTCTCTCGCATTAATTTATCTTTCTCCTTGCAGTTCGTGACTTTGTCGTGAATATATACACATATGCCATTTGGTAAAGTTAGTGGTCAGTGCCACACCAAGTATTGACATGATCCATTCAGAAATTATGACTGTATATCAAAATTTCTTGAAAACTATGTCTGAAGATTAGCAACAGATTTTAGTCAATCAGATGATATTAGTCATGGATAAAAACAGCTGTCCACACTATAGGGACAGAAAGTGAGCTGAACATGTTGAGGTATTGAGGTATCAAGAGTTCACATATGTTTGGGCTGTCAGTAGCACATACTTCTGGATATCATTCATCAGTTATATTATGTGATCTTTGACAAATTCATAGTTGAGATACTTTGTTAAATTTTGTCTGTAAATTTTGCCCTTTGGGGCTTTGTACAGATATCATAGTCTTTAGGGTTGTTTTGAGAACTCGACAGTGTAATGTTTTCTCCCATTGTCATATGTGTCCCTGGCACGTCTCTTTAAATCTCAATAAACATCCACCGCACTGGTGACACTGTTACCATCCACTGACACTGTTACCATCCACTGACACTGTTACTGTCCACTATTACTGTCTTCTACATATAATTCTAAATAATGCATTTTCGTATTGGAAGTTGCTGACATTACATAGAAGCTGTTAAAGATTGTTTTATTAATGAGCCAATGAGAATAAGACTTTGAAAGAAAAAAACTTGTTTAAATTGATTGTAATTTTTATTTTAAGATTCCAAGTGATTGAATACATACATGTAAGTGATTTTCAAGAAAGATCTATGTCTGATGAAGAGGTACAGCCTGCAGTTGTACACTTTGGAAACTGCAAATATATTGTTAAAGTTCAGAGTAAAACCAGATTTGAAGAAGAAAAAAAAGACTGATGTTTGATTTTTGAGTTTCAGTGTTACAGTGACATGATGTCAACATTTTGTGGCATGATAGGGCCACTTACCTCAACTTCAGCTTTGTTGCTAATGTGGCTAGGAACGTTTTTTTATATTTTTGATTTTCAGCACCCTGTAATAGTGGAGAACATAAATGGGATGATCAGTATAATTGTTTTTGGAATCATGCACTTGCAACTACTCTATATACCAAGAGGTGTTAGATGTGAGAGATTGGCCCTACTGTGCTGTGAAGTGACGGCCATCACGTCAGGAAGAAATGCCAGTATGATGTTGTAACACTGTGACTTTGAACTGTGTATTGTTTGATGCCCCATCTGTTTAGTACATGTGTTTTTGTTCGACAGTTTGTGCTCTGCGAGAAGCACTGTGCACTAGACATTTACCAGGCACCCTTCCAACATTCTAAACTTTACTTTCCAAATTGTCACAGAACTGCATGTATATAATGACAGGGCAAATCTAATTAAGGTACACCTGTTATCTACTGTCGTATGTATCCTATGATTAAAGGCTGCAAGACAAGGCCTCAGAGGTGGCATCCAAATTGAGCAACTACAGGCTTTTTCTTGTTTATATGGAAGTGAAAATATTGTTTTGCTTTGTCGTAAATCCTTGGCCTTTATTTCCTTGTGTGACGGCACATAAATCATCTTTGCCACAGTATGAGTGAAATATTATCAGTGTGGTGCTTAAACACAATCATTCATTCATAAACCATTCTTAACAGTGAGATAGTTTAGTGAAAAAGAATTGAGTGTTATTAGGGGAAGAGAAGAAGACTAATACTTTAATCCTTGACACTAGCCAATGCAACCAATGTCCAAAATCAAATTAGAAACGTGCGTAAATCACATTGAAAGATAATCTTTCATAGGAGAAATGGTCGAGGAGGTGAAAACTGATTTATTACTTGAATGTCAGCAAGAATAATTTAAAGTAAGACCTTAATAATAAGATCTAATTCTCCGCAGCATAATGGAGTCATAAAATGAGATTACAGCTTTGCTAATTGTCTGCTGTATATCAGGATGAGCCGGAACTGCTCATTCCCATGAGGCCTTGTATCAGTATTGCTGTTGATAGGTAAAGAATGTGTTAGAGGGGCCCTGGGATCCAGGTATAAGCTGTTCCCAGCAGTGTGTGAGAATGTTTGGGGAATAAAGACTTCAGCACTAGTCAAGCAGCCTCCTTAGTGTTGTTCATATACAGGCCTGGGCATACATGTAGAAAAATCATCATCCTGCATCATAAAATAGGCACCTAAAAGAAAATTGCATTTGAACATTTTATATGGAAGATTACCTTTGAGAGCATGCTGCATACATGAATAATATTTTACGTAGATTTAGAGGTTTTAATGAGGAAAACTGAGATAAACATTGATTCCATCGCTTGCATGATGTCACTCACCTTAAGTAAATTTCTACAACATTGCCATTTGTTATATTGTTGACACCCACAAGACTATCTGTTATCTTGGTAACACATTCAGCTAGGAGTATAGAAGTATATATAGGAGTATATGTTGGTGTGGTGATCCAGGATGGCATACAGGTGCTTTTACTATCCTATTGTGACATCACCAGCCTACTCAAAACACTGGCATCTGTTGGAGTGTAATGGGGTGGGAGTTTGGGAGGGAGGGAATGATTTCTGCAGTGTTATTATATGATGAATTATGTTAATGTGAACATCAGTCGCCATTGTCAAGAAAAATATTTACATGGAAAACATTGTGTATCTTGGTATAAATATTCCTTCACTGGTAGGGGTATTTTTATCATTTGTGTTAGCTGGAGGTAAAGTCTGGTTTCTTTGTTGTCAGAGTGATGATAATTATAAGTTGGCTGTATAGCTGACAACCCTCCAGTGTTTGCTTGGAAGATCAGCCAGATTAAGTGGTGCCTCAGCTGTGCACTAAACAATCAATTAACCAGGTAAAGTGTTTTAATTTTCTGATGCTAGAAGCATTTGTTTGACATTTTAGTTATTTTACCATGAAAAAACAAATTTTTTCATTACTGCTTCTCTTTAAAAATGGTTATGTAACAAAAGTCTTTCCGTTAAAAAGATTTTGGTGAAGGAAATTTCATTTCGTAGGTGTTAAAAAGACACCATATTATGTTTCGTTATTGTACCACAGAAAGCGTTATTAAAGATTATCATTATTATGAAATATCCTGGTTTTTCTACTTATTGAATCTACAGAGACAAAAGAGTATTTATGCTTTACATTTATATGGTTGTATTTATATTTAATTTTCATATTCATCTACAGTTTTACAAAGTTATGCTGTTTTTTTTTATAGTATTTACAAAGTTTCCTCTATTGAGGCTAGTCAAGCTGACTTTTCAGCTTTCACATGTGATATTTTATAGCAATGATGTTTTACTTTGTGATGTGTCTACAAGTTATGTGTAACACTGTATTGCATTTGGTGGTCTTGCTGTTAAAACTAAATGTGCTAACTTAATGTTTGTACTTAATGTGAATTGTGGCGTATGCCTGGGGCTTACATCTAATTCTATGTTTTTTATGTTTTATTGTTGATGTTGGGCATGTTTATTAATGCATTTCTCATAGTAACTGTTGAATTATTTCCTGTTTCATTTACAGTGTTACACAAACGTGTGCATTTGTGAAGAAAGTGTTATAATGTGTTCAATGCTTATGTTTGCCAACTTTTCATATAGGGATAACCTTCTCAGAGTATATTGATTGCCAGGGGAGATGGCATGTTTGTCCTATGGTTGAGGAGAAGAAATGTATACCTTATTATGTTAAACAGTTGTATTTCTTAATGGGGCAAAGAAATGTGTTTCCTGTTCTGTTAAGGAAATGTATTTCCAGTCTGGGTGGAGAAGTAGTGTATTCTTTCTTGATAGATGGGAATATTAGTTGTTCAGTTTTTATGTCTGAATGTATATTTGGATTATATGTAGTATTAACGATTAATTCAATACTATTCTCAGAAATAACTCCTTGTGTCTAGATGTGTGTGGTCCTGTCGCCAGTCTCTCTGAATGACGCCGACACACCATACACTGGAACACAAAGTGTGTAATGCTGTAAAATAGCACAGGGAGTGTTCCTGGCATCAGGTGTTGGCTGTCCATTGCCACAAGAAGACATCTAATTCCCATCCACCTCCTTCATTACGTTGTAATTTGCTGTTTGTCTATATTAGTGTGAAGTAAACTATTAATGTGTTTGGCACGTAGCTTAGTCAAAGTTGGAACGTGAAAAATTGGTGCTTCTCACTTCACACAAGAGTTTCAATGCTTTGAGTACATTGGGGATTTGCTGATGCCGGTTTTGTCATGTCTTATAATCCTAGTGTATACTAAACGTAAAGATGTTATAAAGGTAAGAGCAATTTTCCACCTTAAGAGGCATAGTACCACTACCCATGGGCTCTAAAGAAGGACCATCCCAGCTACATGTACTTGTAGGCTAGCACATGAGCTTGACATGTTTAACTGATAGTTGACCAGGCCATGAATCTGGCCAAACTTTCCGTGGATATGTGGAAGTCAAAATTCTGAAATCTGTCTATTCTTATCGGTAAAATTTCATACCCCTCTGCTTACAAGTATTAGGCCTGACTAAGGTAAGTATATACTTCTAGATCCTGCCTTCATCAGGAATTTCATCTAACAATAAAATATATTGGTATACATGAAAGAATACCGCTTATAAATTCTACAAATGCCACAAGATTAACTCAATGCTTGGAGTTATTCTCAGTGCATGTAGTGTTATTTATCATTCATTGGTGCTTCAAACAAGCGTCACACGAGTATTGTAGGCCTGTTGAATTGTGATAAGCATATCGGTATTGTATACAGGGTGCTTTGTATCTGGTCAGATCTACCTAAGTCTTTTTGTAGTGGTAAACCCTACAAAGCTGATCCCACATGTCGAGTTGTTAAAACGACAGGAAGTAGTCTATGCAGTGAGTTTACCACAGAACCCACGTAGATCACCAGGGTGGGTCACCGGGTTTATGGCAACTAGCCGTGAATAAACAAACCCACGATAGACAGTTCATAAAATAGTGTATTAAGAAATGCGCTGTACATTGTCCAGAGATGTCAAATTTATCAATGCGGCGCCTAGCTGCTGGCTTCAAATGCCATACTATTTCTTGAGTGTGTGTCCAGAGATGTCAAATTTATCAATGCGGCGCCTAGCTGCTGGCTTCAAATGCCATACTATTTCTTGAGTTTGCTGTCAAACAACAGTGAATTAAATAAGTATGACCTTGTACCCTAAACTTTAACAGAAACAATGTAAAAGATATGGTCTATGGAGTAGTAGAATCCCTTCCTCTAGATAGATGTGACAAGTAAAGTTTATCTTTTGTCATGAGATGTGGATATGTTAATTACATATGTATGGAATATATCCTGATTGGAAATAAGGTATCGAGTACACCTTTAAATTCGTTGGGTGTAAAGTGAATTAGGTTTGAATTGACTTTGGTACAAAATGACTTAGGTTTGAATTGATTTTGGAACAAAATGATTTGGTTAGCTTTGGAGAAAATAGGTAAATACAAAAAGACAAGAAACCCACATAACTTAGGGATTAGAAGAGGTTATTTTTCCGAGAATATATATAGTGGATGTGTATTGTGTCTAGGGAATAGTCTTTCGTAAGCCTTCCACAAAGTGATTATTAAAATAAGGACAAATTTGGGAGTTTTGATTTCGAAATCGTATAGTCGGAGGTAGAAGTCCTGGTCCTGGGTGTCAGAAATGTTAGGGAACGATTATTGAAAAGATTTACTGTAACGAGAGCATCTGAAAAACATTTCACAAAAGGTTGAAATAGTACACAAACGATTGAGAGACTGTTTCTTTAGGAAAACATGCGCGACTTTTATCTCCGGAACATGGTGAGACAGGCGATTGGTAAAGTAATGTCAACAAACGCTGCCGAGCATTTTTTTTACAAGTCACATGATAGAGTTAAACATTATTTCACCACTCGCAACAAAAGAGTTCAAATTCGAAGCACCTCCATAGAGCAGCCTGACATAGTGTGAGTTATGTTATGTTTCCTTTTTTGTACTATTTTGTGGAGTTATATACTTGTCTGATATAAGCCAGGTTTGATCTATCTTGCTGTTAACAAAGTACTCGTGGCTGGCGTTTGGTAAAGGGAAGTCATATGTATAACCAGTTTTGTGTTTCTGTGCATGCATATCCCGGTGAGATGTGCAATAGAGATTTAGTTTACTGTTACCTCTCAGGAGTGAGGCAGGAGAGAAAGGTAAGTGTTACATTGTTAGTGGAGTTCAGGTTACAAAAAACATGATCGAGTTACCAGGTGTTGCATGGGTTTGACAGTGCAGACTGTGTTTGCCATTTGGTTTAAAAGTTGATTTGTAAGCTGTAAGCACTCGTAAGTTTTTGGTTATCTTCAGTTCGTGATTTCAAAATGTCATTCTGTGCCTTTGATATTTTGGAAGAAATGCTTATGTTTGCGCATATTTTATGTGCCGGTATCTCTTATATTATAAAGTACTATTCTTCATCAAATCAGAAAATGCATGTACACTAATGTCCACACATACACAGAAAAACAGTTGTTCAAATGCCAAATATATGTCTTAAATTTATAATTAGTTTGTTGAAATGTTGAGAATATACTTAACCAAAAATTAAGGATACAGACAAATGATCATCAGGTGTATGATCAACAAAGACCAACTTTGTTATCAGGTATAACTAGGAAG
This sequence comes from Acanthopleura granulata, assembly GCA_016165875.1. NCBI lineage: Eukaryota > Metazoa > Mollusca > Polyplacophora > Chitonida > Chitonidae > Acanthopleura > Acanthopleura granulata. Next base: position 420,171 of record JABBOT010000023.1, on the reverse strand, counting down.
TCATCAGTGTTCAGATTATAACATTAAATAACACAGTTCAAAATTTTCAAATTACAAGCAGATGTATATGTATTTCAAGTTGTCTTCCATGTTAAATGTATGAACTGGGTACTGCTTAAAGCATTTAAGCGTCATGTGCCTATTCTAGGAAAGTTTTGAATGTTTTCTTACCTTTCCTACAATAAGAAGCCAATTATACTTGTTTGGCTGATATGGTAACCAGCATATTACTGGGTTTTAAGATTAGTGTATTGAATTCAATTTGAAATTAGTTTTATAAAGCAAGTAATAATTGTTTTCTTGATTGGTTGGTTGGTTGGTGTTGTGTAGAGGTAAGTCTTGTCCCAGTCATATGCCACAGTTACATTTATCTTATATCAGGGAAACCTTTTACATGGAAATGAGTAAATCCACCTTTTACATGTACTTATATTCCTTCTTTTCTGCTCACTGTGCACAGAAGATTTAATCAGCCAAGCAAAGGAATGCAGTTTTCTTTTCGTGTGGAAGGGTACCCTGATTGTTAATGTGTGTGTTTTATGCTGTTATTATATGTATGTACATGTATATACGCAGGGCTTGGATTTCAGTGGGTTTCTACCCACGAAAAGTTGTACTCATAGTGATACATTATTCCTGAAACCCTTCTTCGTTGACTAAACTGCATGTACTGAAATTTCAAATGGGGAAACCTAAAAGCATAACATTGTTAATGATTTTTGATCCCTTCTTAATCGTTTTAGATTATACAGAGTATTTAGTGATGTTTTGGGGAAAACAGTCCAAGTGTTCCCTGGTTTTATGAAGACCTGGTGTACTTTTATTCTTCTACCCTTTCTGGGTCATAAATGTACCGTCCAAGTCACTTCTGATTTTCAATCCAGCAGTCCTGGGTTAGTCACCTGTATCTTGGGGGCAAGAAGACTCGCTAAATTCAAGCTCTGCGTTATCGCTGGATGTTCACAAAGGACCAGATTATGTACTTGCCGTTATATAACTGAACGCCCTTTGCTTGTGCACAGAACTGGTTGTCAGGAAACTGTTAATTGTGCTCGTGCTGTGGTCAGAATTTTGAAATGGTTCATTTACAAATGTGAACATTGGTTGGACTTCTTATGCTGTGAGATATATCATTGCAACCCTGACCACTTTCTCTTCTGTTCACGGATGTGGCAATCTGTTTGATATTGCTTCTGTCTGTTCTAGCATTTGCTGAAATTATGCTGTTTGTTTAGGATTTCTGATCATGAGAGGGAAATGTTTGTCGTGAAATAATTGTTTTTCATGTATGGTGTATTGAAATGTCAGAGGTGTACATCAAACAGTGACTATGGAGTCACACTATTGTAAGCGGTTGGTTTTCATATGTACGCATTTATTAGTGTCCCAGTCATAGGAATTGTGCAATTGTTATACTGTATAACTTAATAAGTTGATGTAGGGTGACCATTCAAATCTGTTTGCTAAATACGTTCTATTTTCATTTCTGCCTTTGTTGTATATGATAAGTACTTGTGTGATGATATTTGGGTTCTGAATGAATCTGGTACATGGTGTATTGTTGTCGCTCAAGTATTTCAAGAGTAAGGAAACGCCTGATGGATTTCAAATATAATGGTGCACATTGTGATGGTAGAGAGTGTCATTAGCAATAGTCAATGATCTGTAGAGAAGAACCATGTATGGATTCCTGGATACAGGTAGATGGGTGTAAGCAGTGAGAACAGAATGATGGGTGACAGTCAGATGTCAGCATGTGTGAACGACAAGGGAATAAGAGTGTGTATGAATCAAAGATGAATGGGTGTTAGAGCAGTTGAGAACAGCATGTGAGAATGACAAGGGAACACTTGTGTAGGGTTCATGGATGCATGGATCTGAGCATTTGAGAAGAGAGCAATGTGTGATTTTCAAAAAGTATGCACATATGTGAACAGCAATAAAACAGGGTACGGGGTTGTGTATGTGGTTCATGGATACATGATTGTTATCAGTGAAAACAGAATAATGTCCTATGTAAGCATGTGTGAACAGTGCGAGAACAGTTGTGTATATCTTTGTGAATATGAGGCTGTAAACAGAACAGAATAATTTATCCGATGACAACAAGTTTGAATAGCAAGGAAACTGTGTATAGATTCATTGATAAATGGCCGGTGTGAGACGGGCGATTTCACAGTAATGTCGCATATTATTACATGAGAACAGCAGGGCAAGAAAACAGTGTATAGGATTCATGGAGGACTGTTGTGTGAGCACTCAGAAGAGACTAATGTCAGACATGATCGTGTGTGAACAGCTAGTATGGGTATGAGTTGAGGTTGAGGAGTGGAAACAGAATAATGGTTCAGACGTTATCATATTTGACAGGAAGAAAACAAGCGTGCCTGTGTGAGTGCGAGCAGGCCAGTGATCAGAATAATTTGCCAGTTGCCAGAATGTGTGAACAGCAGCGTCGTAACTGTGTGTGAGTCTTTTAGCAAGTAATACCAAAAACATGTGCGGTTAGCAGCCGCCCAAGAACAGAACACTCAGGAGTATATCAGTTGTTTTAATTACCAGTGGCAGAAGTGTGAAATGTGAACAGAGCAAGTGTAAACATGGGCAAGTGTGTCTGTGGGTTGTGAATATATGTGGCGTTGTAGTTGGCAGTAAGAATATACACTTGAGTATTTGTGGTCAAAATGTGTGTACAGGAAGGGAATTATATGTTGGAATCTGCTGTGTATAGGCATTACGTATTAAAAGTGTAGAGCTACAAGGAAATAAACTGTGTAGGATATGAAAGTACGTGTCAGCGATGGGAATAGATAGCCAGTATTTGTGAGTAGCAAGGGAAAAACTGTGTGGTGCTTATGTTGACGAGTGGGAGCAAGGTTGTGTGTCAACTTCTAACATTTGTGAGTAGAAAAGGAACAACTGTTATGTGCTTATGTTGATGAGTGGGAACAAAGGAGCGTGTCACCAGTTAACAATTTGTGAGTAGCAAGGGAACAACTGTAAGGTGCTTGTGTTGATCAGTGGGAGCAAGGGCGCGTGTCACCAATTAACATTTTGTAAGTAGCAAGGGAACAACTGTATGATGACTACGATGGTGTTAGCAGGTTGTGTCCTCGAGCAGTGTTTGTGAGCAGTAAGGCAAATACTGTGTGAAAACCCCGGTGGTGTTAGCAGGTATTATTTTGAGCAGTAAGGTGCCTGTGTTGTTGAGAGGTAGAAAGGTTATGTGTAACCACCACGATGGTGTTAGCATAGGGACCAAGGTTATGTCAACAGGTAATATTTCTGATAAGCAAGGGAATAACAGTATGGCAACCATGATTGTGTTAGCAGATGGAGCAAAGGTTGTGTGGCAGAGGAGGTAGCGTACCAGCGTAACGTAATGATCCAAAAGTACCAATGATCACAAATTTTGTCGCTGTGAGTGAAAGTCCAGCTCATGCTGGCTTCCTCTCCGTCGTATAGGCGAAATAATGTGGATGGTCTTGGGGTTTCCTCCCACCATAGTGCTGGTCGCAGTTGGATAGGCGAAATATTCTGGAGTATGGCCTAAAACATCAAATAAGTACGCATACAGAACAACTGTATGGTGATTATGTTGGTGTTAGCAGTGAGGACAAAGTTCTCAGCAGCTAATATTTGTGATAAGCAAGGGAACAAGTATGTGATGACCTCAATCGTGTTAGCAGTGGGAGTAAGCTTGTGTGCCACCAGTGAGTATGTGGGAATAGCAAGGGAATAGCTATATATATATATATATATGTTGCCCACGTTTGGTGAGTCAGAGCAATGTTGTTTGTCAACAGCTAGTTTGTCGTAGTAGCAACCGTGTGATGTTCATGACGGTGGGAGCCAGGTACTTGTGTCAGCAGCTAAACTCAAGACCGGTGGTTGTGTGATTATGAACGTTTCAGTGGGTTGTTTCTAATTTCTGAACCTATCAATGTGGTGCTGGTGATAAATCAGGGAATTGAATAAGAGTAAGAATCTGTGATCGGATGTTGAGTAGCTGGTCCTTTGTGAACTCCGGCATGTTGTTGATTGGTAATACTGTAGGATATGATTCTTCCTTTGGCGTACATGAGGTTTTCTAGTCTGTTTTCAGGAAAAGGTCCACCGAGTTGTCTTTAGTATCTCCCGAAGGGTTCATCCGTAGCTTGTACTGCCATTGACCGGCCCATCTTATGTACCATTGAGGCAAAGAACTGTTGAGATATATGTGGATGCTGTTTGGTTCCTGAATATGTATCCAGTATAAGGAAAGACTTCTAATTTTGTTTGCCATATGGAGTGTTGCGATGTATCATACCTTGTATGGCCATTGAATTGCTCAATCTGATTTGTGATACAAATTTATTGAAAACTATGTCTTCTCTATGAAGTTGTTGCCAAAAAAATAAGGTTGTTCATAGTTTGGTTCATAAATGTTAAAATATGTATATACCGTTCAATAAAAGAAATACTTTGATCATTAAATACTTTATTTGCATGTATTTATTTGAAATTCATGCTACTGATGTCACTTCCAGGCCTAGATCTGGGCAAGCACGCTGACCACCGTCCAGCAAACATTCGTTTTCAGGGTGACTCTCCATTCATGAACAGGAGTCGTTTGTGCCACAGCTGGCCTGGTTGTAGTCACTGTCCAATCGGCTTTTGACTAATGAGGTAGCCTCTTCTAAGCTCTCGTCGGTTCAACAGCATGTTTACATGGTAGCTGGGGAACGGCGCTGGTTTGCTCCGCGGACTGTTTTCCTCTATTCATTAAAGAGCGATCAAGTGAATAAATTAATACTAATAAGTTAAATAATTAGTAACTGTAATTCGCGTATAGATTAGTCGATCATTTCATAAACTGTATCTCCTGCGTCTCGTTTAACTGAGAAGGCGGAATCAAGAGGTGCTGACAAAAATTATCCCTTCACCGAGCAGTCATCACTAAATTATCAGCTGCAGCTCAAACCTTCTGGCTACCAACAGGAGACCAGTTTCATTACTCTGTGAGTTTGTTCTAAATTGTGCGGATTGAGTCATAAGCTGGTATAATAAATATGTTAGGGTGCTAGCCGCGGAAGATGTTTCAACTTTCACAATACATCTGAACAGAGATCGGCAGAATGCAGTTTGGCAGAGGTCAAAGATGTATACGGGGCATTGTATAGCAGGACAAACCGACCGATAAGCTGTGGAAGTTAAAGCAGCATTAGAGCCTAAAAGTTTATATTTACCAATTCACTGAAAGACATTCTACATTCCCTAATCTGTTCCGTGTAGTTGTAGTTGCTTGACGATTTCGTGCTGTACGGTTTATTGATCATCGTTTTTGCTTCGTCAGTGGCTCGTACACATTCATATCCGAACAGCCTGCTTAACCGTTTACAGTGTTTGTAACAAATGATCTGCCACAGAGAAGGTGGGGGCCTCAAGGGAGCAATTAATTCCCTGCTTCATGGTTTGAGATTGAAGCACATGCGGAATGTGTCCCTTCCGGAGAGAGTGCTAAGCTGCTATGTATACAGTCTTTCCTTGTCCGACTTTGAACTTCAGTTTGAACGAATATGGATTACGCGGATTATAAAAACTATGGCACTGATTTCTGGTATGCCTCAAAAAATGGAAAATCCCAAATTCTGGCGAACCAGTCATGCCAGACTATTTAACAGTCGATATTTCCTGAAAACTTCCTCAAATGGCTAGAAAAACCAAAGTTAAGAGTGAAGACCCGCAACATGAGTTCTTAAACTGAAGTTTAAATATTGTGAAACTGCAAATGGTCATCGATTTCCCTCCCACCATAATGCAGGCCGCCGTCGTGTAAGTGAAATATTCTTCAGTGCGGCGTAAAACGTCAGTCAAATAAATAAATAAATATTGTGAACTCATGATTGAAGTCAGTCAACGATGTTACAAATTCGAAATTTTGAGTGGTTTGAGTTCTTTTCCGCGCATTAACGTATATTGTCAAGTTTGGATTTGTAACTGATATGTAGCATGAACTGCCCTATTTTGTCAGTCACTTATGTATATACACTGTAATCGGTTTCCCGCTAATATTATAGTCTGTAGTGCCACTCGCCACAACCACGCCAGGTTTGTCACCATTCCCTCAACCGTTTTCTCGTTTAAATTCACAAAATTTAAAAGAAAAATGCCCTTCGAATTTGTCCAGTCTTTAAGAAGCATCTATTTGTTTCCCCTCCACAATGGAACAACATGTGTGTATAAATTCCCATTCTGCCAGTGTGATGGAATTTGATCTCATATGGTTCGGGCCGGCAGTTAATAATCTGTATAAATGACATCTCGTAGAGATGTCATTTGGTATAGAAAGAATGCTATACCAGAAGAATGCAATACCAGAATTATGGACAACTTGAATCGACTTAACTTTACTTCTAAAACCAATGGGCTAAAATATAATGAAATACGCTTATTCGCCTCAATGGAATTGCACCCCTTGACACACGACAGCAGCTTTGATGTAACGCGGGGTAATTTTGGCCGCCTGAAACTGCGCAAAGAGCTGGAAGCTTGTCTATTGTATGTTCAAAATATGTTTTAGACAGTTACACAAATATTACTGGATGGTTCAGGCATGTGATCCGATTGAAACTTTAAAAGCATGTCCTGTGAATCAGACAAGAAACGTTTGAATGAGATGGAAGAGAAATTCAACATGACTGGTAAGTAGCATTTTTTAACAAACAGGGCCGTTCTGAAGAAGTGTGTGTACCGATGGGCAAAGGAAAGACTTTAAAGAGCTGTCGATAGTGGAATAAAACCAATAAAAACAGCTCATCAACCAGACCATTCAAAATATCCGAAGGCTATGCTGTTGGTATTTGCACCCTCACTTCTCAGTTGGCTATTGCCATTGGGCAGTGTGGTGAGCAATTTAGTGAAATCACTGCCAAGTAACACACATCCTTAGTTATTTTGGAAGAGGGATGGATACAGCCAACCTGTTCACAGGTCTAGAAATCAATATTTAATCTGGAATTCTTATGAGGCCATCGAATACTCTATGTTAGAGAAGCCGGAAACACGATGCCGTGTCACTCGGACCCCTCGTTCGTACACTCCAAAAGGCATGCAAAACAAGATTCGCGTGACGACAGGGGTGTAGAAAGAACTCGCGTCCGATTGGTCAAAATTGATAACATGGCAGCAAGTGCATTACTTCCTGCAATGCATAATATCTTGTCTTTACATATATTGCTTGTCTGAATACCGGTATATATTACTACCGGCCGTGGTATACCGGTACTACACGGTTGTTTGTTGGTGAAGGATGCCAGTATGTGATTTCACTTTACCAGATATCGATAAGAAAGCACCATCTAGTTGTTCGTGTCGTACTTGGTAACACTCCTTTCAAAGATCTGGATCAGATGATTTCCAGTTATATTTCTAAATGGGACTATCCTCAACACATCTTCCACATTTATTAAACCTACATGAGACATAAAACACAAAAATATTAATTAATTCTATACCTTGATTGTTCTCCAAGTTCCGAATCAACCCACAACATGTATATAAAAAAAACCCCATAAACAAATGAACCTCATACGATAGTTGCAAACATGTATCTCTGATTCACAGCCTTCAAGACGTTATGGCGAAAAGAGATGCTATTTGTCAGTTTTTAAAACAAGGATATTTTCCTGGTGATTTATTCAAAATAAACATGTTCGCGCCTTTCTCTGCAGTGTGTATATACCATTTCAGTAAAGACATCACAACACAGCACTTCCTCTTTCTGGCTGTGGTGGTGGTAATAGATTATATGGCATTTCCCATTCCCCGACGGACTGATTTATTCTACACAGCCAGTTCGGAGACTCCATTTAACTTACAAATAATACTGTCATAGTTGCGCCCTTTCAGCAGATTAAGCCCTTAAGCTGTTCACACTGTTTGTAAAGAATATACAGCACAGACAGAGAGGGAGACCTGTGAGAATACAAATTATATATTAGCCGGCTGTTTTTGACTCATATATATTTTTACTTAGTGTTTCAATGTTAAAATGTATGTCGTTCTCGTCAGTCTAGAATGGTCTTTACTTCTGCGGTAGTTTTTCTATTATTTCTTAAAACATTTCATGTTGTTTTCTATGTTCAATACTGATTTAGCCGGGCTTCAGTTCAAATATATACGACCAACGTCTTACAATGATAATAACTTGGAACACATCAGATGCCGTAAGCGAGATAAATTTGCTAGACTTGCCTCACACGATGTCTTTCATTTGCCAGCCATCCGACCGGTGTAGTCCGTGGTGCGTAAAGGGTTAATTTGTAACTGGCCAATCTGGCTGTGTACCAGATTGCACTCCCCTCCTCTCTCTATAGAATACATATGAATAAAACCATTATTTTTGCCTCGAGCCCACTGGCCTCCGTTGTGATTGACCGGTTGCACAATCTATGTTGGAACTTCAAATGCAGCCCAGAGCTGCGCGGAAATTTGCGATTTGCACACCAATATATCTCGGCTTTTGTTCATGTTATAGCGCTCAGGCGGTTTTGGTTGGCCCCCAATATAATGAACTTCCTTCCCGAACTACAATATTCCCAGATCATTAAGGCTAACACTGGCAAGGTGACAAGAATACGATGAGCCTATGTACTACTGGAAGAAGCCTTTTCTTCTTGCTCCAGCGAGACTAAACCTGCAATGCTGAGCCTAATTTCGCTAAATCTGAGCATCGCTGGCGGTTGTGCTCTGGATGTGACAGAGTCACTGGAATATGCTACCACATTGTATCATGGAGCAAAAGAGTGCCAGCCGACAAGACCAACATGCTATTGTCAGAAAATAATTTCAGCCACCTTTCGTCACTTAGTTGCGCTGTTCTACACAATGATAATGCCCTGATGGACCTTACATGCCCAAATATAAACGAAAACATGACAGAGATGTTAAATCAACGTGGCAGTACACTCTAAATGTGGTACCATTTCGGTAAATCTGACAATTTTCACCACCTCAGAAATGCCCTCATAGGACTCGCTACCAGATCCCCAAAATGATGACACTGCTGAGTAAGTCGCCATACTGGTCTAGATCAGGAGTCACCTGTTTAGCACAGTTTGTATCTTGACACTCCTATATAGCCAGGAAGAACCAACTCCTGGCACACCAGAATTCACTCTAAGATTCCCACAAACGCACTAAGTTGTCAGACGGAATCTTTTCTTCAGCATCACAGTTAATTCTTCTTCACCTATATACCCTAATAAACCATCACCACTTACCGCCCTCCTCTATTTACAATACTCAGTCTGTTCCAGTGTCAGTCTCTCAGGGAGGGATATAAGTGTTTCTTGACAGATGCTCAATTTGACATTACAAATGGCCATGGCATATTTCTTGTATAGGTAACTTATAAGCCTCTTTCACTACATGTATCTTACATAAGCACACGTGATCTAATGCGACGGACACTTGGTTATGGGTCTACCTCACGCCCATAACTTTGGCGAACAGTGGGCAACCCAGAGATAATCCTTACGCTACAGCTCTCTCCTTTGGTCTAGATAACACTCTGTACATCCTGGCCATTCACTTACATTACAGGTGGAGCATGCTCTCATGAGACCACTGGGCTGCTGCTTTTTCAAAAGCCCCGGTATTTTCCTTCAAGAAATTAATACTATATTGGCCAGTTACACCATTAGCATTTCAAAGAAAAAAATAATGCTGGTCTTACTCGCACCGTGGCTAATTTTTTCACACTTTCTCACAATCTTTTGGCTTTATTTACCGTACCGATATTGTTCATGATTTGTCGGTATAATCTCCCTAAAACGATTGGCTATGGGATATCGTCGAACACACCGAGCTATTGACAATGAATAATGACACACTAAGTAACCAACCTTCTGGAAATTAAAGATAACTGTCATTCAGCAAAGTATCGCGTTTTCTTGTGTGTTTTTTCAGCATGTTTACCTTTAAATAGAACATATACGCTCTTTGACGTCAGTTTCTATACGAAACAGTAGTTCTAAAGGAGGCCTATGTTTTCTTCACACGTCCTTGACCGAGTGCACTTAACCAGTTTAGGTGTGAAGCAGACAGATGTCCCAACTCTTTCTGATCAATCTATTTATCAGCATTTATGAATTTCGGATCGGCTGGGTAACTGACACAGTATCTGCCATTGTTGTCCATAGGTTCAGGGTTAAACGTGCAACAATCACTATATTGACCACAAGCCTACGCATAAAATAGTTATCCAAGGGATTAAGCGTGCGTGCAGTCGAAATAAAGCAGAGCAAAGGGCGATTCCGCAAAGAAGGTACGAGGTGTATAATTCAGATACAGGATCGCGTCTCAAGCGCGCGAAGTACGAGACAAATAGGAAACGCAATAGCTGTTTTTCACTGGTTTTGAGGCGTTTTAGAAAACTGAGAAAACTTGGTTCCACATGCCTTCAGTAGCTTTAAAGTTGACTTTACGAACACCAAATAGCACGAATTGCCGTGGACATATCATTGTGCGCTACGAGTATTAATTTCGATGAGAATTCGTTCTCAAAGTATGAAAGACTCCCAAGTCTATATGTGGAAATGTCATTCAAGATTACGGTACGAGTCACAGACCATATAGCCCGTCCACATTGTACATGGCTCGTCATTGATATACTCTTTGGCTCTTAGCTCGAGACCTGTAAGTCGATGGGGAGGAGGCCTTACGCTAGAGTAATCGCTGATAAATTACCGACAACATACATCGTGGTAATCATCAATATGTTTTCAGCACCCATGACATAGCCGCAAGTAGTATACTACGGAATTTACAGGTCTCATTCCTATCTTTTAATCTGGGTGGTACCGTGGTGACGTCATATGATGTGATAGGTTGTGGTGGGAGGGGGTAGGGGGTCATGGAGTGAACAGGATACGGGGGAGGTCGGAGGAGTTTTTTTTCCTATCACGTGGTGTGGGCGTGATCAGGTGCATGAGGGAGTTACCTTTATGACGTCATAGGTTTTGGTAAGGTGAAAGGTATTATTTGTTTTTTTCCTATCATGCGGTGTGCACGTGATGATAACATTAAAAGGTATAAAAAGTGGGGGTGGTTGTCATTTTTCACTGTGTTTGGCAGTGTATAAGCACGTAGGCATGAATGACTAGAGGAGGTTGTTAAATGATGGGATTTACCTGTGATTTGTGTTCGCGTGTTTTTAAGGCACGTAAAACCCTAAATCGTCACAAGCAGGAAGTTCATGGATCGGGGAGCTGTACGTATAGTTGTAAGGATTGTGCTAAGCAGTTTACCCGTATGTCAACCCTGAAACGGCATTAACATCGAACTGGACATGGAGAGGAAAGTTGTATGGATGGAGAAAGAATGGTGAGTATATATATATATTATACTGTTGTGAGTATACATTTTCAGAGCATAGTGTGTCGTATTTATATTTATATATATGATAAGTCAAGGGGCAGTGAATGTTAGGGGTTAATCTTTGTTTGATTATGAGACATCACGGTGTGTGATGTCACGACAATCACAGACAGACATATAAATAACAAAGAAACACAATACATAAAACAGAGTACATGAAAAAACAAACAAGCATTTATCCATCGGTGTAGGGGTTTTCTTGGGGTAGTCGGTGTTGAGGGCGTGGCACAATTTACGGAGCTTATGAACATTAACAATTAAAATAATGTACATAGGCTCTGTAAAGTGTACCAGGCATATACCCATTGGTCCATTGGCGTAGATTTTCCAGGTAGGTTGTGTTGAGGGGATGGGACAATATACTCTTTCCCAATACATTGATAGTTATAATTATAATGTCAATATACCGAGTGAGAGTTTAGTGTTCCTCCCATATAGCCACTACTCCGTCCGTGTAGGCTATTCTGGTAGGTGGAGTTGGGCGTTGCACACTAACTACATCTGTGACCATCGACCGTTATAAATAGACAATGTAGTATAGTGTACAGCAAGGTTGTGCTTGATCCATCTCTGGAGTGTTGACATGGTCTGCCGTGCGCTAGATGACTGTCAGGTGCTCACAAATTATACTACGCTGTGAACATCAGACATCACCTAGTGTACAATAAACCGGGGTTGGCGACGTCAGGCGTAGACAAAATGGATAAATCACAAAAAGTAACCAACAAATAAATAAATAAATAAAATAATCCAAAAAAGGCCAAAACATCCAAAAACATGCCAAAAAAAACATCCCAAAAACATGCAAAAACCATACTGCTCATATTTCGGAAAGTCCTTTTGACAGGGTGGGTGGCTCTGAAAAGAGCTTTTGGATATAGGGAGAGTCCACGATGAAGAAAAGCCGTGATTATAATAGGAGAAGGGTCTAGAAGAGGGGGTAGGATGAGGAAGGAAAGCGACGGTACACACATCTTGTCACTGATTATCACCGATTAAACTTGGCGCTGTTAGTCCAATGGTCAAGAGAAAAAGAGGGAGGAAAAGCAGCGGTATAGACATTTTTCCTAAGATCCATACGCAGGAGGTTTCCAATGACTTGGTCAGGCTAAGAGATACACAGGAGGATGTCAAAAGATGTGAAAATGATCCCTGCACAGGAGGTTTCCTGTGATAAAGGCGGAGGAAAGATGCGGCATGTACATTCCAGCGAGGTATACCGCCTTGTACGAGAAGTGCTTCGCAAACTGCATGAAGAACAAGGCCTTGCCACGATTCGTGAAGAATAAGAGATCCCTCAGCCAGCCAGCAGCCACAGATACGCGTTGTTATGAAACTTAGTTGTTGTTGTTGGGTGGTTCTTTGAAATGTCTATATTCTGCCTGCGCACGTAAAAGTCTCACATGATTCCTTTCCATTATGTACTGCAGGTCGTTCACCTCTGCTGCGTGTAACTCGATCAGTCTTCTAAACTCTGTTCCTGGTCCCACCATAACCTCTCGCTCCAAGGCTTCCATGTATTTTAAATAGGCGGTTTCACACTCCGTATAAAAGTATTCCAGTCGTTTCTTCAGGAGGAAGCGCCATAACTCTCCTCCATCCGTTTCAGGGTCCCCTGTACGTACCACGATGCCGGCGCAATCTCGTAATCGAATAATCATCTCCGTGAATGAATCCAAAATCTTCCTCTCTGGTTTTTTGTCGTGAAATCAGCTCTCGTAGAAATGCAGTAGAGTGACTGTGCGTCTGTCACCAATGCTCACAGACCACATAGCAGCAGCTCGGATCTAAACGAAAGCAATTATCTGAGGATTTTGGAATTATCTGAGCGCTGATTGGTGAAGAAAAAAAATACGCGCACGGGTGTACTCCGGGAGTTGTTTTTAGAAAAAAATATACCGGTGCTTGTAAACTCCGGCAGCGGCAGCATACCAAAAAGTGCGGTGGTCAGAGAGAGCAATTTCACCATTTCTCATTGGTTCACAGCGGTCACGTGGGCTTTCTGCATTTACAAGCATTGTGTCTTTACCGTGTCTCTTTTTTGGATGGAAACATAAGAATATAGCGTTAAATATCAACTTTTATTTAGACATAATCTTAATAATTAAAAAACAGAATTCCTGAATAGACATAATTGTCAGCGTGGGTATAAAATATGAAAGAGGTAAAGAGATAATTCGTGTTTTACACCCCAAGAGAAGCACAACAGCAGATGTACACTATATCGGTACGAGCTGGAGGCAGGGCAAATTCCGCTGTTCTGATTGGTCGATAGTGGGCGATGTCTGAGCAGTTCTAGGAAATTTTCAATCCTTGTGTTTCACTATAGCATAGTGGTTTGCCTTACAGTATATTAAAAAACAATGTTTCCCGCTCGCGGGGTCATACAGTACACAGGACTACATATAGAGAGATATCAATAGCTTACTTGTATGTACAGAAATATAAAAAAAAACAAATGCAGTGTGAAAATCAGCTTTTAGTTTTGACAAATACATTTAATAATTAGAGTGGGGCTACATGTCAGGAGGGCTGATTTTTTTCTTTGTTTTTAAATAAAACGGACAAATCACAAACAATAAAACGAGACATACATAATTCATATATATATATATATATATATATATATATATGTGTGTGTGTGTGTGTGTGTGTGTGTGTGTGTGTAATACGGGCATACATAATTCATATATATATATATATATATATATATATATATATATATGTGTGTGTGTGTGTGTGTGTGTGTGTGTGTGTGTAATACGGGCGAATTTCTAAAACAAATCTTTCGGAAGAATTGGTTTGGCCCTGAAAAGGGCCTTTGGACTGCACGGTTCCCTCCAAGGACGGTTATGGCAGCGGTGTGACTTGCCTCACTGCACTAGCCCGGCTTTGTCGTGCTGGCTGGTTAGCTGGTTGCCTGGTGTTATCGGCATTCAAGTCGTTACTGCTATAGCCGGTTGCAGCAGCCTCTCCCAGGCGTCTCTTTTCACGGCTTTAGCTTCGCTGATTTCCTGCTCTCTGTTTTCCCACATGCAGTCATGCATAGCGTCTTTCACGGTCTCTTCATATTGTGCGCAGGCTTGCCGGTATACGATCGCACGTCGCTGTAGCTCTTCCTAAGCCATGCTGACGTCTGTAGTGGCAAGTGAGTGAGTTTCCCTTTTATATGAATTGGGCGGCTTGTAAAGTTTGACAGCGCGCCAAAAACTGCGGGCCGAATAGAGAGCAAAATTCCGGGCATTTGATTGGCTGAGAGGATCTATGCCGTATCAGCGGGTGTGGATTTTCAATCCCTGTGTTTTAGTAACATAGCGATATCGCTTATGAGTATAATTACGATGTACACAACACAAAACATATATTAATTATTTTACACATATAAAGGAAAAAAAGTAACTGTGAAAATAATGTAGTGCTTTTCTATTAGAAAGACTCTTTCGGCAGAATTGGGCGACCCTTTCTTTATAAGGTCTATAGTCAGGTCGGGTTGGTTGGTTGGTTTGGTTGGTCCGTTTGTTTTCGTTGGATTGTCAAAAATCACTAGGTATGGGTTACACGGCGGTAGAAATCTCCAGGCGATTCATAGCTATTTCTAAGTCTCCGTTGTCGGAATTTTCGCCGCATAGCTCGTTGTAAATTATTTCCCCCAACCTTCCTCTTCCTCCGAGCTCGACGTTTGTATGTATTGTATTTCCTGGATCGATTTCGTTTCTTCTTGAGAGGCATGACATCCGTTCTCCCCTGTGTTCTAGGTTAAACTGATAAGGTATACACTTTGTGGCTTATATTTATGCACATGCGACAAGCTATTAAACAGTAGGAATATGCCGGTACGAGTTGCTTCCCTTGAAACGTAAGATTTGCCATATTCTGTGATTTCGGTTTCTTTTTTGTTATGCAGGTGCAGCCCATTTCACAGACTGGAGGTCGTGTAACCGCTTCAGCATCAAAGCGCAGGGCTCAGTCTGCTGCTAGATCCTAGCGCTCCAAGGGCTCCTCAATGCTTTCACCTGTCAATCAACCGCCCTCACCTGAGAGTGTGTTTAGTCCGCTGGGGTCAGATAGCGACGTAGATGATCAGGGTGAATTTCATACCGCCTCTGTCGGTAATGTAAGGGCCAGGTTAACCTCAATAATAGCCCTAATTCATTTCGCTTGGACCCCACCATACCTTTATATGACGAGTTGGCTACAGACCCAGGATTACGCGACATATACCAACGTCACTGGGCCGCTATCCGTCAGCAATTTCATCGCCATCGACCTTTGCAGGATGTGTATAATTTCCGCATAAGGGGCCTCACACCTATGGAGATATACAAACACTTACCGCTGATTTGTCAGCAATCGATCC
Organism: Acanthopleura granulata; assembly: GCA_016165875.1. Taxonomy (NCBI): domain Eukaryota; kingdom Metazoa; phylum Mollusca; class Polyplacophora; order Chitonida; family Chitonidae; genus Acanthopleura; species Acanthopleura granulata. The sequence goes on along the minus strand of JABBOT010000023.1, from coordinate 404,393 downwards.
GATCGAATCAGCCCGGCAACAGCGCCCGAATACAAAATACTGGGTAAACAATGTGACTAATGTTGCGTTTTATGCGCATAAACCGCATGCCACACCCATCGGTGCACCAGTAGATTTACCTGGCCACGTGCAGAATAATAAAGGCTTGCACAGCATGGTGAGTGGAGGACCTGGTGCTTAAGATGATCATTTGTGCTTCTTCCTTTGCTTAGCCTTTCACCTAGACAACGCTAACCCCAAATACTGTACTGTTAAAGCTAGGGGTTATTTAAAAATTTACTTGAAAGCTAAAGGTATGGAAACCAGGTATTTCCGAGGTGTTCCGGTCAGCGAACTGCCTTTTCTGGAGGATTTATTTAACATAAACATACTTGTGTATGAAGTGGTAGTGGTTGATAAAGATGTGTGCGCTGAGAGTCTTTATCGGTCTACCAAGCGACACGCTACTACTCTGACTCTTAATTTACACGAGAAGCATTTTAGCGTGGTGAAAGATATGAATTTATACGCTCGTTCTTATCTGTGCAGGGTTTGTCATAAAGCATTTCCCAAGGCCTGCAAATTAAAACGCCATGCGCGGACTTGTGATGGAGTTATGAAACGAGTGTATCCAGGCGGTGTGTTTACAAACAAAGCCACTGTTTTCGAGGAGTTAGCTCACGAAGGAATTATTGATGTCGCTGAAGAGGACAGGTATTTCCCATGTAGAGCTTGTTTTGATTTTGAGGCATATCTACAAAAATTAGATCCTTCTGCAACTAACAGCGGTGAAAACACAGAATGGACTGTCCTCCATATTCCCATGGGCGTGTCTGTTAACAGTAACGTTCCTGGATATGACAAACTGATGTGTTTTGTATCAACGGGTGATCCTCACGCTTTGATTGAAACTATGATGGCATATCTCACTGAGATCAGTGAAGCTAGTTTTAAGCTGTTGTGTCAACATTACCATCACGTGTTAGACAGCTAGGATGAATGTATAGGTATAGCCGCGCTATGTGGCTTTACCTGCGAAACGAAAAAGAAATCTTACACAGAAAAACTTAAGGAGCGATTTTTAACATACCTAACCGAACTCCCTGTTTTGGGTTTTAATTCTGGGAAATATGATTTTAATTTAATAAAGCGACAGCTGTATCAGTATTTAGTGAAAACGGATGGGTTAAAATACGTTATCAAGCGGAATAATGATCACATGAGTGTGTCAGCTGACATTTTTGGACGTGAGAAATTATTTAGCCCGGAATTATAGTTATGATAAATGGGTCAAAGCTTATGAATGTCAGGTGACCAAAGGACAGTCTTGTTACGAATACTTGGATAGTTTAGCAAGTTTAGATGCTACAACTCTGCCACCGCGTGAAGCTTTCCATAACAAGTTAAAGGACTTTATACTCTGAACAAATTACCGTGCTTTGGAGAATGTGTGGCAATCACGTGGAATGAGAACCCTTCGTGATTTTGTGATTTGGTACAATAATCTCGACGTCATTCCATTTCTTGAAGCTTTAGGGAAGATGTCAGCGTTTTATCAAACCATGCGTGTAGATATATTTAAAGACTGCATTAGTATTCCCGGGGTCACTTTACGTTACTTGTTTCAACATCTCCCAACTTACTTTCCCTTAATAGGGGAAGCGGATAAAGATCTCTATCAATGTCTGAGATCGAATATTGTCGGGGGACCAAGTATTGTATTTCATCGCTATCATGAGAAGGGAGTGACTCGTATAAGGGGAAGAAAATTATGCCAGGGTATTGTCGGTTTTGACGCTAATGCGTTATACCTACCTTGCTTAGCATCACCTATGCCAGCTGGGCATTATATCCGCTGGCTACCCATAGAAGAAGTGAGACAAGACACTATAAATTTTTATCCGAAGGAGTAAAAAAAAAAACCCTCGACTGGCTGAGTATTGGGTAGATTGGCAAGCAGCTCAGCTGGGAGTCCCGACATTACTATACTTCCCCACCAGCTCATCTTACTGAAGATCAATTATTAAAATCAGTTATAGACCAGCAACTGTATGGGTTTGTGGAATGTGACATTCATGTTCCCCAAGAATTATTATCAACCTTTGCTGAATGTCCGCCGATATTTAAAAAGGCAAATGTCACTGTAGAAGATGTCGGTCCGACTATGAAAGAATATTCCAAGGCCAATAATATTATGACCCAGCCCCGTCATACATCAATTGGGAGTATGTGTGGGACAAAAATTCTCTTGGGCACCCCTCTGCTGAGATGGTATTTGGCTCATGGACTGGTTGTAACTCGCGTGTATCAAGCTGTCCAATACACACCTGAAACCTGCTTTCGCACCTTTGCTGATCACGTAACTCAAGCACGACGTCAAGGGGATGTAGATGTCAGCAAGGTGTTAATAGGTAAAACGGTGAAGCTATTAGGAAATTCGTAGTATTGAAAGACAATTACTAATCAAGATCGCCATGTGAATGTGAAAGTGTGCACGCTACAGAAAGCTCGAAAAGTAGTCAGTCAGACGCATGTATTAACATGGAGGAAATTGATGATGATACCTATGAGGTCACGTGCACTAAGGGATCTCATATAATTTACCCTTACAGATAGGGTGAACGGTGTATCAATACGCCAAACTCCGCATGCTGGAATTCTATTACGATTTCCTGGCAAAATATTTTCATTCCAGTGATTATCAGCTCGTGGAGACAGATACAGATTCAGCTTACATTGCATCGTCGGACCCTAATTGGCAATCCTTGGTTAAACCTGAGCTACGAGAAACTTATGAGGCTGAACGTGACCGCTGGTTACCTCGTCGAGAGTATTATCAACATGACAAACGTACGCCTGGGTCTGTTTAAAGTAGAATGGAGTGGAGATGGTATTATCGCTTTATGTTCCAAAACATATTACTGCTACCCTGGGGACAGTGGAGATGCCGACAAATTTTCGTGCAAAGGAGTAAACCGTCACAGTGCTCAAAAGGATTTGTATCTCTCGGTGCTCCAGGAAGGACGAAGTGCAGTGGGAGTCAGTCGCGGCATGCGTGTACGTGGACATCAGATGTGTTCCTATACACAGCATAAGGACGCTTTCACGTATTTTTATGCTAAACGTAAAATTTTGCCTGATGGAGTAAACACGACTTACCTAGATATTTAGATACATATGTAAATACACTTTAAGATTCTGAATATTTTGTAAATAAAACAAAGAAAATATATTATTTTGGTGAGATCTCAATTTTTATTAATTTTTTGGTTCAATAAACAAGAACAAACAACTGGAATTAAATATGTCATTTTTTTTAACAACACCCATCAATGTATATATATATATGCATTGTTCTAATCAGCAAATACAGCCTCTGTGCAACACTATACTAACATATTCCTTGTTATAAGCATATGTTTGTACAACAACAACAATAAACATGGAAGAACACATAAAAACAATATCTGATTAATTTCATTCAATTAAGATTTATTACAATCTTCGTAAAAATGCTCGCCACAATATAGCTGAGATATTCCCGATGTGGCGTTAAGCCATAATCATTCATTCATTCATTCGTAAAAATGCACATCTATGTTTTGTAATCACTAAAGAAAGGTGTGTGGATACAGAACATTCTCTGGGCCCAGTCATAAAGCAAGAGATCATTGATATAATCTGTGGGTGGAGAATTAACTGTTTGCGTAATACAGTTCATTGTTCGTCCTCTAGCATCTAACCCAGCTTTACCCGTAGGAGCACATAAGTTCACACAAGAACGGATGTAATTATCATTCGCAAAATCGGGAGTGAGAGTGGCTTGGCTGGTATCTGGCGTCCGTCCACGTGTAAGGTCACGTGACTTATGTTATAGTGGTAGAAGCCGAAGGGATTTTGTGTGTAATGTCCGTTAAATGTTGTGTTTCGTACACACCCTATGACGAGACGCTGAGGAAGAGTGCCTGAAAATAGGTTTTGCTCATTCACTCTAGTATGTCCTATACCTACGTTGAAATACTTGGTCAATACACGGCGAATTGGGTACTTGGCTGGGGCTTTCTCCAAGGCTTTCAAATGCCCTAGTAGAACACCTGGGGGGACTTTGATTTTCGGTATAAACACTGTCACTTCCTCCAGGACTGGCTTGTAATCTGCCTCCTCGGCATTGTCACCTTCCCCATGTTGAGCCGTTGACATAATTACGAAGGTGTGCCCGCTCCGCGTCAGACGCACTCGAACCGTGACTTTGTTTAACAAATAACGATCGTGTTGAAACAAGTCACAATGTAATCTCCCCAGCATATTAACTGATCGACTTCCAGCAGCCAAGGCCCTCCGTTTCTGAAATCCACTGTTTTGATTTCCTTTAGTCTCCATTTGGTCAGGAGTATCCTTATACCACAGACTTCCTGTCAACTGAGTTTCTTTAGCTTCCTGCCCATAGCTAAGTAAGGTTTCTATGTACGCACGGTAAGGGTACATATTCGTTGACGGAGTAATCAATTTATCGTTGATAGCGACGTCTACTTGCTACCACAGGGAATGTAGCCATAAATTAACAGGTGCCACGGCAGCATTCTCTAGCAAATCATCCCCATCACCTTTCACTCTTTTGGCTTTCACATAAAGATAAGAGCTAGCCAAGTCCAAGTACGTTTCTGGATCCCCGTTGCTAATAAAAATTCTACAGATCCACCGTCCACAATGCTAGTAATAGGGTTGTAGGTATCCCATCGTCCTTCCTGTACACTTCTTTGAGTCGGTGATAAAGTCCACAAATCAAATTCACTGTTCACTGATGGGGCAGAATTTGTGTGCTGTAAAGCCATGGTCGGATGACTATGGGTGTTATGCAAAAATATCTCTGGGGAGTATATCTGATCGCTTGCGGACCGTGCGTGTTCCGGAACGTCTCCTACGCTGACTGAGGCGGTTGGGTACAGCGGAGTGTTTTATAGGCCCCCGGTGAGCTGGTTTACCTGGCGGACGTCGCCTTTCCCTGGGTGTAGATATACCTAGAATACGACGGGCTTTCGCCACGAGTGCACGTTTAGCAGTCCCTAGCAGTTCTTTACCAGCAGCCTTACTACGCTGTTTCAGGGATTCCCCCAGTGACTTGCGACGAAACAGCGTATCACCGGCAACCCCCAGAGCCGTCCCTAGCACCGCTTTTCTCACGAGGTTTTTGGCAATGGGCACCAGAGGCCCTTTGATAAGAGCACTTAGAACATTCCCTAATAAATGACCTCGTTGTACCTTGGTTGCAGTAGTACGTGATGTAAGGTTGATGCCTATCTGACATCTTGTAGGAGGGATTGGAAGATCACAGGTTCGAATCCTCGTGTGATCAGGGTCAAATTTTTGAATTTTGTGGGGTTTTTTTGTCACGAGCGCCGCTCTCGAAAATGAAGTGTTACCAACGCTTTGCCATGCACAAATAGGACAGGTTTACCTGTGTCATCCCTGACATCTATTTCAATGGTCGAAAAATTCTTCTTGAGTACAGGAACATACTTAATATGTGTAAAGGACTTAGTAACATGATCTTCAGACGTCCCACGAAGAGCTACTGCACGGAGTAGCGGAGCTAATACATCCCCTACTACACGAGGTTCGAGGACATCGGAATATATGTAAAGGGTGGGGACCGTCCGTGTCGAATGAGTCGAACCAAAGTGAATCTTTTCTTGCTCTCCTCTTATCACCGTATTTCCATGGAGTAAGTGCGGACTAGAACTTACAGTTTGGCGTGATCTGTTTCCTTCCTCTCCCGTTATCTGCGTATTCCCAGGGGTGAGACCAAAACTTTCAAGTAAGCGTGGACTAAAACTTACAGTTTGGCGTGATTTAAATTCCAGTGTATATTTTTCAGAAGCTCTGTCATAGCCAAACAGAATTTCACCTGCTTTAGGTCTAAGAAAAGCGCTATTGCTATTCATCAGTTGGGCGTTGAGGGCTGAGGTGATAGCGTCCGGTGTCGGTAATAGCCTTTGAGTAATACAACTCGCTCGTTACGAACGAGATCGTCCTTGTGCACCGTAAACCAGATCTCACCTACTGCAACATTAGACCACAATCGCGGATACTGTATTTCCACTAAACCACACTCCCATTCACCTGAGAGATTAATCGGTTTAGGTAGTTGAGCTGTGTAATTAGCTAATGTATTATTTGGGAAATAGTCCATCAAGCTGTTGCTCGGTAACTTCATATAAAACATGCTCTTTATCCCACGTCTCAGAGTCCAACTAACTTTATAGCTTGGATAACCGCGTTTTTAATAAAGGGACCACGAGATGGAGTCTTGCTTGGGGTGGGACTATACCCTAGTGCCTTCTGTAGTCGTTCCCATTCAGCTCTTGATTTAGGCTTTGATTTACGCTTCTTATACTGGGAAATTGGAGATGACCCCTTTGGTTTATGAGGCTGACGTCGTAAGCCTGTTTCTTCCTTCCCCTTTTCTGAACTGGTGTCAATGGAATATTTCCATTTAAAATGTTCTTACAAACCTCGCACATACAGCGAATAAACTCAGCATTAGGTCCACGAAGAATTGTGTCCTTCACCTGCCTGTCACCCTCGACCAGAAGTTTTAGCAAAGGTGCAAAGCGACGTAATCTTGCTGACATTGTCAGTGTCTAATTTTATAATGACGTAGTAAGTGATATGTCGGGAGGTTTTATTGCATATGTCTGTGAGAGTTATTCCCCCTGAAAATTCATATTTTTATGATTTGGGGAGGTAGACAAACTGCATGGAATCATCAGAAAAAATATGCGTACGCAAACGGAGATGATCGGGTGTAGTTTGCTTGAAATCAACAAGCAAATATCCGTAAGGTTCGGATGTGGCACCTTTAAAGGCTTCTTGCACGTAATGAGTTTTACCTGGCACCATTTGTTTGGCAATGGTAGTAATCTGAGAAGAGTCTCGAGGGTTTTTAAATACGACTAAATAATGAGCGTTTAAGCTAATCGTTCTATGGTCTTTGCTTTTGTTATAAAGATTCTGCACAATATAGATCACACTGATATTACGATGGTGACTTCCCTTCGTAAATAGCGCTGTTACACACTCGTCTGTTTCAGGCATTAAATCATCAACAATTACTAAAGTCCATTCCTCTGGATTAAACGCTGTCGGACTATGTACACCTTCTTGAAATTCGACATTTGGTAAGGTAGCGTACATGGGTTGCCATTGGCCGTAACACCATACTACACGCTGGGGAGATGGATGCGTAAGTTGGCTAGCTTGCTCTATAAAACGTTGACGAAGACCGATTTCCCACTTCCGGTCGGTCCGCTGACAAGGCAGATAAATGGGGTGGCTTCATCGTACATCCATGGGCTTAGTGGCAAAGTCAAGTTGAAGGAAAATGGCTGAGATGAATTCACCTGGGCAGGTGGGCTCGTAAGGGCAACCTTTACGGTGCTGTGTTGAGATGAATTCACCTGGGCAGGTGGGCTGGTAGGTTCAGTGTTTACGGCACTGTGTTGAGATGAATTCACCTGTACAGGTGCTGTAGCAGGTGGGCTGGTAGGTTCAGTGTTTACGGTAATGTGCTGAGATGAATTCACCTGTACAGGTGCTGTAGTAAGTTCAGTCTTGCACTTAGATTGCTCACTAATATCGCTAGGCCAAATTTGGCTAGTAATATCTCGAATACTAGGCGCTGTGTTCGGGCTTTGGTAAGCTGGAGGTTGAGTAGGCACCGGAGAAGAAGAAGGAATCGAGGTAATGTCAGTCCTCCCGAGTAATCTATGACGCCTGGTACATACAGGTAACGTCGAGTGTTATTAGTGGTGAAATATTTATACATACAACCTTTAAAGGTGCGATTAAACCGTTCAATTACGGAGGCTTTCGTTTCATTAAATGTATGAAAATAAAAAATCCCATGCTTCTTTAAAAATGTCTGAAATGACTTGTTGAGAAACTCCGTTCCCTCATCAGTTTGTAAAAATAATGGTTTTCGTCCAGACTTGAATATCCTTTTAAACGCTTTAATAAGATTAGCACCTGTCTTTGTAGGTACGTGGACTACTCAAGCATATTTAGAAAGAATATCGATGTATGTGAGGAGGTAACAGTTGCCCGAATTATACCTGGCTAGTTTGCTCATGTCAACCAAATCAGCTTGCCACTGACTGTCTATTCCTCCAACAATAACTCTATCACGAGCGTAGTGTCGCCGAGCCGGCCGATGATGTGTATTTGGTTATGCCTGCTTTCTTCTTCTTCTTTGCCCTCGTATGGAATCGAACTTTCTTCTTTCCTCCTCGGCGGTAAGTCATATTGGACACCGCGTTTTATTTTATACCCATTTTCACTAAAAACCAACAAGTAGCAGCGCAAGTGATACAGACAGCTAGAGATGTGTAAAGCATCCAGGGCGTGAGAGATATTGATTCAGGGTTTATAGGGGTTTTAGTGGGTGACTTGCTCTGTAAGTCCATGAGTTTCGGTAGTCCTTGGAGGTTGGTTACTGAATCAACAAGTTCTCTCCATCCTAAAACCTGCGATTTCATCTTAGGCGTCTTATCACCTGTGTAGCCAGTGAAATAATAATGAAATATTGTAGAGCACCATACGTCTTATACTATCCTCGACCAAAGTATACATATGTACAGAGCCTCAATATTTAGCGATATTTATACGTACATGTACAAAAACTGCTAAAGTGAGGTTTGGCATGAGTTACCTCCCACTGACCGTCAGTCAGACCTTTTCCCGTTTCAAAGGGAGATACTCTTCGCACCATAAGCCAGAGGCCCCTAGACTATGAATAAATCCAAAATCAACACCATTCTTTTTTGTAGCGCACGATAAATAACACTAAACATCAATCAGATCAAGAGCGATTATCGAGATAAACTGCGACATCATAAAACAAACAAACACATATTTTTCCACAATTCTTTTTTTCTCTTTTATTTTTTTTACTCGAACATTACAAACGCACTGAACAATATAACGATATTTTATAGTATTCAACCTTCAAGATATGTACAGAAAAAATAAATCGAGAACTCGTAAACTGGAAGTATGAGTTAACAGCAATAACATTTTTTTTCCTCACCAAATCGCAAAAATCAAATCGTAGAGTATGTACAGAAAAATAATATCGAGAACTTGCGAAAACTAGCACTATTAGTTAACAACAACAACATGTCACCAAATTTCAAAATTCAATAAATTCTCCATGTAATGGCTTAGTTTTGTTGTACTCTCCGTCCCCATACGTCCATTCCCCTGATACGTATTCACTGTTGATATCGAAATGAAATATTGCCCAAATGAAAACCCTTACAATTGTCGAAATTAAGCACGCTGATATTTCCTCCATGATCCGAGTTAAATTGAAATCGATTGCGGGAAGAAGTAGGTGGTCTGTAAAAAAATAAATAAATAAATAACTATACATATCCATAATTCAGTATAAGGTCACATGACTTTGCACCACAGCTTATATAGTATATACCTGGAAAACACTAGTCTGTAAAATTAACTTAACATTATACATATATATATATAGCTCAGTGTAAAAAGAATGACTTTCATATTTTTTTAAAAGAATACTTACTTACGCCTCTGCGTCACCTTCACACTTTCGCCCTGTCAACCGCTGCAAGAACATGTGGGGAAAATCTGGATTAGGCTTCTGGACCTCACACCTGTCTAGATACCGGTGGATTTTATCATCGCTCCATTGATCCTCTTTAGCCGAATCTCGAAAATCCTCGAGCAGCTTAGTCTCATCCAAACATAATGCTGCTTGCTCAACTACAATTTCACTTTCCATATCCATGTATTGTAATGCCTCGAGACACTGGCGATTTTGACTAGGATGCTGCACGAGGCAGCCTTCACATTGTTCCTCTTTGACTTGACAAGAGGGATCATATGCTGCATCATTACACCCCACATTAAATTATCAAGTATGCTGTTCTCCTCATCAGTGAGAGGCATTGGTGGCTGTGGGGAGATAGGTGATGCATTGGCTGTATGGGACACTGCCTCATCCGTTTTTCCAAGTATCCCTCGTATACGCAGGCCTCGGTCAAGTGTTTCCACATATCAGCTCGGAAAGTGATACCACCTTTCCTGGGATAATATTTCCCCTGCTTGCTGTATTGCATCCACTGTTTAATATTCAAATACCACCAGGGCTTCCCAGTTTGCGGATTCTTATATCTTGACAAACTGAAGAAAACGCCATCTTTCAAGCGAAACAGCTGTTCTGACGCTACGATAATTGCACATTCATCTTCACTCTCTGGTATAGACCCGATTACTCTTCGGGCGGTTTGTGATTGTAAGAGGTTTTCAAACTCATCCCAGGCGCTCACTGGAATGGCTATACTGCGCTCGTAAGGTTGGTTAACATGTTGAACAAAGGTGATTTTACCTTCACCAACCCGAATACGATACCCATCAGAAATATTGATATCACGGGTTTTTAGCAAAATCTTCTTCACCGGCCGAACTACTTTAATACGCTTCTTAGGCGTGGGCTGTACATCCACTTCTTCTTCTTTGTCAGCTAAAACAGTATTCATTGCGCCAGTTGCTGTTGTTGTTGTTGATGGCTGCTGTTTACTTCTCGGCATAATGAGGAAAAGAAAGTAAGTCAGGCAGGTAGGCAGGCAGGCAGGTAAGCAGGCTGTGGTAGTTGACAGTGTGACGTCCCGAGGTAGACTGCTGGCTGAAGTGTGGAAATGAACGGCTTTATATAGAACAATTTTTGGGTATAATGCCAAAAACTGGTGCAAATTGTTTTCATAATACGGACGATTTTTTTTTGCGTCATGCTAAAACTCGTGGAAATTTCCTGATGTACCAGTTAAGTGCAATAGTACCAGGTAGATGCAAATTTGACATAATGCCAAAAACAACTGTCACAAAATGGGGGTTCCCCACAGACGGGGAATCCCGACAGATGGCGGTGTGATGCTTGTAACGGTTTTCCGTTCGGTCCGCGCTGGCTGGCTGGCGCACTTTCTAAAAATAGCAGAATCCGCACGAATCATATAAAAGCAACACCGTTCAAGTGGTACTGAACCAATCACTCGACATTTGGGAAAAAAATGAGCGACGGCTTCGTCAGAAGACTAATGATAGAGTACGTCGTGGCGTACGAAAGATATGAGGCTGCGCTCCGTATTCATGCGGAATTAATCGCCATGGCTAAACGACAGGGGTAAAAGGTGTGAGCAGGTTTTTTGGGAGCAGTGGCGCACTGTGCAAGCCGTATGTGACGGAAGGGAAGAGCCACCCCACTATATCTGGCTAGTTGGATGGCCGGGATGGAGGAGGGCTGTAGGAGGCAAGCCCCAACAACACTCCAACCAACATGACCAGCCTCCCCAGGAGAACCAGCAGCAGATTCACCCTCACGCTGAGGAGAAGCTTACGGGAGGTTAGCTGGGCAGAACAACGGTCCTTTTTAGGACTAACCAAGCCTTCTCGAAGGAAACTTTCAAAATCTGAGCATGATATATGAGTTATGTATGCATCGTTTCTGAAATTGCTCTCTCCAACCGCCGCGCTTTTTGGCGCCCTTCCAAACCTTACCGGACTATTTTTCATATTCCTCTCTCACAATGGAGATGAGTAACGTGCATCGGCGGAGTAGGCCTTGGTACGACTGGACACGGCGTTCCTATCTAAAGGGTAATATCACCTACCACCATCTCACCGCTCGGAGACAGAGGAGGGCTGCGTGGGAGCGGTTCGTGCAAGCAGTGGGGAGGCTGGATGCACGAGCAACACCAACCGTCATCTTTCATTCCCGGACCGGAGGCGGAGAGTGACCAGGCCATGGCGGAAAAAGCCATCCCAAACGCCTTTTTCAAGGCGACCCATTCTACCGAAAGAACTTTCACATCTTAGCACAATATATATGATTCATGTTTGTCTCGTTTATTGTTTGTGATTTGTCCGTTTTTTATGTAAAACCAAAAAATCAGCCCTCCCAACACTCAACCTCCCTTAACCAATTTACTAGCGATTTTACATACATGTACAGACAGCAAATTATATCCGCTCCCATCCCCATATAACACCCGTATTTACATCCTTACTGAAAAACAATTCAATGTATTACTAATGTCTATATATTTTTTTTCTGATTATTTAAATTTGTATCTCAACTAAAAGGTAATATTTAACACTATATTGTATACTATATTTCAGTACACACAACCCATTGATAAGCCCTATTTCTCTATATGCAGGCATAGTCCTCCCCACTGTATAACCCCGATCACGTGTACACCGCCTGACGTCATATGACGTCACCACGGTACCACCCAGGTTAAAAGATAGGAATGAGACCTATAAGTTCCCTAGTATACTACTGCCGCGTGCTGTAACGCTAAATATTTTCAGTCTGGTTGGCGGAAATGAGTTTCTACAGTGTGTATTATATATACTGTGTTATGTGTTGTATTCCAAACTCGTGCACGTGTCACTACTAGCCTAGCCATTGCGGCTATGTAACTAACCTTCAGTGAGCGAGGTGTGCCTGACATTTATCAACAAGTTTAAACTTTCTTTGGTTCTCCTTCATTTGTCACAATCTGAATTTTCTTCAATTTGAAAATTGTTAAATATGACAATGACGTTAATTGTATGACTATTTAACTTGACTCTGACTAGTTTTCCCGTATACAAGGCGAGATAAAATGAATTGTTTTTCCGCTACAGCTGCCTTGTTGATGATAGCTCACATGAAGTTAAGATAATCTAGTATCGTTTGAAGTGCCCTATGTGACACATACTTGTACCGGTATGTCTAATTTTCATACGCATGGTCAGTATACATGGGGGCCAGGAGATCCAGGTTCAAGCCCGGGCGGGGTCATAGCCAAGACTTTAAAAATGTTACTTGTTGCTGCTTCGTTAGGCGCTGAGCGGTTAGACCAAGGAACATAACTGGTCGGTCAGGTGTCAGTGTAATGTGACTGGGTGTGGTGTCATGTCTGGTGTGTTTGGCATGATGTTCCAGTGGCGGCAGCGCTTTGGTGGCATGATCTCGCCTTGCTAAAAGAAGGCACTCTATATGCACACACCAGATGTCATATACCTAAAACATTGCTAATTACGGCGTCAAACCCCAAGCACTCACTAAGTCACCGAGTATACTTTTGATTGATGACAAACACTGCAATTAAATTTCGACGGTTATGAGCTGAGGAAAGAACAGATCCTGTGGGACACCATGACCGCTCTACAGGAGGAAAGAGAGTAAACCCTGTGTGAAACCATGGCTCCTCTCCAGATAAGAAGGAAACAGAGCAGACCTTGTGTCAAACAATAGTCCCTCTCCAGGTACGTGAGGAAACAGAGAAAATCCTGTGTGAAACCATGGCACTTCTCCAGGTACATGAGGAGAAAGAGTAGCTCCTGCGGAAAACCATAGCGCTTATGAAGGTACATGAGGAAACAGAGTACATCCTGCGGAAAACCATGGCGCTTCTCCAGGTACATGAGGAAACAGAGTACATACTGTGTAAAACCATGGCGCTTCTCCAGGTACATGAGGAAACGGGGTACATCCTGTGTGAAACCAAGGCGCCTCTCTAGGTACATGAGGAAACCTGCTTGTGTCACTGTACGATTTATTACAGGATTTTTAAATTTTTAAATTTTCACGTTTGAATAAAGCGACAAATGTTTAATTATGTCCCTAAAATCGCAAAAACACAATGCGCATTATTTCTTTCTGACTAAAAGAGCGAAAATATTACCTCTCTGAGACTGCCCCACAAGCAGTGACAACGGAGAAAGTAACAAATTCCCTGTCCCCGGTCGAGATGGACTCACATCTCATACGCCCCTGGCTGTTGAAAGGCAAACGCTTCTTATTACCACTACACCACCAGCCGTTTCTATTTCAGTTTCAAATTAAATTTTCTTGAATTCCTATGATTATTAACAATTACATCATTGTACAAGAGAATTTCTGAATTAGCTGAAAGGAAACGAGTAGGAAATGTTATTTCGTGCCAAGCCTAACACAGAATAATCCATAAACATCGGAAGACATTCACGGCGGCGCCACGGAGGCGGACGGTCCATTCGTTCTCGACTATAAAGTGTGCTAACAGGTCAACATATACGTACTCGCTTATCCGACTTTCTTGCAACGCCCATCAAGATAAGCAATAAATTACTCTTTAGTTTCTGTTCAATTGTCATGCACATCCTTGTCAAAATCATCGATACATACATTTCATTCAAGTATTATTTCATTCATGCCAAACGATCAACATGCATAGACAGAAAGTTCTTCGTGTAAGGCGACGCACAGCGTTATATATATGCCACAGAAAAGAATAAGCCAACTTTCCACTGGTTAAGAGCAAATGTGTCGGTTAATCGACAGTAGCTTCAATTTGATTGGTTAACTTTCTGTTCGGGATGACGACATTCAAACACGCTTTGCACTTGTGCACGGTTTAGGGAATACAGAGGCTTAGTCCCTGAGAAATAAGCAGATTGGCTGACTTTCAGAAATGCCCGGGAGTCAGTGAGTGTGTGACCTACCGTTTATTAACCGCTTTACAGGAAAGTTCTTGTTTTGTTAGAGTAGCAACCAAGACACCAACAAAAGGAAATTCAAAACCGAAATCCAGAAGACCACAGAGACTTTAAAGTCGTCTAGTACTGTTAACTAATACGACGCAACGATGCAGCAAGTGCCTGGTAAGTGTTTTAATAGCCTATGCTGCGGATACCACGTCTAACGGAGGCCCAATTGAAAAACCAAGGGTATTCCCCCATCCGTATTAAGATGTTGTGTAGCCTTTAAAATCTGTATTCCTCAGTCAGCAATGATCACCCGAGGAGATCGCATGTCGCATCGGTTTTAAAACGCTTGGGTTAGGGCCATATCGGCTTTGGTTAAAAATTCCCGCTGTCCCCATGTCTTAGTCAGCCGTCAAGCGAGTCTGGTAATCTCCGTAATATCGAGTTTTTCGCTGCAAGATTCACGCTGTTACACAGGGTAGGTCAAAAGCCGAACATTCCCACAGTGCGGAGAATTTATGATAAAAAAGTGTATAGCGAAGGGCAAGTACTTAGTGAGGCGGCTGCCTAAAACAAGTGATGCGAGCTTAACAGATCGGTTTTTAAACTCCTGCACTGTGCGATCCCCTCGGCTATTCATTGCTGACTGAGGAACACACAGATTTTAAAAACTAGGCAGCATCTAGATACGGATAAGAAAATAACTCTGGTTTTTCAAACAGACCTCTGTTAGACGTTGTACAATGTTTAATGCAATGTTTAATGCTTTAGGCTAGTGTTTTAAATGATTGGAGGTAATATTTTTTAAAACAGGAAGGGTTGCTGTAAAGCTGAGGTTGCTATCTATTATATTCTCAGATGTGCCATGCTGAAAGCCACTTCTTCAATGAACTGACGACATATCGTTTACCACGTGATATAAATACCAACCACAGTCTAACGAATAGGACATATTAAGTAAAGGGGGATTTGTAAAGAATAGGTTGAGCTATTGTTCGTCGCTGACCCACTTTTCCGATGTTCACTGAGAAAAGGACATTTCTCAGTGAAGTGACGTCACCCTTCCACATGACATCACCCTCATCATTACTACAACCACTAAAGGTTCGATTCTTGCATTCTTACTTATAAATGCCGCGTATTATACTTACGAAACGTTTTTAAATGACCCTTACACTTTCAAACATACATGATGTCCTTATAAAGCGTAGTTTAAGGACCAATCGTACAACTCTTGCCATTGTCATCCAGAATGAAGGTGTTGTCACGGATTTCGCTGTCATTTCGTAACCCAGTAATCCAGACCCTTGGAACTTGCTGGTCATCAAGATTAATATATGATGAAAGTTTTGCGACAAAAAAAAAAAAAAAAAGCGGTGTGGACAGCAGAATTATAAAATTCTCAACTTCTCGTGGCCTCATAGCTCCATTCACAGCTACACCTCCAACAGCGGTAAGAATGTATTTGAAACATTCCACAAAACTTCCTCTACACAATGCTACTAATATTTACACTCAACAACAGATTTAACTTCTCGAAATAACAAAAAGTTTAGCACCAACTCTCGCTGGCAGCCATATCATTTCGCGGAATCATGAAAAACAACAACAGAGCCGAAAGTAACCCTTTTTCAATTCGCGCTCCTGTACCCAAAATGGCTCGTTTACAAACCAGTATTGCTTTTTATTGTGCTGAAAAACATTGGTTTACAAGCTAATCAGTGGTCATTAGCTATAGGATACGTTCAGAGCACAAGTTAGACTTCGATAAAGATTGTAAACATTGTGACCAAAATGGCGCGTGCTTTGAAACGGCGTTTAGTGCAGCTGTTGGTACAGACATTGTTCCGAGCAATGTTTCTAGTACATTTACATTGCTGCTGGAGCTAAGGCGGCTGAAAGAACTGTGTAGCACAGAAAGTTAAGTTGAACATCTGATAAATGTGTTCGTGTATTGCTGATAAAGTTGAGCAGTACTGCAAAATATTCTCAAGTCTGTTGCATATGAACCTCAAAATTTAAGGTCCTATGCTTACCTGATTCCAAAATGACCTGCGAGAAGACCTGTAACATGGCAGAAGTTTGCACAACTTGCATGATTCCCCATTAAGCCCATTTTCAAGCACGCCCATGTTGAGATGTCTTAGGGAAATAGAAAGAACCAGTGAAAGTTTTAAGACGTGGTTACTGTGAAGAGGTAGAGTAACGTCGAATACTTGAAGAACGCCCATTACACAATCGGAAAAGTGGGTCAGCGACCAACACAGGCTTAAACTTCGTGTTTACAACTGCCAACGATTGAAAAGTCATTTTAAGAATTTCTTTGAGTCATAATGTGTGCAATTATTTTTGTAATTTGGGCCCCTCATTTGCGACAGTCAGGTAGTCGGGGTAGATAAGAACTTGTGCCGGAAATCTTCCATTAAAACTAGGATCGTGCTCTGTTTGTCTCAGACAAATGTGAAATTACAAACCGTTAGACAAACGAGCACATGCAACTGCTAATTGAAAAACTGGAGACCAGAAAGTTGGATCAGTCACTTAGAGACAGAATGATAGTTCTCATGACAATAAAATTCCAAAATGGAACAATTTTTGTACATCTTTATGTTCAGCCCTGAATAAAGTTCCTGTGAACCGCATACCTGAAATGTGTGCCTGTATGTGGAAAAGCTTACAGGACAGTTAAGTTCTGCTTTTCGGCCAAAGTAAAATTGATGTGACGTCGCCGATGACACACATTATCAACATGTACCCATAAAATCCACCACACAATCAAAGTATTTGACTGTATTTATTTTGGTGAAAAAAATCTGAAAAAAATGGTGGAATTGTCTTCAGAGACATGGCGTTTGTAATGGCTTTGGGGTTTTAATAAAAAAAAAACTTGGTCTAAGCTGGTATGCTCTGACTAAATGTGGGTGAATTGCCTTGTGATGTTTTCCGCATACCGTTCTTGAAAGGCGAACAAAGGAATTCATGAAGTTGAGGATGGTGGGCCTGTCTTTTTCCAAGTTCTGTATGGCGTCATTATTTTCCCACGGTCATGTGCTTGTACTGTGTTTTTATTGGTTAACAAATAGAATTTTTGATCTTCCAAGAAAAAAATATTAGGGTAAATTACCTGGGTTTCGTTCAGTACCGGAAGTCTTTCATGATATTGTCAAGTGTTTTTCGCGCTGATCACATATACAAGTAGCATGAAAATTTACTGTACGTGTTATCTTGAAATTTCTCGGGACGGTCGCTGGTTTTGAACTTCCACCCCACAGCAGAGATGGATTCATAAGCATACGTCTATACCACTGCACTATTCAGTTGTGTCATAAATTGTTTTTTAGATGAGGTTAAGACAGATGAATTTAGTAAGGATTCAGTGTTCATGTGCGTATGCCACATGGCTTTGTCACGTCAACAACATTTGAAAAGGGGACCCTCCATGCTACAGTCAGTGTTCAACAAGACTCATTCAGGAAAGCATGAATGAATTGACGTCACGTGCCTCGTGGAAAGCGACACTCCCACCACCTTCATCTTTACTATAACCCAAATAAAATCCATACATTCAAAGAAAACAAAAATAATTTGAATCCAAAAGCTGGAGAGGAAAAAATGTCCATATTTATGGTCTGAATCTTACCCAGTTGTCCTTAAGCCATTTTTCTTCGGTTTCAGGCCACCCCGTCAATAACAACCATCTCCAGCAAGCACCGATTGTGAACGTAAGCCTGGCTCTTTGTCGCCTTTTCACTTTGTCTTCCGTTGCAGATGGATCCATGGCAGTAACTCCCGATAAATGAGCTCCTATATGTTAAAATCCAGATTTTACCAACGACTACCATCGATCTATGTGGGTCGGTATTCGATGTATTCGATTCGATTTATAATTTAACGTCATAAATACATGTACATATTTGGCAGCAAGGGTACCTGCACTTATAGCTTGCCGTTTCTTTGTCTTCCTGAAACTAGCCATTTCCACTCTATTACCTGAAGAACGAAACACTGGACACTGATGAAAAGTAATTATCTGATGAAAGCTTTTACTTGCAGCAAACTCAGGTGGTTATGCAGGGCCCGGTAGTGGAAGCTAGCAGAGAGTGGAGCACTGGCACGTGTGGCTGTTTCGACGACTGCTCTGGGTGTAAGTTCACCACGGAGAAACCGTCACACTATCGTATCGTATCGTATCCACTTGTGTCGTTCTCTTTTCTAGAAAGACCGCCTCGGTGGCCTGACTAGAGCCGAGGTCGAGAGATCTTTGATCAATCAAAGACTTTAAAAATGGTACTTGTTGGTAATTCAGCCTCTCTTCTCCTTCATCTGGCGTGGTCTGTATAATGAGATATAATATATAAACATCTCTGAAGAAAGAGGCTATCCATTTTATTTATACTAAGTTACTGAATGCCCGAATTGGTTAGTTTTGGCAACCACTAATGTGTTTTAAGTCTTCTATAGCTGGCGTTACCTGATAAGGTCATGGGGAGGAAATAAAAAACATATTTGAGCAAGGACGTAATTTAATACTGATTATTGCCATCCCATGTGAATGCTTCTGTGTTCCACTGAGGGCGCCACAATGTAATCCTCAGAAACCTGCATGAATCAGGCCTAGCCATAGTGTAACACACATCTCATACGGACTAGACAAAAGTCGGTGATTGTTTCCCATAATGTAATAGTTATAACATTATGCGGGCAACCTTTGCTACCCACTACGTAATAATGTTACAATAAATGCTGGACTAGTTACCCGCAATGCCTCCTCAATGCTTGACCCTGCCACTGTAAATAAATACATGTACGTTTTCTATCCTACACTATTTCATAGACTCACAGAGAGGGAAGTATTTTTCCATTGGAAGCAAACAGGAAACACTTTATCGATATCGCTAATTCATTTATCGATATCGATAAATTAGCGGTAACGATAATTTTCGATTAAATGCTAATAAATGTCTCCTAATATTTAAGGAATTTCAATAATCGACACAGCGTTGATGAAGATGCAAGTACCTTTGATATTTAAAATGTGAAAAAATGGTTGTAGCAAGGTCTCGTGTAACAAGAGCTTGTGTACACTGTTAAAACAGCGAAGTGATCTGAAGTGTATCGAAATCACTTGTGTTGCCCGTGCTGTTTTAGGTTTAGCCGCGATGTTATGTCCCTTGTTCTATCAGTTTCATCTGTCCTCCCGGTCAGCCGAGTCCTGCTTTGTCCCCTTCATTCCCAGCGGTATGGTGGCTCTCCGCACCAAGCTCAGAGTAAAGAACAACATCCGGGTACGTCTCCATAGCTGAATTACTTACTCAATTGCTAATGCAATGTTTGTCAGATGAAGCCCTTGTTGGCTTCGTCGCCCAAAGGGTTTCCTCCACAGACTTCTCAGCTTTGATATTAAAACCAAATGAATACTTGATAGAGAAAGTTATTAGATGTGATCACCCTTTCTCTTGTAGGTGGTTTGGTCACGTGCCACAGTTGAGATTAAGACGCAATTTAGAATGGGGAGGGTTGTGAATGGCAGCGCGTAAATTTCCAAGGAAAGAATAATACATATATGCCGTCGGTCCCCTATATATCAGAATATTGTACAGCAACTCTTGCAGAGTGGATTGAGTTCTTCATATACCTAGTTTAATAGGTGAACAATGACCACCTACATCTCAAGATGTTGAACATTGACATCCGGATGTTCACCTTCAGGCTCGATGGTGAGAGATACTAAAGCCTCTTTACACAATCGCGTGACATCAGATAGATCTGATTTCCTACACTGATATGTAGAAACCAGTGAAAAGTTAACCAAGTAAGTTCAGCTGAATAACACAGCCGTCTGAGCAATAATGCTATACAGACAGGATAGGATTAGGAAAATGTATTGGAGAGAAGGGTTGCGACAGAATGCTTAGGAAGCATATCGTGTTAGGCATTGCAAAAATGTGCTGTCCTCTATGGATCCTCTTTTCTGTAGATTCCGAGCTAATTAGAAGTGAAGCTATGCCGTACGAATGCTGAGGTCATCAGTGTACCGTTCTCTTCGTTGCAGGGCTCTATCTGCGATGACTGCATGATGCTAACCTTCTGCTCACCATGCACATTGTGTCAAATGGGGCGAGAACTCAACAAACTACAGGTCTGACAGCGTTAGGTACACGAGATCCAGTGCACGCCAACAGCCACGTGAGCAGGTCCTCATGTCGGAGACGGTACACTGGACATCCGGAGCGAAGAGCTGCAGGAACCGGTGATACACGAGAGCCACGTGGAACATACAACACTCACTGTGAGAAAGGAACCACGTTGAAAAATGGCACCGACCGCTAACTGCTGCGAATGACAAATATTGCATGACTGTACGTTGCAGTGAACGTCGCCTGGTCGAACATAGCCACGTTAACTCCCCTCTTTCATTAAAATGTATGTGTGTATTAATACATTCCTATTTTGTGAAAATAAGGATATTCTGACATTTCCAGGAGACCTTGAAATATTTGGTTTAATGGCATGTTGATTTATAAATAAGCTGTGACTAGTAATCCATGAGTTCCTGGAGGAGAATCATAAATTGTACTGTGAAATTTTTAACTATACTTTGACATTTTCAGAAGATATTAAAAATTATCTGCTTCGAATTTTTTCCAAGAGGTTATATATTATCCTGATTATGTGCTGTGGTAAGAATTATATGAAACTGACGAAATGTATCACTTCTCTTAAAATAATTAAAAATTATAAATTAGTATAACTGAAAAAACTTTAATGTTTTAGATGAAAATTATAAAAAGATAACTTTTAATTATACTTAATTTATAGGACAGAATGCTGTTGTATTTATCATGGTCTTCAGTAAAATGACGAGGTAATTTCAAACCCTCGAGCTTTGAGGTTTTGTACATGTGTTTTAATTCCCCTTAAACCATCCCTGTGGAATCTCTGGGCAAGTTTGACGTAAAAGGCGACTATCCCAGAACAGGCTAGCTCCATGGAATTGATAACATTGTTTTGTCCTCCACTGCGACTATGCCTGCCTGCAAATGTGTTTCCTGTGATGGGAGAAGTTCATCCACATATTGACAGCGTTACTGGCGATGGGGTAGTTAAATGTTTCAGACATTTAAAACAAGTAACTGCACTGGTATTACCAAAAACTAAACGGTTTTCGAATTGTAACTCATTTCTGTTAGTTTCGGTAAGTTTTAAAAACGTCTTATGCTTCTAATTTGTAAATTTTTATTCTCGTTTCGAAAAGAACGGTTTAACGGTTCTGCTATGTTCTGGTCATGATATGGCTGAAATACTGCTAACGTGGACGTAACCCTACCCTTCATTTATTCCGCTGAAACTCAAGGCTATAAGCATGGTGTATATAAACATGGTGCCTTCATGAACAGTTGCAATCAAAGGGCGATCGTTATACTTACACTTTACATGTGACGAGGAAATTATTCAAGGACTAAGTTTGGAATTTGATTTAGACGATTTTGATTGTTATTGTACGTCCTACCAGTACAATATAATGCAGACTTTTCTACAGATTTGAAAACTGACTACTTCTCTCCGTCAACCAGGCCCGCTGTGCCAGTGTTCAATTAAGACATGCCATTCCTGCTCACTTGTACTCGACGGCGTGTTTGCAGGAGTGCCTTAATAGGGTGTCCTACATCAGGAAGATGTATATCGCTGCGTGTGTTTTAAAAGAACTTTATATCGGTGTTTGAATATCACATTGAGAACACCATGCAGAAAAATGGTACACGGGTATAAATGGAAGGCGTGAACATGTATCAAAATGTTCGCAACACAGGCCATGACATTAAGGACACTGCATGTCAGCCTCGTTCTCGTAGAAGACTACTTGTCTTCCACCAATATTGTGTGCGTATCTGTACTGCATGTAGGGAAGTTAGCAACTTCGGTTCACCTTCACCCATAATACTGACCGCCATCGATCGTGTGAAAGAACAACATAACTGATTGGCATGTTCAGAAATAAAGTATATGCAACAAAATTATAAAAAATACAAAATTTTGAAAAGAAAGAAAAACTGGTGCATTGAAAGCTTCATAATGCTGACTACTCGAAGAATTGCACGTGGAATAAAACTGAACGATACATCAGCCAAGGAAAACGACTATGATTTACACGAGGAAGTCCCAACATGGCGGCGCCCAGTAGTGTGACAATAACGTATCCAATTGTTACCTGATTCTAAATCAAATAATGCTTGCACGTTATCGAGTGACCCTTCCACTTGACTTCTAACAGAAGTCCGGTAGAACAAATTGGCACATATGTATAATAGTGCTGATATCTCAACGTAGGCCTGACGAAGAAAGTAGGGTTTGTGCTACATGCGAGTGCAAATTCCCCCGAAAGAAAGAGCAGAGCAATCTACGATTTCCTGGACAAGATCGGAATTGAACCGCACCCAGTGTGTCATACTGACTAAAAGGCAAGCTTCACAACCACTCGACAGTTTCATATACAGATTAGGGACGGTGAGTACCCGTTACATGATCGCTCTTTGTCCGCAATACATCAAACCCCTACATGGTCTCATTTGGGTTGAGGATAAGAACTTCATAAACAAGGCAACTGATTAACTAAAAAGTGTGACCTGTACCAGAGCATCAAAGGTTCTTTGTACAAGCCTAACTTTGATGAGGACAATGGCAAACATAAAGTTACCCTTTATGTCCTTTGAACGTCCACTTCTTGGCAGCTAAATGGATCTATAAGGAAATTAATTTCTTGGATTCTTTTTACTGGATTACAGTGAGATGTCTAACCTTAGCATAGGGCCGCGGCCTCAGGTGATGGATGACCCTGACGGTACATGTAGCTATAGATATCCACGGCTGACCGCGACTGAGCTCACCTCGACAAGCCTGGCCTTGTCACCTTACAAGGAATTCCGGGCTTCATACAAAGAAATACAATTTAAAATGACCTTATTCCGATCAGTCCGATGAACATCTGACTGGAAAGATATATTAGGATTTGAACTCTGTACCATACATCTGACAGAAATTAGCCTTTAAATTCCTGTCAATCTGTGCAACAAAGTTCTTAATTCGTTAGTATATATAACAATATGACACATTTTGTTAAACTGATCATATGAAAGCAATCGTTATTATCTGAAGTGACCTGCACAAAGGATTAACAAGCTACGTCTACTTTCTCACGCGTGAGTTACAGTTATAATTCGTACCATATTGATAAGATAGGCCTTTACTGAACGTCAGAACGTCAAATCCTTATTGTCCCCCAGAAGTCAACGATGTGCAATAAGTCTATCACTCAGTACATTACATTACAGTGCAGATGTGGTTCCTTGACATCCCGGCCCGAGCTATGGCCCTGTTTGCCTTCACTTTTAATCTTTGATGGACGTTTTCATTCGCCCCGTTGGCTTCCACAAGTACAAAGCATGCGTTTGGTGTGTTGTTGATTAGGTCCCAAACAGAGTCAATTTTGTTCAGTTTTTATTGAAAATTTCAAATTCTGTCATACCGACCATACTTTTGCTGGTGTAGAACTGAAAAAATGAATAAAAAGTTAAAATATTTATGTTCATGTTAATGTGAAATTCGAGTTTTCAGAGATATTTGAACATTTTTCTGATTATAGAAGTGTTTGTCTGTTTTTATTTATTATTTTTGGATGCTCTCGTGCAATATCGCTCCGAAAACCTTGTTGTATTATGACTGTCTCATGGCCTAAACATGCTCTCGTCATGTTATTACTACAATATACTGCCAATGTGGTGTTAAGCCATATACTCATTCATTCATTCATCTGATTATATCACCTCTCCGAATATGAAATGTAACATTACTACTATTGCTCCCAGCGTTTTACCTGAAATACAATGCATGTTTATTCTAGAATTTGCTCATCATACAATCAATATACTGAACATCGAATATTTCTGAGCTAAAGTTAGTGACGTTTATACTTTGGCAAAGAAGATGTTTGTGTGCAAAAGATATCATCCTGGCTTCTTCTTAAAGATATTTACTCATAAAAGTTCTCAATCAGAGATATTTTAGAACACGAAGAAGCGAGAGGTACATTATTGCAGGTGTGCTTTGACCCTGTACTTGACTATCATAGCGACAGAAACACTGCATGGTTAACTTGAAGTCCAATGCAGTTTCATCCCGTCCCCAAACGTGGCCTAGACTCAGCCGAGAGCTCACAGTCCTGACTGCCCTCGATATGGAGAATCGAGCCGAAAACACCAGTGGTGTATTTTTAATCCTTCCTTCGTCACCAGTTACGACTCCAGAATTCACTGGCTTGTTACGCTGGAGGCTGCTCCAGTGATGTCGCTACTAGAATGATGGCGGAAGTAACATGATATTTTATGGGTGGCGTTACAGCCTTGGGCTAGATTCTACGAAGAAACTGTAGTAGAAATTGTTTTGCAGAAACCAGTAACTATGGATAGCGTAGACCGTCTTCCCCTTCATTAACAGAAATCTTATACTAATAACACAGCGTTGCTGCATTTAAATGTCTGCTTGCTATGTTAACAACCTGCCTATATGTTGTTGTTGTTCCCGTGGACTAGCTGTGGTAGACATCTGTCTGCCGTGGAATGTCATTGCAACCCCAAAATTGTCATTATCTGACTATTTTTATGATAATACGCCACTAAAATGCTCACACATGCAGAGTACCGTTACGAAGAAGGAAGCAGTTTGAAACTTAACTGTATTTCTTTCATTTGTTTATTTGATTGATGTTTCACGCCATACTCAAGAATATTTTACTTAGTCCTATAGCGGACTAAGACCTCGGCTGGCATTATGGTGAGAGGAAGCTGGTCAGAGCCCGGGGGAACAACCATCCGAAGAAAGTTTATATCAGAAAACCATTCTGTTGTTCCGTTCATGTCAGTTTTAAGCATGGAAGAAACTGGAGTGTCTAGTGTAAACCTCCAACATTTCATCACTAATAAGTTTTAAAGGTATGCACTTCTCATATTTGCCAGAAAATTTGCAGATCTGTACATTACTCTTTATCCCTATTTTACACAGCACAGCAACAACCTATAAATATAACTCTCAGAATACATAAGAATAGACAGAACATATCGAATGTGTGAGCCAGTTAAATCCTTTTAATTCTGTCTTATTATCTTGTAACACAATGACATTGTCTGGAACATGCAGAACTTTTGCAATTTTCCACTTCACATTCCAAACGAAGAAACACAGCCTCTCATATCCTTCTAGAGTACACCGAGTCCGCGACATTTGTGGCAATTTCTGACAATAGATGTATCACATCAGGTTATTGTTTCTGTCAGTTACTTGGGTTGAACTGCTCAGTGGTATCAACAATAACATTTTTCAAAAATGCATGTGCAGCGCCCCAAATGGAAACATGAGTATTAGTGTACATGTAAATTGTATGAAAAATCAGAGCTCTGCATACTTTTGCCCATGTCATTGTCTTAGAGCATAAATAGGTCAATCTCAATTATTGATAATATATATATATATTTGGTGTTTGACAAGGATTATTTGTAGTTTTTCATTGTTGTGCTATGTTTAGTATAAATGAAGGTATGGTCGACTACAAGTTTGCAGTATCGGATATCAGTAGACCCTCAGCTGATTCCCGTATTCGATGTGTACAGATGTGCACACCATATACTGATGTAAGACAAGTTGTCGTCGCTGTAATATTGCCACCCAGGTGCCTGTTCAAGGCTAGTATTAAACACACATCATGTGAGCCCTAGAGATTGAAACCAATCAGCCACAACACCCTACCGGCCAATTTACCCTTTACTGTTCTAAGGATAGAAATTAATAACTTATATTTATACCCATCAGTGTGAGACTTTTCATTTGAAGAATCTGAAGCAGGAAGAATTTTGTTGAGAAGAAAATCAATTTTCCTGAATTTTCGGGGTTATTTTAATTTCTTCTAAATTTTAATTTCTAACACTGCTGACTTTAGCTATGCTTCTGGTTAGGAAAATAAGATATCTGAATAATAATAAAAAATATTTGAATGACTTTTATTTTTTATTCTCAAATATCATGTTATTTCTTTAATTTAATAGGACTGGGGAAATTCTCTGATTGAATATATCTGGTTGGCATACAGCTTGAAAATCGGTAAGTGTTCATAATTCGAAGTTGAAGTGTTTTTCTTAGCATACATTTGGTTTTTTAAATTTTTAATCTAGAAAACATATTTTTCTTCAGCCGATGTCAAAGAAAGATAAATTAATGTAAAGTAATGTATACTCATCAAAAAGTCCAAAGTTAGAGTTATCTTTTCCTACAGCTGAACACCATAATGGGTGTAATTCTTGTGCGTTTTAAAAAATCAAGAAAATTTCTGAAATTTTTCATTCATCCATCTACTGATCCAACATGAATTATTGCTTCTTTGATGCTAGACAAATTTCTTTAAAATAAAATCAATATAGTATTTTAGATACATGCATGATATTTAGCTCTGTGCAAAGAAAACTCCAAACTTTTATCTTCTTTGACATTACTCCTTTAACGTTTCTGGTAATATTGAAATATCAGTGAGTTTTCTCAGTTTTAACTATCTTGACTCAACATATTGGTATTGTGTTAAACCTTAGTCCACTAGCATAACCTATACATGTGTTCAAAGTTTGTAGCTTTTCAGCCTTCTGTTCTTGAATTCTTGTCACTCTCTGGACTGGCACGAAAAACTATTGTCTTTCTCATTTATTTAATTACTTTAGTGTGTGTATTCAAAATATCGGTAGATATATCTTTTACATTAAGAAATGAAAATTTTGAGGCGAATGGATACTTCAACTATTATTCCACATAAAACGCGTTTGACAAAAAATGAGAGTACGAAAAAATGTTTAAAAAAAGAGACTCCCGTGGTTCTGTACAACCCAACACCCCTGTACACTAAAACATAGAGGCTCCATGGCCTTCAGTGTGCATGCGATGGTTGTTTGTCACTAAAACGGCCAATCCAAAAGCAAAATATTCTACACGACAGCTTTATCAGTTAACGAGATCAGTGGCCAGTCTCTTGTTGAGCCTAACAAGCAACTGTTAAACGATTTATTAGCACCACGAACAACTCACTTTGATGAGTCTGATGGTTTGATGGTTGATTTCTGGAGCTTCGAAACTTTCTCCGAGACGGAAGTCGAAAACACCAGATACACACATGCACGAAAGCAAAACTGGATGATGTGTTCGGTGACGAAAATTTAAATACACACAGGATTTTCTCATCCATTGAAACGTGTGTGATATGTATAGAAAGGTAGATAAATCAACATGAAAAAAAGATTTTGCTTGGCTGTGGAAGCCAACAGGAAATTCCAGAATGACGCTGCAAAGCTGGGGAATCCCCATTGGAAATCCATGTCATGCATATTATTCACAGAGGGATTCGGACAAAAAGTACAAATTTTACACACTTTCCACTGTTGGAATTAAGCTCAAAACTATTTCATCGAAAAGACACGAAGCTTTTTTTACAGTCAGGACTTTGACTGCTTGACATAACGCCAAAAAATAAACACCCTAGGGTGAGATTGTCGCCAGATTTGCCCGTCACAACGGAAAACGTGACCTAGTTACGGAAAAGGAACTGAGATGTAGCACAGCTAGCTGTAAAATTGTATCCCACCCTACACATACCCATGCGCTGTACAGAGTATGTGTGGGGTGGGATAAAATTTTCGCGGCCTATCGGCTGCGAGAAGTTTGAATTCAAGATGTTGGCTCGAAAAGCCCAGTTCAAAAGTTTAACCGCCTGGATTGCTGTTTAAAGATGATTTACCGGCACCGGCTTTGACCCAAAGAATTGGCTCATACCAAATGTAAGGTAGGGTTAGAGCTGTCATTTTTAGTGGAATTTTTCTCGTGGACTTCTGTGGGACTGGTACTGGGCGCTAACGTATGTAGGCCAGCAGCTAGCTGTGCTAACTGAGATGTCACTTTTTTTCTCGATGTCTGGACTGTAAATTGTTTGAAATGTTGTTTGAATTATGTACCAGTGCAACTGTAATTTGGATGTATGGCATTTTCTAGAGTAGGCTTTTGTTAACATTGTTATTGCACAAATTAAATTAATTTCTCTGACGAAATATCCCGGATTACACAATACAAGAAGGAAGGATGCGAGGCCCGGAGCTCCAAGGAACTCTTCGCTCAGGGAATTGTGTTCGCTATTATTTATGTATCGCTGTTTGACTCATCTCTCGCGTTGTTAATAATTTTATAGTAAATATATGGATGCACCCTTGTATGATTGTTTTGTTTTATTCTTTTTTTCATTAAGACAAGCTCGACCTATGCATGATTGGGTTTCCTCCCAGGGTAGTACCTTACACAAATTAGTTATATGTATTATTTAAACCTGGTGTCACAGGCTTCTCAAAGTTCATTACCTACTCTGGACAAGAACACATTGCTTGGATCTTTCAAAACAGAATATTCATAAACATTTTCTACTTTAAAACCCAGTGTAGGTCTCCCAAGGGAATAGATCTGTTCAGAAGTCACTAAGCCCGTGCACTGAAATCCCGAGGCCATTGTCATCGATACAGCTTTCTTATTTGATGTTGCAATTTACTGAATTACATGACTGTTGTTGTTGGCATCGGCATCCATCAAAATAATCAACAAATGTCCCTCCTTTAACCTCACTATCAGAAGAATTTGTCTGAGAAATCCAGCCATGTAGCCAAGACAACATATCTGCAAATACTTCTACACAGTTTGAAAAAAATGAAGAATGTTTGTACATATTTCTTTAAAATTCCATTTAAGGCGTCCGGCGAAGTAACTCTCTCTCTATATATAGAATATAGCTGACTATCAAACAATCGGGGAAACCAAACCCCCCTCACAATGAGATAATTTTCGAATTATACAAGCTATGGAACTTTCAGCTGCAACGAACAGAATTTCATACGTGTACGTAACATTTGCTTTAGCGTCAGCTATATGCACACTAGTTATGGCCAATGTTCGAATCGTAACTCTGCTGACGACGCAGACCTCAACGCTAACTAATTGTACATCAGTGTTGATGGAAAAGAAAATGGACTGTGCACCAAAGATAGGCAATGATTAAAAAAAAAACAGTCTGCACATTGTGTTTCATTGACGTAAGAGATGATTACCCATGCCTATCCCATTGCTTTATAAAGCATAAGGGCTCGAGATTCCGTATGGTTTACTAATGAGAATGAGGACTCTGATGGCTTTCTAGATGACATAAACATCAGGCGACGCTTCCTTCTTTCTTATCCACCTTGACAACTGGTATATATTTGTTTATTTTTCAATGCACTGGTCTGCAGCTATTCCTGATTATGATCGATACTGATTGTCTTAGACCGAATGGGAAATACATTGACTATGCAATACAGATATAAGTTCTGTGATTCAAGCCCAGTGGATAATGGTCCAACCGTATTCAGATGTTCCCCTTTAAGCAGAGTACATCACCTACGATGCCCATAGACAAGAAAAAGGGCAATAATATGGTTGTTAAAATGGTTTTCAAACAGGTGCTTTATGTTTGCTGAAAAGGTGCGACAGTATTGTGCCCCTTCGGCTCTTAGGCCGGTATCACTGAAAATACAGTTGAGACTGCCTCAGGAGGCTGACTCCTGTCAATGTGTAACCCAGTTTATTTTTAACCCATCATTAGCACTCTCCGTGGATGTTTTATGGGTTCTTTGATCTCACCAGTTCACATCAGACAAGTATCAGTAGATGGTCAGTATACAGACTGGATGAATCCTACAGCCAATAGAGGACGGATAACGTCACTTCCGGGGATGGCTCAAGGTGTCTATATTAGTCATGTACTCTGGAACAACGGCTGGGGCTGAGGCGGTTTGTGGTATCAGACGGGAGTTATCAAGCCGCCTACTAAAAACAGAAAGTGCCTGTGTATTGACGCTATTCAGGTAAGTGCACTTCATTTATGCCATATTTTGTATTTAACATTACTTCACGCCTCTTAATTTAACATAGCAAGACGGCTTCTCTAAATCCCTGAGACGTAGTGAATGTGGCATTCATATTTGGAGTTATTTGTTCTTCAAATTTGCCTTACATGGGAAAAGGTAAAGCTTCTTTTTTCCAAGACTTTCTCACAAATAATCATTTGGCTTTTCACTAGGTGAAATACCTTTGCATAACAAACTAAGATAATGATCCTTCAGGAACGTGTGCCATGTAACGAAGACACATAAGCGTGGCCTTGTATGATTATACGGCTAGGTGATTTAATCTGCAAGTATGGACTTGGGGTTTGTGATTTCATCTTCGACCATACGATATGTGTTCCGGCATTATGTAGTATAAGTAGCTTCTTTTCTCTGATTGAGTTTCAGGTCTTGTTCAATGGCTATATACATCAAGATGCCAGACCGCATGTTATGAGGAAACAATCGCGAAGTGCTAATCAGACACAACTGATTTTCCCCATATAGGCCCCTATCCAAAATTGTAACCTCTCATAAAATATCAACTTTTCCAATGTTTGATATATCGTATTTAAGTGGTAATAAAATTTGTAAATAGTTAGACAGCGAAAGTCAATGAGGTCTGTTCAATATGGGCGTACCAGTAGGAGCTGGGACTCCCGAAACAATAGTAGCACAAGCCTGTCGGCGGCTTCTATAGAGCGCGCTTTAGATCTGGTCATAGGCTCACGAAGCTATCTTATACTTAGGACAGTCTTCTTAACTAAAAAAAAATATGGTTTAAATTGTGACTTACCTCAGTATTTTTGAGTTTTACTGAAAGTTGTTTAAGACGTTCGTTATTTAATTGAAACTTACCGTTCAAGTTCAAATCTAAGAGATGAGAGATAATACCATAATGTCTAACTTAAATGGAGATCCTTGGACTGGTTCATGAGCCTTGTAAACATAGGGCCATATATACCCTCATATTTGTTATAAGGTGTTTTCTGTTCACTACACAGGCTCGGAATAACCTACTGTCATCGATCTACATCCTGCATTAACAGCATAAACAGAATGAATATGTCAGTGTTTCACTTATCGGGTACTCTGCCAAACAGTGGACAAATGATAATGGTTTCCATACTATTCTTTAGCACAGTTCACGCGTAAGGGACAAATCTGTTAACGTCGTGGACAATCGATCGTCCATCTTTGGTCGTGACCTTCACCGGATCAACACCTTGTGATACTCAGATGACTAAATCATACTTTTATCGAGTTGTGTGTTGTTCAAATTTATTTTCAGTAAATGTTTCAAGGTTAACAATTAATGTATATCCTTGTGGTAAGTCCATATATACTGTTGTCGTCCTCATTTGACATGTTTCTTCTTTCATATCTTGAAAATTTTCTGTTGTTTCTAAATTCAATGAAGTTATAACAAGATAGCTTATAATTTAATTCAAATGTATATTCATTACTAGCGTCTAACACTTTAACTAATAATAAATTACGAAATAGGCATGGTTCACTAAAGCTAATGATCCGCATTGCTCTCCGTAACATTACTAAGGATCAGTTGCATACAGAATTGGAAATATGCAAGTTTTTATTTATTGATTTATGCAGAGCTACATGGACGTGGGTATTCTGCACTTTTATCCTCTAAATGTGTCTAACTTAGACAACGTATAAAACTGAAATCGTTGTTACTCATGGCATACATAGTTTGAATGACAGTGGTGTGTGGTAATGGCCTTCTCAAAAGCACAACGGTTCTAGATGAACAAATATCTCTTAAACGTACGCACCACGAGGTGAATCCATTTGTATTCATTCCTAGAAAGTATCAGATGTCGCGAAAAATTGTTGCAGATTTCGCTGTATGCTGTCTATTGTTTACAAGCTGCAATGGTGTCGAAAAGAATGAATGTTCTATGGGAATGAATAAAATCATCCAAATCGTGTACCATTAAAGCATATATGATGGGACTAATCAAAAATGTATCTCAGTTGCGCTTTGATTGCAGCTGTTCATATATCCAACGTGGCGATGAACATTTGGTCCCTAGCCCCGGGGTAAGCAAAGTCTGTCGAACCTGCCAGTTTAAGCATTTTCTGTAGTAAAATTTTACTTGTATTGCAAATTTACTTCTTTCATGAAGTTCCATGGACTACATTCCCCTTCTGTCTCTATTACACATATTTCAGAATTTCATTATTTTTTTCAAACCACCTTGATTACACCAGTATAGGGTGACGCGCTCTTGGCAGGTGTATAAATGGTTCCATTCCTCAAACTGGCAATGAATATTGGATGTTCATCTCATCCTCCTCACCCCCAGATGGTGATGAGTATTGGCTGTTTATCTCATTGAGCCCAACCCCAGGTGATGAGGGATGTTGGATGTTCATCTCCATTCCCCAGTTCGTGATGAATGTTAGAGGTTCATCTCAATCTCTCCAGAAGGTGAGGCATGTTGGATGTGCATCTCAGTCTCTCCAGGTGTCAATGAATGTTATATGTTCATCTCAATCTCCCCGCGTGGTGACAAATGTTGACTGTGCATCTCAACCTCCCAGGAGGTGACTGATATTGAATGTTCATCTGAATTCCCCAGGTATTGATTGATGTTGGATGTTCATCTCCATTCCCCCGCTACTGATGAATGTTGCATATTCATCTCCATTCCTCAGGTGTTGATCGATGTTAGGTGTTCACCTCAGTCTCCCAGGTGGTGTTGAATGTTGGATGTTTATCTCCATTTCCCAAGGAGTGAAGACTGTTAGATGTTCATCTCAACCCCCAGGTGGTGATGAATGTGGGATGTTCATCTCAATATCCCCAGGTTGTGATGAATGTTGGATATTCATCTCCAATCCCCAGATGGTGATGAATGTTGGATGTTCATCTCCTTTCCTCAGGTGGTGATGGATGTTGGATGTTCATGTCAATCTCCCACCCCTGGTGATCGACCAGCGCATAACTGCAGCTGCATCTAGACGTCTGCACTCAAAGGTGAACAGTTTGTTCCTTTCAATCAAATTAAAATTAACAGTTTGACAATCAGTGTTAATGTTGAGCAGAAACCACTTCCCGTTACAATGCTGATAAATGTGCAAGCCTCAACCCTACTCGACAGTGGACTGGGGTGACGTCATTTGCGGCTCACTACAGACGCTGGCATTTTCTCCTCCTCTGCCTAATTTCATAGAGACCAGTTAGAGCCGTTATTCTTGAACACGTGTAAACGCTATCGCTGGTGTTAATCAAGTAGCTTATCAGTTATGTATGGGGCCCCGGGCAGCTCGGCTCGGCCCCATATTATAGGGCTTCTGAACCCAAAGTAGTTATATACTGTCTCCACGTCACACTGTAACTAGTCTCTCGGGCTATAGATCAACCACTTCCACCATTAACGGCCTGTGAAATACTCAGGGCTTATTTCATCTACTAATAGTAGCCAGAAAAGACATGGCACAGATATAGCCGAGATCAGTGCGAACTGTAGGTTTTGACCATTATTTAGATCACAATCAAGCGACTGAATCGGCCGAGATTTAAAAAATTTAAATGAAGTAAAATCGTTTCAACTCTACACAAGTACATAGTTCGTCTCGTCATATTAGGATTGGGGGTTGGGAACACACAGTGAGTCCATATGGGTACTTCTGTGATATATGGAAAAACAGGGAACCGCACAAAAATGGCCAAGTTGAGGATTGCGATGCCTCGATGGTCGGATTTCGTTTGAAACGCGTATAATCGTGATTTTCGAACGAAGGTTTTTGTCAGTGGTAATTAATTAAGTGAATACAGTTGTATGCCCTGTTCATCATGGTTATTGATTTGGAAACTGAAAACTGGGCTTTCTCAGTGAGGAAGCCTTTTCTTCACGACGTGGTCCAACGTCGTAAATGTTAATGTTAGTAAAATGGCAATAATGTTTGTAAAGAGTTGTAATGCAGGTTGCTTTGCGACTCCTTTTCAGATACAAAAGTTCATTTGCTCCCTGAAGCAAAATCCATACGTGGTCCTCCGAAACATAATATTAACATCACCTTGTCTGCTGCTAGACCGCTCATCTAGCTGGCTGGGCGGGATGATGCACCTGCTGGCTTTAAATCCTTTGTAGGTGTGGGTCTTAACCCTTACCATTAGGTCATGCATAAGAATACTATGTCAAGTGGTGGAATTTCAAGGAAGGATTTCAATGTCAATTTCAATTTCAGTTGTAAAACATGAAGGAAGTTCAAAAGGATTACCGTTTGAACACAAGACAAGGCGTCTTTTTATACATAACAAGAATGTTTACACCAACACGACAACATTTAATGGTGGCTTCCCTTCGTATTGATTTATTGAAGAGATCCAAAAATGTTTTTAAAAGAAAAGGAATTTTATGAGTAAGGTTGAATGACACTTTGGAAGAAATTTGGTACCAAAATCTGGCTCCTATGACTCAAGAGGAGGCAACAAATTTTTTTGACAACCATTCTTCAGTATCAGAGTCATTATCGACTTGATGTATCTATATTTTAGACTGTATATCTTTTAGGTTAAATCAGACTGTACTCGAGCCTGACAATGCTGGAAATCTAGGTAGCATATTGCAAAATGCTATTCAACCTTCACAATCACTATCACTATTTTGAATGTTCGACTGAAGACATGTATCAGCATTGGAAAAGCAGAAGTAGAGACAACATCCACGTTTTTATCCCTTAAATTTTCTTGTAAGGGTGATTATGCCAACGCTTTGCACCATCGTATAATCGCTTCGCAGTATCGTTCCATCGCTTCGTGCCATCCTTGGCCGATGGAAGGATAGTGCGATGATGGCTTTATCCAGCTTCTAAACCTTATTGTCATATTTGAGGACGTATAAATACCTTTCCTAGACAGTATTACTACACCCACAGCACAAGCTGGTTATACAAGTTTTTGGGCTTTTAGAGGTTGTTCAGCCTACAGAATGATAATGATACATTTCGGCTCTGTGGCTGAATTATTAAATAGTTGATACAGACACATACTGTCTTTTGTCTTGCAGAATTATAAGGTTTGAATGAAGTTTTTCTTTCCATCTCAAATTGGTTTGAAAGAATATGAAGATTTAGCAAGGGCAAAATTCAAGCGTTCCACAAATTCTTTTTTTAAAGGGTCCATTATAAAACATTTTG
This sequence comes from Acanthopleura granulata, assembly GCA_016165875.1. Taxonomy (NCBI): domain Eukaryota; kingdom Metazoa; phylum Mollusca; class Polyplacophora; order Chitonida; family Chitonidae; genus Acanthopleura; species Acanthopleura granulata. The sequence continues at coordinate 368,721 of JABBOT010000023.1, read as the reverse complement.
GGCATCGTGATTATCCGATTTCCTATTTGTGTTCTTGATTAGGCCAAGAACTTTCCAGCGATGATTTTTTCGTGATTATACCTTATTCTTTCCTATTATATTGTCTGGACATTAAGATGGCAGATGCTCTAACTCGTGCTCTCAGCTGCACACATTTGAGCCAAGTTTCTCTCTGGAAGTATTCACTAAGTAAATTTTTTTCAGAACAGCCGAAAATACAAGCACTTTCAGCTATTCCAAGCAACGGTTTCATTTTAAAACTGATCATAGCCAGATTTTCGTGAAGACAAAGTAAATTGTAATTCCGTTATATTGTTAGTATCTGCTCATAAACTTCCACAGTCCTCAGGCAGCCCAAAACTGTAAGACATATACTCTTTTGTGTGTGAAGTCTAAGGTGCATGTAGCAGTTTTATTTCACAGATATATTAAAGCGAAGGCAGCTCATGATCTAAGTTATGTTTGCCACAAGGTTGGACAAAATTATGTTTATTTCGGTAAAGTATTTTTTGTAACAGCCATTACGACAGTGGAAATTGAAATTTGACCGTTCTCCATTGTGGGTGGGCTGTGACTTAATTGTTCCATGCGCGGAACACTCTTGTAACCTGACACTGTAGTATGCTGTTAGGGTTGCGGTTCACACTTAAGTATACATGTAAAATAATGAAATGATCAAGAAACGTACTCTCGTCAAAACACAATGGTCTGGAAGTACTTTGCAGTGTTGGTCACACCTTTACTAGTTATAATTAAAACATATCACCTTATAAGAGTGTCCTGTCTTTATGTTATTAATGATATTGGTATTCAACTCAGAACATTTTCGTCACAGTTTGCAAACGGCTGATATCTCCGGGCTTTTTGATTGGTCAGTTTCTCATAAGCTTAAAAGCATTTGCGCCTTCAGATTCCCGGTCAGAAGCAAAGTGCTCCACACTTCAAAGGAAGATAATTCAGCAACGAATTCATACAAACTCTAACAGGTTTTTGTATTTAAAAGAGAATTTTGTAATCTTTTTAATGGGCAGTGCCTCTGTCATGCGCTGTTTTTTACTTTAAATGAACGCCGTGTTACATGTAGTAAGAATCAGCTAAGCATAAGACGTCTATATGGACCCAACCACAGGCAAATATATACATGTGAGCTGATGCTCTTCCCAGATGCGAGAAAATATTTGCACACCTTGAGTAAAACGTAAATAGATTAGATATGGATAATCAGTAAAGTGTGATCTGCGAAGTCGCTCGAGATGGTGTATAACCTGTTGTTCTTTTCTGTATAGAAGGGGTTTTAAAGCAAAGAAGTAGTTGGCAAACTCTGCACAGAGAAGGATAAAGATGCAACGGAAAATAAAGACATCTACAAATTTACCTATCTTTATATAGTTTCCATACAACACGTCGTAAGCTATCGGTGCTTTGAAGGAATCCATTTTACTCTTACTAATACCTGAATTCTTACAGTTTTCCTATTAAACAGTTTTCTACTGGTATTTTGTCTTCAGGTCGCAGTGAAGGAAGCATGCAGTTAGGTTTGGTACTGCCTGTGCTGGCAGTTTGCCTTCAACTTCACAACGTTTGGGCCTCACAAAGGTTTTGTGGTAAACATTTGTCGGACACCTTAAGTTTAGTATGTGGTGGTCGGGGTTTCTTCTGGCAGGAAGACAAAAGAACAGGTGGGTATTGAGCGTATGGCATTCACACCTATATGATATAAGTACGTAGCGTATTGTATAAGCAGCTCAGCCATGTGGTATTAATACCTAAGCTTGTGGTATAATTGCCTGAGCGATGGTATACAGACATGAGTTTGTGGTAGAAGTACCTGGCCATGTTGTATTAACACCTGATCGTATTGTATAAGCAACTGAGGGTTAAGTATAAGCACCAAGGCGTGTGATATTAGCACTTGATTTATTTATTCATTTGATTGGTGTTTTACGCCGTACGGAAGAATATTTCACTTATACAACGGCGGCCAGCATTATGGTAGTAGTAAACCAGGCAGAGCCCGGGGGAAACCCGCGACCATCCGCAGGTGCTGGCAGACCTTCCCACGTACGGTATTAGCACTTGGGCGTGTGCCCTATAAACACTTCAGTGTATGGTATAGGCACCTGGGCTTGTGGTATAATTATCTCAGCATATGGCATCAACAGCACGTGAACGTATGGTATTACATTGCCTGTTTTCTTTAACTTGTCGCCTGCTCACTATGTCAGTGAGTGAAAGGCAAAGTTGATAGGGACTACTGATCCTCAGTGACACATAACAAAACAACTATACGCGCGGTGTATTGTGAACGAAAAGTAATCGGACCCACATTCTAATGTGAAACAGACCTTACCAGTTGAAATTCTTTTCTTCTTTTTTTTTTTGTTTTTTTTGACTACAACTCTGTCTTATGCTATCCTTGAACTGTTTTGTAGGGGTATCTGTGGTAACAAAGAGGCAAGGGACAGAATTTCACTCCGGGGACGACCGCCATTTCAAGAGCCGGGGCATTATTCAAGAATGCTGTGAGAACCCATGTACGCTTATGGACTTGGAGAACTACTGCGCCACCGACAACAAGGGCGACATGGCGTCTTCAGCCGACATTGCACGGCTGGTAACTCTCGCAGCCTATATAGAGTACATTTATAGAGATTAGTATATGTACAAAAGTAGGATTTTTCCTATGTGACGAAATCACGCGCTTTTCTCACCTTTGCACATAATAATGGAGAACAGCAGTTTGCAAAGCTTTAAATGCGAGCAGGCTTCTTAGTAATAAGCCTACATTGTTATATATTATTTAAGAATGCTATGCTTAATGTACATAATGAAGTGTATTATTGTGTGATTCTACAATAATCTTCTAAATATCAGTGTTATTAGTCTCTTTGATCCTTCTCTAAGTATGACTGTGGCTATTAATTCCCAATATATTAAAGCCTGACGAACTGTTATACATGATATTTTATTAGCGTGATTGATTATTCAATATTATTTGGGTGACACCATTCCTGGTATGAGAACAACACATTCTAACCTGCAGTCCGAATCCAAAGATGAAGAAAGTTGAGAAAATCTCATTTATTTTGAAATCCCGCCTCTTATCAATTTATCTGAGTTGGTTTAGTTGTAACTGTTCATGTAAAGACTGGTGACATCCATATACCACCACGAGAATCTATATGCGAGCCAACACTCACCAGGCTCTCACAATGAAGGACTTTCTATTGAAAGATACTGAAAAAATCTTCTTTCAAAGTACTTACGTGAATATCAAACATACAGTTTCTGGCCCATTCATACTACATGTATAAATGCATGTATGTATGCTTAGATGTTTACGCCGTTTAAGAAAGTGTTCAGCCATATGACGACGAGAGAGAATGAATATATATTGTGTATTCTTGTGGCAAGGCTAGTCAATACCGCCAAAGTATTGCCACCACTGAAACTTCAAGCCGAAGACACCTCATCCAGTCATATAAACCGAATCGGTATTGGAGCCGTCTGGCTAGATTAACGCTGTTTGGGCGAGACCTGAGTGGGTGTTTTCGCAAACTAACGCAAAATAACTCTGAAAGACGTGATTTTCGGTAGTCACTATACTTTAGAATATTGTTGTTGTGGCTACTACCGGAAATCACGACTTATTAGCGTTATTTTGCCTTAGCTTGCGAGCACCTACTCATGTCTCGCCCAAACAGCGTTAACCTCGCCAGACGGCTCAAATGGCGATTCGGCTTATTATACTGATATACTGACACCGGGCCGACCAGTTATATTTCCTTAACCCGACTTCTCAGTGCTAAGAGCCAAGCAAGGCAACAACCCATTCACATTGCACTTTAAACCAAACGTTGCTGTTATCTCGTTGTAGCTGATGAACAAGCCCCTGTCAAGTGATGAACCGAATTCAGACGCGGCCACACATCCTTTGTCTGGGGATAACGTGACTAGAAATCCACAACTTCTAAGCCGCTTACAGGGTCTCAGAGCGAGGCTGCTTGGGAGTGAGGCTAGCCGTAGTCGGCTCGTGTCTCGCCAACCGTTCTTCTTCGTTGGACCTATTAGCCGTCGTCCAACAAGGACAAATCATCAGGCAAACGATTCCGGCAGTCCGAGCGGAGACGATTTCTTTGAAAGGGAGGTCGGACCAGAATAACACTGTATGTGGGGCAAACTCAGATCGATACATCAAAACAGCGTTGAATAATTTATACTGACACCATCGCACCAAATAGCATTCCTAACTGTCACCTTCATTGTCACCTACAACAGAAAACCTGTGCCAGATAGCTGATTTACTGGTCCGCGTGACTTTTCCGGGGATGTAGGGTCTTGTATGTGGAAAGACTAAACGGGTCCTGTGCTGTGTGACTGACACCTATGAATAATGAAAAACCAAGTTTCTTTCGGGAACCAGGAATTCGCCAGTCTCTAGACAGCCCAACAGTCCCATGATGGTCTGAGCGCTTCCGGACGGGTCGGCTCACAGGTATCAGGTGTTACTGGTCGGCTTCTCATCTGGTGCTAACCTTTGTTTCTGTGCCCAAAGATTCAACAATAAAAGCAAATACCAAGACCTTCAGATACTACCTATCCACTTCCTCCATGAAGTCAGGTAAAACAGATAAGTCCAAAACGAAGCCAGAATGCTTTATTTTCGCCTTGCCATACGTGGATTTATTTTGAAAGTAAAGAGTTTTGATAGCATCGCAAGTTTTCATTTATCGCTTTAGTGTTACATGTTTCATGATATAGTTGTGTAACAAAATGTCAACTCTCTTTTATCGTAAACAACAACCGGTGTTCGAAAATCTCTATTGAAAGCGCAAGTGATATATACGCGGAATGTGAACAAAACCTAAATGCCTATATATAGTCGGGATTAACAGGACTATAGCCATAACCTACAACCAACAACGGCGATTTTAGGCTTTTAATCTATTCACTTAGACACACAAACACACACAGCCCTTAGTCTTGATGAGTTGGTTACAGGACACGTTACCCAATTACGTCTTTGAACTTCAGCCAATACAGTCTATGAATTCTCTCCCTTTCAACCAGACACACGGTAGGCTTTCTTCGTAGAGCCTTCCAGATTCATATGCCCATCGATTGACGCGCTTTAATAGAAATAGTAAGAACTGAATTGGTAGTTTCTGTTGATCGTATCTTGGTTTGTTTTTGCGATTTTATTATTAGGCGATTAACCGTTCGCTGGAAATAGTAGACCCCATTGGTACAAACACACAGTCATGCTTAGCTGAACATAAGCATGTCATGAGGAGGACTCGATGTGTCTTTCTCTTCAACAATGTGTCTCAATTCTTCTTCCATATCCTCCAAAGCCTTTTGACACCAACCCGGAAGAGGCGCAAGGTTTTCCATAAGGTTTTCTTTCGCCTTCAGAATCTGTAAATCAAATCGGCCTATGCTGTTGGAGCATTCCAGTGCCTGAAAATAACTTAGTACCTCGTTCTCGTTGTGTACTCTCAAATGTCAGCTAACTGAGGACGCCGTGTCAGGACTTGTTGGTGTAGAGGCTACCTTCAAGGATATGTCATTTATAACTGATCCGACAGTTTCCTATCTCTCATTCCACCAAAAGTGACAAGCAAAATATGAAAATGGACGCGTGATTAACTGCCGTATGACGGTATACGTGTGGTTAACTGCCCTAGGACATTACACTGTCCTGTGACAATACATGTGAGCTTAACTGTTCTGTTCACGCACGTGTGAGAAAAGCCTCTAACAACACCATCAGCGCTCATTAAGACAGTCTTATGTCGTTAGTTCTCAGCACTTATTGCTGCAACACCGTTTATTTATCACGACTCCAATACAGTCACAGCATAGCAGATCTCCGTAAATGTGTGCACCTCCTTCATTCGTGTGTATAATGGTTGTAGTAAGCACGATGACGTAGCGCGGAACAGAAGAACGAAAGCCGCTCACATAACAACTGCTGTTGACCGACCATCCCTGTGACCGACAGTTCCTCAGACATCCACTGGTCAGTAAATACTTGATTTGGCGATGAGATACACATCACACCACTCACAAAAGAAAAATAAATATGATAAGGCTAACTGTCAAGTATTTTGATCAGGGTCCATTCCACAAAGCCTGTTCTGAATTAGTCTGCCTTCCACTATATAGACAAGAAAAAATGAGGTTTAATTTTATCAAGAAGAAAAAAAGGAAATACATATTTGAATAAGTATAATTACTATACAGGATAGCTGTACAAGATTGGAGTGTTCTCGTGTATGGTTTTTGTTTTATCGGAAGATTGCTGTTAGCAGAGTCTGGTCGCCCTGACCAAATAAAATCTTGTCACCCAATGAGTGACCAAGAAAAACCTTGTCAAAGTTATATGATCAAAGGGTTGCGACCATAGAAAAGCTTGTCACGACTGTCGTTGACCATAATTGTTTGGGTCAGTAGTTGGTTACTTTTGCGACCAAATTTGTCTGTTTTTACAGGGGATTATATATCCATGCATGTGGCCTATCCTACTGGCCTTGAGGCACACATGTAGGGGGTGGAGCGGGGGAAGGGAGCTGGTAGCAATGGTATTAATTTGCTTTAATCCCAGGGGTGTGCCTGTAATAAGTTGCTTTCATCAACCTACGTATACATTTTTCCCGGTCAAAAATATATTAACTCTTACACACACTCCGTCCCGTACCTTTAGGACAAAAAAATTAGGCTACGTGTGATCCAATGGTCAGCACAGAAATTGTTGACAAAGATGCTCACAGAAATGACTGCGATGTGCCGTTATTATAATGTAATTAAAATGTACCTGATGTTATTATAATATGGTTGCCATTGGGATATGAATTATTGTATGGTGTGTACATGTATTTGTACATGTATTCATATGGTAGTATATCTATGGCTCAGTTATTTACAAGTGGAAATACATATATACATTTTAGGCCTGTAGCCACAACACCCTTCACAGTCACCTCCACTCCCCACCCCAACCTCAAACCCCTTACCCAAGCCCCACCCAGACTCCAGAAGCCCCACCCCAACCTTAAATATAATGTACCCAAACCCAACACCCTACTATCGCGCACCCTTCCTTCTCGCCTCAACAGTTGTCTACAAAGCCAACCTACTGCCAAGTTTACACATGGTGTTACACAGACAAGTCAGCTGACCAGGTATAAAAACATTAATTGGATTTTGTATGCAAGATTCTGGCGCACAGAAAACGGCGGGAACGGGTAGGGATTGGCTGTATCTCTGAAGTGTGTTGAAATACTGCCAGGTAATTTTGCAGGTATAAACTATGACAAATAATGGTTTACAAAGGTCCATTACTTGTGGCTACAATTAAAGAGATAAAAATATTATCCAATGAGCAAGTGCCCCCTACAAGTGTTCCCTTTGTGTATGGCGTCTTTCAGGAGGTATGCAATCAACCGTGCTAATCATAAAAATTACGATGGGGTTAGTTTTCATGCCTTAGCATGACCATGCGACATGACCATTTCGAACCGAATAAGCACTCTACATTACGCTCTAGCCATTTTGAGGAGACGTCTTTTGATCCGGTATAGGCCTAGAGATTAAAAACAGTGCCCATGAATAGCGGAAATGCCACAATTACGGCACGCATATTTGGCACACTAGCGCCATTCAAGGACAGACAAGCGAGGGGCGCTTTTCCTCCCGGAATTTTTGGTGTTAAACATATTTTTATACTCACCAGAGGCATTCTTTTGTTTGCATCACAGGTATATGATGCAGGTATGTAAGGTGAAAAATAGAGCCGGGATAGTTCACTTTTAAGGTATTTTCCTGGGTGAATTCCTACCATAAGAAAAACATGATTACGTGAACCAAAATTATTTGCTCATACATGATATCAGAATGTCTTAAACTATTCAACGTAACAGGTTGGTGCGGGCAATCATATTTTTATAAATTGAAAAAGAAAATGAAACATTTGCTAAGAGTTAAATCGGTCCTCATGGCTCAGAGGTAACATAAGCAGCTGTACAACAAACGAGATCAAAAGTTCGTTTAGAATCATTAACAAGGAAACAGTAATTAAACCACACAAGAAGTTAGTCCTGTTTATATTTTACTAAGCTACACACTAACAGATACACGTGGTATTAGATAAGATTCTAAATATAATAAATATGCATGAGTGATATATAGTGCATTTTTCCAGTGAAAACCATGAAATTACTGCAGCAGGGACCCATGACTAGAGTAAGAGTAACATCGCATGCTCTACCCAGTTAAATGTTAATCTTAACTACATGTAGATCATCCAATGAAATCTTTCCTAAGACATATATTGTTCTAGGAATTCATGTTGCCTGATCGTATACTCTGATTGGTCAGCGCAGCTCTTTCGCACGGACAGACATATTAGCCCATGCATTTAAAACAGAAACACCCAGAAATCTCATGGCTAGTAACAAATATTTTTTAACAAGCCCATTTCATTGGATTCACTTATTTTAAATACCGGGAAAGCCCTCGCGTCATTTCGCAGATGATCTGTCACTGTGAACAAGTTAGTAATCGGCTGGCTCGGAGATCGTGTGGCCATATTCCCAACCTAACTTCCGAATTACCGCTCTGGATCGTTACATCTGCTAACATAGCTGGAACTCTGACGCCTGCGCTGTCCTCATAGTGTCAGTGCGTGATCTTAAAGTAATCCTGAATTCATATCACCTCATTATGCGGGATTACAAAGCACCATACCCTCCCAAGTAACACAAATGTAGCGGACGTATACACTCGGACAGCACACGATATTTTCAAACCGCCATTTTCGAATCATGAAACTCCCTTCCCAAAATTAACATCACCTTTTTCGTTACAGTAGATGCTTACGGTTACTTCTATTCATTATTAAAATAAGAAATAAAATTTAGGTTGTTCACCACCCTTTTAATGGTGTACATCACCATGGTTTGAACCTCAGCGTTCTACGATTTTATTTTTCTTTCCGATCCAAGCCGCAAGCAGCCGACTCGTCGAATCAAACTGGCGGTTAGCGAGGTTTAGCTTGCTGTCGATGAACCAAGTATATTTGTATTATTTATGGTCTTTATTATTTACGGACAACTAGGTGATATGAAGTCATAATTACCGCATGATAAAAGAAAATATTAAGTCTGTCACTCTATGTACCAGCACAAAAAAGTAAGCCACAGGTATCACAGAAAAATATTTTTAATTCATCCGTGTTATAAGAGCCGAGAAGATGGGTTTCAGCTGTGGGAAGGGGACACTCCACCCTTAGTAGCCATGTTGTATACGCCTCGCAAGGCTTTGCCAATCACCAGTCCTGAAAACGTCACGTGATATTTTGACTGCGACGCCACATCGCCCCAGCTCTTGATTGTTAGTCGGGATTGTTATGGCGAATAGAATGGAATAGGACAATAAACTAGATTTTCGGGTTATTTTAAATTTTGGTTCAACTGGATAGCCCTGGACTTGTGTGAAAATGAGAACGGCTAGGTGTGTTACAATGCTAACGTGTTGGACAGGAGGCTGCAATAATTTGTTGAGCGAGTTGGCAAGAAACCGCCTAGAATGAGTAAATTTCGAGGCACAATTTTCCTTACCCGGTAGCCAAGCCGGATTCACATAGGGAAAGTCTTCCCAATATCGACACAATACCCTGCTGGGACATTTGCGGACGGCAAAGTCGGAAAGACCGAGTTCCAGGTAAGTAAATGGAATGTGCGGATCTGTATTTCTGACATCTAAGCCGGGAAGAATGGAACTGATCTCAGATCTGGTAATGGGTCTGAGCAAGTGTGGGGCGATTTCCCAATCCTTTAAAAGCCCAATATTATTGTTAAGCCGATGGCCCAAGAGTACAAACGGTGACAGATTTGGTGAACTTAGAACACTTAGGTGAACTACTTAGAATGAAAAAATAAAGATTCAAACGAACTTCAAACTGGTTGGTGGAATTGGATTCCCGTTCAGAGTTGGAGTTTTATGGGGTCTCCTCTCTCCCGAAGGAAAACATCAGCTTTCTACAGTTAAACATTCATTATCGTATCTATATGTGTATGTGCCATAGAAGCTCCGTTGTTTGCCCTTCATCCCAACATTAGCAACTTCCATTTCTCCCGTGATAGACCTTCTGGATAAAAGAAACGAGGAGAGGAATATAATTTTAGAAACTAAAAATAGATCCACTCATCAAACATATATGAGGTGTTACACAACACCGAGAAGTAAGCGTTCGTTAAAGTTTTACAAAATGATTAGAGATAGCCTACAAACTATAACTCAAAACATTGCTTACAGAATGTATCCGTATGAACGGCATTCTAAGAGAAATTTTAACCATCTATTGCATTGCCCGAGATCTTTAGAGGACCAAGTGGATCAAGTGCAGAAATATACACCATTCTGAGGTTGTTTTCTCAATAACCAGATGAACATTGCGGAGAAAAGTGAAAGAGAGATACAAATATACATACTTGCCGAAGTTTTCCCCTTCTTCTAAAGTCTCGGGCAGCTTTTTGTTCAGGGTTTCGGGCAGCACAAAAGATAAGAGACCAGCGACGACGGCGGACACGCCAAAAATCATCAGTGGTAGAGCCTCACCGATGTCATCACCGATAAAGTCGCTCTGTACCCAATACCAAACGTAGCTTACTATAATTTCGTGTCCAATACATACTCCAATGACAATTTATGCACATGTATCGCTAAATATGCCGCTATCATATTGTATATGCCGCCATATCAATTTATTATATGTGTTCATTTATTTACTGGTTTTGGTGTTTTATATGTCACATAGGTGTATTTCACTTATAGAGTAGCAGTTATCTCTCTTGGCCAAGGAAACCAATAAAAGCTGTCTGATTTAAAGCTGAAGCTGTGTCATTGTAGCGGACTTCCGATCTGAGATCCTTAAGCTCTGATCTACCTGTTACAACATTTGGGACACTGCAGCATAGTGTGTAAAAACCAGAGCAACGACGACTATGTGATAGATGGCACTTGTGATAGGTGACACGTAACCGGTAAAATCCGTCCTTTCATCAGTTTTCCTCAGTTGGAATTTTATTCTAACTGTTTATGTAAGGCCTAAATACTTAACATAGCCTATTTTAGACACTCACACGCCTCCTAGTGCCATAAAGGTTGAAGTTAATGGGGAACTGTCCCGGTTGATAATTTTTGGGCACAAATTTGGCACAGTATATCGTAGAGGTATCAGAAACACAGAGCCCAAGTAATTTAAAGAATAAAACTCGTTAGATTTTTCAAAAATTATATTCTCTTCAAGACCGACAAGCCCAACTTGGTGTAACTTGGTATTCTCCACACGCTTTTCTGCCCTTGATGTACCCTAATATATGACATCATAGTGGCGGTGTGCCGTTTTGTGCAGCAATCAATTGTGATAACACCGAATTACGATGAGATTATTTTTCAGGCCTTCCCATCCAACACCTCCTTGGGAAGAAAGTGGATAATTTTGAGGAAATGTGTTTTAATATTCGGTAGACAGGCTAAAAATAGTGCTCCTCAAAACCGAAAATGCTACAATTACGTTACTCATATCTGGAACCCCAGTGTCATTCAAGGACAGACAAGCGATGTGCGATCTTCTCTCGGAATTTTTGGTGTTAAATATATTTTTATTTTCTACAAGTAAAAATACTCACCAAATGCATTTCTTTGTTTCCATCATTTTTTTAATATTAAACGTATATTATTCATTTAAATACAGTGCGACTTGGCGTTGAGCCATAATCATTCATTCATTTAAATAAAGTGAAAAATATACCCGGGACAATTCACCTTTAAGGAATGAAATGCTGTTAATTTCAATTTATTAGATGTCACTGATCCAGAATTACTCAAAATGCTGTGTTGTCATTACGCGCCCTAGCAGCATGGCTGGAGCAGCCTTAGGCAAAAAGTATGTTGTGATGTTAATTGCTATTTATTATACCACAGGCGTGCAGAATTACTCAGAGTGCTATGTTTAATGAGATTTAACATACAAAAACACGAAAACAATGCAAAGCAGCAGAATCCGGGTTTACGACGTAGTATATAAAACCCTATCACAAAGTTCCTATGGTTCAAGGAAATTCAGTCAAAATAAGGTAACCTCATTAAGCATGTGCAAATATATATAATATTAAAGTAAACAAAATCGAGTAAAACTCGGTAATTAATACAGGTGCTTTCCTATGCACACACGAAATATATGGTTCTTCTCTAATGTAATCCTTACATCAGTTCACAGGTTTTGTAAAAGAAATATTGATGAGAACAGATCTTATGGTTAAAATATGTTTTCTGATAGAAATGAGAGCACTGGTGTTTACCATGTCTGAGATGTAGGGCGAGATCATGCCGCCACCCCGAGCAAACATGGAGGCTGCTCCTAAGGCGCCGTTCCTCATGACGGTAGGGAACAGCTCCGAAGAGTAAACGTAGACAATGGCAAAGGCAGACGCGGCCCCAAGCTTTCCTGCCAATGCCAAGGTCACAGTCAGCCACTGGTCATCTGCAAAATAGTCAAATCAAATCCTTCACCACGGACTGCATACTTGCAATTGACGGACACCAAGGCTTTCCTCGAAAACGACGTTAAACTCGGTATCTGCACAGATGGTTGGTTTAAATCATTTCGAATCATGCAATTAGGTTTAGTGTTGTTTTCCTTTTCTTTTTGGAATTTTTTAGCTTAAATCAAGCCGTAGATTGTGGAATCGTGTAACATTATGGTTTGCATAGACGTTAATAAAGTTAAGCTTGCCACATATTCCTGACAAGGTCAATATGCCGAGTTAACATGAAGCTGTCAGCGTGGGGTGAATGCTTGTCCTAATAGTTTGTTGGCGGCCTTCCCCCACGCCAGAAGTTTAATGAATTTATACTTGAGGTAAAACTTACAACGAGCAAAACAAGGTATACACAGTCAAGAAGTAGAATCACATAAAACATTTTAGTAACCACATGCAGGTTTCTTTGCCAGTGATGCATTTTGATTGGCTAATCAAATGGGTCCTATGTAGTCCACTTTAAACTGTCCAATGTGTCCAACAGCATATTACATCCATTTCCAGCTCTATTCAAACAAACAGAGTCATTCCTATCTCTCCGAAACATCGGCCAGTTGAACAAGTGGCCTCTGTCATAAAATTTTGAAACTCTTAGCTGACGCTGCGGAGCCAGTATTATTCCCGGCACTACCAGCACCGTAAGTATTCTAACGGTTTGCTTTGTTCATCATATTTGTACCAAGATAGTTTCACCGATTTTATTTTTAAGTGGGGACACATGATTATTGCGTGTAAATTGTTGCTTTGTAGTGATGAAATGGTCTTAGACTATTAAATTGTCTATTTCAGCTTTACGTTAAACAAGCCTACCTATACTGGATTTTTTTTTGTTGTTTCCAAATGGGATATCATTGGAGCTGACATGCTTGTGGGATAAAAAATTCAGGATTCAGGGTGTACTAGACTCTGCAGGGTCATAGCATGTCATCCACCCTGGTTAAAATCTTAATCACTAATAGGATGGGCAGCTACCAGTAGACCTATGTATACTGTTAAAATGAGGGCGCCTGACCTACACGAACTGGTGTTTTAGTGTGAAACTGAATAACACCGATTTCATACAAGGCAGAAATAATACTGATAAGGATATTAAACAAAATCTGTCTGATTTTTTATTTTCATTTAGCCTAATACACAAAAAATATGTCTGCGGTCTTTGTTTTCATTCAGCTTAATACACAGAAAAACATCATGCTATAAAGAAATGATATACCATAGACATTAATATATAAGTTACACCGGTATAATCTTTAAAAGAAAAGACAGCAAATGATAGATGTATCATTTCAGAAGAGGGGTGTAAATTAACAGACCTAAACGACCACAGTCACTTATCATTTAGTATGAATAAAAAGAAAGAAAGCAAGGCAACTAACCCTGGCCAGCATAGAGGATGGGGAATATTGTACAGACACAGGTGATGCCGCCTAACAGCATTGAGGCGCAGTAAAGCGACTTTCGACCGATCCTGTCCAATAGTAACAAACATAAAGTATACGCTGGGAACTCGACCAGGCCGACGAGGAAGAAGTTGAGGTAGAGGTCACCGGCCAGGTTGCCACTGTTCAGAGACAGGCCGTAATATACCATGCTGATCACAAACCTGCAGTCACAAAGTTTACCAGCAAACCTTTTTATATGGTTGTACATTTACTTAAACAACCGAATCATTTCAATTTGATGTATTCAAGCCCTTCTTAAATGTTTCTAACTTTACTCTTACACATTTCATGGAAATTTATAGTACCATTAAAAATACATGGGATTAGGTTTAATGGCAAGGGATAATTAGCAAAGGCTTAGCAGCTTTGTGTAATTACCAATTGACGAACAGGATGGCAGATCTAGTGAGAAGCGTTGGTGAATGAAGGATGGCGGAGAAGGTGACCCTCGACTCACATCTTTCCTCCTTCTCTATCTCGTCGAATAGTTTTTCCGGAAGTTTTGCCTTATTGACATGCGCAGCGTGCCTCAAAATCTCTTCTGCTTCGCCCAGTCTCTTGTTAGCGATCAACCAGCGGGGAGATTCCGGTATTACCCTGGTCAAACACAAAAATGTAGTCTACTTACAGTCCATTATTCCTCGCTATAAGAAGGGACAGGATCATAACACCCACCCAATGTCCCATATCCCACGATGCAATGGGGGTAGGACCATAACACCTACCCACGGTCCCATAACCCACCATGCAATAGGGGGTAGGATCATAACACCTACCCATTGCCCGATATCCCACCATGCAAAAGGGGGCAGGATCATAACACCTTCCCACTGGCCCGTATCCCTCAATATCAGCGAGGTAGGATCATATCACCTGCACACTGGTTCATATCTCACAGTATACGAGGGTCCGAATCATAGGATTAAAATTAATCTAGTGCACGAATTCCATATTTCTAATCAAAGGAGTCGCTAGGATTACCGTCCGCGGTTGAAAATTGGGGAACCTACCCCGTCTATTGTTAAGACGATCTAATAGCCTTGTACTCTTTGTTCTTTTCTGTTATATGTATGTATGCTTGGGTTTTACATAGTACTCTGTAATTTTCCAGTTATATGAAGACGAGAAACCCTTACAATTATGTACATATACTGTCGCTTCTTGCGGCAGGGCCATGCCACCAAATAGCTGCCGCCACTGGAGCATCAAGTGTCGAAGATATCAGACACGACACGAGTCAAAATTATGCCAAACCCGGGCCGACCAGTTTCTCAGTGCTGAGCGCCAAGCGAGACAGCAAAAAGTACAATTTTTAAAATCTTTGGATTGACCCGATCCACGATTGATGCGGGATCTTCCGACCCAGCGGCGCAGGCGCTAAACACTTCACCGAGGCAGTCTCTGTAATATGTCACCATTTCGATATAAATGTCCTCGTAAAGTTGACATCAACTCTATTACCAGCTACAAAATTACAACTTCCACATGAAATCTTCGGTGTTTGATATGCGTTGTAGAAATTGTTCCAGCTTGTGAATATTTCACAGATCATTAACACATGATCACCTGTGTCAATTTTGGTCCCAATAAAACATCATAATGTAAAGTTTAAAAAGACAATCTCCTCTGAACACAATTATTCTTAAGTTTCATCATGTTTATGACCATTTCACCAGTTGTATGCGCTCTGTTCTGTACTTATGTCACATTCTAAACAGTCGACAATAAAAGGATGGCCGCTGGTTTACTCATAACAGCCCAGTGTCTTGCACCCATAAAACTGACTGTCATCGTATAGCAACACAAATAGAGCGTTAAACAATCCAAAATTCTCACGTTAAGATGATAAGGGGTCGTCATTAGCGTTCATAGCTTTATAAAGGTGTAGGTCGCCACCTCACCAGAGGACTGAGGTTCGAAGAATGCGAATTCACACACAGACCTTCCATATCGCGTTAAAATACCTTTTGTTAAATGCCAGGATGATTCATCTACGCTGAAAAATGCGTTAATGTGAGGATAAATAATTCAGGTAACACCTGTGTTACTTCAGCGCGATATGCAGAGTATGTGTGTGAATTTGCATCCATCAACGTGTATATACATTATTTGTTTATTTATTGGTGGTTTACGTTACAACCATTTCACTTACACGGCTAATATAATACTGGGAGGAAACCGGGCACCACCTTCCTCAGGTTGCTAGCAGATCTTTGCACGGATGCGGAGGAAGGCATCCTAACTTGGACTTAAACTGCCAGGAACTGCACTGGTGCGAGGCCCCTGAAGCATTGTACTGCGCTAGCACGCGAACCACTCGGCCACAAAGGCCATATTCCTCCAAGTTCAGTACCTCGGTTACCGACCTTTGTAGTGAAGTAGCAACCAAGGAAAGCTCTTATATTGTTCAGACGCTGTAATGACGATTCCTGTCAACAAAAACTCGTCTTACCTGTGTATCTCGTTCTGAATTTTATGCCAGGTGTTGAACAATAATAAAAAAATGTAAATGAATAAATGAAACTCAGACAAAGCAAGAGCTGGCTCTGTATAACAAAATAGTCGGAAAAAGAACGCATTCAAAGACAATGGTGTAAGGCTGGATATGCTGTACGTAATAACATTGCTGAAACCGACGTTAGTGATACAAAAGACTGCAAACTGCATAGGCGTCGACAGTAATTTTCAAAAGGGGGTCGCCTATTTTAGTCCAAGAGGCAATGGTCTGTTAAGCTGTAAAAACTCGACACAAAAGGAACACCACATTTATGGGCCTATGGAGCAGTGCACAGCCAGACGTCTCGGGTCATATTCTTACCACCAGTACACAAGAAAGAGCGCTGAGGGGAGAGAGACGGCGATCTGCAGGTAGCGCCAGTTCCGGATCAGGTAGGCGATGCCTGCCAAAAGCACGATGCCCAAAGCGAAGAAATACTCAATGACAATTCCAGCCCACACTCGCTTAGAGGGCCCGACCAGTTCTACACCTATAAATAAGGAATAAAGTAACATGTAACATCTCGAGATCTAAACGCTGACGATCATAATGCAGAGAAAATGTAGTTAAAATACCTTTTCTAATTCATAATGTTAAACTCCATAAGCTTGTTTTCGACGCCAATAACTCATTGCCTCAGAAGACGTCACAATTACTCAAAAACCACTGGGAGTGCTGGAGAATAATTTGTTTTACAATAGCAGCACTCCATTCAGTTAGAACAAACTCTAAACAATAACAAAAGCTAAGCTCCTGTCTCCAGGAAGGTCTCCAGGAACAGACCACTTTTTTTTTTTTATACATAACAGCATGTCCTAACACTTAAATATAAAGTCATTCTGTCGTGAGATCTTATAAGTATAAGTGATAAAATAAATTTCATTTATTAAGGCCATATGTTATACTAGTGTCTGAAAACATGTTCGACTCCGTCCGTTATCCAGGATGCCACCAGTTTTTAAATAATTATGACGTCATCCGAGGCAATGAAGTCTTCGCCCCAAAACAAACTTATGCAGTACTGCATCATGAATTACAAAGATTGTTATGGCATTTTCCGTGCAACAATATGGACGTTCAGTTTATGATTTTCTAGAGATTGTGATGCTCGTGTCACCAATTAAAGGCAACATAGCCAACAACTTAAAAGAAACTATAATTTCATTGCAGTACAAATTAATGGAAGAAATCATTCGCGCCTCAGTCTCGAAACCGACTGAATATTTCTAATGGCATGTACTAAGGTGGAAGGCCTTCGGTCCCGTTAGAGTATCCATCGCGTTAGAGTCCAAAACGTTTATAGTCTTAAAGTAAGCATGCAAAAATAATATCCCAACAATATAAAAATGGCCATTTGTGCCAACCTTATCGATCTCGATTGTACAAATAGGCGGCACCTCTAATAACTAAATAAAAAATGCAGATGACCACTTTTTCTCAGCACTGCTTAAAAGAAACGGCATTATGACCCCGTGTCTCTCACCAATGCGGTCGCTGTGAGTTCAAGTCCAGCTCATGCTGGCTTCCTCTCCGGTCGTTCGTGATAGGGTGCTCCAGCTACCTGCGGATGGTCGTGGGTTTCCCCTGGGATATGCCCAGATTACTTCCACCATAATGCTGGCCGCCGTCGCATAAGTGAAATATTCTTGACTACGGCGTAAAACACCAATCAAGTAAATAAATAAAAACATAAATAAATAAATAAATAAATAAAAGAAAACTCTACGTTTAAGTAGAGTACGCATCATCTAAACGGTCATTTGGTGCTTATTCCAAATATAGTCTTCGTTATTTTTTCTTTCATTTTCTTCATTCATTAAAACGGAAATAAAGATCAAGGTGCTACCGCGGATTTTAGGACCATATTGAAGAGACTGAAGCACAGCGACGTCACAGATTCTTTTCCGCTGGAAACAACCTCTGGTTGTTACATGTCTACGTTCTACATGAACAGATATGTGGTGCAACACCTGTACACTGTAAATTTCGATGATTAATCTATAAGCACTTTATGCATTAGATATTAAACACTTGTAGATTATAGCATTATATTATTAGGCCTATATAAATGTTTTAGACACCTATGTTTAATACTTAAATATATGTGTATATTTATTAAACACCGTTGTTTGAAGCTTAATCACCCATTAATCGCGTTGAGTGTTGGCCAGTTTATAGTGTATCTGTATGAGTTACAGATTGCTTAGCAACCAGAAAAGAATCTCTAGCGTCACTGTACTTTAGCCTGTTCAGCATGGTCCAAAAAATCCATCGTAGCACCTCAGTGTTTATTTTCATTTTAATCACTGTACAAAATTCCAGAAATAATGAAGACCATACTTAGAATCAGCAGGAAAAGTGATCATATGTCTTCATTTCTATCATATGTACATACAATAACAAACTTTTCAATTATTTGAGACATGGTACCTTAAATGAAAAATATTTCGCGTAAAGTAGACTTGCACATGCAAGGCCCACTTTACACGAATCCTTTTTCCTTTACAGTAAATTTATCATTTAAGATTGCGACCTACAGCCAAGACACATGACCTATACTGACCCATGACAAAGGCGTTGGTAAAGACCGCGGAATTGGAGGCCCCATTCAGCATCCTTAGCATGATAAACGTGTAGTACTCTGGAGCCCAAGCGGCCGCCAAGCCTGTTACCAGCTGCAGGATGATACCCACAAAAAACACCTTCTTCCGGCCAAATCTGCGGAGAAGAAATGGCTGCACTGCGACGTCTGACAGGGCGAATGAGCGGATGTTATGGGTATCTACCCTCATTACACCCCAGCTGGGAAAGGGTTATGTGTATATGTTCAGAGAACCCCAGTATTCCCTTCATGTATGAGCGTTTACTAAAACGGTGATATCAGAGACATCTACAGACGTAATCTTGCAAATTTGTCATTTCATAGCTGACTGATTTGTAGCGTTAGCATACTTGTATTTTTGTGAAACTTTTCATGTCCTAAAAAAATTAATGTCTACTTATAGCTAATCTGTTTTTACTTTATTTATTTATTTGATTGTTGTTTTACGCCGTACTCAAGAATATTTCATTTACACGACGGCGGCTAGCAATATGGTGGGAGGAAACCGGGCAGAGCCCGGCGGAAACCCACGACCATTCGCAGATTGTGTTTGTACATTAGGTATCCAAAGAAGCACATTCCACTAAGCCGCTTTTCATGTTTTCAAAATGAACAACATTTTATAGGAATTATATACTTTGGGCAAATATTTGTATTCTCTTATGACATTGTCTTTTTGAGTTGGATGACACATTTATTTATTTCTTTTCTTCTTTCCCTCTTTCCTTCTTTCTTTCTTTTTTTCTTTCTTTCTTTATTTATTTGTGTTTATCAACCAATGAAATACTTACATGTCTGATATGACCCCGAAGAGGACAGAGCCAATGAGTATTCCGGCCATGTAAACCATCTGTGCGTGTGACTTCCGATCCTTCAGCTCACAAACCAGGTCCAGCTGAGGCCAACAACAACAGTTCACCAGTATTTTTGCAATAGTCTACTACTTAATGGACCAAACAGACAAATACACTATAGAAATCAAACCAAGGAAGGCCGACGCACAGAAAGTTCACGTAGGACGTATATACAACACTTTACTTCTCTCCAAATACAGGATAACTATTGCGAGAACTTGTGTGAAGAAAATCAGGTATATTTTTGTTTGATAATACATTATTTATTTATTTATTATTATTATATGGAAGGAAACCGGATAGAGCCCGGAGGAAACACACGACCATATACACTATGCTGGCAGATCATAGGAGCGGAGAGGTTTCACATTATTTGATTTGCCAAAATGAATAATGGTTTACGATTGCAGCCGTAAGCTTGCATGGAAGAATTAAGCGAGGGAACTGATTCTTCTTTCGTCGACGATATTTCAATACTTTACAGAGGAAGGTATTGCAAACTCCAGTCTGATGTTGACGGACACTTATATGACGACGAGGAGTCCTTAGAACATATAATACATATGCATTTGTGTTTCATACATAAAGAAAAAAGGGAGATAACGCAGGAGATACATATATACATATAATGTTACATATAATGTAATTGTGGCATGTCACACATGCCCGAAAGAGGGGCTTAGCCGTCATTCCAATACTGCCTTATGGGGCAGTATGGTTCACAGTGAAGGCGGAGGAGGGGTTGGAGGAGGTCAGTATCAGGATAGGCAAAGAGTAGGTGTACGGTTCCATCCACTTCTCCACACTATTGAATATTCATAACATGACGTCGGCGCTTTATGAATGTACTGTAGACCGTTCTACATTCTTCGACGGTTCTAAATACCCGCCGGTTTCTAGGCCTCAAGACTGCCTTTTAGCAACAACATTCACATAAGTGGCCGTTAAACAACGGGACCTCTCAGATTGAAGGTATTTGTGCTATTAAAAGGACTTTCCTAATGACATAGGCCTACATAGAATCAAGACACGTGTTACTGTTTCAAAAAGCCAATTTACCCTAAGCAGTGCACTGTACTGTACAGCTGAGTGTAAATTGTAAATGTAATTTTATTTAGTGTTCCGTCACTGTGGCACAAAATTCATACACATGTAAAATACCAAACATAGGCCTACATAGGCACCTACCTGTACCATCAGCCATGCAATACATGTGTATCTGCCAAGGTTAGCCAGCATTACGGTAAGTATCATATTATGTTTTACCACGGCCTGTTTTGGCCATCTACATCCACTTCTCCTGACTGTCACCACTGTCTGCTTATGTGGCCACCCACTTCTCCAGACCGTCCCTACTACCTGTCTATGTGGTCATCCACTTTTCCATATTGTCAGTACTACCTGCCTAGTGGCCACTCCAGCCTGTCACTAACTGTCTATGTGGCCATCCACTTCTACAGACTGTCACAACTACCTGCTTTTGTGGCCATCCACTTCTCCAGACTGCCCCTACTACCTGCTTTTGTGGCCATCCACTTCTCCAGACCGTCCCTACTACCAGCTTTTGTGGCCATCCACTTCTACAGACCGTCACAACTACCAGCTTTTGTGGCCATCCACTTCTACAGACCGTCCCTACTACCTGTTTTTGTGGCCATCCACTTCTCCAGACCGTCACTACTACCTGCCTTTGTGGCCATCCACTTCTCCAGACTGCCCCTACTACCTGCTTTTGTGGCCATCCACTTCTCCAGACCGTCCCTACTACCTGCTTTTGTGGCCATCCACTTCTCCAGACCGTCCATACAACCTGCTTTTGTGGCCATCCACTTCTCCAGACTGTCCCTACTACCTGCCTAGTGGCCACTCCAAACTATCACTACTAACTGTATATTTGGCCATCCACTTCTCCCGACTGTCACTACTACCTGCCTCTGTGGCCATCCACTTCTACAGCCTGTCACTGCTACTTGTCTATGAGGCCATCCACTTCTCTAGACTGTCCTACTAACTGTCTATGTGGCCATCCACTTCTCCAGCCTGTCACTACTAACTGTCATTGTGGCCATCCACTTCTCCAGACTGCCCCTACTACCTGTCTATGTGGCCATCCACTTCTCCAGACTGCCCCTACTACCTGCTTTTGTGGCCATCCACTTCTCCAGACTGCCCCTACTACCAGCTTTTGTGGCCATCCACTTCTACAGACTGCCCCTACTTCCAGCTTTTGTGGCCATCCACTTCTCCAGACTGCCCCTACTACCAGCTTTTGTGGCCATCCACTTCTCCAGACCGGCCCTACTACCAGCTTTTGTGGCCATCCACTTCTACAGACTGCCCCTACTACCAGCTTTTGTGGCCATCCACTTCTCCAGACCGTCCCTACTACCAGCTTTTGTGGCCATCCACTTCTCCAGACCGTCACTACTACCAGCTTTTGTGGCCATCCACTTCTCCAGACTGCCCCTACTACCTGCTTATGTGGCCATCCACTTCTCCAGACTGCCCCTACTACCTGCTTTTGTGGCCATCCACTTCTCCAGACTGCCCCTACTACCAGCTTTTGTGGCCATCCACTTCTCCAGACCGTCCCTACTACCAGCTTTTGTGGCCATCCACTTCTACAGACCGTCCCTACTACCAGCTTTTGTGGCCATCCACTTCCACAGACTGCCCCTACTACCAGCTTTTGTGGCCATCCACTTCTCCAGACTGCCCCTACTACCAGCTTTTGTGGCCATCCAATTCTCCAGACTGTCACTACTACCTGCTTTTGTGGCCATCCACTTCTCCAGACTGCCCCTACTACCTGCTTATGTGGCCATCCACTTCTCCAGACTGCCCCTACTACCAGCTTTTGTGGCCATCCACTTCAACAGACTGCCCCTACTACCAGCTTTTGTGGCCATCGACTTCTACAGACTGCCCCTACTTCCAGCTTTTGTGGCCATCCACTTCTCCAGACTGCCCCTACTACCAGCTTTTGTGGCCATCCAGTTCTCCAGACTGCCCCTACTACCAGCTTTTGTGGCCATCCACTTCTCCAGACTGCCCTTACTATCTGCTTTTGTGGCCATCCACTTCTCCAGACTGCCCCTACTACCAGCTTTTGTGGCCATCCACTTCTCCAGACTGCCCCTACTACCAGCTTTTGTGGCCATCCACTTCTCCAGACTGCCCCTACTACCAGCTTTTGTGGCCATCCACTTCTCCAGACTGCCCCTACTACCAGCTTTTGTGGCCATCCACTTCTCCAGACTGCCCCTACTACCTGCTTTTGTGGCCATCCACTTCTTCAGACCGTCCATACCACCTGCTTTTGTGGCCATCCACTTCTCCAGACGGCCCCTACTACCAGCTTTTGTGGCCATCCACTTCTCCAGACGGGCCCTACTACCAGCTTTTGTGGCCATCCACTTCTCCAGACTGCCCTTACTATCTGCTTTTCTGGCCATCCACTTCTGCAGACTGCCCTTACTACCAGCTTTTGTGGCCATCCACTTCTTCAGACCGTCCATACCACCTGCTTTTGTGGCCATCCACTTCTACAGACTGTCCCTACTACCTGCTTTTGTGGCCATCCAATTCTCCAGACTGCCCCTACTACCAGCTTTTGTGGCCATCCACTTCTCCAGACCGTCATTACTACCAGCTTTTGTGGCCATCCACTTCTCCAGACCGTCCATACCACCTGCTTTTGTAGCCATCCACTTCTACACACTGTCACTACCACCTGCTTTTGCGGCCATCCTCTTCTCCAGACCTTCCCTACTACCTGTCTATGTGGCCATCCACTTCTCCACACTGTCACTACTATCTGTCTATGTTTTCTATCCACTTCTCCAGACTGTCACTACTATGTGTCTATGTGGCCATCCACTTCTCCAGATTGTCCCTACTACCTGCTTATGTGGTCATCCACTTCTCCAGACCGTCCCTTTTACCTGTCTATGTGGCCATCCACTTTTCCATACTGTCCCTACTACCTGCCTAGTGGCCACTCCAAACTGTCACTACTAACTGTATATTTGGCCATCCACTTCTCCAGACTGTCACTACTACCTGCCTCTGTGGCCATCCACTTCTACAGCCTGTCACTACTACTTGTCTATGTGGCCATCCACTTTTCCATACTGTCCCTACTACCTGTCTAGTGGCCACTCCAAACTGTCACTACTAACTGTATATTTGGCCATCCACTTCTCCCGACTGTCACTACTACCTGCCTCTGTGGCCATCCACTTCTACAGCCTGTCACTACTACTTGTCTATGAGGCCATCCACTTATCTAGACTGTCCTACTAACTGTCTATGTGGCCATCCACTTCTCCGGACTGTCAGTACTACCTGTCTATGTTTTCTATCCACTTCTACAGATTGTCACTACTACCTGTTTTTATGGCCATCCACTTCTCCAGGGCATCCACTTTTGTCTCTACTACCTTTCTCTGTGGTCATCCACTTCTACAGAGTGTCACTACTATCTTTCTAGGTGGCCATCCACTTCCCCAGACTGGCCCTACTACCAGCTTTTGTGGCCATCCACTTCTCCAGACTGCCCCTACTATCAGTCTTTGTGGCCATCCACTTTTCCAGACTGTCCTTACTACCTGCTTTTGTGGCCACCCACTTCTACAGACTGTCACTGCTACCTGCTTTTGTGGCCATCCACTTTCCCCCGACTCTCCCTACTACCTGTCTATGTGGCCAGCCACTTTCACAGACTGTCACTACTACCTGCCTGTGTGGTCATCCACTTCTACAGGCTCTTACTACAACCTGCCTTTGTGGCCATCCACTTCTCCAGACTGTCACTACAATCTGCCTATGTAGCCATCTATATGGACTTCTCCAGGCTGCCATACTTCCAGCCTCTGTGGCCATCCACTTCTCATATTACCTCAATATTTCACTCCAGGGTTCTATGTGGTGTTTTTGGCTTGACATACATTGAGATGATATGCATCATTCAGCCCTTTCACGTCACTGTTAAAAAAGTGAAGCTATATGATAATGAGCAAACATTTAGCTGCATTTAGCATACGGTCTTGGAAGAGCGTTATAAAACAACATGTAAGGCTGGTCAATATTCTATTGCAGAAACTCATCGTTGGTCTGTGTTACTTACAAAGAGAGAGAAATATGATCAGTACATTAAAATGTCGGTCCTTGCAATCAGGATAACGAAAACACTGGAAAATACGGCTTCTTGGTTTATTAGCACCAGCTTTTAGTGTTAATAAACCAAGAAGTTGTATATCCACAAGAAAGACTTGTCTAGTGTACTTCCATCTAAATGTTACTCAAACAAGAAAACACTGGTTCTTTTAATTATCAAGCTGTCAACGTACACGTGATCTTCAAAGAAAATAGTGCCTGACTACAAAACCCGAGGCCAACGCAACTTCGTAGTCTTTTTTATTACGCGTCTGATCGGTGTGCACGTGGATAGGTATGAATCAGAAAGCAGCGAAGGTGTGTGGAGTCTTCCATGGGCCCAACGAGTCCTCAACTAAGCAATGCGGGGAGTTCACGGACATCTTTGGGTCCGAGACCGAGGCGGGACTGCCCCAGTTTGAGGGGTTTGATAAGGATGTTGTGCCCATTATGTGCCAAACAGAGCCAAAGCCTCAGCACATGTTCGGCCTGATAACTCTGAAAGTGACACAGTGGCAGAGCCCCAATGCAGCTGCAATCAAGCCGAACAATCATCATATGCTTCAAGCAAAAACAAGCCGAATAAACGGCCTTCAGCCACACGTGTGGGATGGCGGAAGTCGAGCAAGCGCTCTCGCGCGAGTGCGCAATCTCTAGACGTGGTTAAACTAGCCGAAGCCGGCGTAATGGCGTTGAGAGACAAGCTCGGCATTTCAGACTAAGAAGGTAATTTGGACTGTCTCATTAAACAATCCCTCGACGCGTCGGGTTACGAGGAAGAATGCAGTGACTCCTGGCTCAGTTTTCGCGTCACCTAATATGCTCGAGTCTAATGAGACCAAAGGTATGCCTATAAGTTCTAAAGTGGTAGAGTTCTGCAAAGCCACTTCACGTCCCGCGGACGTGACGGATTTCTGAAATGTCCACGATGTGCCTCAAAATTGTGAAACGCTCTTGCCGCCTAGAATCAATGCGGAGATCTGGACTTCGCTTGACGGCAAAGGTGCGAAGCCGGGACTTATCTCTAGCGAAAGGGCAGGAATCGTTAGGAAACGATTTAGCCCTGATGGCAAACCTCACCAAAATATTACGGCTTTCTTAGAAAGAGGTCTACGTCGGTCGATGTAAGGAGATTGCCTCCCAGGTCTTTCCTATATTTGCAAACTGTTATTTTAATTTATCAGTGTTCAGGCGGCTGCTGATCGACCATTCCTGTCCGAAAAATATACATCCCAATGTTCGTCAGACGTGCCTACACCGCAATACCCGTTTTGAGACGATGTGAAAGACAGGAATAATGAAATCGACAATATTTGTCAGTAAGAAGACACAATACTTGTCCTTCCCTGCGGGAGGTTCAAAACACTGGCGTTAGAAGGGAACCGTCGTTTCAGGAACGTCGTCCTGACAGGCTCCCAGTAAGGCTAACATCCCAGGGCAACAAGTCCAGGCCATTTCAGGTCCCAGAAAAAGGAGGCAGCCAGTTTCAGAAAGGGTAAAGTTGTGTGGTTTTGTAGCAGGTAACATAAAATCTTTGCCACCAAACTGACAGATGTCAACAAATGATAAATAGGTTATGCAAAATGTCACAGGCCACAGGATCGAGTTAACAGCGGAATCTGTGCAGAATGTTAAGCAGTGTGCAATTAAATTTGCTGATTTGGATAAAAGTGTCAATGACGAGGAGTTCAATCAAAACAGACCATAGAAAGGTGTTGCCCATGCAAAGGCGAGTTTCTGTCAACCATTTTTTTGCGTCAAATGAAAAATGGCACATACAGAACAATGCTAAATTTAATAAAGCTTAATGAGTATGTAGAATATCATCACTTCAAACCGGGAAGCCTTGGAGGTAATTTTGGATATAATTAGAAAGGGGATTTTTCATATCAATTGATTTACAAGACGCCTATCACAGTATCCCTCTAGCAGTGTGCGATAGGAAATATCTTCGTTTTCAGTGAAAAGGGATACCCTACCAGTATACATATCTACCATTTGGATTAGCTTCAAGTGCACGGGTGTTCACGAAAATATTGAAACCCGTTTACTCATACTTCAGTAGACTATAAGAAACCATCATAATATGTGGTTACTATACAGACGACTCGTTTGTAATATCTTTTAGCAAAGAAGAGTGTAGTGGTCATACTGATGTAGTCTTGAGCAATCTGGAGCCACTTGATTTTGTGCCAGGCTTAGAGAAATTTGTTTTGGAGCCATCAAAAACAATATCTTATCTCGGCTTGGTAATAAACTCATGCACTATGACCATTGAATTGGGTGAGCATAAAATAGAAGAGCTGATTAACAAATCTCGATCAGTGCTCGAGGCCAATTAATGTCTATACGTTATGTTGCTTGTCTGATAGGCACACACATTTCGTGTATGAAGGCGGAAATACTTTTCAGTGACTAGTTAACAAGTTTTTTTGTCAGAAACATTGATATGTTTGCTGCAAGGCTAAACACGCAGTTGGACAACTATGTGTCTTGGGGACTATATCCCTTCGCAGCACTCACGGATTTGCCCATAGCTGGACACATTTAAATCCATATTTATTTACTCCTTTCAGACTTTTGGCCAGGATGATCCAGAAGGTCGTGGAGGATCGGGTGGGAATGACCATTTTGGTCGTTTCTTTTTGGCCAACTCAGAACTGGTTTGCGCAGCTACTTGGCGTGTTGGCGGATAGGCCCGTGAAATTACCTTAGGGGCGGCGGATCCTCTCACTATCAGGTGGGGACGCAGTGCACCCTTTAGGAAGAAGATTGCAGGTAGTAGGCTGTCACATATCTGGTCACAGCTCCGTTCACAAGGTTCAAAGCCACGTCTTGGAGGAATTCAGCGAGCATTCAGTGCGGTTAAGCCTTGAAAAGATGGCCTTTTTTGTGTTATAGGTGGTGTGTTAATCCCGTTCGGCCACCTCTGGCAAGCGTGTTGAACTTTCTGGCAGAGTTTTCATCCGGACACTTGTACAGCGTCGTAAATACGCACAGGTCGATGTTCGTACAAACGCTGGAAAGTTTATGTGCATGGATGGATGACCAGGTGATTCGCAGGTTTATGAAAGGAAGCTATACCGCCCAAGCCAAGATATTCTAATACTTGGGGTGTAGCAGTTGCCCAGGATTATCTTAAGTCATATATGCCCTTGACAGAAATTTCTATGCCTTAAATGCCTTACTTTCGCTGCCCTTGTTACGGAGCAGAGAGTGTAGACTCTGAAATGTTTGGGCGTTTCGAATTTGAGGACATAAAGTGGCTTTCCTCGTGGATACATTGTTAAAAACCACTCGCAAAAGCAGGGCAACGAGGCCCGTTGTGCTCAGAAAGTTCAGGGATCAAAGGCTTTGTGTGATAAGAACCTTGTACGAGTACCTGAAAAGGACTCAGGCCCACAGGTGTTGTGGTCAGCTGTTCGTTTCTTTCAAAACATATAGACCAATTACAACTGCAATAATATCAAGATGGCTGATTTTCACTCTGTCCAAGGCTGTCAGTTTTCAAGTTTCGGTGGGGGAGGTGGGGGAGGGGGGGCTTCATGTTCGGCAGCACGCAGGAAAAATATGTCGGTGAAGGACATTATGGAAGTTGCAGACTGGACGTCCGCTCAAACTTTTCATGACTTCTGTAACAAACCTATTCAGCAACCTAGAAATTTCTCTAACACAGTATTGTCATAGGTAATACATGAACTGTGTGTTTTCTCCTCATGTAGGCATATGTTGTGGTTGTGCAAGGTCAGAAATTATATTTCTCATGAATTAAACTTGTGGACTGCTGGTCAGTTCTTTAAATATGCAATATGACCCCCAAAAGGACAAGGTCATGCGGAAAAGAATTCCCCCCTATCATACCAGCATCTCTGTGCACTGGATGAGAGGGATGCTTTTGGCATTCAAGGCCTGAGGGATCACACCCACCCAGATAGGGTAATTTTATTGAACATGACTGTACAACCAGTTGTGTATAGTCAAATCCAGTTCACAAATAATATTGCACTTTCCAGATTACTCATTTTACTGTGTGCATTTGCTAAGAATATTTGCCTGATGTTTTTGATTCATCATTTACAGGTAGATAAGGCTACAGAAAAACTACAGTTCAGTGATACTAACCTCTTAACTACAAGCATACTTTATATGTGCTGCCCTAGAACAATTGAAATTACTAAAACTTAAAAATTACCCTTATGTCGTCTATCCTAAACCACCTTGTTAAAAAAAGAATGAAGGCATATTAATGTTCACAGCCATGTTATACCTTTATGAACAATTATAGCAAACGAACTGGCCTTATCATCCTCTGTCTGAAATACAAACATAGCTTATTAAATGCTACTAACATCATTGATTTCTTTGCGTAATTCTGCTTAAGCCATGGTGCTACTTTGTATAAGCATGTATGTGAAAAGTTCAAGTGACTAGAGGAGAACAAGAGCGTGACTGTTTAGCAACCATGACAATGCCTTACATCATCCCCTTGGTTTTACTCTCCATGCTGTAGTCTTTCATATTTTGCACTGTGTAAAAAAAGTGGCACGCAGATGCATGTGACTTAGGTAACTTTAAACATCCTATATTATTTCTATGACCAACACTTCAGTTGTTTCCTATGAACTGTGGGTCAAGTACTTTACATGAAGTGCTAAAGACTTTTTTCATTAAATGTAAGTGTATGTTTTTGGAAACAAGTATAGTTTATATGGGAACTCTCTATTACCACTGTCTGAACGCTACAATTTAAAGGTAAGAATGTAAGATACCCTATTAGTAGTACTTCTGTAACAGGTATCAGACATACCTGTGAACTTCAGCATAGGGTCTTAACTTCAAATCTGTTAGAATGTCATCACTTCTGCAAACTTTATCGGAAGATGAGCTGAATTTAGACATGAAACAGAATACATACGGCTTTATTAGGGAAAATGTAAATCAATTATTATAAAGGAATGACGTGAAAACAACCACACTGAGAAATTTCATAGATACAGGTCAACATTACTTACTGTCATAGGATCATCAATACAAAATAGTTAATCGTCATGAAAAATCAACAATACCATCAACATAAATAATTTTCCCTTGATTCTCCCCTTAATTTGCCTCAGGATTTAGATTAATGTATTTGGTAGTTGCGCTTTACAAAGTGAGAAAAGAAAGGAACAGGTAAATGACCTGATAACCTGCGAATTTCACCATCTCTTACACTACAATATTAGCTGGGTAATTCAATTTTGTTGTCTCGTGAAGATAGCAATTTTTCTTTGAGGATGCACTCTCTCCATGATCAGTTAGGCTCAGCTGAGAAGTGGATGGTACACAAAGACAGGTAATTAGTAGTCACAGTCTAGAGAAGCGGGTGGCCACATAAGCAGATGGTAAGACAGTCTGGAGAATGGATGGCCACATGGACAGGTAGTAATGACATTCTGGAGAAGTGGATGGCCACACAGACAGGTGGTAGTGATCGACAGCCTGGAGAGGGTCCCTGAGAAAAAGAATTGCCTGTCTTGCTTTTAACTTCCTACAATTTTTTCCTGTCTTTTCCGAAGTGGAAGTCACAGATTTATATTTGTCAGATTTAATTATGAACCTATCCTCCTAATTCTATATGTGTAAAGTTTACCATAAATGAAATGCATTACAATATAAAGGGTTACAGCACAGAGAATAAAAGCAGAGCAGCGACGACATATCATGTGGGGTACATTATAGATACTGTGTTTCTACAACTTACCGCCCGAAAGCCAAAGTGACCTTGTAAATGGAAAACTTCGAATGACTGCTTATTTCAAAATTTTCAGTGGTAGTTATCAAAACCTGAATAGAAGTGACTTGACAGAATTCGTCATTTACAAAAACGAATCCTGTAAACCACGAAGATCAGTCCATGTTGTGGCGCATGCAAGCTACCGTCAAGCGGGCAGTGACATACAGGGATCGAAATTCCAGCCAAATACACTTATTCCTAAAAGTTACGATGTGTCACTGTTACGATATATGTTTACACTGCTGCCTTTGACGTCACCAGTCGGTGCTGTCCGCTCTCTTTGTACCAGTATGTCAGACTAATACAGGCCTACCGTACATCTACCACATCTTGTGTTGGTCTTCCAATTCTCATCTCATGACCAAACGTAACATGGTGTCAGAAGGGGCCTCAGCCCAAAATTCTTCTGTCAGCTGTACTGAAATAGGAAGTTTACTCTTTACGGAGTGATCCGTTCTGCGGACTCTCCCGCCGCGCTTGAGACGCAGGCCAACAGAACCTGCTGCTGAATTTCAGCTAATTTCTTTACTTTACTTTACGTGAGACAAACAGACTGTCTTTGTCACCTACTATCTCTAGGGAACTTTCTACACTATTGCTTCATACAACATGTACAGTTTGTGCTGCGAAAACAACTGTTTGATGCATCTGAAACTCAGCACTTCTGGAACCGGAATCTACGGCGGATTGTTGTGCAGTGTTGTATACTGGTAAGCGGACCATTCTTCGGCGCATTCTTCTGCTGGTGATTTTAATGTACTGTTGTTCTATACACTCTTTCGGTATTCACTACTAGAAAATAACTAGACTATTTTCATGAATTAAGTAGATTTATTTAATCTACAAATGTGAAACTGCCCTCGGGTTAAATTTCTATGAAAGCCTACTGCAACTACATTATTCAGTATTGGATAAATTTTTTTTCCGACGGACACTCTTTTGGATCACAGTAAAACTGATGGCAAATTAATGAAGTTACACACACCATCTGTTGCAATTACTGCACTGTTCTCCGATTGCTGGGGGGCTAAATTACTGTGAAGTCTAGTGTTTGCGATAAACAGCATGGTGTAAAGAAATTTACGAAATAACTGCATAGACTGGTATAATTATCTTTCACTGTGCGCTTGTGACTGATAGCTACTGCTGCAA
This sequence comes from Acanthopleura granulata, assembly GCA_016165875.1. Lineage (NCBI taxonomy): Eukaryota > Metazoa > Mollusca > Polyplacophora > Chitonida > Chitonidae > Acanthopleura > Acanthopleura granulata. The sequence goes on along the minus strand of JABBOT010000023.1, from coordinate 336,636 downwards.
ATTGTTGTGTCTCTTTACCCCTACCGTCAATATGGCCGAGGCTCCTATCCTTCCTAGACTCCACAATAATGTGCACCTTAATCATAAACTGAATATGAGTAGCAATTTAGGTCATAACTGGAAGAAGTGGAGACAAGTATGTGACACATACAAAATCGTCACTAACTTAGTGGATCAAGAAAAACAAATACCGTGTTGCAACATTTGTTACCTGCATTTGTCCTGATGCATTGGAAGTTTTTAATGGTTTACCCTTTGAAAACGAGGAAGCTCGCCCGCCAGGACATGGATACTATTCTTCGACTCATGGAAAGACATTGCTTAGGAGAAACCAATGTCATTTATGAACGGTATGTGTTCAACAACTCTGTGCAAGGGGAAACCGACCATATTGACACTTATACTACTAAACTTAGAGCACGCACTTGTAATTGTCGTGAACTACACGATGAACTGATCAGAGACAGAATTGTGTGTGGCGTGCGAGACAACAGTATACGAAAAAAGCTCTTACAGGAATCTGAACTTACTCTAAAAAATGTATCGGCGTGTGTCGAGCTGCTGAATCCACTGCTGCACAGGTAAAAGCTATGACTGGAAAGAACGAGGATATCTCTTACTTGAAGAAATCTGCCAAGAAGTCTCGTGGAGATCAACATTCTCGCAAAGAGTCTGCGAAGAGTAACTCCAGTAAGAACACAACGTCTGCACCACTGTAGTATAACTGCAAATTCTGAGGCCTGAAACATCTGTCTAAGAGGGAAAACTGCCCAGCTTATGGCAAAACGTGTAACAACAGTGGCAAGCTCTCTCATTTCGCATCTAACTGTCCTAACAGAGGACAATCTCGAAAACACAGGGTATATGAAGTTGAAAGATACTCTGAAGAATATGACTCTTCTAAATGTGACTCTTCTGTTGTAGAACTTGCTACGGAAGAACGGGTTAACCAAATCGACTCGCCTCTCCCGACTAAGATCTTTGTCACTCTCCACTTGGGCGGCCAAGCCAAATAGTTCCAGATAAATTCAGGAGCCGTGATTTCTCAACACGATCTTCCTAAAGGTGCTCAAATTCGCACGTGTGATGTGAAACTCAGAATGTACAATTCTTCAAACATTACATCCCTCGGGAGAGCCAAAATCAAAATGGTCAATCCTAAGATCTCTAAGAAATACGGAGGAGGCTTTGTTGTTGTACCGGATCAGCGAGTTCCGTTGATTGGAACTCGATCAGCACAACAAATGAAGTTCCTAAAAGTGATGTATGAAAACATCTTGGAAGTCATCGAGGATAAACACAATGCTGTAGTTCAGCGTAACCCATCCAAACAGGGACTGACCAAGGAAGACATTCTTACAAATTTCAAAGATGTCTTTACTGCAGATGTCGGTCAGCTCAAACACAAACAGAAACTGGAAAACGACGGGACTGTTACACCCGTCAAACAACCATTACCGAGGATTCCTTATGCATGGAGAAAAGAACTGAAAGTTGAACTGGACCGTCTGGCGAACCTGAACGTAATAACGCCTGTCAGCACACCAACAGATTGGGAGTCAAGCCTGCTTATCGTCAAGAAGCCGAGTGGAAAACTCAGGATATACATTGATCCCAAGCCACTGAACAAAGCGCTCAAACGAAGCCACTATCGTCTGCCAGTTATGGAAGATTTACAACCGGAACTTACGAATAGCCAAGGTTTTTTCAAAATTGAACATGAGGAACGGATTATGGCATATCCCTCTCGAGGAAGAATGAAGTTACCTGACCACTTTCGAAACCCCATATGGACGGTATAGATGGCTAGGCCTTCCTTTTGGTATCTCACAATTTTCCAACATTGTCAGGATGAAGCCCTTCAGAAGTTACCCGGCACATTTCGGGTGACGGACGACCTTCTTGTTACGGGAGGGGGATCAGCATACGAGGAAGCCATCGACAATCATGACAAAGGATTCATTCAACTGATGGAGAGATGCAGACAATAAAACATTCGACTAAACCCTGACAAACTTGAACTGATAGAACGAAAGGTATCATTCAACCGATATGTGCTTTCGGCAGAAGGTCTCAAACCAGACCCTAAGAAGGTGGAAACTATCGTGAAGATGCCTAAGCCAAGTGACGTGCAAGGTATGCAACGTATCATTGGTGTGGTCAGTTATCTTGCTAAGTTTGTAAAAGGATTACCCGACATTTGTGAACCCCTCAGACAACTGACTAAGCGTGATGAGGAGTGGTCATGGAATGCTAACCACGACCAAATTTTCGTCACAATCCAGAAAACCATCATGGAAGACCCAGTTCTCAAGTACTACAATGAGGAGGAAGACATCACACTACAGACCGATGCTTCTGAAACCGGTCTTGGTGCTACACTCCTTCAAGGTGGTCATTCCGTCGCATACGGAAGTCGAGCTCTTACCTCTACCGAGCGGAACTATGCTCAAATCGAAAAAGAACTCTTGTGTACATTATTTGGATTCACCAAAATCAACTAGTACTTATATGGACGCCATGTCTTAATGCAGAGTGACCATAAGCCTCTAGAATCCATCAAAAAAAGCCATTGCTGATTGCCCCAAAACGACTACAGCATGCTCTTAGCACTCCAGAAATATGACTATATGATCGTCTATAAGAAATGCAACGAGATGCACATCGCCGACACTCTTTCTAGAGTATACCTGCCTACTACTGAAGAGCCCAAGGATCAGGTGGATGTGCTAGCGCTCGGAGACAACTCCCCAACGGAAACTGAGCTTGAATCCATGAACATAGCCGAGCGTTTACCAATCTCGGAGCCGAAGATTGCCGAAATTCAGAGAGAGACAAACCTCTATCTGACACTACAGAATGTGAAAAACTTCAATCTAAATGGATGACCAGACCATAAACATGAAGCTCCCAGTGTAGCCGCATACTTTGATATCAGAGATGAGCTGTCAGTCCAGGACGGAGTCATTTTTCAGGGATCACGAGTAGTAATTCCTATTAGCATGAGAAAAGAAACCCTCAACCTGATACATCGTTCCCACACAGGCACTGAGTCTTGCAGACGAAAGGCAGGGGACTGCGTGTATTAGCCTAACATGAACTCTGAAATATCTGAGGCCATCTCCAAATGTGAAACTTGTAGCATGCTCCAGAGAAAGCAGACCAAGAAACCACTTATCTCACAGATCATACCGGACGCTCATGGTCTAAGATTCCTGCCGACCTTTCCTTCGTAACCAGAAGGAATACCTGGTTACAGTGGATTATTTCAGCGATTTTTTCGGGGTCGACCATATTACCGACAAAACTGGAAAGCAGGTCATCACCAAACTGAAAGGACAATTTGCTAGGCATGGAATACCAGACACCATTATCTCTGAAAATGGTCCTCCACTTAAACTCCAAAGACTTTGCCGACTTCGCTTCAAACTATGATTTTCGACATATCACTAGTTCTCCGGGTTACGCCCAGTCCAATGGAAAGGCGGAATCTCATGTCAAAATAGCAAAAGGGCTAATCAAGAAAGCTAACTATGCCAAAAGGGATCCATATCTAGCATTGTTAGACTATCGCAATAACCCAACAGAAGAGACTAACTCCTCTCCAGCTCAACGTCTCTTCAGCAGGAGAACGAAAACCCTGCTACCTACATCAGGGCAGCTTCTACAACCAAAGGTTCCTGAAAACATCAAGGAACAGAAAAACCGCAAACTTGTGAGAGAGGCAAAATATTACAACCGTTCTGTCAGAAATTTACCTCCCCTGCAAGAAGGAGATCAGGTAAGCATACAGCCTACAAAGCCTCACGATAAAGTGTGGCAGCCCGCCATGGTTAACAGACAGGTGAATGTGCGACGATACGAGATTTCCCGCAACAACGTAACTGTTGTTAGAAGAAATCGACGACACTTGCGAAAATCTGAATCCAACCCGGAAGCTGTGCCAGAAAATGTATATACGAGTAAACTTCACACAGACTAAGTTGGAAATAACTCAAACCTCAGTCAAGGCAATCCGAGGTCGTCTGTCCAGACGTCAATCCCATTGACAGTGACCAGAAGTGGACGTGTGTCCAGAACTCCCCGACATTTGCTGGACTTTATGAAGTGAACCATGTAACGGACTGTTCTATAAATAACCGAAAAGAAGAGGTTTGTTCATTTCTGTTGAATTTGGACATTAATTACGTTAAACATTGATCTGATCAGACTTTACTATCAGTTAACTGCATGTTCAGTGGGCTATTTGTTTGAAACCTGCAACTCTCGAGCAAAACATACTACATATGCAGCGAACTGTATCACCATTGACTGCTTCATGAACTTTTCCCGGACAGTTGCCGGACAGTTGCTGGTTATTTTCAATGCTTTAATGTTAAAGTACCTTCTGTACTTCTTTCTTTGTTTCTTCTATAAGGGGAAACATGTCATGAATATTCAGTGGTCTGGAGTAGTGGATGAAATCGTACGCGTACGCAGACAAAGACGTCTTCCTGCATGCTTTGCTAACTAAGCGAATGAGACGCGCAATCTTCCACGTGTAAGTCACATGACCTGACGTCGCGTCTCGTTGTCTGAGAGCTCTAAGCAACTTACATGTGGATATACATTATAAACCGCGGGGGCACAGGCTTGTGTGACATGACCTTGAAATATTGGTAAAATTCTCCTGCATTTGCAATTTGAAGCAACCTTGCCTCCCCTTGACCACAATCACCTCCTAAATGTATACCAATCCAGACGAGGACCGTATTAAAAAACAAAGCCATCACGTGGGACAACTTGCACAAGTGCTGTCCGGAAAGGAAAAAGGATGCGGGTGGGGGAGAGGCTAAGCTCAACTTCAAAGGAAAGCGTATATAATTGCTAACTATGAATGCATTCTGTGTGTCTTAATATGGACATGTGAGTGTACCAAATGTAACAGATCAACCTTTTGACAAATTGTGAAGTCCAATAAATCCTGCATTTATTAACACAGCTCAAAGATTTTCGGCACACATACAGACGATGTATAGCGCCTTACGAACTCGGCGATTTTCTGCTTTATACCAGTAGCAGTTTTCTGTGACATGACCTCTAAACTTGGGAATGTTACAAATTTCGGTAAAACAATGCAAGATAGGTGAAAAATAAACTCAGATTCGTAATCAGGCCATGGTCTATACGGTATAGGAGACCAACATATAAATTAATTTATATCCACAACTTAAAGATTTCATCCCAGTTTTTTATTACGTTTTGTTCGCCTTGACTTGGCATATCTACTCTGAAAATCCAAGCTGAATATTTATTTATTTATTTATTTATTTGATTGGTGCTTTACATCGTATTCAAGAATATTTCAGTTATACGACGGCGGTCAGCATTATGGTGGGAGGAAATTGGGCAGAGCCCGGGGGAAATCCACGACCATCCGCAGGTTGCTGGTAGACCTTCCCACGTACCCAAACTGAATAAGACAACTGCTTGTTAGGAAAAAACGCTCATTAAAAATCGACTGCGACAAAAATCTGAGCCCAAATCATAACAACTTGAAAAGAATTTGGAAACGAAGTTTGTTTAGGGATGTACAAGTAGAATATTAACTGGCCTTTGCGCACAGCAATTTTCAGCTTTACAGCTGCGGCAGTGTTCTGTCCAGAGACCTCAAAATTTAAACAAAATGATGCTATTTTCCCGTTTAATAGCAATTTGATTGATTGCTTTATTTATTTATTTACCTGACTTATGTTTTACGCCGTACTCAAGAATATTTCACTTATACGACGGCGGCCTGCATTATGGAGATAGGTAACCGGGCGGAGCAAGAGGAAAACCCACGACCAAATCGTAACTTGTGACAAGACGATACGTCAGAGGGAAGAAGTAACGCTAGATTTGTGCTCACAACCTCAGATTACGTCGGATAGCGCACGTACAAAATTCGTGCATTGTTCCAAGCCATGTGTCAGTGGGTACTTTAAGTTGGCTCAAGTCGCCGTTTGTGAATGTGCCAAATACAGTACATCGCCCTTTTTACAATTTTTGAAGCGCCACACATGTTGTATTTATTTACACAGCGTCACAGACGAGGACTGTTCTAAACAAGGCTATCACTTGGGAAAACTTGCACACTGCACACCAGTTTTGAGATCACAACATACATCAATTATAGGCCTAGGGCTTGTCAGGTATACCTGGCCAGGCTGCTCTGCATCATGGTGGGAACTGTGTGGAGGGTTTGTCAGGTTTACCTTGCCAGGCTGCTGCGTTCCGTATGGAGGGTTTGTCAGGTAAACCTGGCCAGGCCGATGAGTTAACGTGAACACTGTGTGGAGGGTTTGCCAGGTATACCTGGCCACGATGCTGCGTAACGATGTACAATGTCTGGAGAATTTGTCAGGGATACCTGGCCACGATTCTGCGTTACGGTGTACAATGTGTTGAGGGTTTTGCCAGGTATATCTGGCCAGGCTGCTGCTTTACGGTATACCTGCACTATGCGGAGGGTTTGTCATGTATACGTGACCAGGCTGTTCTGTGTTCCGGTGTACAATGTGTGGAGGGTTGGTCGGGTGTACCTGGCCAAGCTGCTGCGGTCTAGTTTCAGGTGTACCTGACCAGCCTCTGCGTTCCGGTGTACACTGTGTGGAGGATTTGTCAGGTACACTAGCTAGGCTGATGTGTTACGGTGTACAACGTGTGGAAGGTTTGTCTGTTATACCAGTCCAGGCTCTGTGTGCAGGGTTTGTCAGATATACCTGGTCAGGTTATACTGTGTGGAGGGCTTGTCAGGTATACCTGGCCAGGTTATACTGTGTGGAGGGCTTGTCAGGTATACCTGGCCAGACTGCCCTGTGTACAGGGTTTGACAGGTTTACCTTGCCAGGCTGCTGCGTTCCGTATGGAGGGTTTGTCAGGTATACCTGGCCAGGCTGCCCTGTGTAGAGGGTTTGTCAGGTATACCTGGCCAGGCTGCCCTGTGTAGAGGGTTTGTCAGGTATACCTGGCCAGGCTGCCCTGTGTACAGGGTTTGACAGGTTTACCTTGCCAGGCTGCTGCGTTCCGTATGGAGGGTTTGTCAGGTATACCTGGCCAGGCTGCCCTGTGTAGAGGGTTTGTCAGTTATACCTGGCCAGGCTGCCCTGTGTAGAGGGTTGTCAGGTATGCCTGGCCAGACTGCTGCCTTACGTAGTACATTGTGTGGAGGGCTCGTCAGGTATACATGGCCATGTTGCTGCGTTACGGTATATCCAGTGTGGAGGGTATGTCAGATATACCTGGTCAAGTATACCACGGTGTACTCTATGTGGAGTGCTACATTCATGCCTCATCGTCACAAAATGTCATTGCTTCTGATTCAGTGTGGACACGTTTGACCTTTCACTCAGTACGGCAACGATGATTCTTAAGCACATGGGAAAAACCGATCGCGAACTATAGATATGGTTCTAGCCAGGTGTATAGATATACATATAGTACAATGGTTAAAGCTAGTCATTTATTTTTTGAAGAGAACTAAGAATCTGGGAAGATTACCTTAGTAACGATTGTGGATTCAAATACTGCCGTATCATAGGTCCATTTGTCGCAAGTGACCGTGTGGTTGGTGGGCCGGTAACTCGGATCACTGAACACTTGTGTGACGTTCGGGACATAAATGCGGCACGGACTGTAAACAGCACCCGACCCGGGCTCCGCCAGTGGAATCGTGTCATTGATGAGAAGAGCATGATCAACATTCTGAACAGCATATGTGTCATTAGGCCAATCAGGTAAAAAGCATCTGAAATAAAGGAAATACCCGCATAAAGTGCTATGGAATAACAACTTCAGGACCATTAAGCAAGGGAAAAAATTCATTTTCTTCATCTTACCAACAAAGCACATACATATATGTTATTGTAGGGGGATAAAAATTCAAGCCTTGAGTTTGTTAAGTATACCTGGCCAGGCCTCTGCGTTATTAGAAAGGTTAACTCATGTTTTAATGTTAGAAGTGAAAAAAATATTTTTTACGCACTTAGATTCGAGTCAGAAAATTTTGGGGCAAGACTATATACCGTGCCCGATTTAGTGCCAGTATAAAGGCGGACAAGGCTATATTCCGTTCATGACCAATTCAGTGTTAGTAGTATAGCCGTGCAAGACTATATCCCGTGCCCAATCCAGTGTCAGTATATAGCCTTGTAAGGCTATATACCATGACTGATTGATCGTCAGTATCAGGCCGCGCAAGACTATATTCCGTGCCCAATCCAGTGTTAGTTAAAGCTGTGTAAGGCTATATACCGTGACCGATTGATCGTCAATATAAAGCCGTGCAAGACTATATTCCGTGCCCAATCCAGTGTCAGTATGAAGCCGTGCAAGGCTATGTACCGTGAGTGATTGATCGTCAGTATAAAGGCGGGCCACGCTACATAACGTGACCCATTCAGCCCCGGTAGAAAGCTATATGCAAGGGTATATGCATGGCTTGACTTACTCAGTGTCAATATAAAAGCTGGGAAAGGTTACATGCTGTGACCGAATCATCGTCAGTTGAAAGACGGGGAAAGGTTATATGCCGTGGCCGATTGATCGTCAGTATAAAGTAGTGCAAAGCTACATACCCTGGCTTATTTAGTGTCAGTATAAGCCAGGGCAAACGGCCACACGTTACCGTTGAAATCCGGCCTAATCAAAATGCCCTATTGTCATCTTATTTGATACATCTACACTACAACACGGAAATAACACAAACGGATCGACTCAGCGTCAGTACATAAACCCGGGCAAGGCTACACCCTGATCAATTCAGTGTCATTATGAAGCTGGACAAGGCTATATACCCTGACCGATTCAGAGTCAATACACATATAAAACTGTTCAAGGCTATATACCGCTATTTACCGTTCATCACACTGGAATTCTTCATAGCGGTGAACAAACGTATGCAAACCAATAACCTCCTCTGTGAGAGGTGATAGAAGGCACACAAAGCAAGAAATACGTCCATTTTTGGCAGGCACCGAACTGACCAACAGAGACGAGAAGATCGTCAAGGTTAATTCTCCTATATAACCGGACCGATTAAGACCGATCCACTGTAACCGAATGTAAGCAAAACACATTTCACTGTACCCTAAACAGGAAACCCGAAGTATGACCTCAAAAATAAACCTCATGAGAGAGTAAACAAATCGGTGGTAAGTTTGAGAGAAGTGTTCGTGCTGTACTGACAACGTCACGGAGAGGGGAACTTCGTTGTCCAGACATTCCCACGGATTCCTAAACAGCCACCCCCATATACATGTTCTTAACTATCAACAGTTAGCATTTTCATCAACAAATTTGTTTTAACCTTGGGCTTTTTTTATTTTCTTTTGATTCAACATTGCATTCATTCTTTTACTTTTTAAGAGAAAACAGTGATACAATTCGACAGCTGCACTATAATCTTCCATATATGCCAAGTATTATTTATTAAACTTCGATACACAGTGCAACAGAGGACCAAGAGTTTTCTCCGGCACATATAATGTATATATAATTTACGTATGGTATACGGTACGGTATGTTTACGTTGAATTAATCCAGTCAGTGAAATAAATACATTAATAAATGAAAGTTCACTACTTTGTTTTTTGATAATTATGCGTTTAAATCGAGCCCAAGAAGAACCATAAGTAATAAAATTGCCTATTGTCAGTTTTGGCCTTTTCATGTCAGCATAATACTAAATCTTGTGAGGGCCATGTCTTTAGCTATGTTGTAACGATAAAGCAAGTTTTGACCCGTTTGCGCAAGCGCCTAGACAAGAAAGTGAATAAACATTTTGAGTTAAGCACTGAACAAAATGAACGGCCAAGGTTCATGAGTAACTATGGAAGCCGTTAGAGGACAACTAACTGACCTTTCTATAACAGGGCAAGGCAGCGAGGTAACAAGGTAGCGAGACAGTGAAATAACCAAGCCAGGTAAGTCTGGCGAGATGAATCACTTCGATACCTGGCTATACTTCGCCCTGTATTAGAGAGGTCTAGGTACCGAGGCAGCTAGATGTCCTCTATCGGCTTCCATAGGTATCAGATAACCTTCATAGAATCAAGTGCCTACAAAACTCAATGTATATGCGCTTTCCTGTATGTAGTTCAGATCTGTTTATCGTGATGGGTACATTCATATGCTCAGCACACACTACGGAACCGCGGAAGGGACATACTGGTAAGGGTTTTTTTCTGATGATTCTAAAATAAAAAAGAATATTATTCCGTTAACAGGGGGGAATTATTCCCCCACCCCCGATCTAGAAATCCAGTCAAATTGCTGATATTTGAAATAAAGTTTTCTAATTGGCTGCGAAGTCAGGGGAAATTAGTGGAAGTGAGTGTCCTTATTCCTTGTTGTCTCTTGGGAAAAGGGGTTACTACAAAAATGTAGCACAGGGAAAAGGATTTTTTGATTTCCCTTTTTCAATGACCAAGAAAAAAATAACAAAATGAAATAAAAGACTTTCCGCACTTTAGCACAAAAGCATCGTTGGTTTATAGACTTAAAAATATGAATGCTTAAAACATTTAAACTATAATACATAGAAAGTAAGTCTTTTTGATTTAATTGGAGTATTTGTGCTTAATTCTCTCACGTTAGTCTTAACAGATTATATAATCATACATCCGAGGGTACAGATAAAAAACGTCAGTTAACGTTGGGACATACGAACCTATATTTATTCAATTCTTATAGAATATGTGACGGTGTAATTGCGGGACTCACCTATGAAGGGGAGTTCCTAACAGAAATACTGAGTCCACCATATGAAAGGCACAGAGAATTGAAGGCAGGCATAACAAAACATAAATCCTTTTCTGGTAAGTGGAAAAGTCGCCAATATGCTGGAGAATTTCTTCAAACTTCATGGTAAAGGCCTAGTCTGTGAAGCAGCTCGGGTAATTGTCATCAATAGCTAACTTGTCCAGAATAGATAGCTGTCTTCGATATTTGGCTACAATATCACTCTTGAAATTCTGAAAGGAAATACACACATTCCCTTCTTGTCGACGAAATTTGTCATTTCACAAATTTCATTCGTGCGCTATCGATCCCTATAGCCCTGATGTCAGTACTCCGATCTTTTAAGTGGTATATACGTTAGCATAAATGTTCACCAAAAGGTCACACTCCAAATGCACCTGTTGATAAGTTAGTTATTACATTGTACGGATGTCACGAGGTTGATGTCTGATCATCTGACACAGTTATCCTGCATGGTGAAAAACTGATATCGTTATTAGACCCACGGCGTCAGATAGATACCGACGACACTTTTGTATGATTTCAAGATATATTTGTTTATTTATCTGGTTGGTGTTTTACGCGGTGCTCAAGAATATTTCACTTATACCATGGCGGTCAGCGTTATGGTGGGAGGAATCCGGGCAGAGCCCGGTGGAAACCCGCGACCATCCATCATCCACTGGTTACTGGCGAACCTTTTCATATACGACAGAAGAGGTAGCCAGCATGAGCTGGACTTCAAGACGTAAGTCTATAATACAAGTACATGCAGAAATTGAGATATAACCCAAGAAAACAAAACTGTTTGAAATTAAGACTAGTTTTATTTGACTTCTGGGTTAATATAGCAAAAATGACAGGATTCGAACTCCTATTTCCAAACCCCTGAACTACGCTGAAGTATTAGTATGACTCCCGCTCCGGTCGTGCCAGCAAGGAGCGGCTGTCAGCAAAACTGTGGATTTCCCCTGGGCTCTTTCTTATTTTAACCCACCATCTTAGCCGCTGTCGTTTAATTGAAATACTCCTCAGTTCGGTCTCAAACACCAATAAATAATTGATATATACTTGCATAAGACTTGAAAACACTATAGATGAGATTAGTAAAAGCTGGCTTTTACCAGCTGCGTCTATAAGACTAAGGAACGAATGATAAATGAAGACTTGTTTGGTTTCTAAAAACAACAATTTACTGTCAAATTTAAAAGGTGGATTTCGTCAAGATCGATCTATTAGATCACCTTTCTGATGTGGGTTTAAAAGGTCCTTTACCATTATTAATATCAGAATTTTTATCTGATCATCAGCTTAAGATATGGGTGGGGTTCACTCACTCTGAGTCTGACGAGCAGGAAAAGGGGGTGTACCCCAGGGCAGTATTTTATCGCCAACACTGTTCAGCATATAAATTAGTAGCTTATAGCAAGGTGAACTGCCTCGGTTCTATTTTTCAGTTTACTTAACTGAATAACATGTCTGTGATATAACAAAATTGATTGGAAAAAAATGCATCTGCTGAATGTTTTTACTTGTAGACGGTAGAAATACATATTCAAGTCCAAAAATTCCGAGCGAAAAATCGCGTATCGCTTGTCAGCACTTGAATGGCGCTAGTGTTCCAAATATACATGATGTAAACAAAGGGGAGTTTCGAGTTAGAGCTCTTTTATCTTAAAGGTCCTACTGTACCAAGTGACTTGTCAGAAATGTTAGGCAAATAGTTTTGTCGGCATTTACTGTAACACGGGTGTCTGAAAAAAAGTTATTTAGAGTTGACGAACGATTTGAGGAACTTTACGTTTGTGAATTTCAGAAGTTTGTGCAGGAAGGAGGTGTTATTTATCCCTCCGGAACAGGACGAGACAGATGATCGGTAATTAACGTTGCATGACAATTATCCATTTCCCTCGCCTGGAGGAATCCGAAGGGAAGACATGAAAGCCATGCCCATCGTAATTCGGTGGGTGGTTAGCACTATTCACTGCTGCACAGAACCGCACATCGCCATCATGATGTCAAACACGACAGGAACATCAAGGGCAGATAAGCGTGTAGAGAATACCAAGCCTTACGAAACTCAACCTGTGGGTCTTGAAAAAAAATTTTCTTTACAACATATGGCGATTTTAAACCTCTAGGATACACTGTGCCAATTTTGCGAAAAAATTAATCAACCGGGACAGTTCACCTTTAACATCTGGCACAGTTCTTTACATGTTGATGATTTCCTTACATCCTACCGCTAAAAATATGAATAACGCTGAGCAGCAACTGCACTTTTGTTTCAATAAAAACGAGATTGGACAGCTGCATACGGTTTTAGATTTTCTACGTCTGAAACCGTCGATATTCATTTTTGTAACAAACGGAAACTTCCATTAGACCCTGAGCTTAAATTTTACTGGATTTTATTACATCACCGGAATCTATACTGCAGGGAGGTAAATACTGCAAAAGACAGAGGGATGGAGAGCCTTGTGATGAGCAGATATCTCCACTGATCAAGGACTAACATAGTCGCACAGATGCCCTCCACTCTATTTGCCAAACTTTTCATTTATAACTCAACTGAATAGCACATGCAGTATTACAGCAACGGAAACCTACGGTCATACAGCGGACAGAAGTCAGCACCACTTTCGCTTTTCGTTATTTGAATGCTGAATAACGTGCTAGCACATTTCCGTTCTTCGGATCCCGAATAATTGATTCATTGACAGATTGATAGATTGACAGTTACAGTAGAGCTGGTACGTATTTCCTTATTCGGAACTTAAGTTTTTCACTGTTTTTTATTGCAATATTGAATATCCTCTTAACACGTTTTACGTTATTCGAATATCGAAAATTTTGCAAACACGATATTCAAATGTCGAATAACGAAAAACAAGCTAGCACGTTGTTCGACATTCAAATAACAATAAGTAAAAGTGTTGAGGTACGACAGGAGATACTTACCAGCTCCACTGTAACTACCAATCAATCAATCAATTATTCAGGACCCGAATAATGATGAACGTGCTAGCACCTTATTCGACGTTTAAATAACGAAAAACGTAAGTTGTGCCAACTTCAGTCTCCCCTTTCATGCAAGCTGCTAGAGCCAGCGATAAATGGCAATCAACCAGTATACCTTTGTAACAGAACTCTAACTCTATATGGTATGTCAATGGTATATATTGAATACAGCTTTATATGTCAATATACAGCTTAAGTCCAATATAACATGTCAGAAAACTTTTATTCAGTATGAATGAAAATAAAAATATGACAAAGAAAATTAATAACGGACTCGTGGAGCAACCTACAGATGAATATAACGTTATACATCTCACAAAATACAGGTAGGCACTGTGACTTACAGTACATGTATGTAAGTGACTTCATGAATTCATGATCATACCTGCATGTGTATCAAAGAATCAGTGGAATTTATTGTAGAAGGAATCTGAGAAGACAATATTCAACACGCCACAGGTAAAACAAAGAATAGCTAACAGATGACAGGAGAGTCGCAGTATTTTCCTCAGCAAATGGCAACATTTGCAACTATAACTCTACAAAACTAATGACAATAAATTGCATTGTATGATTGGTTTTGTACAACAGATTTTACATTATTTATATTTTCTGTATAGTTACCCCATATGTCATCTGCCATCTAAAACGTTCATCAGAACCGCGGTCTTTGGGGGTAATGTATGCTCCATGTGGTTAAACTAAGACATATGACACACAATGTGTATTAGCCAGAAGATACGAGGTAAACCTGACCCAACCATGCCTTTACGGCACTTCAAGAGAAACGTAAGTTGATTTAAAGTACGTCACAGTTCTAATATTACTCTTACTATGACACACAGCCTTGTAAATTGTGTCACTGACTTGGTCCTAATACTGGAAAATATGTATGCTAGTCCAAGAACCTTACACAACCTTGATCAAATCCTACACATGAAAACCACATTTATTATCAGTCATTGTGCATTTACAAGTCTGAAATTTAAGCACTCTGGAGTATGACTTACATGTATGCAGAAAAGTGGCGTTCCATTATCAACCAGAGTCTCTGATGAGATAGTAGTTCTACTGGTTGGCACAAAATTATTACAATTACAAAATTACTCTCAATTACAAAATTATAGCTGTTATTCAACAACGTTGCAGGGGTCCAACCTTTTACCTATTTACCAGATCTGGTAGTCCCATGATAACTTCATGGTAATAAAAAAAGAGAAAAAACTGAAGAGATTAAAAAAGAATGAACTGGATTTGGGCCCGTGACTGCCAGATACTATACATAAAGGACATCCTACGAAAAAACAGTGTAGCAAGGATGATTTCCATTCTCAAGGTAAAATGTACTTTGCGATTTTCAGCTTTACAACTCGAACGGCTTCCTATCATGTGACCTCTGAATATTGGGGGATTTCTGTTTTTTCGCACTCAATTTTTAGCATAACAGCTGTAACGGTTTTCTATCATGTCACCTTCAAATAAGAGGAAAACTACACTTTTTCGAACTTTGATCGTATAAATTGCAAGAAATACATAAGATCAGATTTGTGACCAGGACATCAAACTACATCAGGTAGCATAGTTAATATATTTAAATTCAAAAACTTTTGGTCATGTGACAATTTCGGTAATCAGTGCATTTCCACAGTGTTCAGGTTATGAAAAGCGATTTTTCTACAGTTAACTTCCCCACGGTGTTCTATGTGTAATATATATTTCAGCTCAATCACATACATTGTACTCGAGAAAATGACATTTCAACATTTTTTTCATAGCAATATGGCGTCCGAAGTAGGTCAGGTTGAACAAAAATTGTGGAGAAAAATTTTTCCATGTAGAAATGATATGAAATAGACTGGATTTGAACCTTCGAGTGCTAAGACTAGTCTGCAGTGCCTAATAATTGCATGATACTTGAAAGAAAAAGAGAGAGAGAGAAAAGACTGGCAGGATTTCAACCTATAAAGACTGTTACATGTTGGTACAATGCAAGCCGGCATTGAAAACACACCTTAGATGAAAGTGATACGACCCACCGGACCTTGCTTCAGTATTTTATAACACAGAGAACATGGTCATACCATTTCATCCAAAGCGGTGTTTCGAAAAATGTCAGGCACCTATTTGAATGTTAACTGGGGCTATGGCGAAAGTCAAGGAAAAGAAAATAAACAGATACCAGGACTGGGCCACATGCAGGGAGAGACTGTGTCCTTGATCCACCCCTCCTGACACCCACACTGTCTGGCCAGCCAAGCCATGGTAAAGGCTTTTATGACGTGTTGCAGACAGCTCCTATGTTATTTAAATGTGAAAATTTTGACAAACTTTTGTTGATTTCTTAGAAAAACTTGAAAACTATACAATATACAAAAATAATTCTTACAGACTGGCAATCCTAATATAACGGAGCACCAGATAGTGTATGCACTTAATCATTTTAAGCAGTATACCCTGCTATAGTCTAAACTTAAACCAAGTTTCGTTGAAATCGTACAAAAACTTTAAGAGTTGAAGCATTTTAAATGAAATGTTAACATGAACAGGCAGACGGACAAACGATCATAGAAATGGAAAATCGATACTATAAATTATGCATCTTGATGTAGCCTACACCTGAACTATGTTTCACTGATATAAGACAAAAACCGTGGGAGAAGCAGCGATTTGAAAATGTTAACATATTCTGGATGAACAGAGACGGACAACGGATAACTGAAATAGAAATTTGACACTACAAATTATGTATCTTGATACCAAATTTCCTTCAAATCAGACAAAAACTTTAGGAGGTGTAGCGTTTTGAAGCAAAAGTTAACAGATGCCAGACAGAGGGACAGACGGATGGACATTAGACAACTTGTTAATTCATAACCTCTTCTGGTCTTTGACCAGTAGAGCTAAAAACAACCAGCAGGTAGGATTATTTTGTGTCCTACACTGCATGCACCTAAAGTTTAGCATTTTTCAAGCGACAGATATTGCTTGATTCTGATTTATTCATCCCACTAAACCATCCACTAATGAGTTTTTTGTGAAGTTTCATTATTTCTCACAAGAAAAACTTAAGGAATGGTGTCAAAAGGAGCATTTTTAAATGGCCTGTATGAGCTTATGAAAGTGCATTTTTACACACTGAACTTCAGCTGAAAAACGGTACGTCCCTTACTAAATAAGCTGCTTAATGCAAGCTGTGTTAGAATAAAGATGAGTTCTAGTACTTATATAATGACCTTACATTTTGTTCAATGTGTTTGACATGATTCTTCTGTACAATAAATATGTAACTGTACAACACAAACCAATGAAAAACAGTGAATGAAAACATTAAAAGCAAAGAAAAAATTCCAAAAGCAAATTTTATGATCACTGTTTAGGGAATGTAATCCAAGGACAATTTCAATACAAGGTCATTGTGAAACAGTGGTTGGTGTCAGCTTACACTCAGGTGCATGAAAGAGAAAACAGATTTTGCAAACCATATTAACATAAATAGGAGGACTGCTTACATAAATATTGTTCATGTCAGCTTAAACTCACGTATTGGAAATGAGAAAACAGCTTTTGACAGTCATAATAACACAAACAAAACAAGGTCATAAACATTATTGGTGTCAGTTTACATTGGTGTATGCTGTTCGTATCAACTTACACCCATGCACAGGAATGAGAAAAACTTTTCACAGGCACATTAACACAAAAAGAAAGAACTAGTTACATAAACATTGTTGGTGTCAGCTTACACCTGTAGAACTGGATAAATAGAAAACAATGTTGGTCTGAAATATGAACACTAATAGATGTCACTTAGGGGCAAAAAAAGTAACAATTGTACTGAGATAACATGGGTTTGCAATACTACATGATACTGGGTACATTTTGTAAATAGATAATCATTTAATCACATACAACCAAGAAACAGCATAAATACATTCTAAATAGGAAACTTCAACGATTCAAATTTGACAGTGGTGGACGGCATACATATACTAAGCACTCCTTGTATATATAGCTAGATATTGTAAGTGCTAGCTGAGGAGGCAGAAAGTTGGTCAAACTTTGCTTTGATATCATTCGTAATACTATATATACAATCAAATATTCTACATGCAGTTTGTCGAGGGCACTAACTGGCCACTTTGTGCTAATGATGCTCTGGATGAAGCCAGGACAGGACAAAAATAAAGCTTCTGGTGCATATCCAGACGTTGATGTTTCTGCTGCACAGACAAAAAATTTGCCAGTTACCTGCAGAAAGGTAGTGGTTTCCAGTTTCCGAGACCCTGCCAACCACTATGCAACTAAAAACTTCTACAGTACCTCCAATCAAAAACACAAAAAATAACAGTTTTCTGTGTACATGACATACACTTATACACATCACGGATCTCTCAGATTTGCTACATGTAATACATTTTTCTGAAATATTGTGATGGTCGCATTTGGTACCAGTACCTGAAACTATAAGCTCACATAAAGAAGAAACACATTTGTCAAATCAAGTCATTACATGGCTTTCAATACTGACTGTAAGTTGTGAAGACCGATTCTTACTTTTACAGTACCAGCCTTATTCACTGCAGATTTGGGGTCGGGGCCATTTCTGACAGAATGAACTCCAGAGTGACATGATCCCACTGTTCCCACCAAACCACCACTAGTTCACCTACTCACATAAGATATAGTACATCAGGCTATCAGACTGCACATTTGGAAGCTCTCCATGAACACAGCTACCAGGTAGATAATGGAAATCATGTGGAGGGAACACCTACACTGGGCTGTCCACTGTCAGTGACACACACACACACAAGGGCTACTTCCTGCAGCTCAGCTATGGTGGCGGCTCAAGGAGCTCAAACTTGGACTGGTGCACGTCTAACCTATGTAAAAGCTGGGAAGCTACAGGACAGAAATCTGCCTTCCACATATTATGTACTATACAGCGCACCTCCTCCTCCATGACCTCATTCACAGACACATCCATAGCAGCCTCCTCATCTGTCAACAATCACCAGACATCCCCAGAGAGTGTAATCCCAAAGTACAGTGCTCCCAACCATTGAATAAGACTTCTTTACAAGGAACTTCTTTACAAAGAATATTCAATGCTAAAGCTGTTTATTTACAATGCAGTAACTACACACACCCAGTGCAATTGCTATGATTAAATATGGTGATTTATTACTTGGTGTTTTACGCTACACTTAAGAATGTCATCACGCCATTTGCAGGTTGTTGGCTGCACAGAAAAGGGCAGGCAGAGCTAGACTTGAACTCACAGCAACTGCCATTGTTGAGTAGCTCGTGGGCCATTGTACTGTGCCAACACTCTAACCACCGACCTACGGAGACCCCACTATGGCTATATGTATCCTGAGCAGGCCCATCATACTTTGCAGGAGTGCCAGAAGCAGCAATTGAGATTGTACTGCCTACAAGTGAATGTACCTACCTAACATTTCCACCAGCAGGTCAGAGAGCTCCTGAGCTTGGGGGTCACCAAAACAGGCATTGGCACTTGTAATCTTGCCACTGTAGTTCCACAGCACCTGACAGACCATACTGGCCAGCTGCCAGTCCGTCTTCCCAAAGTCACGTAACACCTCCAACAACCTGCCCAAACAGATGGATGAAAAACAAGGGCAGGTGACTCCATGGTTGCAAGGCAGGATTGGTTCATGGAAATTTGCGTGTCATACTCTATGGCTGGGGTAACTAACGTTGCGATTCTACTGGTTGCAAGGGGAGTTGTGCATCAGGAACAAAAAGACATATACACCTGGTAAGTTACCAACAGGTACGCCAACTGTGTTGTACAACAACTGCTGAAAATATCAACCAAATTACTTTTCATTAGTTTCTCAGAGAAAGCAATTCTGATGTCCTGGTGTCAAAAGATAAACACTTGTAACCATTGTGATAAGTCCAATACATATTTTTGCTTGACAGTTCTGAAAGCTGGGTATATGGGCACACATTGGGGTTTCATTTCAGTCAAAAATTTTTGTTCTGGTTATGCTTACGTTTGTGATAAAATGATTATAATAATGATTGAGAAGGTGAAATTGTTCTTCTTAAGTTTACAAATCTAAAGTATCCAGACAATAACTATGTAATATCATAAGCAGATGCAGCCCTGTCAAAGTTCAAGTGGTTTTAAATCCAAAACATACTGGCTTACATGTAAGCATCAGTCTTGTACAAAAATTGTGCCACTTAGGTACAGGTATCACAGTCCAGTACTTTTTTGATCACAATCATATTCATGATTTTTCTAAATGAAGCCACATGAAGCTTAAGGACTCTCTACCTGGGTGTTGCTACACTTTAATGAATAAACCACTGGAATGCATGTACTACATGTATGGCCCCTACACCATGGCTTCCTAACCCCTTTGCATGAAAGCCTTAACATATCTCATCTGTACGATTCCCTTATGGATACGGGCTGAACAGAAAAGCTTAGCCTTTACCATGTACAAGTACATCATCCCAAATCCTTTCGAGCTACATGTAAACACAACTTAACTTGTTGCCTTTGTGTAAGCTATCTCATATACATGTACATAAAAGCTGAACACAAAGGTTTAACCTTCACCATGTATATTGATATCCCTCTACATGTTCAAGAGAGCCACACAAAAAAATCTTAACTGGTAACTGGAGTTGAGCAGAAAAACTTAACCCTTACCTTATGCATGTATGTACGTATGCTTAGGTTTTATGCCATACTCAACAATTTTTCAGTTATATGACGTGGAGTCCTGAGAGTGTATATATACTGTGTCTTCTGGTGGCGGGGCAAGTCCATGCTGCAGACACCAGGCATGACCCCCCACCCTGTCACGTTATACTGACACCGGGCTGACCAGTCCTGTTTTCTGGCTCTAACCTCTCATTACTGAACCTCAAGGGAGGCAGCAACAATTACCCTTTTTGAAGTCTTTGGTATGACCTGACCGTTCGCTATCCTTGATACAGGAGCTAAACACAAAATCTCCTCTGACTTCATACCAGCCAGTTCAAAAAATCATCTGAAACTTTGGTACAGACATCTTTTTGAGGCAGTCAAAATAAATATCATTGGCATTTGTCAAAATCATGACACAGATGAAGTGATACGCAAAGAAAGGAAATCAATTATTTCCCAGAGATTATATATCTCAATGAAAGGAAAACTCTGTTGACTGCATTAGGAAGGCTCCTGTACTGAATGTTCATACTTGTTCACTCCCCCCTCTCTCTTCAGCACAGATCTCTTTTCTTCATCAGCCATCATGTTAATAAGAACACCACAGGCCACATAGACCACTTCCCTACTGCCCGAGTCCAACAGGGTAATCATCACTTCAGAAACTGAAAACAAAAAGGAGGGTAACATCACTCCAAGTCCACAGTGATTAATCAAGGTTTTTCAGAAAGCAGTCTACATCAAGTCTAGGAAGCTGTTTACATCGTAAGTTTCATTCTGCTTTGAGATGTGTAAAACAGAAATTTATACTCTGTGTTATAATTCATTTATATCTGAGAAGCAATCCAGATGTTATGATTTTAAATCAATGTTCCGTAATGCAAATGCTTACAGACAGCAGTAGCTCTTCAGACACCACAAGTCAGTGTATGTAGAACGCTCAAGTAAACTTCTACCAACCTTTTTTCTTGTACAGATAATCCCGGACAATTTTCTGTCTGGTCAGGTTACCAAACACTCTAGCACACTCAATCATTGCCTCCATGTTCTGAGTTAATACCAGGTTCATTACGTGAAACAAAGCTGAAACATATCATGGACAATCACAGCATCATCATTTTCTAAGGTGTTTACAGGACTTCTAACAGCATTAATATTTCTCAAGAGGTAGTTTGTTAGTCCTTACACTGAGGTATTATTTCAGCACCAGTTTCTACCATGTTCTCATTCAGTTTGGAATACACAACATTATCAACTTAACCTAACACACTTTAGAGGGATATCAATATACATGGTGAAGGTTAAACACTTTTGTGCACACAATCTACCTTCCAGGTCTGATTCTTCATAACGTTAATAATTTGGCCCAATCCTATTGACATTATACACTTTTCACACTTCTGCTTTGTTCGGGAATGCAACAACGTAATACAGTCTGCAACATTGAGGTCACAGGCTTCCCAACTTCAACGTTTAACCTTGACTGAATTCTCCACTGTGTTTGACAACTAAAATGTGGATCTAGCTGAGCAATTTTAATCGCTCTACCTGACAGGATAAAATGGGTAAGAAATAACATAATACAACTGTCACAGAACAAGCATATACAAATGTAGATACTGTATGTATTGAATACCTTGTCTAAAATAATTCTGAAAAAAAAGAAAATTATATGCATGAATACCACAATAATACAAATGTGAGTGAGAATGAACTTACATTCTGCTACTACGATAGGTTTGGCGATAATGGCACTGGTTTTCAGGGCGTAAAATGACAAATTGTTGATGGTGGCCATTGTGTTCAGGACCAATTCTTCACTGGTTGACTCATCCTTGTGGTCTAAAAGACAAACAATGCAAACATAAATGACAAGAGAAGGTACAGACAAATTCTTAACATATTTTTTGCAACCATTCAAAGGTAAATTGTTTACAATGAAATCAGCCATGAAAATAAGATGTTATGTTAAGCTGTTATCCAGGAGATGCCGGGGTCCACGCTATTACATAATTACCATTTCTGGTAGTCTGATGTAAACTTCCATAAAATGAACAAAAGAATGTCATAAAACTGAAAAGAAATACGCTTTAGACCAGCACACACAAACGCCAGCTTTAATCTTCGGCTCACAGCCCATACTGAAAGACAAGAAAGAACACACTGTCCTACGGTTTAGCAGCGCTCACTGGAGTGATTCAAGTTTGAAAGGATTTCCGCCCTTCGGATATATACTAGGATGATCAAAACGAGGCTTTCTTCATATGCCACTGACTTAACCCACGTGAAGATTCCATGCCATCTTGCACGAAGCTCCAGAGTTATTCAAGTGGTAGGGTTTCCATAAACTTTGGTCAGTTTTTTTTATCATAACTTGAAAACTATGCAACGTACGAAAATAACCCTTCCATCTTTGTAATCTTTCTCTCATGGAGAACTAGACAGTGTATTTCTTTAATCATTTTATGTAATTTTTAGAGTTGACCTTGCTTTGACCTGACATTAGCGCTCAGTTATAGCCTAATTTGCATACCAACCTTAAAGTTTTTTTTCACAATGTCAGTAAAGCCACAGCACATGAAATTTCATTCAGATAACTTAAGCCGTTTTGGAAAAGATTTTTTAAGCTTAACAACGAAATTCAAAATGGCGGCTAAATCACGTGACTAGCCAAAGATCACAAAATGTTACATGATCCTCGATTTCTTCGTTATCAAAACTGCAAAGTTTGTCTTTTCCACCTTTAGCAGTTTTGGAGATATTGTAGTTTTACGAGCAGACCAAAAATAATAATAATTACAGCTGTTATCCAACAGAGTTGCTTGGGTCCACACTATTACCTATTTACCACAACCGGTAGTCCCCGGATAACTTCATCGCAATCAAAAAGAGAAAAAACGAAAATTAACAGACTGATAAAGAACGAATTGGATTTGAACCAATGACTATCAAGTATAATTTACAATGAGTCTAACACTAAAAACCAGCGTGGAAGCAGTTCAGCTTTGATCTTTTGCTCATAGCCCATCACGAAAGACATAAAGAAGTGTGAAAGACATATAGTGTAGCAAGGATTATCTCCATTCTCATAGTAAACTGCACTCAGCGATATTCAACTTTACAGCTATAACGGTTTCCTATCACATCATCTCTACATATGGGAAGAATTTGCTTTTTTGTACTTTGTATAGCACATATCTGGCCCTTTGCACTCTGTAATTTTTGGCACTAAAGCTGTAAAGGTATTCTGTCCCATTATTTGCAGATGTGAGGGAAAATGCATTTTTTTAACTCTGATCGTAACTTGCTTCACAAGTATACAGTGCACGCAAGCAAAACAAGATCAGATTTGTGATCAAGACGTCAAATGTAGTCAGGTAGCATACTTGAAATATTGAAATTCAAAAAATTTTGGTCATGAGACAACTTTGCTAATCAGTGCATTTCCACAATTTTCAAGATATGAAAATGATTTTGGCACACGTAATTTATCTCTACCTATTCTATCTGTGTTTTAAATTTCAGCTCCCTCTCATAAACCCTTCTTGAGAAAACGACACATCAACGCATTCTATTCATGGCAATATGGAGGTGATTTGGAGGTGACGTAATTTTTACCTAATTTTAAGGGTCAATTACAGCCTAATTTACATCACAATCTCAAAGATCTGAAGAACCTGATTAGGGCCGACCATGGAATTTCACGAAGATTTTTTAAGCTTAACAATAAAATTAAAAAAAAAAGCAAGAAACGTCACAAGTTGCTTCATATATTTGTTATCAAAACTGCAAAAACTTCATGTGACAATTTCCACAATTTTCAAGACATAAAAATGATTTTTGTACGTTTAGCTTGCCTCAAGGTGTTCTATCAGTAATTTAAATTTCAGCTCAACCGCATAAATCCTACTTGAAAAAATGACATGTCAACATACTCTATTCATGGCAATACCTGTCCAAAGTAGGTCAAGTTGAACCATAAAAAAAGGAAAGAAAACATTTCCTTGTACAAATGATAAGAAATAGACTAGATTTGAGCCTCAAGGTGCAAGAACTGGTTTGTGGTGCCTAATAATTTTAATAATACTTAAAAACAAAGAGATCAAAAGAACTAGCAGGATTTAACTGGACTCTGCCACATGTAGGGAGAGACTGTGCCTTTGATCTACTGCTCCCGTTGCCGGACAGAGTTAGAGTACCCCGCTCATGTCAACCAAACCACAGTAAATGCTTCTATGAAATCTTGCACAAAGCTTCCATGTTATTCAAATGGGAAGATTCTGACAATTTTTGTTGTTGTTTTTTTGCTGTTAACTTGAAAAGTACACAATGTACGAAAATAATTCTTACAGATTTACAATCATTTAAAGTAGTATTTAGAGGGGATATAAGTTTTAAATAACTTTAAAGGTGAACTACAGCCTCATTTGCACATCATACTCAATGTGTGAGGGACAACGACTAGGGCTATCCACCTAGAAACAGCAAATGGAATTTCGGCCCGACAGCTTTACCTATTGTTGATTTATCGATTTATTTATTTGATTGGTGTTTTACACCGCACTCAAGAATATTGCACTTATGTGACAATGGCCAACATTATGGTGGGAGGAAACCAGGCAAAGCCTGGGGGAAACCCACGACCATCTGCAGGTTGCTGGCAGACCTTCCCACGTACGGTCGGAAGCCAGCATGAGCTGGTCTTGAACACAGCGACCCCACTGGTGGGAGGCTTCGGCTCAATATGCTGCGATAGAGCGCTTACTGACTGAGCTACGGAGCCTCCCTGTTGTTGAGAAGAAGATTTATTAGGCTCATCAATGAAATTCAAAATGGCCGCTAAACGATCTGACTGGCCAATGGACAATCAATGTCAAAAGTTGCTTCATATGTTCATTATCAAGACTGCAAAGTTTGGATTCTCTGCCTTCAGCAGTTCGGAAGATATTGCAATTTTACAAGTGGACTAGAATAATATAATAATCCAAACGATTTCAAGCGGTGTCCCGTCAGGATGGCGTGGATCCCTAATAATAACATTCTGAATAATTTCCAGAGGTGCCCTGCCAGGTTGACGTGGGCCCCTAATTGCATAAAGTAGGCCAAAATAAAGCATGAGAAAGCATGCTTCATGTAGACTGCTCGCCACGATATGGCTGAGATATTGCCGATGTGGCATTAAGCCATAATCATTCATTCATTCATGTAGACTGACCTAGTACACTGAGGAGCAACTGGAGACAAGGCTGACTGGAGGCTATGAAAGGGCCAATGTGCTCACTGATGGATAAGTTTGCAATCACTCTCACCACCTTTATTAGCACATCCTCATATTTGCCCACATCTCTCCTCTCTTTGGCATTGTCTCCTGCATTACTTTTCGCTTTGGTCTGGGCAATTACCTACACAAACCATAAAAAATATCAATTAATTCCAATATCAAAATTTGTAGTCTTGACTTAAAAAAGTGACGTCCGTTTTTTGAATCAGTATTCAAAAAAAGGCTGCACTATTGATTTAATGTTAATTTTACATGTACATAATCGGAAAAACAGAGAGGTTAATGTTTTGGGAAGGAAAACAGGTGAGATTTGATGCTACTGTTGCCCTATATGTCTGACAAAAAAAGGGAGTATGTATGAAGTAAACTTTTTTAAACTTCTTGAACCAGCATTGTTATAATGAGTTGCCTTGAATAAATTGTCTGGAGAAGCTAGCCCCAGAGGCCAGGGTACTTCTACTAGTATACTATATATCACCCTTTTGGAGCGCTTCGCGGGAAACTTCTGTGATCTTCCTGTTTACTTCACAGTGTCTCAATTATAGAGTGTCCCATTTTATGGAGAAAGTATGGTGCATCACAGGTGTAACACACATCACATGGTGATCTTTGAAACTTGTTAAATATGATGTTTCAAGAAATGATAGTAAGGCAAGCTGTGTTTTTGCAGAATAAGAGTTACATGTACATACCTAGCGCGAGCTTGAAGAGAAAGAACCTGAATCAGGAATATAATGATCTGTTTACCTTTGTGTTCTTCTCCAGGTAAGTTCCGAACACGGAGAGCAAGGTGTCCAGAGACTTTGCCACCTGGAAAAGCTCGCTCCTGGCTGACTCATTCTTTGCTGTTAGATTGCCCAGTACAAAACACACTCGGACAATGAGATCCTATAAGGGAACATATCAAAAACATTGTAATATAGCATATATAATTTAAAATACTTCAAATATTTTCATAAAACAGGGGGAGAAAACTCATGGTGCCAGTGTAGATGCAAGTGAAGCACACACCCACACACAGTGCATTCACATAGGGTATGAATCAATGTTCCTCGCAGGCTAATCAGATCATAACAGGAGTAGAAAGTGTGTACCAAAGTTGAACATTCTTACTTAATTCAGGATAAATGATCACATATTAGTTTAGCAGACATGTAAATTACATCATAAAGTGATGTCATTTTAATTTATTAGTTTTTGAGACATCTTGCTCACAATACTACACCATATATAAACCCACCAACTCTGCATGATCTATGTGACCATATCTATATTTAACAGGCTCAGTGGGTTAGCGAACTGGCGCAGTGCAATGACCCACAAAGTCTCCCGCCAATGCGGTCGCTGTGAGTTCAAGTCCAGCTCATGCTGGCTTCCTTTCCGGCCATACGGATGGTCGTGGGTTTCCCCCGGGCTTTGCTCAGTTTCCTCCCACCATATTGCTGGCCGTCGTCGTATAAGTGAAATATTCTTGAGTACGGCGTAAAACACTAATCAAATAAATAAATAAATAAATATATTTAACAATAACTGTTAATAGAAATATTAAAATAAGAAACAACTACACAGAAAATCTTAAATACCAACCTCTTTATGTAGATGTTTGCTGAGCAAATGCAAGAATGACTTAAAACAGCCATGCTGTTGTGAAAGTGTGTTACAACAGTCTGTGTGGAGAGTAAGCTTACTGAAATCAATAAGATAATAGATAGGTTGATAACACTGTGATCAAAGCCAATACCTGTACATGTATTAATAAAGTACTTGCAATCCTTTGGAGTCAGAAAATGACCATGAAGGAACGATGGTTAAAATGTTTCACTTATACACTAAAATTACACAATGCATCACAACATCTCCTCTATCAAAACTGAAGATAAAATAACATGTCAACACGTCTCCTCTATCATAGAGTAAAAATATATCAAGCAGCTTAGAAGAGCTAATGAAAATAATACAAGTGTAATTATGAAGCTTGACCTGAGAAAGTGGTCATGAAATATGTATTATATTTCGGTTTTAACTTTTGGCTTATTAAGTCAAAAATGGCTTTGTGGAATCACTTTGAGGTGCTCAAGTGAGGGAGAGATGTTACCTGAATGTTCTGGAGCTGTTCAGTATGATGTCACTATCCTGAGCATAGAAGTCCATCACCTTACACAGGCCTTCTATCACTCCACCGAACAGAAACTTGTCACGACTACTGCTTACATCAGCCAGGTTTCTCAATGCCGCAGTCAACTGTTGGATTAAAAAGGGTTTATTTATTCCACTCCACACGGACACACAACAGACTGCAACAAGCACAGGTTTGTAATATATACCTAATTTATACATCTTTTAGTGAACATTTTTGTTCATCCAAAGTCAAGACATAGAGGATATTGCACAGTGAAGGATGAATACCATAAATATTGTTCAAGTGAGGAGGAAATGAAATTATCATGAGAACAATATTTATGGTATTCAATCATCACTGTGCAATATTCTATTTATAATTTACACTTCAACAATGTCATGATTTTGTGTATTTAAAGAAGTTTTAAGCAATGACTTTATCTGCAGGCCTTCAAAGAGTTGTCAGTAGCGGTATACTAGTATATGATGTCTAGTATGATGTCGTGACGTGAATATAGCAATTGACTGGACTTGTATTATGACGTCATCCCAGTGAGCTCAGATTGGAATGTCATAAAAACAAAGTGTTTCAATTTTGACGACATGGCGCCTGGATCATGGGTCAAGGTCACCAACAGTGTAATATCAAAATGTAATAACAAAAGTGTTATCTAACTAGAGAAGATATCACTTTTATCAGTGAAGGAAATACTGGAATTTCACTAATGTATAAACAATAAATCAGCTTTCCTCACTATGCATGCATCACTGTAAGCTGGTGAACAATTTATGACACTTTCCAAAAGATGAGTTACAGTAAAAGATTGGGCGTATAAATGCTTTTGACAATCGTACAGCATGTTATTCATGCATATTTGCTGAATAAAACGTAATAAAAGCATGTAGTTGTTTCTTTTTAAACGCCTAACAAACCAAATTATATGAGAGCCAGGTAAACATGTAATACCAGGCTGATGGAAAATTCACACACTGGCAAGTGGATTTTAATATTTTGTATTTATTCACAGACCAGCTTTGCGAGCGGACGATCTATCTACTCAGCTGAGTAAAACTGATGTTTTATATTTACTCGCCAAATGGTTACTAAATAAAGAAACTAATTTTCAAGTATCGAACAAAGAAACCACAGTTGTCATAAAAAGTATGACATAATTCCATGATTATTTTACTGCCACTTGTTTAAAAGTACAGTGATGTAGAAAAATGTCATGAATGAACATACCTGAACTAATATGTTTCCAAACTGTTCACTGGAGTTGCCGTTCTCTGTATTCTGCAGTATACATGTACATGCATATACAATTTTCAGGGATAGAAAAAAAAAAGACACCAAATAAATTTCAACATCACACTGGAGAAATATTTACCACAACATCAACACAAAATCTGCAAAAAAGGAAGTTACGACTGAAAGTCAATTCAAAGTGGCCCTTATGGCTTCCCTACAGGTAAGTGATAACTGATACATCTTTGATGTTTTTATCTCTTCTTACAGAGTCCCTGACTATTTCCATCAGGTAAAACCTGTTATTCTAAAAATAAAGAATAAAGTCCTTTATTCTACACTCACTGTTTTGTTCCCTGCGGTTAGGAGGCGAGAAAGAGCCTCTACACCTCCTTTCTTCACCAGCAGTTTGGCTAATGTCACATTACCGCTAAGAAACTTCAATGCGCCAACACAATAGACAAGGGCTTCAGCTGAGGAGGTGTGATCCAGACTTTCTATCGTCTCTACTACAAGATCTGCAACATTAAGAACACCCAGCTTAAAGTAAAAGAAAGCTCATGACTGAGGCACTGTTCATTAAAACGATTACAAAATTCTCAATTGAATACAAAAAACTGTTTGAAATTGTATGAATACGTTGCTGAATTATCTTCATTTGACGTATGGAGTATTGTGCTGCTGACTGGAAATCTGTATCAGCTTTTTATAAGCTGTGACGTAAATCTTCTGAGTTGAATGTCAATGTAACGTGTAATAACATAGGGACAGGACATTCTTTTAGTGTTATATGATTTAATTATAAATAACAGAGGTGTGAGCAACACTTAAAATTATTTCTAGACCATTCTGTTATGATGAGAGTAAGTTTCTAGATCATTTTATGTTCTGAATATACATATATATATTTAAGTTAACACCACAACCCTAACAGCATACTACAGTGTCAGGCTACAAGCGTGTTCCGTGCTTAGTACAATTATGTCACAGCCTAGATAGAAGGATTGTGTTTCATGCTAGTCAAAGGATCACACTCAAATGTCAATATCCACTCTTAGAGAGGCTGTTAAAAAAATACTTCATGGAGATAAAACATAATATTGCCCAACCTTTTCGCAAAATTTAACTCAGAACATGAGCTGTCCTCCACTTTAAGCATTGTGATCGATAATCGATTTTCTGCACTAAATCGAAGATGTTTCCACACCATGAGGCCTTGAAGGGACAGAAACATCAGGTGACAACCAGTTTATGTCTAAAAACTGCGAAACTGACCTGTTAACTGAACTTACCTAGTATGTTCCCCTCCATGAACATCTCATCATTCTTTTCATTGCGACTGACTTTGAACACCAACTTGCACACATTTGTTAGATTATTGCCGCTGACTTTAAACTGTAAGAAAAAAACCCCGAAAACCCTGACATAATATCAGTGTACCTAACTTAAATTTTCAGGCTGGCATTCAATAAACCAAATTTTTAAGTAACGGTTATGCAACACCCAGCAGCACGCCCCTCGGCTTAAATGGTAGCCCAAGTTGACCAGACAAATAATTCATGTAGTCAATTAGAAATCTCTAACCCTCAAACGCATGATATTCCTTTATCCAACTGATAGATACTTATTCAAACAGAGGATAAAAGGACAAAAAACCTGGTATTTTTGAGAGAAAAATTCCAAATAAAACCACACACTAAAGTATCCTATTTCTTCAAAGCCTACTCTTCAATCCTCTTGATGAAAATGTACAACTATAGTGACTAATTGCATAGAATTTGGCTTAAACAGTAAGAGATGAAACTTGATAATTCTTAAGAAAAAAATCAATAAAATCTCATTAAGATGCCTATTTCCTCATGGCATGTTCACAAGGCACATTACATATGAAGATGTAGTGAAGCCTGGCCCAAATCAAAAATCAAAACTAAAAAACAAATCAAATATCTTAGAATTAAGGTTTTCATCTTCAAGGCATCTCATCATGTCTATTTAGTTTTCTGGAGATACAGGGAAAACTGTGAGACTAGTTCATTGAACATGAAACCTTTCCCTGAGGCAACAATGCATCGCAATTGGACTGCACTGAATAACCTCCCTTGTCAGGTAACAGCCAACATAAAATAGCACGATCCAGCCGTACATGGAAAGATCTGCCAGCAACCTGCGGATGTTTGTGGGTTTACCCCAGGCTCTGACCGGTTTCCACCAACCATAATGCTGGTGGCAGCTGTATAAGTGATATATTCTTGTGCATGAAAACACCAATCAAAAAAAATAATACATAAATAAAATAACTCAATCAGTTTTTTTGTGTGAAACTAGAAAGAGTGGGATATCACTGAATAGCCTGAATGGCTATGCAATCTGTAAGTTATTTGTTGGCGGTAATGACTTGCATATGCATCTTGAGTGTACATTTTTCACGCAAAAAGTTAAACAAACATTGCTGTGTACTCCTCGTTCATTATTTGGTGTCCGACAAGAAACCAAAGCCAGTTGACAAGTGTCCTATTCTGCAGTCAGCAGAGTTCTTCTCTATTTCCACGTAAGTACACAACCCAATATACACAAATGATTGCTGGTGATGATCAGAAGACAAATGATCTTGGACTGATTCCAAATCAATATACGAGAATATGCTCATTGACCTTTGTCATTTTTGTGGACACATAGCTGTCCACAGAAATTCTCTAGCTCACATGAAAATTTATTTCGTTGTGATCACAGTATTGCCAACTGATCTCACTTTAACCATGGAGGTAAAATATTCTCCATGCCTTAACTTTGGTACGTCATATACAACATTTTCAACGTCCCACCTGACCTCAGGAGAATGGAGATCACATTCAGTACTCACAGCTAAGATGATTTTGGCCAACTGTAATAGAACCATAGGTTCCTCAGCATCAAGAAGCTTGAAGACTGTTTTCAGTATGTGTGACCTCTTTTTACAGTTCCTTCCCAACAAATTCTCACGATGAAGAATAATATAGAGGCTGTTGGCTAGCTCGCTGATTCTGGCTGTGTCTTTTTCTGTTAAATTCAAAAATACAACAGAGATAGGATGAACACAACGGAAACATCTAAAGCATTTCACTGAAAAAGGATATACAAGTACTGTGTAGATGGGAGTTAAGAAGAAAATAAAGTGAAATATTCCATCAAAGGGGTATAACTGAGTACATTGTCTGACAATGTTTATTTTAGCATAGGTTTTTACTAAAAATGCGATACACAAACTCAGCAAACTTTATAAATGCACAATTCGCAGACAAACATACCAGTATACATGTTTGGTGATAATCATGTGTTCAAGATTGGCCATGAGGTGAAACCAATAAAAAAATTTTATAGTATGAGAAAAATATGATCTTTAGAAATTGTTTCACATGTGATAACAAATGAAATATGCTATAACTTTAAAGCAGAAATACCGCATTAAACACAAGAGGACATAACAATAATAAAGAAAGGAAATGTAACTGTTATCTCAATTGACTAGAAACAGAATTCAGCTGCCTCAATTTAAAAGAAAAACACTAGATCAAGTGTAGGCCTGATAAAGTATCCCACCCTAAATTTACAAAGCGACCATTCATTTTTTCAATGCTATACAACCGAGATATTGCAATTCGAAGAAAGAAAAAGACATCCACAGAGAGAAACTCCAAGGTGCCACCATGCTTAACATCAGGTTAGCCTTGTTTTGACCATTTGGGCTTGATCTATTTCTATAACCTTTGAACACATCTGATTCCACTGAGACATCACATGATCCTTGTTTATCTTTTGCCACATATAATGTGTAGATTACTAGTTACTACTATACTTGTAAGAATTCAAGATTAAAAGTGGATTTCTACCATTCGTCTGGGAGAAGTATTATCTGATGTCTTGTTTTAAAGTAAATATATACATTGAAAGTGCTTCCCGTTAGTAGAATGTCATAGTGCTTTTACTCACTTTTACTCAGGCATACCATTTCTTCTACCAAAGGACCAATGTGTTGTGTGTAAAATAATTTCTCCTCTGGGGTTTCAGTGGTCTCTACAAAATTGACCATAAGTGTTAATTTGTTGTTTCTCCATCACAATTTTTTATCACAATAACAAACCAAGCAAGAAGCCATTTTTTGCAAGGTGGTTGACAAAATTCCTCAGACAAAGCTTTTGATGTTAAGTAAAATATGCACAGTAATTCTTTATTTCAGACTTACAATGCTGAAAATAGTTATTTGAGGAAACTACCTGCCAAAATGATTTGCACTTTGACCTACTTTTATCAGACAGACAAGTGCCATCAAGCTTTCTGGTAAATCAAGATACCAGCTCTCTTACTTCACCAGCACTTTCAAGACCAGGAAGGTTGCCAACCTACGGATGTGAGCAATCTTATTTCTTTTACAATATAACTCTAAAAATAGAAAAGTTGTTTCAGAGTTTGGTGAGGGTTCTGGGGTCAGGCGATTGATACCTGAGAAAATGAATACCATACATTTTTTCAGTCATATACATATATTCATTTTGAAGACACCAGACATGACACCCAGTCACATTATACTGACACGAGCCTGAACAGTCCTGTGTCCTTACTCTAACCTCTTAGTGCAGAGCGACAATGTGACATATGACATGTAAGGGAGCAAAGGGCAAACTCTGGCCCACAAATACATACATCTCTGTCTCAACAATACACTCACTGTCACTGACAGTTGTCACTAACCTGATGGACTTCTCTTTCTTCCTCCACTGCCAGTGCGACTGTCACCATCTTTACTTGCACTACAGATAAAGCAGAGTCAGTTTTCAATACTGAGGAAACTATTTTCTTCAAGTGCAGTCCATAGTGCTACATGTAAACTATAATTAACGAAAAATTAGAAATAAAACATTTCTGTGGAATATCTTTTTTATTTTGAAAAGATGAACAGCTTGAGAATTCTGAAGCTACGACCATGTAATATGTAGAGGAGCAGCTAATGTTACTATATTTAACGTCAAACAGGAATCTGCACTCAAGTTTTGAACTCATCTGTAATAATACCTCATTAACAGTTAAAGGAAGACTAAAGAATTTTATACAGCTTAAAAATTTAATAAACCACACCAAATACAACTTGTCACCATCTTAAATTCCAAATCTTTCATAAAGTTAGAGATGACATTTGAATTATTAAAAGGAAAATAGTTTCTCTGCTCTTAAAGCCTTGTAATTTATTCCTTTATCAGCCCATTGCATCTTACATGCACATCCCCCAAAAGTTTATGGATGGAGAAATTTTAGCACTGAAGTATGTATTACACAAAGTAGAACAGAGAGTTGTGGAGTGTAAACTGGATACAAATAACTTCAATCACGATCTTAGAAAAGCAGGTCACTATTTGTGTCAGGTATATCAATGGAAGCAGAAGTTCATGTGGACAATAAGAAAAATTAACTCTAATGGTACACTGGGTCCTCGAATTGATGCAGACTGATTTACCATGAAATCCAAAGTAACAGGATAGTGTGGTGTTCCCAACTGTCTTTTTTTTCCTTCAGATGACAAACAAGTGAAATTGTTGTCACAGGTAAGCACCCCTGCATTCTTTCATCTATTGCATCTTTTCACTAAACTTGAGTATATATCAAAGCAAATTCCTAACATGACAAGTAAAAACATTGCTTACAACTTTGCAGGCATGAACAAGAGACATGTAATTTGTTTACATGTTTAAGGGGCAGATGTGGAATTGGCTGTCTTGCTTCACCTCACACTTGATGGGTGATATTAATGCCCCCCATATGCCATACTACTGCTGTCCCCTTGGGTTGTACTTTCATATTTTAATGCAAAGTCCCACTGATAAAATTCAGCAATTGCACATGTGTTTATGTAGCTGAAGCCAAAAGCCACGTTCTAGGCCTAATAAGGAACTCTTCTGTCATGCTGCATTCAGCTTACATCACATCCACTCAAACACTGAATGGTGGACAGTCAGTCCAGGGAGAATTAAGCCTGCATGAACCCTGGGAATTTAGTTGAAAATCTTCATCAATCTGTTTAGCACTTATGCAAATAAAAATGCATATATACCTTAAATGACCTAAAATTTCATCCATGAGTAAGTTGCTCATTTTTCCGATTCTGTGAGCTCTACTGATTGCAGGAAAGTGGTTTAAGGTTTGTTTGGAAGATAGGATGACATTCTCCTGGAAAAATGTACGTTTCACCACCAAACATAAAGTTATATTTATGTTTTATATTCATATTTTCTTCCACATCAAGACTATATGGATTAAGTTTTGTTCTCTTACAAAAATGCATTATGTCAAAACATTCTTGATTATACTCCTATCATGTAGAGTTAAGTGTCGCTTTCCTCACGAAGAACAGAGATTCATGGATAAACCAGAGTTTTGTTGTCATGGTAAATCACATGCGCTAATGTTCTATTACTGAAAGATTTAATTGTGAGTTATGCAATAATTT
Organism: Acanthopleura granulata; assembly: GCA_016165875.1. Taxonomy (NCBI): domain Eukaryota; kingdom Metazoa; phylum Mollusca; class Polyplacophora; order Chitonida; family Chitonidae; genus Acanthopleura; species Acanthopleura granulata. The sequence continues at coordinate 301,040 of JABBOT010000023.1, read as the reverse complement.
AGACTTTACACTTGATATTTCTTTTAAACCATGTAAATCATTCCAACAGAATTATGTGAAATTCCTGGGAACCTTCTGAATCATACAGTAGTCAGTGGTGTCCAAATGTCTGTTTACTCAAACATGTCCAGCCAATGTAACTTTTCATGGATTCCATAATAACACAGTATGTGTCGTGTGGGTCCGGGTCAGCGGGTTATTTCAAGGGAGCAGCGTATTTTACCTTGTTGGGAGACTGCGAACAGCTGCTACACTAGCCACCCTGGGGGGACATTCCTTTCCGTCCCCTACACCTCTTTCCTCTACAGGCACACTTTCTGTCCTCTCTTTCGAGCCACTGTTAACACGCCTGGGTCTGTCTGTACTGCCCGTCTCCTGTGTTACACACTCTGTGAGAAGAAAAACAAAACAACAGGAGATCGTTACACATTATCCAAACAAGACGGGTAGCTCCATTACATTAAAAATCATGGCCACCTGATTCATTTACATAATCTTCTACTTTTTATTTTATGGACTATGAACTTTTTTGGATAATCTTGTCAGACTTGAAAACAATGGCTACAGTTAATCCTGATGTGTTTTATAATATCAGATGGCAATGTCACCCACAGATTTCCATTATTCGCAGATCAGAAATGGCCTGGAAATAGGGAGAGGCATAAGTGGTTTCACTTATAATCTATTAAGTAGATTGTGGCAGCAGGTCTTGCAAACAGCTGTTCGGTTCTGCATTACCAAGAGCAGCCTTAGCCCAGCCTTATTTGTTTATCATAGGTGTCTGATGTGACATCAGTCCTAAACAATATTTCATATAACTGTACAGCGTAAAGGTTTGTAGGGGACGAAACTGGAGTGCCCTGAGTAAGCTACAACCCTTCTCCAGGCCTAAAATGTGTTGCTACACACTAACAATACCCCATCAAAAAGCTTCCTCGCTGTCATAAATCAGGACAGATATTACTGATATCCTCGGTCAAAAACAGTTCAATGTAAAGATAAGTGATTAAAAAAAGTTAAAAAAAACAAAAAAGCTTTACAATCATGTTCCAGCTTCATCATGGGAAAATCAATATAAAGCCACATGGGTAAATGAATAAGTTGTTACCAGCAGGCTTACATGTAGCTGTAGGTCCCTCCACACTTAAGTATCTGTCTACAAACAAAGTCACTTCATAAATGTATTTATGAAGTCAGAGCTTTGTCATAACCCAGGAATACTGTAGATGTACATGTAAATCCTAAATGACGGGGATTGAGAGAACTGACCTTCCCCGACTGATCTGGTTCTCGGGCGTCCTGTCACCTGCCCAGCAGTATTAAAACTGTCTGCACTATTCGAATTCTGGAGACGGGCGCGGCCATGACCTGAATCTTTTCGTGACACAGGGTGGTTAGGATCTGATGGTGGCTTGGGAGGCAGTACCTGCCCCTCAAACTCACCTACTGTGGGCGGTTTGGGAATCTGCAAAACAACACAACATACTCCCTGGAAATGTGCATCTTTCCTGTTTACGCTTGCGAGGAATTATGTCAAAAAAAGTGTCAGACTCAACTCAGAGTGTAGTGATTAAAAATAAGCCAGTTTTGTTTGAAGTGGCTTTATGGCAGTCTAGGTGTGTTAATAAATTGAAGCCGTTGAAACAACTGCAGGTATTGGAATATACAGGCTGCTGCAACACAATTACTGTACTGCCTGAAACATGATGACAGAGAAATAACATTGAAATGCACAAGTACATATCACATCCAGTTTTTATACAACACTGTTTCAGTGCACAAGATACTTGGACCAACTAACATGGATTGATGATGTTTTGTCTTCAGTCAAACATCCATGTACTTGAGTCTACAGGCATAAATGTTAACTTTCTTTGTACATAAGAAGTAACACAATGCACAAACCTTATGACTTTCAGACCTACATATCAAGTTGTAAACAAAGTATAGTAAATGGCCAAAAATTTTGCCCAATAAAGAGTATTTTTGATGGCAAATAAATGTCACAAAAATATTAATTTTGATGACAAAGCTTACAATTTCTTTAGCAAGATATCATTCCGCCTTCCAAACCTCAGAGAACCTTTCTAAGATCAACTGAACTCCAAGAATCAGAAAAGATGAACAGCTTACAGACAAAATTTTACAGTAACTCATAACATTCTCAAGCACCTCAAGCAATCATGACTGACACAAGCAGCAGTATGGTTATATCACAGAAGCAACTGTATCTGAAATAATAACAGGTGTTATCTCCTGAGATGAATTTGTCCAGCAGAACTTTCAATAGTTCTGGATTCGAGAAGTTCCAGCTTGTGGCTCCATAATTAAGTTCTAGAAACAGTCAACCATACTGTTGCAGTTGACTTACATAATGGCTAAAATAAACTAAATGGTCCAAACAAAATTATGACATGAAAGAATGTCTTCCTTTATTAACACGTAGAAAGAGCCTTCCAAAATAGATGATCACTGTAGTGGAGTCATGTAACACGTCTTGTTTTGTGCAATAAATCTATTTAAATTGAGCTAATTGTGTGTTTACCCTCAGCCTAATCTCACTAGTGGCGAAGTGTTATTCATAAAAATATGAGAAGGAAACAACTGAAGAAACACTAGCAGGGAGATTTTGGTTTGCAGAAATGTTGAAGAAATCTATATGTACATGTGCCAGTAATAAAAGAATATTGGGTAAAACCTTTATCTAACAATTATCAGGGTTCAGCTACTACATGTAAGCACATTTGTAGTGATAAAAGAGATAAGCATAGAGAATATGAGTTTTTAACAAATTATTAATTGACAGGTTATTAACGCTGTGCTTGAGAATTTTTCACTTGTGACATCGTCAAGTTTGTCAGCCAGTGTAAATCACCAGCCTTCACCAGGTACTTGACATACCTCATGACTAAAAGTTGCAGCACAAATGGAAAACGCTGGATTTGAACATGCGACCTCCCTGGCCATGAGCCTAATGGTCTCAGCCAGCCAGTTTTTCAGAAATAAGAAAAATTCCTCTTCAGCATCCGTGGAAACTTTCAATCAGCATTCTCAATGTGTTCGCTTACATTATTAAAAACAAGGCTGATTTATAAATGTACTTGATGCCAAAATTTTATTTAAGTAATAATAGTTTTCCTTTATTTAAGCCCATCATGTATTTAATTCAATATTTAAATTTAAAATTCACAATATACAGCAAGTCATAATGGAGGGTCACAAGACCAGAAGCATGAACATAAATGTCCTGAAAAGTAGTCTTATTTTTAATGACACACTTACATGTTCTAAAGGTGTCAGTCGGGTTCCTGATACTGGCCTAGAGTCTGAGCCATCAAAATGCCTGGCGCCCAAACTGCAAAGCAATATGTATACATGTATATTACCTGACAAGTTTAGTCAGTTACTGGTCAAAGGAATCTGATCAACCAGCAGACTGAGTTCAATTAGAACCCAGGCATGGGCCATAGGAGGCAGAATTATTCAAATGCTAATTATACCAAATATCTATAACAAGGTACACAACTTCAATGAGTTGGACATAACCAATAACTACACATAATGGGATATAGAATGAAAAATACTCCTAGGCTTTGTCCTGATGTATAAATGAACCAAAAAAAAAAAATGCTTTCTGTTGGCTATATGAAACTTGTAAGTTACTAGCTCTTTCATTTCATCACACAAATCCGGTAACAGGGAGAAAGAACATCATGCTGGCCTGGTGTGTGAATGTAGAAGGAGGAGCATTTTGAAAGATATGTTAAGTTATACTGGATAAATAGACAGACAGAAAATCAATCCTTGAAATAAAAAATTTATACGACGAGTTATGTGTCTTGATGTATTCTACACTTCAACCAAGTTTCAAAAACTGTACATGTAGGAGTAGCATTTCAAAAGAAATTTCAAAAGAAATGCTAACATGGTGAATGAATAAGCAGACAACCAATCATTAAACTGAAAACCGATACTACGAATCATGGATCTCGATGTAGTCTACACTTGGACCAGGTTTTGCTGAAATCATACAAAAACTGTAGGAGGAGAAGTGTTTTGAAGGAAAAGTTAACTGACAGAGAGACGGTCAGACAGATAGAAGATGGACCACTTGTACATGTACATAATCCCTTCTGGTTTTCGACCAGCAGAACTCAAAATAAGCAAACGTATGTTTAGGTGTTGTCTTTCATGGTTCCTCGGACTTGTTTTCTCCCCTTTGAACCAACCTGTCCACCTCATTTGAGCCTGGGTCCCCCGTGTCTCGGTTGGCGCGCTAGTGCAGAATGATTCAGAAACCTCTGACCAATACAGTCGCTGTGAGTTTAAGTCCTCTCTGGACGTATGTGAGAAGGTCCGCCAGCAACCAGTGGATGACTGTGGATTTCTCCGGGCACTGCTCGGTTTCCTCCCAACATAATGCTGACTGCCATCGTATAAGTGAAATATTCTTCAGTACAGCGTAAAACACCAATGAAATAAATAAATAAATGATTCCAACCCACGTTAAAAAAAAAAAAAGAAATGCCTTCTTTGAAGGCATTCATCATAAACACTGGCCCTTATTTCTTGCATGAATGGGTGTGATTCCTGCACCCACATGTGACCACAAATCCCAGTTTCAATGACCTAATTTAACTGCCAAGCATATGGGTTGAAACTTGACAGTTCAAGAGCTCTCTGAGTTTCCACACATCTATAGGGCAAAAGGGTTCATTTGAGCATATAATGTCTGCATCATTTAAAGCTATCTGATTCTGGACAAAGTTTCAAGACAGTACCTGAACGCACTTGGTGGCCGATTTTCTGGAGCACGGCTACTTGAAGGTCCAAACAATGTTCGGCTTTCATCTCTTGGAGTAAAAGGCCTTTTTGTCCTCACTGATCGCAGCGAAGTACGTGCTTCATTTATGATTTTGGAGCTAGTAGGTAGGTTTGAAGGTGCCTCATAAAATGGCCGTTCTTTAGTCTTTCTGCTTGGCTCCATATCACTTCTTTTTGAGCATGGTACTTCAATCAGAGTTTCTCCAGAATGAAAACTGGACAGACCTATTAGAAAAGAAAGCATATATTTATACATATACATATAGTAGGTTAATAACTAGTTCTGACCTGCAACCAGTTTTGTAGTATACATAAAATATAGAGTGGTTAGGCTATACACTATGGGTTTTTCTCTTAGCATATCGTTAAAAAATCTTTGCTGGCCATAGCCTGACCAGGGAAAATAGTGTTGGTCAGGAGGGAATTTTTTTGTTTGTTTGTTTAATTCTGGATAAAGATGAAGATTTTAAGTAATAAACATGAACAATAATTAACAATTCTATCAAAACTGCAATAATAAATAATTTAGGGCAGGGGCTTTTATTGTAGGGTCAGTCAGGTTACACACAACAAACATATTTCTATTGATCGCCTTAATGTATTAAAAGTACTATGTCCCAGCTAGTCCCATCACAACAACATCATTAAAAGTTTTCAAAGCATAAGTTATGCATATAGTTATTGTAAAAACAAAGCCAAAAATATTTTGTGTCACCACAGGTATAAGCTTCATGAAACTATAAAAATTATTTCTATAGACACTATAGTTCTCCGAGAAAAAAATTAAAATACTGCTTTCAGCCATGGTTGAAAATGTTGAAGAATTAGGGTAACAATATTTACTGGCATATTTGTGGTAAATTTGGTATTCACAAAATCAAGAAATTAACTGTTATTTATGGATATATCCCCACAAGATGCACTTTCTACACTAATAATGGATGTTGTTAACATATGAAACATTGTCTGCATGTGATCCTCAGGTTGGTTGCACACCAAATTTTAATAAAAATGTCTGATGCCATATTTGTCTGACCACATCATTTTATTTATTTGATTAGGGTTTTATGCCATACTCAAGAATATTTCACTTATACAACGACATTATGGTGAGAAGAAACCAAGCTGAGTCTCAGGGAAACCCATGACCATCCGCAGGTTGCTAGCAAACCTTCCCACGTAAAGTCAGTGAGGAAGCTAGCACCACACCATTTAAAATGAGGTCGTATACACAGCTAACGTCAATCAAGATGCCTTCTGTGATTATACTGGGTTTGATTGATTAGGTTCTGGGGTCACCTAAGCCCCCTGGAGCCCTGACATTTTACGTATCCGTAGACACCTTTCAGGTAATTCTTGGCAACTAAAATTATGACAGGAAGCCAGGCTAAACTGACCTTTCAGGGGAACATCATATAATTTGGGGGTGGTGAGGCAGCAGGGTTACTATCACAGACAAATACGCAAGGGTCCAGAGGTGACCAAGGCCTTTATCTAGTTGAATAGTTTCGGACAATCTCTTGGTGACTAATATTTTGAAAAACTGCATATTTTTCCTTTTCTGTAGAAGATCAATATAATCTTGAGATGGTGTTGAAAGCAGTGGCCCTAGTTGAAGTTGAAAAGGCAATGGTCCAGGGGCCATTCAGGCCCCGAATGACTGGGTGGAGGCTTTTGTGAAGTATCATGATATCATGGTCATTGGAGTATCAAGTTTTTCAATCATGACATTTTTACCTGACACGAATACACCTAAGACTTACAGTACACAGCATCGGTTGCATACATGTTACAACGTCTAATTCATTACGCTAAACCTACCTGGAGTACTATTCAACGTGGAACTAGTAGTAGTGAAAACCCTATTATGCAGAACAGTGGATTTCGTTTAGTCTACGCTACGTTCCTTCTCTCTACTGATATGCAGTATCGGGTAGATTCGTCGCCTAAATATTCACTAAAATGTCCGGAATGAAAACTGTCACTGAGTCAAGGCAGTGCTGGTCACCAAGTAATCAAGTGCGAGCTTGTAGAGAGCAGTAAACTTAAAAATGTCAAAGCGAACATGGCCTTCACTTTACAATCTTACCTTATAGTATTGTCGTTACTTACCGACGCAGATTGTTCGGGGTTGGTACGTATTCTCCGCAAATTAAATACCCCTATACCGTCTAGGTCGATGCATGTCAAAAATTAACCAAAATTTATCTTGGAATGTAGGTTTGTTTTCGGCTTGCCGACACTGTCACGCATGCGCACTAGATTACATCTCCTAATCCCATTTCCTGCGTCAACAAGCGTGATTTGCCCCATTCTGGCAGACAGGCAAGGTATCGCTTCTGGGAGCTGGAGAGTGCTTTTTCACCATAGGAAAATGCAACCATGGCCACTAGAAGGTGGAACTAAATGTTTGATCGGTTACTAAGTTGAGCACTAGGTGGGTTTGGGTTCGCGTGTGAAGGTCTCAAATAATTTAGAAACTGGCTCCTTTAGGCTATAGAAAAATTTAAATTAGGCTCACGATTTCTGGACTGTCAGTAAATTCAGTAACTCTCATTTCAATATATACTAGGGCCTCGTATCGCGGCATTCATGGTATCGTGGTGTTCTGTATTTTCCAATTCTGTCTTGTGTGGTAATAGAACATACGAATCTCCAGATCGTTGAACTTCTTAGAAAATGTTCAAGTCAGTGTAGTTAAAATCAGCTTATCAAATGGATAAACTGATCAGGTGATATTGCGAAAACACCCAATTGGTTTTCCATATGCCCTTCGGAAAGCCGAAATTTTAACACAGCAATATACGGTAGTCCCATCCTACTCTGTGTGGGCTGAGTAATACGCTGAGAAATATTTTTATACTTCATAGCCATGATCCTTCATTCTCTAGTCATTCTCGGCAATTCACCAAAGTAGTGACTAAAAGATTGCAGTGTGAATAAACACTGCACATACCTGCTGAGGTGGTCAAATCCACGTTGTAACTCTTCCCTTTCAATCGCCACCCATAAATTTTGTAAAGGTAATCCAAACAAGTATCCTTTCAAGGAGAAAGTTGTCCAAGTTTGCTCAAACGTTAGGTTTGGCAAAGTTTTGATTGGCCAAAGTATGGCCCCAGTTCAACATTACAGCGTGCCCCATTGAAAATGTTTCGCACCCCGTTCACAAGTTTTACAAGGCATTTACAAACAAAGATTAGCCCTTACCCTTGGCTTCTAAAGTAACCCACTTCAACATAGTTCAGTCAGAAACCTTTTTTCTAGGTCAGCCTATGGCATGCATAACATCTGTCGGCCAGTTTTATTGGTGTGTGGTCCTGCTCAAACTAAATGGGCTAAACAAAAAAAAGTCATTATCTAATGGTAGTTGCAGGATGCATGCCTGAATGGGCAATGTATCTTGTACACATAATGACCATTGACTGAGTTGAAGCAGTTTCTGCTGTACTATACTTTACTCTCTAGTGATCATAACAGTACGTTGGATTTATAGTTTACTTGATAAAAAATGTCAAAAACAGTTTAGAGCCCCCCTGCAAGTCATTTCAAAGCTCTGAAATCACAGAGCAGATGAGTCATAACATTATGATATGGACTTAATTCTGTAAATTTTAAATGTTTATAATTATCTAGGTATCCAATATGTGGCAAGTTCACAGCGTTACTTAATAAAAATGCTGATATATATATTTGATTTATTTCAGATAAATTGTGAGATTTGTGTCAACCATGGCTGTGTTGGGAGCTCAGCTCGTCTTCAGCATGATCATATTCAGTTTCTTGCAAAAGCTCTCTGGATATTATTCTTTTGGGCGCTGGCTGTTGTGTGATCGCCTTGTGCGATATCTGCACCCCACAGACAAAGAACTTCGTGCACTCACAGGGCCAGAAGCAGCGAGTCATGGTGGACGAGGAAAAACAAAGAAAGGAGGAGACAGATATGGGACAAATGGCAAATCTGAAAATTTCAGCCTACCTCGAAATGTTCCAATTCAGTTGGAAATGGCTAAAGTAGATGCCATTGATTTGCTACCATTGCAGTTTTATTCAGAATTTCAGTGGCTGATGGATTATTCAGTGAGTGCATTTATAGTTTACGTGCTAACAGAGGGCTACTATGGCATAGGGGAGCCAAAAACAGAATTCAATATGAGTGTGTTGTGGTGCTTGTTAGCCATAGGATTTTCATTAAGACTTCTGATAACTCAGCTGACCATGTATTTCCATACTGAGGAAGGAGGAGAAAAAATTTTATGCTTGGTATTTGGCTTTTTCTATCTTGTTGCAGCTATGGGCATTCTTGTTGTGGACAATGAAATTTTGGAATTTGGACTCAAGGATGGGTACAAAAATTTTTCTGATAGTGCCATTATAATGCTGTCTAAACAAGGATTAGACTCTCATGGTCCAGTAAGCTATTTGACATTCAAGATAATTCTTGCTTTTCTGTGTGCCTTCATTGGAGCACTGATGACATTTCCTGGCCTGAGACTTGCCAAGATGCACCTGGATACATTGAAATATGCCAAGGGTAACCCGCTGAAGCAGGCATTCATTCACATAGCCTTTGTCTTACCGTTGGTCTACCTGTTGATGTGGGTCAAACCGATCGGAAGAGATCTTATATGCGGCAAACACTGGCAAGCTAAAGAAATCCTGGAGGAGCCTGTGTTTGAGATACTGCGTATGGTGGTTGCTCTGGCAGTATGCATCGTGCGGATTTCTTTGTTAGCCCCAAATCTGCAGGCATATCTCAACCTAGCACATGAACGCGTGGAAGGGATGAAGAAAGAAAGTGGCAAGATCACAAACATAGAACTGCAGAAAATGGTGGCCAGAGTGTTTTATTACTTATGTGTTGTAGCCGTTCAATACATTTCGCCATTGATATTGTTCTTTTTTGTCACCCTTCTGCTGAAGACTTTAGGTGGGTACCACTGGGTTAGCCTGGTTGGCATAGATATCAAGCCACACTTCCACACACAGAATATTCTGCCATTGGCTGGCAATCACAATGGGACAGATGAGGGCATTGTGGCAACTGCTGCACAGTTTAGCTGGGCGCTGGCAAACATCAGAAGTATCTTCACCCCTGTGTGGTACCGTGGACTACTCTCCTTTCTCAGCTGGTGGATTTGTGGCAGCTGGTTCACTTCCACAGTTTTAGGGGTGCTATACTACTCTAGAATTGCAGATGCTTAGTTCAGGATATAACAGAATGTAGCAGTTCTATTTTAATTCAGCCCTTATAGTGTTGTGGTGCATCCTGACTTGAAGCCTGCATGTGTGTGTGTGTGTTAGAGGCATTTCAGGAACACTTGGTGTCTGTATGATCATATTGGTGTGAAGACTTGGACATGGTACTTGCCTCTATAAGTTGAACTTCATGCATCATATCTCGCTAATTGACCAATAGACAGCAACACCTCCAAATTACCGGTAGCCTATCAAGCCATGCAATTTGATCGTCAACATGGCAAACCTAATGGTGGTTGGATAAACACCCTCAAACTCAATGCTCCGTTCGGGCTTCTGTGCATTAACTGCTCTAAATGTCTGATTTCTATGTGTGCAGATTCTCGTTGTCTATTTACATGTTAACCGTACTGACAACAATCCTTGCATAAGCTTTGAATGATTAATGATAATATTGTGTATTGATTCATTTAGTAACTGTCAGAGCAGGGTCAAATACCAGCTTAATCTGTACACATGTTTTGTGTATGAAGTGTGGGATATTTTTACTTTTTAGTGCGTTTCTTGAGGAGCTTATAAACATTAACAATTAAGCTTTTGATTCCTTGCATGAAAACACAAAAAGAGCCAAAATTGTTTAAAAAAAAGGCAGGCAGCAGTTTACAAGCCTTTAAAGTAAGCCTAGGTAATGTTATATACAGGACAATATTCTTAGGATCAGAAAAAAACTAGTGCATGCTGAAAAGAAAAATTTTTGGAGATCTCTCTGGGTTTCAGCAGAGCAAGTACGTCAATACTTCTGTTGTTAACATTTACTGCAGGTTGAGGGAAGGATGATGCATGCTCAAATTTCCTCTGGTTTTAGTAGGCTTTAGGGAAGTTCTAATTTGACATTGTCGACACTCTGGAACATTTCAGATGAAAAACTTCACAAATGCCATTACCACAAATGCTCTCCTGTTATATGTAGGGAAGAAACAAAGAGAAAAATCGTCCAGTGTTTGTTCCCAGTCTACTATAATGGGAAGGTGGCATAAATATGGCATCATTACGATGATCTGAGAAAGGAATATTTGGCTGACGAGCTCTTGACTGGTCCCCCTAGAACACTCAGGGACGGCCTGAACAAATGCTGCCTCCCTTATTTCGCGTTTCGTGGCTAACTATCTGCTCTGAATTGGTCAAATCAGTGAGTCATATTGCAGTGTAGTGCAGCTGTTGCTATTTCGAACATTTGTTGATGTCAATCACAGACTTTGAATATATGCTGTGCATAAGGGTTCAACATTTTCAGATTTATTCAGGATAAAACCACGCTGATGCAACAGCTGCTGCTTTGGGCAGATGGCAAATATTCCTTATTACCAGTCACAGTGCCAACCACTTGTTAAGATGACATCAGGACCACAACTGTTGCCAAACAGAAACTGATATGATACTGTTTGTTATTAATGCACTTAAAATCCTATTAGCGTGTCGGTTTGTGTTGCCTGCTTTGTGAACACTGTGGTTGTTGCCACATCCAGGTCTGAATCGGCCTAACTGCTCCTCAAAGGCTCAACCTTTGACCTAAAAAAGCACTCATGACAAATCTGGTCACATCAATAATTAGAACATTAAACTGCTTAACCACATGGAGTTGAGGAGTTTTTGGTGGGAATATTCAAGAATAAAGTGTTCTCTGCTGTTTTGGGTGTTATAGTTGTGTTTTTCACTTGTCCGTTTTAGCATGTCGCATTTTTAATTCAGGTAAAATCAAAGATTACCCATTCTTTGTTATCATATCTGCATTTTTTCTGATAATACATCGATGTCGGTATTTATTGTTAAATTAAGTGACAATGTTGTACCGCAGTGGTATGTGGGGGGATAAAATGAGAATTTGAGTTGAGTATGGACATGTGATAGATGATGTTGTCCGAACAAGTACCCAAATTCATGTTAGTTTTGTTGCACAGCAGCTCATTGAATACAGCCAACTGGATGTAGCAGAGGCCATTACACGTGTACCGAGACTTCAGATTGGCATCAGTGATCACCCTTGCCACTCTGCATTTATGTCCATTGCAAAGAGAGTCATTACAATTTGAGTGTGTTTGATTTGACTTAAGAATATTTCACCTATAGGACACTTATCTGATTTATAGTGTAGAAAACCAGGCAAAGCCTGAAGCAAACCATTGCCCCACACCTGCTACTTCAGAAATCTCCTAATTTCAGATAGCAAAAGAATCATCCAGAATTGAAATTTGAACCAGCATTATTGATAAGGACGTGGTCTGCACAGAGGCAAACTGCACTGCTTGGATTGCAAGGCTCCCTTCTAGCGGCATGTTAAACATAGATCTGCATACATTCATTGAAGTGGGCTAACCCTCTCAGCCTTAGAAGCCCCTATTGACTTGAACCTAAACCAAGTGGAAGAACTGTATCATAAGTAAAATTTATTTACTTACTGGTGTTTTACTCCAAGATATTTCAGTTAAAACAACTGCTCCTAGCATCATTTTCAGAGGAAACTGGGCTAGAAACCCATGATCATCTGAAGGTTGCTGGCAGACTCTTGTATGTATGATTGGAGAGGAAGCCAGCATTACTTAACAGCGATGGAGAGAGGTGCCTGTGTCGTTGTGATGCGCTAACAGGCTAATCCCAGTTGTATGTAAATCTTTGTTGGGAGTTTGTACACTGACTCAACGGAATGGTCTTTGATATACAAATTACAACTTGCAATGGGCTATCCCTGAGGATGAGCTGACAATAATTACTGGGTGGATGGTTAAAATACTCCTCCACAAGCTTTGGGAAGGCACACCCATCTCCAGAGTCCCAGGCTCCTAGAATCAGCAGACTTGGAAATGTTTATGGAGATATAAATGTGTAAACCACAGAAATGTCCACAATATATGAAAACCTTGACAATCCAAAAATCTGGTAAAATAGTGAGAGAGAGTAGGAATTCAGTAGCCTTCCACAGATAATCCTGTGCATAAGAAACTGTAGCCCTCTATGATAGCAGTTTGAGTCTACACAGCAGAAAAATATTCACAAATCTGGTCAACCAGCCAGAGATATCAATAGTTTTCTTGTTTTATCTATGCAGGCACATGTAGGCTTGCACATAAAAACTTTCTAAGTTTGTCAAGCCATAATTCTGGTAAGAATTGTCAGAAACTGCAAATCAATAGACTTGGAAGTTACTCATTGCTTGTGTACATAAAATTATGGACCTGCAAGAATGCTTTGTAGCCATAATTTATTTACAACAGCAAACTGTTTCACCTATTACATGTAGATGAAACTAAAATAAAAGTCTCTAAATCTAGTAAAAACTAGTCAAGGCCTGACAATTATTAGTCTCATTGCATATTCTAAAAGGTTCACTGATATTCTAAAATCTGTTCACTGAACACGGTCAGTGTTGGCTGTCAGCTAACAGATGGACGTGGGAACAACCCAACCAGTCACCTGACCTACAAATGAAACTTTTCATCGTCATTTTTGAACAAAAGATGTGATAATAGTATCACTATTTAGTGACTCCTTATGGACACAGCCTTTGTCATTTCTGTTGGGGGCCTTTTAGTTACACAAAAGTTAATGATATATCCCATCATAATGCTGGCGTTCAGAGTATAAGCAAAATAATTGAAACATCAATCAAATAAATAAATCAACAAATAAATACAAAGGATTTGATGACCTTTGGAATTTCCATTTAATGTTTCAGCATAGTTACTCAAAAATACAATCACATCGTGATGCCATTAACCAATCTTTTCCTCATGAATTCCCCAACTTTTCGCCCAAATATTGTATTTGTAAAGCCAAATAAATGTCATAAAATATTATTTATAGAGTAAGATATATCCCACCTTCTAAACTAAGCTTGAGACACTTTGCTACAATAAATAGAACTCTTTGATCCTGAAAACTGAGGACATTAATAATGTACGAAATATTTGGTCATTTAGGCTGTGCATTAAATTCATGCACCAACAAACTTGTAACATAAATACTAACACATCTAGAATGTGCCACACACTCTGCATTCTACAAAAGGGACAGATATAAGCATAGAAGATCTCTAATTTTATGAGAAAAATGTCTGCATTTACCTGATACAATCAATAAATAAATGAGAACATAAGACTTGTGAAGAGTCCTGTGGCATCACATCATACATGGACTTCAACGGACTGAAGGATCAGCTTTGCACACCAAATGTCTGAGAAGTTCACACTAACACTGGCACCACTAGACACAACAGCTGATCCTTCATAATGAAAAAAGGATTAACTCCTATTACATATTGATTTAATACAGCAGAGGATCACATTGTTACTGTGATGTATTCACAATAGAACATCTTTGGAACATTCCACTCTACAAGAGTAGAAAAAAAAACCAAAAAAAAAAAAACCAGTACAAATGGCCTTGTCCAAAAGTCTCCTTTGACGTACAGGGAATGACCTATGTGCTAAACATTGGGGTAACAGGTGTTTTAAAACCTCTTGTCTTCTGCCTAAAATCAGAATTGTGGAAATTTCGTAACAGGATAGAACAGAAATTAGCAATTCTTACTGTGATATGTGTAAATATATAGTATATATATCATATAGCATAAATCACACTCACATATATAAATTAAGTGTCAACTAGCTGAGCACAAGGCTGCAAGTGTTTTAAACACTAGACACATTAGAAATATGTCTACTTTTCAAGTTTTGTTTCTGGAACATGAATAACATGCGACAAAAAGATGCACCAATTTATAAGGCTCCAATCCTGTTCATGCACAGATGTGTTCATTGTTATCAACACTGTATAGAAGATTACTGTAACACCACAGTTAGATTTGTGAATAAGATTAGAATGAATGATTGATTAGGGTTTTATAATGTCACACTGGCAGATTGCAGACATTTTGTGGCAATCCAATATTAAATCATTATGATTAAGCAATGTTCCAGTTAAAACATGTACATGTTACTTATTTAAATGCAGATTGTGTTGGATGCAGAATATTCATGAATATTATTTTATCCATTTAGGTGAAGAACCCACGACAGCACTGCACTTGTCCATAATACCTGTACCACAGAAAGGATATGGGGTACACATTTTACATCTTATAACAACCTCTAAGAAATTTTTAAATGCAAAAATATGCCGATGCTGTGTTCCAGTATGTTAGGATGGCATAGTGGCATCTCTGTGTTACCCTGTAACCTCATCAATTGTTACAACACTAAGCAACTTCATTTGCAACTCCCCACTGTTCAAAACTAAAACCACAGACAGGACATGAGATCTCGTGAAAGTTGCCCTTTGTCAGAATTCCTTAAACAGGCTGTACTGAAGAATACTAGTGGCAGACAGGGAATTTTTTATGAAATTCCATCACTCTGGTCCTAATATGATTACAGCATAGCTATTGTGATTGCTTTTCTCATGAGGTGTAATTGTTTGCCTGCTATCTAACATGCACTCAGCAGTACACATGCCACACAGGTATTAAAAAGCGCATGGCTTCTGCTCAGTCATGTGAACTAGAGCTGAAATGCAGTCTAGAAGTGAGATTGTCTAAGGTGCCAACAACCTAATGTTTATGATAATGGACTTTTCGGTCTATATAAGGTAGCTCTTAAACTAGTATGACAGCCAGCAGTTTTTTTTTTTTTTTTTTAACAAACTTAATTAACATTTTAAAACTCTACAATGGACATTAACGAGGTTGGTATTCTCAAGGAAGTTACAATTTAGGCTATGGGCACAAAGTGAAGATAATGAAAGTGTTAACAGCTAAAGTATGGTAAATAACAAAATTTTGCATTTTGTGCATTTTTGGTCATTTACCATGCGATAAAAGTTTACTGATGTCTCCTACAAAAAAAACCCAGCAGCTTTCAGTCAAACACTCTTAACTCCTCCCTGAAAACTCCCTCTATAATTCTAAACATGACAATAACCTGTTACATGTACATGGCATTGTCAAGCAGAAATGAACCAATTTAATATGCTATGAGCAAATCATATCATAATGCTATGAATACCATATCTGCAAAATGTGAACTTATTCAACAGTGTACTGCACAAAACATTTTTCATATTTAAGAATACATACTTTCTGTACCAATACACCAAACACTGTCACATCCCAAAAATAGGACATCCCTAGGGCCCCCTCCCCCCCAAAAAATAAACAGAAAATAAAATGCGAATCTGGAATTTCAATCATTTTTCATCGCTTGCTCAGACATATGGCAATGCAGCAACTTGCTGTTGTCCTAAGATACTACTTTTGAATCAGCCACAGGAAGATTTGTAATTTACATGTATTTGGTTCTTTATGTTGAAATAGTAAATAATAATACAGATAATACATATTTATCCAATTTTACCTTGGCAATATAAAGAAGCAGTTTGGTTCCAGAACTTGTTGGGTGTCCAAAATAATCATATCGTATCGCAACTAACACTTAACTTGAACCAAACCCTGTTGGCTTAACACTACAACATTTTCATACAAATTTCATTAATTCATAGACAAGCTCTCTGAGACAATTCTTTTCATTTGCGTTTTATAGAATTTCTTTCTGCATGGTCACGATGCTACCTTTTTCATGCTTGGGATTAGGCCTTCAATTGTTTTTCTCTCTTTTCTTAAAACCTGAACATCAGTCACACTCTGAAGAAAAAGGCAATATCATGATCAGATACCTGGAAAATTCACTTGACTTGACTGATGTTTTATATCATAATGAAGACTTTCCCTTTTTGCCAGCAAACAGTTTAGCAGTGGATGCCGCAAGCATTTTCCACACCAATGTCCAGAAAACACTGCAAATTGTCACGAGAGTGGTAAGATAACTCATTCTGCTATAAAATAAAACACAAATTACTTCCACTCATGACTATACTTTTGCCCGAGTTTCAGTTTTCTGTGTTGCAGTTATCCTGTAGATTCAGAGAGCTGTGGACATGTCCCGATACCATGGCCTCCATCCTATTGCTTCGTTTACTTTGCACATGCTCCAAGAGTGTTTGTATTCTATGTTTTCGTATGTTAATGTAGTTCTCTATCCTATCTTCTACAACGGTGTGAAATTCTGACACCGCTGGTTTCTCTGCATTTGTTTTTGACATCAGCTCCTGGGTAATTGATACAACAGAGGCTCTCATCAAGGCCTGGTCTGCAGCCCTGCACCTCTCCTCCACAGCCTACAAATCAACAACGATAATAACCACATAAAACAGAGAATAAACTGTGGATGAATACATACAAGCAACAAGCAGTGATGCCTATCCATCAAGCTGCTGCCAACAATGTTGCTTTTAAATTCATGAAATTACAAGGGAGATCAAAACTGTGGACACTTCTCACGGTCAGACTATCTGTAGGTGGAATGAATTTCCTTACCTTCACGAATATTATCTAAATTTTACTGTTCTATCTGACAATTCCACTTGAACGAGAAAGTTCATCACATGGCCTTGCAGATAGGTGGAAGTTTTAAATGGCCAGTAAATAATTTCTATTTTCTATCATAGTTATTCGATTTAAAACCTTGCATTCTAAGGCCTCCATTTTGATGTATATGAGTGGAAAGATGAGGTATTTTGTCGAAAGTAGAAAGGTTAAATGTAATCAAAGGACTTTGTCCTGGTTTGTACATATACATGTAGTTTAATTTAGGTGGGATGTGAAATGGTCTCATAGTACTCATCGAGAGATAGATGTTTATGCTGCTGAATGTTGTAACAGTGAATATTTGGTGAGTAATCTGAATTTAGTTAAAATACATGTAGCGAGTTTCAACCAATGAAGTGTCTGGGTGAAGGAGCTGTTGCCCAATTAGAGTGTACATGTCTACTGCAGTACACAATGACACAAGGATGACAAGATTCTTTAACTTGGCCAAACTACCTTCAACTGTTTAATTTGGCCAAGGGATCTACTGTACAAAAGTCAAAGAGAACCATGCACATGATTATAAGGGTGAAGGCAGTTCATGGTTATTCTGTGGTATTCATGTTTATTAAGTTAACTGAAGTTGTGAGGTCAACAGTGATACCTGTCCAAACAACTGTGGGAGGAGAACAACCTGAGTGGGTCATGCTAAGCTGGCCATGCTAAGTTCACCGAAAAATTTCCAACCACTGAGTGAACATTTGCATAAAACAGTGGGGTAATTTTGAGACCTAAATTATTCCTCAAAAGGAAAAAAAAAAAAAAGAAAACGACACAGTTTTGTCTTATTTTCTGCATAACCATGATGACTATAATCTTCATTTCAGAGTTATTTTTCATGAATACTTTAAGGATGCTAGAAACCATTGTAAGCAGAATTTCACATTTTTCCTTCTGTAGCCCACAGTATGGATCAAATATGGCCATATGTATATATATTCTGAAAGGTTAACAACTGCCGATCTCAGAAAAGCTTTGAAAATTTTACCTAACTTCAATATTAATCAAAATAAAGAGCGAGTTTGAAAAAAATCAGAGCGGTTGTTCAAAATGCTATTTTTACCTGTTCTCAATATTTTTCAATTCTTTTTTTTTCCCAAGTGGATTCCACTGGAATCTTGAGTGATCATTTCAAGTATCTTGAGTGATCATTTCAAGTATCTTTCATATATTTCAAGTTAAAACTTTCAAAACTTTCAAAAAATTTGGAAACTTTAATGTTCTCTTACTAATATCTTTAAACCTAGAAAAGATGTCAGAAATTTGTGGGACTGTTTATAGCTTAAGTATTTAACTGCATGCATGCCAAGTTTCATAGCATTATGTTAAAAAAAATAAGCGAGAAACAAAAGTATTTAACCACACAACTGTCTCAAAAATAGAAAGGAGAAAGACCAAATTGTCTGGAGGAGCATTTTATGTTTGACAAAAACCGTCATTAATTCGTTTTCCAATTAAATTTAATCGCAATTTGTCCTGCCTCCAGTTAAAATGTGAACATATCAACCTACTGATGTGAAATTTTAAAACTTATCATGCTCCATGAAAGCATACATTGGTGTTTTATCTTGATATATCTGAGCAAAATCTGCCAGAATGTGTTAATGAACTCCCCTGTGGCACCCTGGTGGGGTGATTAAAACTGTTGTTTTAGTTAATAGGCCTGCTGGAATAGCCTTCACAAGCAGTCATGCAGTTTATAGCAGGAGGCATTTTACATCTGCTTGAGGCCTGTCTATTCACAGCGGGCAACCTCCTTTACTGAGCTAATCCCCCTAATCAGAAGGGAACTAAGAAAACACATCTGCCTTGGTTCACAATATCTTTAAATTTTTGTCAAATTTAAGGCTTTCAGAATTCGAATTTGGTTTTCATCTTTAAGCGAGAGAAAGATAGGAATATGGAGAATAAGAATGTGAAATCAAAATTTTTTTTACCAAATTTCACCCCTGAGGGATTCTAGTTTCTTTAAGGTAATGTTAATTTAATTTTCTTATGGATTTAAAATCTTTGAACAACACTTTGACATACATGGTCCACACACACAGCTGTTAATTGGTGCAAGTCATTCATGTATTAACATGCCAACCGTTTTTCCCCACTCACCTTGACATGCTGATGGTTTCGTTGGTAATGAAGGATAGCGGCATACAGATGCCATATGCTGAAGTCTGGCCACAAAACCTGAACAAAGGACAACACGCTGAAGGTTGACTGGAATGTAAGAATTGCCACAGTAAATCAACATGATCAAGCTCTTGATACAATGAATCATTCAGTGTTTCACCATACCATACTATATATCATGTTTGTTTCCTGTTAATGTTGCTTCACTTTATAACTGTGCAATCTTGTATCAGGCAGGTCCATTAACCCATACTTAAGACATGCACAGGACAACCAGACAATGCCTCGTCTTGTCCCATATTTATTGTGCTGCCTGACTGATGCCATGCAGAGGACCATCAGACAATGCCTGATCTTCTCCCATATTTATAGGGCTGTCTGACTGATGCCATGCAGAGGATCATCAGACAATGCTTCGTCCCATATTTATAGGGCTGCCTGACTGATGCCATGCAGAGGACCATCAGACAATGCCTCGTCTTGTTCCATATTTATAGGGCTGCCTGACTGATGCCATGCAGAGGACCATCAGACAATGCCTCGTCTTGTTCCATATTTACAGTGCTGCCTGACTGATGCCATGCAGAGGACCATCAGATAATTCCTCATCTTTTCAAGGGGATGCTTACAGTACAACAACATAAATTTACCTGCCACAGTAAGAAATCTGACAACCTCACTTCCCCGGAAGTTCGAATAAGGAGGTCAGGGTTGGAGGAGGGTGCTGTATACATACATTTGTCCAGGATATCTTCACAAATATCGCTGAGGAATGTAAAATGAGTTAACAAAGAATGGTCAGCCACAGATGTTATCACAGTTTAAATTCACTTGCAATAAATTGTTAAAATACATAAGCTGTCATAAATTGCCAAAATACTTCAGCTTTCATAAATTGTCAAAATACTTCAGCTTTCATAAATAGTCAAAATATTATAGATGTCATAAATTTTCATAATAAATTAGCAGTATTTATTTGATTTGTATACCTCATTCATAACATTACCTGGACAGCCAATGTTTAATTTTTTATTTATAAAAATGGCTGTCACCAAACACTGACAAACTAATGAGGAGCTTTCCATGACATATGTCATACTTGTGGATAGCAAGATGTCCCCAGTCCACTCCCTGTGCTAGAATGCTTCTTGCCACCTAGGTCCCCATGAATCAAAGCAGAAGAATGTTAAAAATTTCCAGCCCAAGAACAGGACAGAGTTACCTTTCCTTAATAATGCCCAGCTGAACTCCTTCTATGACATCTCTCATTGCACAGCAAATCTCATCACGTGATGTGTATGAGAAACATACATTCAGCTGTGCCCTACAAATACAGAGACTATTGGTTTCTAGATGTACATATTACTCAGCATGACTTGGGTAAGAACTATACATTAACTAAGCACCTGATTTTAACACAAGTCAAAGAAATATTATTTTCAAACTGAAATTTTTTTTCTCGAAAATACTGACAATATAGCAAAGCTTTAGATGAACACAATTTGTGTATTTATCTCACAATAGAATAAAAGTATACATTTAGCTTGAAACAGATGCATGCATGAAAGGGCAGAAAAAAATATAAATTTCAGATGAATATTATATATATGTGTGTACAATTAAATATGGTCTGGACATATACAAGCTCAGACTACAGGAGAAAGGTAGAATGAAATTTAAATATATGTTCAAAGACAGACTGATCGATCTGTTTTCTACCTTGCCATATACTCACCAGTGTATTAATGAAGAGTTTTAGATCGTTTTTCTCTCAAGTAACAGATTACTTCACAAACATTGTACCGGTTTTTCTGCTTACTATCAAGATTCCAAAACATTTTGATGGAAGTGACTAAATCAGAGAATCTTTACAAATCCAGATTAAATTTGCATACGCCACTGAAAATTTAGTAACTACAATAGGGGAGTTTCGAGTCCGAACTCTTTTGTCGTAGAAGGTTAAAAGAGTTCAACTGTGTCATGTGACTTGTCAAAAATGTAATGCATTTATGCTGATTTCAATTTACCAATCCCCTGTCTTGACGTGTTAGGGAGGTACAAACGACCTCTCCTTCAATCAGGAGCTTCTTAACTTTAGAAACTGCCAGCCCCTCAATCTTCCTTATGGCATGCCTAGTCTACGTAACTTTTTATAAAACTTTTCTTAGACGCCCATGTTATAGTAAATGTAATCAGAAATAGTTGTCTAACATATTTGACAGGTCACATGGACAGTAGGGCTTTTCTTACCTTCAGAGATAAGAGTTTGATCTCAAAACTCCTCCATTATAAAGCAACTAAATGCTACATGTAATTATGGAGCCATATACCTCAGGTATAAGTGACTACATGAATTACAGACTTGTTTTATGCCTTTTTATTTTTAGAAATGTTGCTTTAAAATATCTATAATGGACATGGTTAACATGAAGTAAACAAGCCTCCATCTTTCCCAGCAACACCACCATTCCCCATGATTTCCTCAGCCCTTGCTAGACTATGGCTGTGTTGTGATCTGAGGCTGGAATGCCACAGTAAGCTGTGCCACAACTGTTGATCCACACTGAGAATACAGGCAACTGGCAGCTATTTATAGTAGAGCTTTAATATGCTAGTTTCTGCACAGAGCCCGAGCATAAATGTACAAAAAATCATGCGCAAAACGTGTGGGAACAAATGTGCAGGTTTCCCAAAACACACAATTTATCACATGACTTTTTCTCTTTCCTCCCTTTTAGATTTTACTACATGTATTTCTACATCTTACATATAAATTAAGAAACATTCTAGCAAGAAATTCTTTCAAATTTTTAGGATATTTACAGATTCTTGATACCAGTATTTCCTCCCAACAGGTACACATATGAAGGCGTTACAAATTCTAGTTAAAAATCGCGAGTGTCAACCTGTACACAATTTATCATTACAGTTTTACTCGTATAAGAAAATAACCCCAAAATATTATGATAAAGAATATTGAAATGCAACAAAAACAGCCAGCATCTAATTTTTAATCAATTTAGAGTAAATAAATTAGCATCTGTATAAAACTGTTTATGTATGTAAAACTGCACAGCCCACAGTTAAGGCAGGGTTGGTTTTGTTCTAGTATATAAGAGGAAGAGGTACACCTAACCCAGTAGAGGTCCGGGGCCATTGGGTGAAGCTAAACTGATTGATTGTGCAAATGTTCTTAATAGAATAGGGCCCAATGGTGAGCTTTGACCTCTTTTTGTTATATTTCAAAATAATATCATCACTGTAACATGATGCAATTACATTAATCATGGCCAACACATCTTTCTAATATAAAAAAAGCCTATTGTAGATTTTAAAGGACATAACAGATAAATCTCAAGGTAATTTAGATATCTTTACAGAGTTGTGAACACAGACCATAAAACCTCAACTGACCAATCATTTACATTTACGTTGAGCTGAAGAATTAGACAATGGTTTAAATGACATAAATTCTTCCACAGACTTATATGTTGGTACAGTTTTGAAGGATTCTTCATTAAATATCTCAGGATCTGCCAATGGCGCTTGCCATGTAAGGCTCCTTCATCTGCCTGCTGGTCAGCTTCTGCTGTGACCCAGATGAAATGACCCGTTTTTTGGAGGAGAGATGCAGGTTACAAGTCCCTTATTCAGTAATTTGAAATTCTGATTAATAATATCTATGTGAAATTTGGGGAAACCATTCATAAAAAGTGCATAGGTATTTTGATTGGTACAAATTGTGCCTCCTTTTTGGCAGACCTAAACCTGTTCTACACCTTCTTCATATGTAAAAGTTGTTAAAGAATCGACTTCATCAGGCTGGTACATCTTACCTGGACTTGTAGCTGTACAAAGACTACAATGGTTGCTTGTCACACGGACTTTATGACAAGAGAGGGACAGTTTCAATTTTGACATTGTGAATGACCCTTACATGGATAGCAATATACCAAATGGTCCTGCATATGGTGTACACATATCGTGCCTTGCAGCATCTGTTAGATCCCGTGTGATGTGTGATGATTTCAATAAACATCACAAGTTATTACTGTAAAGAATATTGTGTCAAGGATTTTCACTAAACGCAGATATGTGGTAAATTACAAATAGATCTAAAGGCAGGAGACATGGAACATATTATTTGATATTCATATTAACAGCAGTCACTTTGCAACCATTATCGAGATAAGTAAGACACAGCCTCATCACAGCTATTTGTTTTTAAATTTTCTAAAGTGGTAACTTTAAAGATGAGCTTTTTGGTGGATCTGGCTGACGCAGACATTACAAAACAGCACCAACAGAATCTGTTTCATATTTCCACCATTCTTGAGTATTTTACTGCATTTTATAAAAATAAAGAGAGCCAAATTATAATGCTTTGGGATAAATTGAGAGAAAAAAAATTATTACCGTAAGAAAATTTAATTCTGATTGTTACACAAGGTGTCACATTCTCTACTTCATAAATGGGTTCCAGCTTTTCCAACCACACAGCCTGAAACTTTTAATCATTTGTTAAACAACTATTTTTCCTTAATTATAATATTTTGCCAGAACAAATTTACAAAATAATATCCTCAAAGCTAATGTAATGAAATTTCTTACCTGCACATGGATTAACTAAGTGCTTCGAGACACTGACTATATTTTTGTCAGCATAGTAATCTTGCTCTGAATTACCTCCCTTGTCACCCAACTACACCTGTGACGCACATACAACGCAAGAAAAGTTTGGGAGGTGAGAAACTATGAAAAGTGGGGAAAATTGAAGTTGGCTTACAAAGTATCAAGGTTATGTCAAGTCAGTGACACCTAGTTTCCGTGTAACAGATAGTGAAAAAACATGCTATCAGCCATTGACAGGTGCAGAAATGTTGAAAACATCCTATCTGAAGTTAATGATATTTGCTGATGTAGAAATACATATTTGAGGGTGTTCACCGAAGCTGTGCATTGCATATGTGCATAATGTACTACCATGTATAAATTTCACGTGGAGATTTTTGAATTCCCTCAGTATGGCTTAAAACATTTTAGTAACATTTATCTTGTATTGATCACATTACAAAATTACACTCCATCTTGAATTGAGGTATTTGCCCAGCATACGTCACTTCAAAACTTGTCACTAGACATTCTTAGTGGTCCCGCCTTATCACACTGTACTCCTAAAAACACGCCATTTACATGGAAGAGTACCACAAGGTAGGTATATGCTGAAAAAGCTTCCTGTTAATTGCTATGACTAACCAGCTCTGAAAAATCAATCTGTTCGTTAGAGTGACACTTATGACATCCTATCTTTTAACATGGGATTCAAATTTGTTAATACGGAATGGGCATGTCTTGAAAACTATGGCAAAAACTGACCTTTGAAAATAAGAAAACTAGGAACCTTTGGCTGTTGGCCATGTTCTGGTCATGTGTTTTCTGCGTCTGTAAATGCTATGAAGATTTCCTCCTAAGGAAAGTGAACAACAGATATCTATACTTGAAATTTCCTGAAAATGACGCCATTCTCAAAACAGGGCATAAACAGCAACATTAGTGTGGAAAAGCTGGGAGTTACTTTACACATTAACTTACATAACAAGTGCATTTGGCCAAAATACTTCAGCCAGTGGGCATCTGTACGTGTATTGAAAATTCATTCAGCAGAAATCTGTTTCAGGCAATTGTCGTCGCCTTCTTGATATAAGGGTGATTTTGCAATAAATAGTCCCTTCGGACACGAAGACAAACTACATGTTGCCAATGAGAGATGACATGACAAATACCACACAAGTATAACTGTAAACCAGCATATTTCAAAAGGCTAAAACATTTTGAAATCAGCTGTTATTTGTCCTTAGCATAAAATTCTGTCATCTGAATCCATCTGTTTGATTCAAGCAAAGAGCTGTCTACCATCTTCAGAGGCTCCATGAACTGTATGCCGCCCTGTCTGCTGCAATCAAGCTCATTGCTGGCCTGTGGGTCATGTGATCGTGATTTTATAGTTGAAAATCATAACAGAACAAAGCAGACTAACTGGCTAGCAGAGGAGCTCTCTTATCATTGTGCTGAATTCACTCACCTATTATTGTTTCTTGTCAAGAGGACAGCCTCTGCTATAGTTTCCTGTAGGTCCTGGGGGAGCAAGGACATGTCTCCCAACACCCGAATACATACACCATGTTTCTCTAAAAGATCCCTGATAAGAAAAATGAAACAACTGACCTGACCTCTAAAGTAAAATGGGAGGTGAAATTTAAACATTACTGGGAACAATTGACCCGTAAGTGTGTATATATTTATTTATATCTAAGTAAAGCAAGCGTATCAGCAATGATCAGGTATGCACCCTAATGCCCTAAAAAGTTTATCTTCACATGACAGTCATGAATTTGAGAGGGTCCGGAAAATAAGACAAATACAGTAAAGCTCTTTTACAAGACATTAAGGCAGTGATGTGCCCATACCTTGACTTTTTACACACATGTACCATCAAGGGTAAAGGTTGCACCAGCTGACACTCATGACTGCATTTATTTTCAAAAAAAAGAAAA
This sequence comes from Acanthopleura granulata, assembly GCA_016165875.1. Taxonomy (NCBI): domain Eukaryota; kingdom Metazoa; phylum Mollusca; class Polyplacophora; order Chitonida; family Chitonidae; genus Acanthopleura; species Acanthopleura granulata. Next base: position 274,865 of record JABBOT010000023.1, on the reverse strand, counting down.
AAAAAAGAAAGTAGACTGGGTCACAGACAGAGTAGAAGTTCATGCATCTACATGTTTATGCTCCTCTGAAATTTTGGGTGAAATCATTAAAATGTTAGCGCTGTGTCAAGCAGTACACTGAGTACTCATACACAAATGTATGACAATTATCTGGTGACCTGCCTGTAACAACTGTTGTCTCTCAAGTGTAAAGTACAAAGAGGAACATACATGGATGGGTGGCCATGCAGTTATATTTTACCATATTCTAAGGAACTTACTTCTCTTCCATCAGCTTGGCAAATTTCTTGCGGGACAATTCCATCAAACATTCAACTTCTTCTTTTGATCTTTTAAAATTTTCTATACTGAAGGCATAAACTGTGACCTCCAAAATGCCTAAATCAAGACACCATTCCAGTGTCTGAAAGCAAGAAAGAAATATTTATTTGATCAGCGTTTTACACCACACTCAGGAATATTTCACTTACACGATGGCAGCCAGCATTGTGGTGGGAGGAAACCAGGCAGGAAACAGGGGAAACTCACAACCATCCGTAGGTTGCTGGAGGACCTTTGGTGGGATGCTTCTGGGTAATTGTGCTGCGCTAGCGCGCTAACCAACTAAACCACAGAGGCTCCCAAGAAAAAAATAGAAGTAAATCAGAGTCAAGCTGAAAAAATGATTTAAATATTTGATCTGTGTTTAATTCCATCACTGAATTCTTGATCAATGGCAATCAAGTTAGAGGTGTGGTAAACTGCAGAGTAAATCACAGACTTTCACTCAGTACCAGACAAACCTCCTGACTTCAAGCAGCTGCAAATTACATCCACAGCTGTATCTGAGCTATTGGTCACAGGTCATTAAGTCAGAGAAGGATGCTTCCATTTATACCCATGCAACAACAATATGAACTTTGGTGACAGCGCGGCATGAGTGTGTCTTTTTTTATGTGCATTTTTCTCAATTTTTAACTTGAAACTGTTTGATATAGTGCATGCAAACTTACAAGTGTTACAAAGAGTCATTTATGTGGATTGAATTTGTTGAATTCTGTGTGACTGCCAAGCATTACTGTGCTTTATTCTAGGTTGTTTATCTACCACCTGCACACTTGACACCGAAACATGGCTCATTTGCTTCAGAGAAACACCTTGGCCAAATGAGCCAGTTAAAGCTTCAGTTTGACATTACGGTTTTACTTAACAAAATGACTGGGGAGAACAACTGTTATCTAGTGGTCATTAAACTTCTTCTTGACTAACAATTAATTTATACAACTATAATTCAGTTTTTTTATTAACTATCATATAAATGTAGAACAGGAGAGCCAGTTCAGCCTGGGTTCTGACTTGGGTAACATAGTATCAGACTCAAGTCATACTCATGCTGGCTTCCTCTGCCTACAACCTGTGGATGGTTGTAAGTTTTCCACGAGCTCTGCCTGGTTTCCTCCCACCATAATGCTGACAGTCGTCACATAAGTGAAATATTCTTGAGTACGGCGTAAAACAACAATCAAACAAATAATTAAATAAATATCAGACTCAGCATAATCATATCTGTACACGTTCCTATAACATATATATTTACATGAACATGAAGTCAGCTGTGTAATTTTTCACACAAGTGCACCCCTGCTTTCTGTTTGATTATTCCTTGACATATAATGGCACTATATAATTCTGACATGAAATGTAATTGTATACACGCCTTACACTGCAAAAAGAAAACTGACTGGTGAGGATCAAGTCCCACTAAGGCCCAGTTATGCCTTACACAGCACAAAGATGACTGACGGGTGAGGAACAAGTCCCATTGAGGACCAAGTTTTACACAGCAGTGGAATGCGTCTCATGTCCTACATTTCACCATACCGTACACCCATCTCAACTGAGCAAAGTTCACTTTGTACATTTATATGTACCAGCTCTGTCATACAGTGGACACATTTGAATGAAATGCACATATTGTATTAGGACTGCAGTTTCAACTGCACTGTTTATTGTGTGAAGGGCACGACAGACTAATCTTACTCACTGAAAATTATAATAGTGGTATAAAACGACAAAAGCTCAGCTATTATAAAAGGCAAAAAATCCTGTTGCCATGTCAGTGTAATGCTTTCCTGTGACATAATGCATGTATCTCTTGCTTTGATGTAATTTTCAAATGGAAGCAGTTGTAACATTGCATAACAAAGTGTGTGAGTGCACATGGGTTCAATATGACAACTGCGGCTTTCAGAGAAAGAAATAGAGACAAATATTTTTTTTACCTGTACACCAGCTGCTTGACCCTCTTTGCAGTCAATTAAATTATTCAGTTCAAAACTCATACTTGTCATCAATGCCAGTAAATTCCAGTGGTCTACATTGGCATTATTACGGGTGTGTATACTGCTGGCAAAATATGAACTGCCTACTCATGCATTTGACAAATAAGATGGTGTGAACTTCTATACTCTTATTTTATTGATTTCATTGTAATTTCACATCAAACTCAAGAATATTTCACCTGTATAATTTCTTTATTTATTTATTTGATTGTTGTTCAATGCCCTGCTGAAGAATATTGCACTTTTACAACAGTGACCAGCATTATACTGGGAGGAACCGCGCAGAACACAGGGGAAACTCACGACCATCTGCAGGTTGCTGGCAGACCTTCCCACGTATGGCCGGAGAGGAAGGCAGCATTAGTTGAACTTGAACTCACAGCGACTGCATTGGTGAGAGGTTTCTGGGTCATTGTGCTGCACTAGCAGGCTAACCAAATGAGCCACAGAGGCCTCTGTTAACATTATTTATGAAAGGAATTAATATATACCTCTGTTAGCTTGTCAAATCCTTTCAGATGTCCCTCAGCTCTGGCAATACTGTTTTTCACTGCAAATCGCCTATTGCCATCCATGATGATTGCTACATGCTTGGGAATAGGGCCAGCTCTCAGTACACGTGTACAGAATTTTCTTAACCAAGAACTCTCACCACGTTCAGGAAACCAAGACATGGCTGAAATCACAATCAGTCTTACATTTCCACATGAAAAGGCACATGATGGGCAATAATGTGAAGGAAACAAGAAGGCCAGCAGGAGTGATGAACTGGGATTATAGTTAATACATAAAGTTGTTCTCCCATTCCCCACCTCCTTCACTCTCAAACCATGATATTCTGCCACCCTTGACCACAACCTGCATTACGATTAGCTTACATATACAGCCAAAATCAGGTCTTACATGTCTTTGGACTGTATTCATGAAATATTTATTTATTTATTTGACTGGGGTTTTATGCTATACTCAAGAATATTTCACTTACACGTCGGCAGCCAGCATTATGATGAGAGGAAACCAGGCAGAGCCTGGGGGAAACCCACGACCATCCACAGGATGATGACTGACCTTCCCACGCACGGCTGGAGAGGAAGCCAGCATGAGCTGGACTTGAACTCACAGCGACTGCACTGGTGGGATGCTTCTGGGTCATTGCACTGCACTGGCACGTAAACTGACTGAGACAAGGAGGCCGACCTCATGAAATGACATAGGCTACTTGTACATGTTTGCATTGAATGACTAGGATAAATGTATAAGGTATTTGGGACTTACTATTCTGCCACGTTTGCAATATATCTAAAAATAAAATAATAACACCATGATGACCATGCATGTGTAAATACATGTACATGTACCATTATAAAACAAAAATTAAGAAACCTTAAGCCAACAGGCTAGTATAAATGTATGTACAATACTTAGCACATGCTTATAGGATCGAAATACATGACAAACTTGCATTAGTTATATACACATACAACCACATAATTGTCCAATGTAAACTTAATTAACCATAGCACTATACATGCTGCTACGTTAATAAGGGCATATAAACTTTTATCCATGTTCAACGGAGAATTGCATCAGTTTCGACTGAGTATGTTTTCTCGGCATATTATGATATAAACCCAAATCAACTTCCATTCAACGTTGTCAGAGTTTATACAGATAATCAACACCACCAGTTTAAAAGGAATCAGTCATAAGAAGAATGAATTTGACAGTGACTTGTACCAACCTTTCCTTCCGCTTTAGGGGTGCACTCAGCTAAAGTCACAACGTGGAGACACACGGTGACCTACATTTCGGACTTGTGGCCGGCAGCTGTCACGAGTCATGTGTGAGCAGTGAGTCTTCAAAATGTCTGCTTTTGTGGTGCGAAGTGGCCTTGGACGACAGATGAGGTGTTTACATTCAGACATTTCGACATCTAGTTTATTTCATAATTCACAAAACACACATATACACCAGTCTCTCGGCCTTTTTCATAACGCCTTTCACAGGCTTCACTGATGACGTCACGCGCACTTACCCAAGTGGCTTCGTACATATACATCCGCAGAAATAAAGTGCTATAAGAATTACTCGCTGGTTTCACCAGTATCTAGCATCTCTTGAATTTAGTACTTAAAGCTCAATGACAGACTTAAAAGTAACACCTAACATGACTCACCGGTTGTTTTACTGCAATTCAATTCTCCTTAAAATGCCTCATACATCCAGCTTGTATTCATCCGCTTCCTATTGCTTGGCCTGCGAAACGCCGTTGAAATAAATGGTCGACTAAACTGGAAAATGGCGATGTTGTTCGATGGTTTCTTTTTGGTGATTCCGGTTCTAGTTGTTTAACACTCAGGTCTGAAAGTCAAGATACCATGCCTGGAAACATTGATCAGAGCAAGCCTGTGTCCCAGTTAGATTCAGGTACTTTTAAAACATCACAGTTGACTCCCAATTTTACCTCGTATTTTAGCGACCTTCCGTGTCCTATTCTAAATGTATTGCTATTTTCTTTCAGAATTGTACTTCTTAATTGCCAAATTCCTGTCGGCGGGGCCCTGTAAAAGAGCAGCAGAGGTAAGTAATGTTTCACATATCGCTTAATCAGGCTGTTAATGACTTAATCTAATGGGTATTCCGTTCATTTTGCAGATTCTGAAGGAAGAACTGGCCGAGAACAAGGTAGGTTTGCAGTAGAATTCTCGTACTCCTGCCGCTAAAACACAAGCACGTGGACTCAACGAGTTGTAAACATTGGAAACTAACCCCAGAATTTGAAATTCGTATTCCTTTTTGCCAGTGGCCCTATGTGGTTGATTTGTATGTCGCTTTCACAATTCTCTGAAAATATTGAATTTCAGCTTTTACAGAAACGAATCGATTGGGAAGGAAATGAACACGAAAGAACATACGAAAATTTGGTAAGAAATAAAATAAGAGTTTGTTATTGTTGGGGGAGAGCTAGGCTCAGGTACAGGAACAAAATTTCGAATAAATATGACGAATTTTGTGTTTGACTGCATTAGATAGAGCTTGTCATTCCGATTCCAGCAATATATATCATCTTGTAGGGTAAAAAGCAAATTTCTGTAGAAAGTATTAACAAAATATAAGATTTTCCCCAGAAATTAACATATGAAATGGTCTCTCACAGGCAAATGATGTCAGGTCAGACAGCAGCAGGCTGACCAATGAGAACGAGGCATCATTGAATGACCTCATTATGCTGATTAGACCGTGGGAATTCAAGCCTTTACTACAGCCGTACTTGATTGGCCAGAGATAAATCTATGGGCTGGGTTGACCTACATAATTTCATTCATGAAACAAGGGAAATAACTCAAATGATAAACCTCTCAACTTGGTGATTTTTCCTTTTTCCATGAAAAAATAAGACAGTACATTGTAATTGAAATGTAATAAAGAAATAAAATAGGTGAAACAAAATAAAAAAAGGAAAAGATTCCAGACCAGAATAAAATGACAATCTGATTCTTCATTATTGAGTTTTGCCATACATTGTTCAGGAAACTAATAGAAACTTGTATTCAGCTTGAAATCCACAGGCACATATCATCAGATCATTTAAAGCTGATAGTACAGCGGTTAGGACCGTTACTTGACAAGGAAATCAAGCCTACTGTTGCGGGAGTTCAATCTTTATTAGGAGCTGGGCGTCAGTCACTGTTGAGGACACATGAGGGTAACTGTATACGATCATTATGAAGAACAGTGTTTTAACCTTTTTTGAAGCTAATTAAATGTTGTCACAGCAATAAACAATCTTAGATATTAACTGTTTCTTCATATCGAGGTCACCTGACATTCAACATCTGCTGTTGCATTCAGTAATTTTGTCCTTAATCACATATTAATTAACATTAATTAATCTTGATTGAGGTAAATGTTGAGATGTTTTTATTTTATTGAGAGAAGAAGTTATGTATTCATGGTTATATTTTTTGTTATATTCTAGGTGTAAAACATGTTAAATGGAAATACCAGACCTATGCTGCCCGATTACGTTCCAAGTCATTTCTTCCTCCAATTAATTTTGCTCATCCAGCAAACATTGGTATGTCTTAATATAATCCTGAGTCATTAGACATTTATTATACCATACTGTATGAAGTAATATTTAGAACAAACAAATTAATCCCACTTAGCCATATTATTTTACAAAACTGTTACAGTGATAGGACTTGACATGTTTTAGGTATCTTTCTGAATGAAGTGATTGTTCTCTATTTTGGTAGGAATTTTCTAGTGAAAGTAACATGCAAAGAGAATTGAATGTTTTCAACTGCATGCATGGGTACATCTGTACAGTATAGTCTTTCATTTTCATTTAGCTGCTGTGTTACGAGGCCAGGAACTCAGCGGACCAAGTGGCCATGATCTGTGCTTGCCTAGTCAGACCTATACCAAAGTGTCGCTGCATGGACGCAAACTAGGTCATCTGTCGGCTGTGTACTGTGTGGCTTTTGACAGAACAGGACATTATATTTTCACTGTAAGCACATGCAGTAATTTGCTTTTGGAGTGCCCAGCTACATACAACAATCTGTTTTTTCTATCTTTGTGTAGATAAATGGGAGCGGAATGCATTTTCTTCTCCTTAAATTTTCTCAGTGTGTTCCAATAGAGAAAGATTTTGGTTTTATAAGCTCATTTCACAACTTCTGATTTATACCTGTAAAGTGCATATTTAGCCCGCCTGTACTAAGTACAAAATGTTACAGGTGGTATCTTAAAAAATACTGCATGTATTGAGCTCAGGGTTTGTACCCATGTAGAGCACAGTAACACAACATGAGGGGAAGTATTCCACAGTTGATTCTGTGTGTGTATAATAAATGTTATAAATTACCAAATTCCTCATCAGTGTTAAACAAAATGTGGGTGGTATCTCAGGGTTTGCATACGGGTAGAGCACAATAACACAAGAGGGATGCTCCATCAGTTATGCCTTACGCTCGTATTAATTACTGTAAATTGCAAATTTCACCCTCAAATGCTCAGTAACAGGGAAAGCAATGATCAACAAAATGTATCTTAAAAAAATAATGCATGTGGTGAGCTCAGCCAATGTTACAGGATTTCTCTCAAAAATTATACCATTCACAAGTTTATGAAGTAGCTTCACAAGTATGTTAATTTCAGTTGTCTATCTTATCAACATTTATTCATTACAAGATAGCTCTTTTCCACATGTAAGTTTTGTTTTAAAAAGTGATAAAAGAAAACATTCCAGGCCCCTGGCCGTTGACTACTAAGGTCAGGGGTCAGAGCTGAGTCTCTAGGTTTTATCTGTGTTGTATCTCACTTAACAAGGTCCCATATAGTTGACACCTTTCTCAACCACAAGCTTGACCGACAATATTAACTGATGATATTCTTGAGCACAACAAATACAACTGGTAAACATATGCTTAGATGAAACATCTTAAAAGGATATAGTTGATGACTTAAAATTAGGATATATGATCTCAGAAAATATATGCAGCATGTATGATATTATTTTGATTTGCTTTTGCAGGGTGCAGATGATCATTTGGTAAAAATTTGGAGAGCCGCTGATGGTCGACTCTTAGCAACCCTACGCGGCCATGCAGGAGAGATCACTGACATGGCTGTCAACTATGAGAACACCGTCTTAGCAGCTGGAAGCTGTGACAAAGTCATTCGAGTCTGGTGTTTGAAGACTAAGTCCCCTATTTCTGTCCTCAATGGTCACACTGGAATGATCACATCTCTTCAGGTACGTTGACACCATGGAATTAATTAAAATTTTCCCATGTAATTAAGACAATCTGCTAGTATGGGATGGTCGTGGGTATTCCCAAGATACTGCCAGGTTTCCTCCCAACGTAAGCCTGGTTGCCTATTCTTTAGTATAGCATAACATTCCAATCAGATAAATAAATAAATTTTCCTATTTCTAAGACTACTGTTAGGAAGTAAATTAGTAGGTAGCATTCTGTCTGGTGAAGAAGCATGCCTGTGTCTATGAGTTTAGGCGTGGTTTATGGATTATTACACCTCCCGTAAGTATTGTACCCGAGTCTTCAATGTTCACAAAGTTCCCTGCTTTTCTCCAGTAGACATGTTCCATCATGGTATTACAACAAGTAGTCTGACAATTAAAGAAGGGCCTACTATACCTGAAAGTTTCGGAAGTTAGTAAATTACCCTCTGCTCCAAGGTCGATGTTCATGTCGATGTCTGCTAAAGATGGATGGTTACTTTTTAAAAATTAAACAGTTCAATAGATATAAACAAAAAAGCCCAAAAACTAAGGGATTGTTCCCGTAAATGGTTTGGCTTTGCTTATTTTTTTCATCAAGAAAAGTGAACAGAGACTACACCCTTCGTTGGCCAATTCGGTTTAAACTAAAAAGTAATCAGACGAATCTCACATCTGTGGACTGCTGTATGAATGATACGCCTGAACATCTTTTCAGCGATTCACTCATGAAAGAAAACTCAAGTTTCATACAGCGTGTTATATGTATAGCTACTTACATGTCTTGATGTTACTCCCAATATAGGCCTTGATACACAGTGGGACATATATGCTGGAAACTCATACTGCATGTGTTTACAGGCATTCCACGCTTTGGCAGATGTGTGGGTCTTGTACGGGGTGATGTCGGTGCTGAATACTTATGTTATTGTGTAATATGTGAAAGTTTGTTCAGTTTGAAGAAAATCATCAGATCATGGTGTGACGCCTACTAAATAATATAAATGTGAACATGGCATAGCATACAGCATAATTCGCAGTATAAATTTATGATTATTAGTACATAAATAAATACACGTGAATTAGGTAACTATTTGCATTGCTGTAAAGAGAATTAGGTAGTTCTTTGCATCTTATTGTACACTGTACTGTAGACATGTAATAATTATGTTGCTGTGTCAGGACATCCAGAGCATGACATGTCACAGCACAGCAGGTGCCAAATCGGGTGGGCAGTCTGGAAATCATGTCTTTGATCTTTTGGGTTAAGGCTAACTGCTCGAACTTTGTTGTGAGCTGAGTGAACATTGTTATTACGTTTTTGTCAAACCCATCCTACCCAGAGAATGATACATTCTCCCAGTGTAGAATTGTGAAGTGGGCTTTGAATACATTATGATAAAAGTGCACAGCCCTATTTGTGGATAAATTTAAAGCCCTCCCCATCCTCCCTGCAGTTGAGAATGGACTACCAGGCTGATGTCATTCTCCCACCAATGTGAGACCTGGTCAGACGTGGGATAATCAAGTAGGGCAGGCATGTTGTACTCAAACATGTGTTTTGTGTATATAAAGCTTTATTTACTTGTGCCTTTAAGTGTAAGGGTAAGCAGCAGAAATTCATCTTGTCCCCTTCATCAAAAGTCATTGCACAGGAGCTAGAAGGCAAAAATTGAAGTCATTGGTGTGGATATGCCTATAAATTGGGGGGGCGGGCATTCGGCACAGCAAGTAGTCAGTTGACTTACTGGACATAAAATATTTTGTTGAACGAAGTTACTAAGAGGTGAGAAAGCTAAGAAAACAGAAAACTGAATCATATCTTAATTTTAATTTGGTGTTTATTTTAGTGTGTTGTCAACAAGAGTTTAAAAACTAAACATGGTTATAAACGTAAATCAGCAACCAGCTCCTGCTGGGTAAGTCAACAGTCCAGGCAGTGGGCCTAAGCCTTTAGCAGCAAGTAGTCTTTAGGTTGAGTGTCCACTTACCATGCGCAGTGGCTAAGCTCTGATCTTTGGTGTGATAGTTAAAAGGATCAAGGAAAGCATTACCTCTTTCTCCCATTTCCAACCCGACTGTTTGACTCTGATGCTCTGCCCCCTCGGGTAAAGGCTTAATATGTGTCCGAAAACTTAAAAGAATTATGGTAATGGTAACCTCATTTAAATTTATAAAATGAAAAGTGTTTGGGGAAAAGAATGTTAATACATGTAATTTAAAGTTTTAAAATGTAATATTAAACCCATTGCATCTACTTTCAGCCATTTTCAGTGATGCAGATGTGAATTTATCTTGCAGTTTTGCCCATTGATAAGGGGAGATAACCTGTTCCTTGTGTCAACTGGTGCAGATGGATGTGTGTGTTTCTGGCAGTTCAACAAAATAACTCATGCCTTCAAGTAAGTTGACCTACAGAAAGCCAGCAGTTCTATGGCGGATGACCTGTGACAAGTTTCATTTTATATTCCTGCACATTTGAGTGAGTTACAGCAGTCATCTGACAATGAGCCGGATAAATCCCAGTAACTGTATCCCATGGCAATGTATCGAATTGACAGACAGTACATGTAATATGTCACACCTTGCCCTGCTTTTATGATTATGGTTATGTTATGGTGTGAATCCACTTGTTGTTTATTACTTGAGGACTCGCATTAGATTTTTTTTTTTTTTCCTTTGGTACTTTACATTTTATTTAGTGAATTTCTGTGTTTATGAATGCACTTGTGGTAGGAATACTTTACAGGTCTGTAGTTTAAGATAAACTTAACTTTGCCCATTGTAACACTTGTAAAATATGTATCTAATTTTTCAGTCCAAAGCCTATCAAGTTCATAGAGAGATCTCGGGCTGGTGCTCAAATGTTGTGTTCTTCCTGTAGCCCTGGTGGGATTTTTCTGGCCACAGGCAGCTCTGATTATGTGATACGGGTCTATTGCTTTACTACTGCTTTGCCAGAGAAAGTCAGCGAGCTTGAGGCCCACAATGTGAGTGAAAATGTTTAACACCCCCTTTACCTCATAAAGCTGATATTGTGTGGGCGTTTTCTTCCAAATGTGACATAAAAAGGGCATCACTTCTTCATCAACAACATTATGTGCATATCAGTAACATATGTGCAGACAAATCCAGCTCATATGGGCTTCCCCTCTGGTAATATATGGGAATGTCTGCCAGTTACCTGGAAACAGTCATATGTTTCCAGACGCCCTGCTTGTTAATGCAGTACCATAATGCTGGCCCAGGTTGTATTAAGTAAAATACCTTTGAGTACAGTGCAAAACATTAGTCTAAAAAATAAACAAACATGGAAAGTAAGAAAAAATTTGTAATCAGCAGCTTAAATTACATTAAATTAAATCAAAATTTTTGGGGTCACTAGCAAGTGGAAACGCAGCTAACTCGAACAGTTATCATGGTACAGGAATAAATTTTTACACTATTATAAACCTATATAGTCGGTTTTTGAGCAAATAAATTTTCTTACAACAAAGTCTGTTCCTACCATTTGCATGTTAATAGCACCATTGCTATAAATGTCACAACAATTTTGAATTAACCTATCTTTAGAGGAAGAATAGATCTTTTTTGCAGTTTAGTTTCATTTCAATACTTCAATGCATGCTCTCGTAAACAGGCGCCAAATTTAGGCCTATTTTGAGGTGTTTTTGTCTTATCTCTTAAAATGTTGCAAATATATCCAGCAGTGAAAAGGTGAACACAGATTTGTAATCAAAACCTCAAAATGCATCAGCTAGGATAGTTTAAATTTCAAAATTTAAAAATAGGTGGATTCTGTGAAGATGTTTGAACAGTTTCAACGCTTAACGAAACAGCGGGAATAGCAGGTCACACTTGCATACAAAAATTACAGAATTTCTCAGCAACTTCTATCAAGGCCAGTAACAGATAGACATGCAACGTTTACTGGTCATAACAATGATCGCCAAGTCAGACCTGTAAAAATGCTTTCACTCGGCTTTACATACCAATTAAATGCATAAATAAATACAAGGATAAACGATTGATGATTGGACGTCTATTCCATATTAGCTTCAGTTTGGATAGTATGTTCTAATTTCAGTTTGAATTATGACTGGACTTCTCTGTTTGTTTAGGACCGTGTGGACAGTGTGGAATATAGTAACCATAGCGACCGTTTCCTCAGTGGAAGCCGAGATGGGACAGCCCGAATCTGGAGGTTTGAGAGGCAGGAATGGAGGAACATTGTACTCAATATGGCTTTGGAATTGAATCAGTGAGTCTGCCATTGTCTTGTATTTTCTGCCTGGGCATAGCTTAAAGACCAGAGATTTCATCAAGGGGCCTCAAGTGCAGCGTCATGACCCAAGTGTCTATCACCAATGTGATTGCTGTGAGTTTGAGCCAAGTTAAAGCTTTAATGCTTCCTCTCTATTTATGTAAGGGATGGTCTGCCAACCTGCAGTTGGTTGTGGGTTTCCCATGGGCTCTGCCCGTTTTCCTCCAACCGTAATGCTGACCGCCATCGCACAAGTGAAATATTTTTGAGTACGGCGTAAAAACATCAATCAAATAAATCAATAAATACTGTCTCATCGGAGACTCTAGTTTATTGTTTAGTAGGCTTAAAGGCGGAGAAATGACGTAAAGTTCAGATGGAAGAATGTGAATAGTTAGTTTTAAATGTGGGCTTCAATGCTTTTTTGGCTTTTTCTTTAAAGTGAAAGACAGGGCATGTTCTAAATTAAGTGTGCAGAAAAGGTTGGACAATATTATGTTTATTTTGTGAAGTAATTTTTCTAACAGCTACTACAGCAGCGAAAACTGGCATTTGTCAACTAGCATGAAACACAACCATTGTATGTGCTCTGTGATGTAATTTCTTCAAGCGCAGAAGATCTGAGACTGTAATAAGCTGCAAGGGTTGTGGTTGAAACTTGAGTATATATGCAAATTTGAAACATGAAACGATCAGGAAACTTATTCCCTGCGGCGACCTAGTGGTCTGGAAATACTTTGCAGTGTTGTTCACACATGTACTTGTTAAACCGTATAACATTAAAACAGTTCGCTGTCCCTATGTTATTTCATGTCACATCGACAGACAACTCAGAAGATTTACATCACAGCTTATAAAGAGATGATATCTCCTAGCTCTCTGAATCTCTCATAAACTTGAAAGAATGGGTGCCTTTAGATCCCCAATTGGCATCAGACTACTTCACACTTCAAACAAAGATAATTTAGCAAAGAATTCAAACAGGTTGTTATATTCAGGAGAGAATCTTGTAATCTTTTTATTGATCAGTACCTCAGTCAAGAGCTCTCTTTTACTTTAAGGAGAAAATGACCCTTGAATAGAATTTTCCAATGGTGGGTTTTTGGAACCACCTTGTGGTATATATAGTCTTTGTGTAGTGATGTTATAAATGAGGATGTAACGCATGTTTAGTAAATATTTTTGCTCTAGAATTTGCCCTTTTCACCTGACAAATGTGTTCAGTCTGTATTTGGATCATATTTGTGTTTTTAATAAGATTTATAAGTATTATCATGATTCAGGTTAAACGCACGTTCTTGGATATAAACAACAAATTCAGAAGACAAGCATCACATCCTTATTTAGCACATTATTATGCAGTGTGAATATATACCAAAAGTGGGTCCCAAATACTCACCATACTAAAATATTTTCCCCTTTTCTCTTAAAAGAAAAAAAAATCCAAAAAATATTAACATTAATTGGAAATAAGTTTTGATGCTTTCATCCGATTTTGGCATCATTTTTATATTTTCTTCTCTTTAACTGTTAATCAAACCTCACAAAGAAAAGCACTTGATTTATTGGTGTAGGGTGGGGGGAGTAACGTGATCCAAAGATCTTATAGCCCTTGTTACATCTGTATCAAATTCTAATAACTGTCTGGCTGTTTCTCAAAGCAGTCATACATTTTGCACATCTCAATTTTTGCCCATGCTTTCCCTGGATAAAATGTGGTCCTGGATGAGGCCCTGTTGTAATGTGGAATTGCTTTAATGCTGTCATAGTGGTTGGAAATATCCTGTGATATTGATGTGATCCCTAGGGAAGCTGACAAACCTTCACAGGATAAGAACAAAGACAAACAGACAGTGACCATGGTTTGTTGGAATAAGGATGACACGCGTGTAGTCACAGCGGTGAGTGACTTCACCCTCAAGGTCTGGAATTCTCATACTGGCAAACTGCTACATGTCCTTCAGGTAAGTCATAACTGGGCTGCCCCAACCTTTCACCTTTAGCTATGCTCTAGCACTTTTAATTAAAACTTTACAGACCAATGTAGCAAGCTTGTTGTTATCCTTAAAATTATTCCACATGAAATTTCATAGTTCTATAGATTTTAGACAGGTTTTGGGAAGGTAGTGTGATATAGTACTGGAAAAGTGCAAGTTTTAGTGCCAAAAATAATAGTTTGTGACAGTAATTTGTCTCTAAAAATGCACTTTTGATGGGTGAAATTTTAGGTCAGGAAGGGTTCATGTATTTCTAAAGTAGATTAGTCATTGAGCATTCAGGCAATTATGAAATGCAATTTTCTACGTACAGTAAAATGCCCTGCTCATGTGAGGTCTCTGGATGTTCAAGTTAGCCTGATAAGAAACAGGATAAACAGTACCATCAAAATACATACAATTTAATGCCCGGAAAATGATGTTAATGCGGAGTAATTTTCACACCATTGTGCAGTATGGTGTAATTGTCCTTACAAGGGACATAGGCGCATATTAAAACACACATTATCATGAAAACAGATATTTCTGTTTTTTGTTTCCTTGTCTGCACTGCTAGATATACTTGACTAAGAATAAATTAACGTATTTATTTATTACATGAAAATGCTCTTAGAATTGCTATCAAAACTGATCCTTAAGCTTAAACTTCAGTTTTGATAGCAATTTTAAGAGCATGTTCAGCAAATTTTAATGTCCTGTAATGTTTGACAAACAGGTTTGAGGATTGTTGATCAAATGATTTATTTTCGTTTGTTTGACAGGGTCATGAGGACGAGATATTTGTCTTAGAACACAGCCCATCTGACCCTCGCATTGTGCTCAGTGCTGGTCATGACGGCAATGTCATCATCTGGGATATCATAAGGGGCAGCAAGATCAAAAGTTTTTACAACATGGTAATTGCTGATTTGTAATACAGTGACAATAATGTCCTCTTCTTGCTTGTGTACAGAGTCATAACTCACTCACTGAATTCTCACGTCCTAAAAATGTACAAAAATTAAAAACATTGTTCTATTTGAATAATTCTAGGCAAGCTTGTCATACGAGGTGACTAACCTAGGGCTCTCCCGTGTGGTTCCGGTGAATGAAATAGTTCCACAGCCTCCTCGGGCTTGTTGTACAAGGCGACTGAAAGGGGCAACCTGTTTGCCGTGGGTTGCGACCTGTGATGGGGGAGGACGGGATCCTGGTGGCTGAGGGCGGGTTGATCTTGCCAGATCCTCACACCCAACACTCCACTTCAGCCCTTCCTTCTCCAAAGACGGGCGGTCGGATGGCCCACTCCGATCAATCGGCTGGTCACGCCAGTCCAGATGTCCGGATATCAAACTTCATATATCTCCAGTTGGTATAGAGTCATTGCTTTCCGTGTTGGAAGTCTTTTAGTAAGATGTTTAGATGTCTGGGCGGTGGCTTTAGGGTCAATCGAGTAGGCCGTTTCTAGTTTATTAGATTCGACCTGCTCGAGTATGAGCGAAAAATCCATCTTATCGAGGATGGCATGGAACTCTCGTCTCTCCGTCTGCTGGTTACTCACAGGAGGGGTTTCGTCCTACACGTATTGACACTCCGAGGCGGGTGAGAGACAAAGCGCTATGAATTATCAAACCCTTTCGTTATGTCTACCTCTAATTCCCTTACTCCAAATGTTTCTATGTCACAGCCTTCCACAGTTGTGGAGATACCGCTGGATGTGGAATCGGGAAGTACTTCCCATCCTTTCTGGTGATATCTAGTAAAATGAGAATCAGGTAAAGATGAAAATCAATCCTTTTGTATTGAATAAAACATTGCAGAGCTATGCAGGTGCTTTGAAACAAGTGAAAAAGTTAAAGTCTGGCAAAATTCTTGTAGAATGTTTTCGGAAACAACAATACATTAACTTACTCAGAATTCAAAATATTGGGGAGCAAGCTGTTTCTGTTACCCCACATAAAACCTTAAACTGCTCTCATGGCATCATTCGTGACAGACACCAAGATCTATACGATATGACAGAGCAAGAAATAACAGAGCAACTGAAGGACCAGGACGTACTCAACGTCAAATGTTTTGCAATCAAGAGAGACGGGAACCTTATTAAAACAAATACGTATCTCGTAACGTTTAATAACTCGTCTCTCCCAACATCAATATTTATTGGGCCGTACAGTGTGCGGGTAGAATTATTCATACCTAACCCAACTAGGTGTTTCCCCTGCCAGAGGTTTGGCTACGGCAGGGGTCAGTGGTGTAATAAACTGGTCTGTTTCAGCGGAGCCCACATGGCCTCTTCCAAGGACTGCCCTGTCTTCAAAAAGGAAAAAGAAATCATAACGCTTAAATGCAAAAATAACATATCGTATCAAGAAGCCAAACGTCTTGTCTCTGTCACGAATGGCCTTACGAAATCCACATATGCCAATGTTGTCAAGAAAACCTTCGTTTTGGTAGGAGTTCAAACTTCATTCATTTGGCCCATTGGCATAGAGAAGCCACAGAAACTGGTCGTAAAACCCTTGGGAAACACGGCCAGTTCTTCATCACAAACCATATCAATCTTACTGAAAAACCCACTACTTCACCTGATTCTCCATCTCACCACAAACCTTGTGCAAATAAATCAAATTCCTTTAAACCCGTTGAATCTTCACTAAATGCAGCGGGTGATAAACATCACAAAAAACATGAACCTATTGCCCCCACAGAGCGTCCCTCTATGGCTACTAGGGACCCTATCCGAACTTTCAATAAGTTTGGGTAGTTACAGAACGTCGGTCCTTCAACGTTCGATGCGGATATGATGGATACATCATCTGCATCGGGGACATCTACTAGTAGGTCTCCCAAAAAGGGTCGTGCACGGTCCAGACATAAATCTCCCATATGCTTCCCTCCAAAATGACAAAATTATACAGTAGAATTGTCGAGGTCTTAAAATAAATGTTATTGAAATAACACAGTTCAGTTTTTAAATCCAATTGCCCCTTGTCTTCAGGAAACTGACCAGAAGACATCTGATAAAGATAAAATATCACTGAAAAATTATACACTATATAGCACTTACTCTAATGAGGAAGAGCGAGCTTGTGGTGGATCCTGTTTTAGTGAATAATAATATAATTCACAGCCCTGTTGCTCTCGACACAGAGCTTCAGGCTGTAGCCATCCGTGTTTCCTTATCACTTTATGTTCAGTTATGTTCCTCCTCATTCTTCTTTGTCATTTTGGCAGTCGCATAATTTAAAGACCATCTGCCAACTCCTTTCATAGTTATGGGAGATTTTAATGCGCATAACCCCCTATGGGGTAGTAATAATATGAACAATACGGGCAAAATAGTAGAAGATTTCTTATGTAAAGATGAACTATGTTATTTCAATAATGGTTCTAATACCTACTTACATCCAGGTAATGGTTCATATTCTGCTATCGATCTCACCATCACCGATCCATCACTTCTACCGTATTTTTCTTGGAAGGTGCATGACAATCTTTGTGGTAGTGATCATTTTCCTCTTGTCCTAGAGCATCTCACTTCTAATTCTTTAGAACATGTAGCCAGGTGGAAGTTCGATAAAGCAGATTGGATGGCATTTGAGATGTTCTGTGAGGCTGACATCACTCCAGAGAATCTTAATGCTGCAGATGATCCTTTGCTTACATTTAATGAACTCATATTAACAGCAGCCGATAGAACCATTCCTAAGACCTTGACAAATCCGAAATCCAAAAGTAAACCCTGGTATGATAATGACTGTCATAAGGCCATAAAAGACAGCTAAAAGGCCGAGCGCAGATTTAATCATTGTCCTGATGATAATTTAAACCAGGTTCGTATATTTGGAGTGAAGGCTCGTTGATTAATTAAGTCCAAGAGACGAGCTGGATGGCAGAACTTTGTTTCAGACATTACGTCCAAAACACCCATGCGTAAGGTCTGCAACATGGTTCAGAAACTTAAGGGCAAGAACAGTAAAGCCAAAGTTCAGCACTTAAAGGATGGTGATACCTTATTAACTTTACTGCATGATATAGTCAATAAAATAGCTGAAACAATATCCCACAAATCTTCATCTGAGAATTATTCTCCTGAATTTCAGCATATTAAAAACCAGAAGGAGAAAATTAAATTGCCCTTTCCTTTCAAGAATGTAGAAGACTATAATCGTCTATTTTCAATTGAAGAGCTTAAAACTTCTCTGAAAAAGGCACACGGTACTGCGTGCAGCCCGGATAATATATATTACAAGCTTCTGAACCACTTACCATCTGAGCCATTGGAGACACTCTTGGACTTACTTAATGATATTTGGATTACTGATAAATTTCCTGCATCATGGAGAGAGGCGTATGTTATCCCAGTCCCTAAACCGGGCAAGAATAGTGATATAGTGGTCCAAGAAATTACTGTCCCATAGCTCTTACCAGTTACATCTGTAAGACTATGGAAAGGACGATAAATGATAGACTTGTTTGGTTTCTTGAAGCCAACATGCTTTTATCAAACATCCAATGCAGTTTTCGTCAAGGTCGATCCACTATGGATCACCTTGTTCGATTTGAAACCTTCATTCGTGATGGTTTTATCAATAATGAACATGTGGCGTCTGTATTTTTAGACCTCGAAAAGGCCTATGACACCACATGGAAATATGGGATTTTAAAAGACCTTGCTGATGTGGGTTTAAAAGGTCGCTTACCTTTATTTATATCTCGATTTTTATCTGATCGTCAGTTTAAGGCACTGGTGGGGTCCACTCTTTCGGACTCTTGTGAACAAGAGATGGGTGTGCCCCAGGGCAGTATCCTTTCACCAACACTGTTCAGCATAAAAATTAACAGCTTGGCTCAAACATTAACATCTGGTGTTGAGGGTTCTTTATATGTAGATGATTTCCTGATATGCTACCGTGCAAAAAATATGAATAACATCAAGCAGCAACTGCAGCTTTGTCTCAGTAAGATCAAGAAATGGGCAGTTGCCAATGGTTTTAGATTTTCTACGTCTAAAACCATCGGTATGCATTTCTGTAATAAACGCAAACTTCATCTAGACCCAGAGCTTAAATTTTGTGGTGAACCAGTGATGATTGTTGGGGAAAATAAATTTTTAGGGGTTATATTCAACAGTAAATTATCCTTTATACCTCACATAAAAATGCTTAAAACTAAATGTACAAAGGGTCTGGATACAATTAAGGTCATGTCTAGCACCGATTGGGGTGCTGACCGATCAGTTTTACTTAATTTGTATCATTCTCTGGTGAGGTCTGAATTGGACTATGGGTCCATCATTTATGGTTCCGCTAGGAAATCATATCTTAAAATGTTGGATCCGGTCCATCACCAAGGTCTGAGGCTCAGCCTTGGTGCCTATAGGACCTCACCAGTACGGAGTTTATACGTAGAGGCTAATGAGCCTTCTTTATATCACAGGCGTATAAAACTCAGCCTTCAATACATTGCTAAAAACGCAACAAACCCTGCCTACAACTGCTTTTAATCCATCGTATGCAGATAAATGTAATAAATGTCCTAACAAAATTTCTTCCTTTGGTCTTCGTGTTCGAGACCATAGTGTGGAAGCTAACATCAAGCTGGAGAACATAGTTCCGGTCTCTTTCCCGGAGTCTCCTCCCTGGCTTCTTCCACAAGCTAAATTAATATTTGATCTACATCAACTTAAGAAATCCCACACAAACCCTCTTATAATTCAGCAAAGTTTCGCTGAAGTAAAAGCTAATTATCTGGATTATAAATTTATATATACTGATGGGTCAAAGGATGGGGACAGGGTGGCGGCTGCGGCTGTCTTGGAACAGCGAGTCACCTCTCTTCGCCTTCCATGCTTGTCTTCAATATTTTCTGCCGAGGCCAGATCTATACTTCTGGCTTTATTGTGTTTTTCATCCGGCTCAGCCCAGAGAGCAGTGATATGCAGTGGCTCATTGTCCTGCATTTTGGCAATAGAGCAAAATAAATTTCAAAACCTGATAATACTAGAAGTATTAGCCATCCATTGAAAGTTAATTAAAAGAGGTAAAGATATTGTATTCTGTTGGATACCAAGTCATACTGGTATTCACGGAAACACAGTCGCAGACAGGGAAGCGAAAGCTGCTCTTAATAAACCCATATCTAAGATTAAAATTCCTTATACTGATTTTAAATCTAATATTCTTAAATACATTTATCGCCTTTGGCAGGATGAATGGGGCCTGCAGGTTGATAACAAACTGCATGCCATTCAACCTGTCATAGGGTATGACTCTTATACTTTTGGTATGTCTCGTAGAGACCAAGTGGTTTTAACAAGACGCCGAGTTGGGCATTCTCGTCTAACACACAATTTTATCCTGGATGGGAGCAGTGCTCCTGAGTGTGTTGAATGTGGTGCACAATACGGCATCAAGCATATCCTTGTTGACTGTATGGACTTTGCTCATATTCGGGAAAGATTCTACACATTCAACTCTATGTTTGACTTATTTAACAGGGTCGCTGGCGATGCTGTGAGTAATTTTTTGAAGGCTGTTGGCCTGTATAATAGAATATAGTTTATATATACATGTATATATTTTTCGTCATATAAATAATGGAATATAGTTTATATATATATATATATATATATATATATAAATATGTATACATTTGTCATTGTATAAAATAACAAACAATTGTGGTTTTCCACGTTTAATTAACATTTACTTTTTTAACTGGTTTTAAAAAAAAAAAATTCGTCCTTTCTTTTTTCTTTAACTTTTGAATATTCATCATGTCGAATACTATTCAAGGCTTCCTGATTTGAACATGTTCTCGCCACGATATGGATGAGATATTGCCAGTGTGGCGTTAAGCCAAAATCATTCATTCATTCATTCTATTTGAATAATTCTTGACATATCAGATGTGTTGTTCTTATAGAACAAGAATGACAGTAGTAAGTGATCTGTCAATGTTTTAGTGTCAGTCTTAAATAAGCAGTCAAGGATTTTGAGAAGTAGAAGGCAGTGTACAGCCAGATCCCTACACTAAATCCCGCTGCCAGTGTGGCCTGATGATGTATGGACAGTTGGCCTGTGATATGTTGTCCGTCCACCGACAGTGATCATGTTCCCCTCCGCAATGAGAATGATCTGCGGATTGACCATGTATCTGTGGTAAAGTTATTATGAGGTGCCTTTTTGCGGCCATTCTTTTGTAGATGAACTGATGCCATTCTTTTGTAGATGTGCTGAGGTCCTACAGTGTATACTTCACCACTGGGCATTCAATTCTAGTTGATATGTTTTCTCAATTTTACTATCTACTCCATCTGAGACAACCCATAGAAGTGTGTATGCATGATTGCAAGTAAACATGAGCCCCTGAGTGGCGAGAATGGAACCTCAGAGAGTACATGAAGGGCTATTGTCTTGGGACAGATTTGCACAATTTCATAATGAAAGTTTCCCATGGAAGGATCTGGAAAAGTGAAGGGTCTCCACACAGTTTTACAGCAGAGTAAATATTCAAGTCTAAGCTGAAACTGTTGTTGTTTCTCCATAATATGGGTTGTTTTTTGGCAACTGTATACAGTGATGCCTTGTGAGAGCTGTTTTAAGTCATAAACTCTCAGTGGAGAGTATAGGAGATTACCAGTAGTCAGTTACTGACAGTCTATATTTTTGTCACGCCTCACTAGCTGGCCGAGGTAGGAGAAACTCCCTGCCAGGTTGTGAAAAGTTTCACTTTTGGTCCCACTGTAAGCTATGCACACATTGATATGCCTATAAAGTGCAACATTAGACAAAACCTGTGATTTGGTAAACTAATGGCTTAGCCTTTAGAAGTATTCATCAGTGAGTTAATTAAGAAGTGTCTGATATCACAGGAAAATCTATTTGTAATTTTAAAACTTGAATTACAAAGCAACCATGGCAAAATCATTTCCGACTTCTTGCCATACAGATCACTGAAAGTTTTTTCATATAATTTTCAAATTCATATGTAATTGATTGAACTGTCTCACATGAGCCAAATCTAATGATGTATGTTACAGTACTCTTCAAACAGGGGTATTTGTACAGGCTCCCATTTCTATTCTTCCTAATACAAGATACTCACTCTTATAATTGCCAGCAACATCTCAGAAAAAAAAAAATATTAAAGGCTTGCAGCATTTCTGTGAAGTCCTCTGTAAACTGAGGAACTATAACCCATCACTTCTTGACAGGTAATTTGCATAAGAATTGCGACTTCATGGCCGCAGGAAATATTCACACCTTTGTCAGCTCATTGTATTGCAAATATATAGACACGACCATATACTGGATTTTTGCAGTATTTATAGCATTCAGGCTTGGATATATATGTGCAAAAATGAAATTTTGCTGCTAATGCATGAATTTTATGAAGTTATGAATTTTTTTTTTTTACCATGGCAAGTGTAGGTGTGAATTTTTTGTATAACATGCAGAACACAGGTATGGATGAACGAGCAACAGCAAGATTTTATACTGATAGAGACAGATTAATTATTAAATCGCAGTGGATTTTCACTCAGCATTTGTGTTCTTCCCTTCAAGTACATGTAAATGGTAAGTGTTTCTTCTAACTTGTCACTTTCATGTGAACTGAAGGTGAAGAAAAGTTGGCCAAATCTCCATGGTCAGGGAAAATTACGACCATGTATGACAACAACTACAGCTGCCGATCCCGGCATTCAGCTAAATTACCCTGCTGTCAATCTGTTATTTATAATATGATGTAAATTCATAAATTTGACAAATTCACCAAGGTTAATGTATTCGCAGTGTAATTAATTTGAGGTCTGTCGATAAAGTTAACGAGGTTGAAGGCAAAAACCATTGCACTTAACGTAAAATAGGAGCCCATTTGGAAACTTCTGCGGGTCCGAAGCTGTGTGCCAACACTGTGTGGACGTGGTGGTCAGTTTTCATTACGCTATTTTTTGACATATTGTATATATGCTATAAATTTCCCGGATAGACTGAGCTGCAGTGTAGGGTGGTATATATATCCTTCCTGGCAGGCTACTAAAACCTGCTTTGAACAGTCTCAAGAGACCTGTGTGATATTCCCGGCTTGTCAGGGTGTCTCAATTATAAAGTGTCCCATTTTATGCAGAAATTACGGTGGCATATTTTTGCCTGGATAATGTGGTGTAATGATGTGCTGATTGTGGTGCCATGATTTGGCTTGAAAGCCAGATGGTATACCATTTATGCAACTGAATTACTCTGTGTCAAGAGTCCCAGTATGGTTTGTGTAGATGCAAACCGTCCCAGGTATGATGGGAATCATAGGTGCTCTAAGTAGTTTTATTGGCATTGTCTTCTGCATATATTTTTTATGATTTCAGTGTCCATGCCAAGACCTCTTGAGCTAATGGCAAACTAATCTACACCTATGTTGTGAAATATTGATACAACAGATGAGAACTGTCAGTAAATATGCTGTTACATTCGTGTCCACTTCGCACAAATTCTAGTAAGGTATGCAAAAGGGAATTCCCAGTTAGATTGCAGATCTCAGTGCATCAGGCCATCTCTGACTGGTCACAGGAGAGCCCCACTCAACATGCGGTGAATTGCAGTTTCTTTTAGGTTGTACTTCACAATTGATCTTGTAAGGTTGTGCTGTGTATTTCAGATTGAAGGTCAAGGTCACGGTGCTGTGTTCGATTGTAAATTTTCACCAGATGGCCAATCCTTTGCTGCCACTGACTCCCATGGATATTTGTCCTTGTTTGGCTTTGGGTCAAATGAGAAACACAACATGGTAAGGAAAGTCTGTGATATATAAAATTATCACCGACATGTATTGTTATTTCTTTATTTATCTACCCGTGTGTCTTTAGTGGTGGTAACTATGTACTGTATACTATGACAATTTACGACTGTGGACCACCACCTTAATGGTCATGTGACTCACCAGCTGGCAGTGGGTTTGATCATAGCAGGCATGCGGCAGACAGTTTTGGGAGCCTCTGTCAGTGTTGGAGGGCCCAACCAATCAAAGAGACGGCATAATTAAGCCGATTCTGTATTACTTTTTGTATGTGATATGCTACCTTTTGAAATATATACGAGGATTACTGTTATAACGACTTGGCATTTGCAATGTTGTTTCAAACAACAATCTACTTTCCTTGTTCCCAGGTGGCAGGGCCAAAAAAATAACGTGCTCGTCAGTTGAACTTCGTCATTATATTATGTTTTCTTAGTTTTCTTTGTTTCATTAAGTAGACTGGTGTGTTTATATAGCTGGTTGCATGGTTTGGTAACTGTTTCATCTACCAGTACCATGACACAGATAAGTTAGTGAAAACACGCAGTGGCTCACTTGAGAGAGAGCAAAAAAACTGGTATCGGTAAATTTTATTGCATCATGAGGGCATTTTCAGAGAACCTGTTTTTCGTCAATAACAGACACAGAAAGGCACATTAACATTGTTAAACGTGCACATGAGGCATCTGTTGTCTTGTGATTCCCTGTGTACAGATAGTCCATGGACTCGGGGTGTTATTTTAAAATTCCGACATTTATCGCAACCTCAAGTCCATCAGCAGCACTGAAAAAAATCTCTGAAGTCGAAGTGGCACTTCAACTCACTTTTTTGCCCATTTCTGTGTCTTTTACCGGTTGAATCTTGAGTCGTGTCATCTTAATTTACTACCCTTACTGATGAAACTAATTAACTGGAAGCCTTGTGGCTCACTGTTGGCAGCCATTTTGAGAAGTCTCATAACCTACTCTTGGCCCTGAAATGTAAGGGTATTCAAGTATCAAAAGCCTATGACGTTTTTATTGTAGTTTCCTCTTCAGTCTTCATCATACATCCCACAAGGGCATAAAAATTGTTTGTTTTTGTCAATTTTGAATACAGGAAAGATTGCATGACATGAGCACAACCCTCATGAAGAGCAGTTCCATCAAATTCAAGATCTATTTTATCGACCTACTAATACTATTTCGTGAATATATCCAGGCTCTTTCTGAGCACATCAAAAACCATCCTCATCCACTTCATTTGTCACCAGTATGGTTCGTAATGTGTCCTTGATGAATGTCTACATTGTACCTAGATTCCAGAAGAAGTGTTCTTCCACACTGACTACCGTCCTCTAATTCGTGATGCTAACAACTACGTGTTAGATGAGCAGACTCAGCAAGCCCCTCACCTAATGCCACCACCCTTCCTCGTTGATATCGATGGCAACCCCTACCCCCCAGACCTGCAGAGACTGGTCCCAGGGAGGGAGAAGTGCAGTTCCACACAACTTGTCCCTCAGCTGGCTGTCAATGAAGATGGTAAGTCTCAGAGCTAGGGTCATGGTACACTGTTTCATTGTTCAGCTCTGCACTTGTAAAGTTGAATATTAATTGTGAAATATCGTTAATAGATTATGTAATTTCAAAGAAAACAGATATGTCATGTTATGGCGTTTTCTGTCCTTCTGTCTGTCTGTCCGTCTGTTCACACTGTGTTGTCCAGGCCATGACATTTTAACAACATCTTTGTAGAAGCTCATCTGTTGCATAAATGTCTTTAGGCCAGGAGGTTGTGTCATGACCTGGAGCCAAGGTCATTTACTCAAGGTCAAGATCACCGTATCACTTTATACTAAAATTTTGGTCCAGGCCATAACATAAAAAGAATAACTTTACAGGAGCTCATGCTTTGCACAAATGTTCCTTAGGTCTGGAGGATGTGTCATGACCTTGATCCAAGGTCATTATTTCAAGGTCAAGGTAGCACTTAATGCTAAAATTTTGGTGAGAGCCATAACTTAACAACCATAACTTTACAGAAGCTCATGCTTTGCACAAATGTTCCTTAGGTCTGGAGGGTGTCTCATGACTTTGATCCAAGGTCATTAGGTCCAGATCAAGGGCACCATAGCACTAAATGCTAAAATTTTGGTGCGGGCCATAACTTAAAAACGATAACTTTGCAGAAGCTAATGCTTTGCACAAATGTTCCTTAAGTCTGGAGGGTGTGCCATGACCTTGATCCATTTATGTCTACGGGTTATATCATGAGCTCACACAAAAGTTCATTTCTCTGTCCCCTTGTCGGCATCATGTTCTCCCGGCCATATCTTCTCAGGAACTTATGCTTTCAACAAACCTGACAAATCCTTATGCCAAGGGCCTGTATCATAACCTTTACCTCTTCACTTGCTGCTCCATTAGAGGTAGTAAACCAACAGTTTGCATATGTAGTGCCCATTTACCAGTGCCCTATTTTTAATTATTCATTCGGATGTGTGAAATTTGGTGGCCAGGGGATGTATATTTTTTACATTGATATCTTTGCCAGCATATATACAGGTGAAATATTGCTAAATCAACGAACCTGTTAACAATAATGAGAGTTGTTAAGCCAAAGATTGCCAGCCCATGCGTTGCAATGAGTTAACCCGTGGCAGGCAGACAAACACATGGCCATGGACAAGTGGTCGTCATAAAGTGTTATGACACAAAACTGTAACAATTAGAAAATGCCTAAACTTTGTTGAGCAAACCATTTGCCATGATCACAGCAAGTTTTCAAATAGACGTCAAGTTTAGTGGGCTGATTTTAGTAAATTCACCATATGCCTGGCGGAAATAAATGTCTTTAACAGTGTATTACTTGTCCAGTTAAATTTGGAGGTAAATATAGCAGCAGAAAATGGATGGAAAACTGATTTCAGACACTCTCCTTTGCCATTATTTAGTGACTTTTTTCCAAAAATTTGCACTACCCAGAAATTGGGACACCCCCTTCACGCTCTATCCCCATCAGCCACAAATACCCATGGCGAGTCACTCAAACGGACTCCAAATTTTTTCTCAGGTGGAAGCCCTGAAATGTGTGTTGTCATTAGATGTTACTTTGTGTTTGTGGTCATGAAGCGTTACTTTGTGTGTGTGATCATTACGTGTTACTTTGTGTGTTTGATCAGGTGATCAGGAGGTGGTGGGAGATGCCCCAGGTCAGGAGCTGAGGGAGGGAGCAGAGGATGATCCCCGACACGAGATTGACATGATGATAGCGCTGATGCAGAGGCAGCAGGATGAACGGCTGGCTGTGGAGAGAGGGGAGCCCCTTCCCTCGCCCCCATCGGTCGGCTCACCCAGGGCACGCTCATGTATGTGGCTTTCATTTGTCCCACCCAGGGATTTGAAACACGTCTTCTTTAACTGGAGGCCAGTATTCCTAGGTAGTATGAAATGCTCCAAATGAACCTGATTTTATTAAAATGTTGTGGAAGATAAAATCTTCACATTAATAAATGAGAGGTTATGTGTAATTGTTTTCAATGATTTTTTTTTCTTTCATCAAACATTGTGAAAGCTAAAACTGTGGCATGTTAGTGACCCTCTCCCCAGTATGACCGCTATGAGGTCAAGTGTAGCGCAAGCTGCTGGCTTCCCCTCTGGCTGTTTGTGGGAACATCTGCCCATAATCCTGCAGCTTGTCTTGGCATCATATAAGTGAAATATTCTTGAGCATCGCATTAAGACTCCAGTGAAAGAAATGAATAAATATCTTTTATGCCTTTTAGTAGGCCAAACTGCCATAGTCCTAAACAGAGGAGGGTGAACGTTCGCACAGAGGAAGGGTTTGATGTACTTCTGCTGACCAGGGGTATACGTCATCTTATCATGACGTGTTTAAATTCCACATTGATGTATGATCATATAAAACTCATTTTGCGTACAATATTCATATCGGTAATCTTTTTAAAGTGTGGCACTGATATTCTGGATCAGCAGATTGTCACACAAAGCTGTTTCTTTCACAGCATCTGGTCGAGGTGTAGGGATGAGGCGGAGTGGGGAGATGGAGGGGGTGAGGCAGTCACTGGAGAATGTGTCGCAAAGGGCCACTAAGAGCCAACTGGCTGCCATCAAACACCAGGTGATGGTGAAGGAGCTGGAACCCGCCCTTACCAGGTGAGGGCACACCTGTTTGCACAGTACCAAACCACCTATGTCAAGGACCATTGCTCAGGGTCCAGTTTGCACAAAATGATTGTAGCTGCAGTCGAGCGTAAACCCTACGGTTGACTTCACAATTGATTGTAGAGTGGGTCTGCTCATTGTGGTGAAAGTTTGTGTGCTAGCTGCTATGTTTTTTGCATAAAACTGTCAGGAAGAAGAGATGGGGGTCTTTAAATGGACATTCACATGAAAGTGGTACTTAGGTTCTGTCCTTTTAACATTGTGATGAAAATTTCAACCATTATTATGAAGAGAAGTGATATATTTGTTTCTAACCACCAAGATCTCAACAACCTCTCCTTTTTTATATTGTGTTCAGATGTTCAAAGTGTACAGCCACATTACTTATTTAATTGCGCAAGTCCCATTGAGTGGACTGTGGAGACCATCCTGAACTGGGCTGTGTGTTATACTGATAATTGTCCTAACTCTTCTGTCACAGAAAAAGCGAGAATTTCCGACTGGCTATGGCAGAGCAAGAGCTGAAGAAATTCATCATAGAAAGGAGGAAGAAGCCAGCATTTGGACAGGTGGTATGTAAATCATCTCGTATCATAAATGTTCAGGGTACACATAGAGGTCTTGAATAAGTATGTTGTAAGTGTAAAGCTCATGCATCCAGTTTTTCATGTTAATGTCTTGTGTTTAATGGTCAGCCTTGTTGTTTTAAATGTGTTGACATTGTTTGTGAGTCTGCGGTTGACCTGACTTGTGTGATTGTGTCAGAACGGGGAGAATGATACAGGTGCAAGCAGCCATTATCGCCACAAGAATGGAAGTGGACCAACAGAGGAGACAGGACGCAACCGCTTGACAACAAGGGCCCTCTATGATACGGAAGAAGAGGTTAGCTCCCTTGATGGGAAAAGTTATTTGTCATTCTCTTCTAAGGATTGATTAAATTTTTTAAGTTTTTTATCATCTTGTAAATATGATGCACAATTATTCATTTTTTGGGATCAGTGCTGGGAAATTTCTGAATATGACATTAGGTGAAAATTACAGTGATTACAAGCTTAGTTGTCATTTTTTCAGTCTTTACAATCTAGGGGACTGAACATTTTGCCCATCCAATTAACTTTTGACCTGACAGTTTTTGAGGATATATTTACCCTGTGATAAAGAAACTTAGAAGCATGTTTTACTCTTTGGTCGTTTACCAAGGAGACAAATATAGTTTACATATCTGTCTTTATAAAAATCGGAAGAATGAGGTCAAGTTACCAACTTAGAGTTTGATTTGTACACCGAAACTGTATGTGTGAAATTCTGATGTTATTCAAGGAGGATGCAGAAAGTTCCCCAGAAGATGTATGGGACAGTGAAAAGACAGGAGGAAGGTGAGGACGCAGAAGAACCTTTTGGTCCTACAACTAAATTACATTCAATAGATCACACGAGTGCACGGTACCTTTTGCATTACAAGTCTTCTGATTTTAGAGTACAGGCACTCTAAATATTCACCAGAATATCTACAATATTTATTTGATCGACATTCAAAATTAAGAAAGCACTTCTTTATTAGATGAATTATGTGTTAAAAATTTAGAAAAAAATGATAAGAAATAGGGTAAAATGGTTAAGAAAAAGGACAAAATGGGTAACAGCCTGAATGGTCACTTGTCTGTTGGCTTGTTGACAGTGACTCAAGTGAGTATTCCGATTGGATGGGGGATCAGGGCTCCAACCTTCAGCCACCTCAGAGGTCGTCTAACCGACAAAGAAAGAAAAAGAAGATGACTTCTTCCGAATCTGAGGAGACTGAGGTGGATGTAGAAGGCAATGAGGACAACGCCAAAGAGAAAAAAACACCTCCAGCCAAACGTCCTCAACGGAAAAAACAGCAGCAGAAGGTGAGTTGGCCACAGTCAGCGAAGAAGCATGTCAGTTGTTATGTGTGATGATTGAAAGTAAGATTGATTGGGTATTTCTTTATCTTTACGTGCAGTTAGTATGTCGCTGAGATGACTCCTATGGATTTTTTACACGCTGTTTTCACCCCTTGGGAAATAGTGCCGAGGGATGTTGTCATCGTCTTGTTGGCCTGTTGTTTACTCCTTCCTTGTTTCTGAGATGTCTCCAGAAGGCATATAAGGAATCTGAGGAAGGCAGTGTTATGTTACAGATGGATAAGGACAAAACTCAGAACCTTGTGCAATTAGAATGATTGGTCAATAATTTTGCCGATCATCTTTAATTTGCCCTGTTAATGATTTTCCACAGTCCAGGGGCCTTCGTATTTGCATCATTGTATTTTAGACCTAAATCAAATTCCTATGATACCGTACCTCTTATAAGAATGACAAAAAAATGGCATATAAGTGTTTAAAACGCCAAGACTCAGACAGATTAAAGTACTATGCAGTTGGTATTAAACTGGGTTGAGCTAATACATGCAGGGATACAATGTATAACTGTTTGATTCACCGTAAGATCAACCATAAAACTTCAAGAAGTGTGCAAACTGCAGAGATTCTTTCGTGGACATTGCAGTTAGGCATTGTTGCAAGAACAGAAAAAGAATTTAATAT
Organism: Acanthopleura granulata; assembly: GCA_016165875.1. Taxonomy (NCBI): domain Eukaryota; kingdom Metazoa; phylum Mollusca; class Polyplacophora; order Chitonida; family Chitonidae; genus Acanthopleura; species Acanthopleura granulata. The sequence goes on along the minus strand of JABBOT010000023.1, from coordinate 244,020 downwards.
TTCCATTTTTCGTAGAGTTTTCAAACATTGCAGCATTTTAGAAATGTACTCTAAAGGATTAATTTATATTTTTATTATCATCATTTCAAGGCACTCATGAGGCTTCCGTGACTGTAGTGGTTAACACGCTAGCACAGCACAGTGACCCAGGAGCCTTTCACCATTGTGATTGCAGTGAGTTCAAGTCCAGCTTATTATCACTTCCTCTGCAGCCATACGTGGGAACGTCTGCCAGCAACCTGCGAATGGTCATGGCTTTCCTCCCACTGTAATGCTGGCTGCTATCATATAAGTGATATATTGTTGAGTACGTCAAGAGAAAACACAGAACAAATAACTTTTTAAATGAATCAAGGCACTCACAAAGCTTTCATTTTTCAGAAACGGCAAATTATCAACAATGTGAATGGTGTCGAGGAATTGCCGGAGGAGTTCCGTCCCCCGGAATGGCTGACAGATACCATCCCTCGTAAAGCTCCCTATGTTGCTCAGATGGGGGATGAGGTCATATACTTCCGTCAAGGTCACGAGCTGTACCTGCAAGCTGTAAAGAGGCAGAAGACTTATGATGTTTATCTAAATAAAAATCAACCCTGGAACAAGCATCCACACTTAAGGGTAATTTAAAAAAAGAAACATATAGTGCATATATTTTTACCTCTGGAGAAGTATGCTGCTTTGTAGAAAAAACAGCAGCATCTGGTATCCAAAATACTTGTTTGGGCTTACTTCTTTCACATCATAATACTTGCATATTTGTATATCATTGAATCTTTTGAAGAAGTAGTGTTATTTTCCTGTATTCTGTGAAGAGACTTCTGTACTCTCCAGAATTATGTGCGTTTGTGCACCATAATGACCACTGTGATATTAAAAACAAACTTCTGATGGATTACAGGAGCAAGAACTGGTCAAAATTGTGGGAATCAAGTATGAGATTAAACCTCCCCGTCTCTGCTGCCTAAAGCTGGCTTTTATCGACTCACAAACAGGGAAGGCAGGAGGTGGAACATTCAGTATTAAGTGAGTTCTACACTTGATAATATTGTACATTGAAGTAATCTCAAACCTCTTCTTGTGTATGGTGTGAAAAAATGTCGGAACCATCCTTAATTACACCCTTTATCTTGCCCTTAAAACTTCTAAAAATAATCACCGCAACACTATGTTGCTCAAAATGTGCAGTTACATCTTACCTCCTATCTAAAGACTCAAATAAAAACTATACGGTTTGTTTCCACATTCTGAACACCCTAAGCGGTCATTTATAAACTGTGGTGTCTATTATTTCTCAAAGACTTAATGTGTACTTACTGCATTGGGTAATAATTTGACTATAATTTTGCCTACGATTAAATAAACAGAGCAGAGTTGATTCCATTTTACTGAATACTTGCCATAATGGACACAATTCCCAGTGGACTCCATCTCCAGAAAGAGCACTATTTTGACGAGCAGGTAAGGAGTTCTCAACAACAAGTATATTAACATGCTGATAACAAATACAGTATACAATATATAACAAAACAGGACAAATTCTTGATTCATAATTTATCATGTTTTAGGTATCATGACATGCCTGATGTAATAGATTTCTTGGTGCTAAAACAGAACTATGACACAGCTATGCAACGCAAGTGGAAGGCAGGTAAGTGATAGAACAAACCTTTTGACTGGAGACAGTTATGAATACATAAAGAAACCATAAATAGAACATAGAGATTAAGGATACCAGAAGCCCTCAGGGCTCCATAGAGCAGCAGTTTTCCTCCATCAGCCGTACCTGCCAACATGACTGTGAAATTGTCTTGTCATTCTCTACAGCTCAGACACACACTTCAGGCACCCTCTACAGCCCCGTGAGCTTCAGGTGAAGTCAGAAGTTAATGGTGTCTGATCAGCATTGCTGATCTGATCCATAGGGAAATAACTGTTCTTTCTCTGACTATGCACATTGATTTCAATCCACACACGCCATGTGAAAAATATGTCAGCATGTTAAATGCTCTGGATGTAAGTACATTCATACGTACAAGTAAGCAATAAACATGTTTGTTTATCCAGGAGACCGTTTTCGGTCGATGATAGATGATGCCTGGTGGATGGGTGTGATAGAATCTCAGGAACCATTTCAGGAGGAATACCCAGACAGTATGTTCCAGTGCTTCATTGTTCAGTAAGTTCCAGTTTTGGGGTCATATTGTTTTTCCTGGAACATTTTCAAGGATGGTGTGTATTTTACATAATGTATGGTTTACTTGTGAATAATCTATTCTTTTTAAGGAGGCAGCTGTGGCTGTGTTGTAAGTGCTCTAGCACAATACAGTGACTGAGGAGAGCCTCTCACCAATACAGTGTATGTGAGTTCAAGTCCAACTGCGTCTGACTTTCTGCTCAGCCATTCCCATGCCAGCAACATGTAGATAATCGTTGGTTTCCGTGGGGCTCTGCCTGGTTTATTCAACATAATGTTGGCCATCATTGTATGAGCAAAATATTTTTGAGTACAGTGTAAAAACACCAGTCAAATAAAGAAGTCAATATTGTGCCCAAGCTTGAGGTAAGAGGATGTGGCTCAATCAGGTGTTGCCAGAAGGTGGAGGCCGTGGACAGGAATATGTGGATTGCCTCAGTCTTATATTGTTTGTGCGGCCATGGTTACAGTGATTGCGGAGTAATTTCTGTGAGACCCTTTGCACTGTCAGACATGGAAATTTGGGAAGATAACTGGTGAGTAAGGATTTTCAAGACAATGAGCAAACAAGAAAAGGTACAGGTGTAGGGACTAATAAACATTGTGATTCTTCTTCCAGCTGGGACAATGGAGAGTTTGAGAAGCTGAGTCCCTGGGATATGGAGCCCATTGATGAAGAACGTAAGAGTTTCTCTCGCTATCACCACCTGTGATTGTCTTTAAGTGATATATCAAGCTCCTGGTTGCATTTCAGAAAAAAAAAATAATTTTTTTTGGACTATTAAATTTTGAAATTTTTGTTTATTGCTTGAAACAAACTTGGGTACATGTACATGCCTGTTGTGGACTGAGTATTCTTCTGCTGTTGGGCCAGTCTTACGAAGAGGGTGTCAGATGTCATGAAAATGTCATGACGATACATACTTTAGAGATACGTCACCATGGTGGTTACATTTGACATAGCGTGATGCCCTCTTTGTGAGACGGGCCACTGCTAGGAAAGTGAAAGTCCTGGACCAAGATTTTATGGGTTAACCAGCTTTCACTGTTCATGGTTCTTGGTAACCTTTTTTTTGTAAGTCGGCCGTTCATTTCCACCACTATGGTGTGCATTTATGTTTTCGTATGTAAGAATCAGGTAAAGACATGAAATAGGGTTGGGAATTGCTACAAGAAAACTTAATTACATGTAAATGAATGAGATGGATGGTGTACTATTGTGTCGATGTAATAGATGAGGCCGTGAGCTTTACCCATTTCTTGTTTGGATATGTCTGGCAGGCTTGCCGCCGACTGTGGGTGGGGGCGTACCCGTCACTCAGGAGGAGCTGAAATCCCTGATGTACACTCCCAAGGAGAGCGAGTGGCCACTGTGTGGGCGGGATGAGGAGTGTGAGCGTATCATCCATGGCATTGAGGCCATCATGGAACACTCCATGGCCGAACCCTTCCTCACCCCCGTTGACCTGAATGCCTTCCCCCTCTACGGCTTCGTCATAGAGTACCCCATGGACCTTAGCACTATCAAGGCCAGGCTGGAAAATCACTTTTACAGGTGCCCACTCTCAAACATACTGTGCATTACAAGTCACAAGTGTCTATCTTCAACTAGGCTTTCAAGTTAAAAGCTTTGAAAGCCTATTGTTCAAGTATACATTTATTTGATGTATATATTTGATTAGTGTTTTATGCTGTACTGAAGAATATTTCATTTGTTAGAGTATAGAATATTATTACATTTACATGATAGTAGTAGTAATCATGCACCTCAGTTTTCATAGCTGTTTGAAAATCATAACAGCTGCACAGTGAGCAAAGGTTGGTGTGAAATCAAATTGTGAGAAAGAAATTTTCCACAAAAATTATATATTTGGCTTTTCCTGTTTTTCCCTTGCACTATATGAAGAGAAGTCATCTAAACATCACCTTCTAGGAAACAGCTTTATTTAAGGGGTAATTTGATAAGCATGTGCAGTCTTTTGGGACAGATAAATTTGGCAGAATGGTACATATCTAAAAAAACTGTAGAAGCCTGCTTTATGGTATTGTTTGAATTTAAACAGAAAAAATAATTACCTTGGTGTAGACTGATCTACTGATTTGTAGAACATTAGAAATTTGAATGGCTAATTTACTACATGTATGTGCCAATACAATTGCTCATACAAGTCATTTTTCCACCAGCTGACCACTACTCTCAGGAGGAAATTGAGTTTTTCTTTCAATCGAAAAAGAATATTTTTTGGTTTTGAAGTTACCGAAATTGAATATTTTTATACTTGAAAAGAAACATTCCAGTTCATGGCAACACTTTAAAACTTTTGACATTTGACATGCTTTGTGAAAACAATGTGATGTACCATAATTTAAGACAAAAAATATCGCACCACTTTTGATGAAAGTGGCCCCTGCCCTATCATGCGACAATGTGGTCTGACTTTTAAACCAGCCTTCCATGTCCAAGAAACCTGCCTAACATGAGCCTAATACTGTAATAAAACTACTTTCCGGAAACTTTGGTGACTACATACCATTCTATTTAGCCTATTTAAATTATTTCAGTCTCCTTTGTCCACCTAAAGCAAATCCAAAACAACTCCCTCTAGGTTCGCTTTAAACAATCTCGATATCTAGCTATGACAATGGACAGTTTTCCAGCAGTTATCACTCGGGCGGACCAGTCTCAAGCTAGAAAACTACTTCATATGGGCTAAATACAGTAACATGTTATGTAGTGATAAATGTTTCCAGGAAGAAGTATAGGCCCATTATAGACTTGTTTAGTGGGCGTAGAGAGCTGGTCTGAAAGTCAGACCGCATTGTGGCACAATTGAGAATAGCGCAGGTCTCAGACGTGAACTCGAAGCGCCCACATCATTTCCAATGCAAATTTTAACACCTGAGCAACATTAGACTACTTAAAATAGAGAGGCTACAGATTTAGAGAGATTAAGTCCACTTATACAGTGTATATCAATGACAGTGGGTTGTCACTTGTTTCGTGATCATTACCACAGGATCTCAAGGGCTTCAAGTCAGGTCTGGCAGACTGTCTTATGGCCACGAACAACAGAAAACATGCATTTAAAACGAATGGAGATGGCGAAAAATGTTTCCTATTCACACAAGTAAAAAGTGGCGCACCATAACTGATGAGATAAATTCCAGAAAAAAATCCTCGCACCCATAAAGGTTTTGCTAAGTAATTTTGAGGATTTAGGGCCCTTTATGCCCAGCTGATTGTTGACTGACAATGGAGGTTTAAAAGCTACAGAGCAGCCGGCTACATGCAAAGGACAAACTAGGAAATAATGCGACCTCCTATGGGTTCCGCTACATGTATGGATGGTTCCCTTTGTTAATTAATCTGGTTGCCTGGTGTTTGATTGCACCTTCACCTCTGTCTTCATTTTGTTTTGCCAAATCAGGCATTTACTGATTTTATAACCATAAACCATTGCCTTCTGTGTTGTAGGTTTTGTTGTTGTTTCACCCGCAATCGCGAATGGCAGCATGACTGACTGTCATACAGCTCAGTGGTCTGTAGGTCTGGTTCAGTGCAGAACCTTGATGAGAATTCATATACCATGAGGCTTGAAAATGTTGGTAATAAGTGCACCAGTTAGACGTGCAAATGCGGCATATCGGGCCATAAAACGCTGTAAGCCATCTATCACAAAAAAAACCCCCAGAGATTTCATTTTTTGGTTGCAGAACTCAAAATTTCAGTCGCATATGAGACCAGTTGGTCGTTAACTTTAAGCCCTGGTTTATTACCACTGTAAGCCATCTATCAAAGCTCACATGATAAGAAGTCTGCACAGGCTTTGTGCATTGAAAGTTGCTGAAGCTGGTAGAGCCACCTGGTGTCAGGGGGAAGGAACCGGCCAGACTGCGCTCGCCCACAGTCAGTCTCATTACAGTAAAGTCGATAGCAAAACTATCTGAAAGTATAGAAGTAGGTCAAGTTTATACGCGAGGATTGGTACCAAAAAAGCTTATTGTTCACCATGTTTGATTTTACACATCTGTCCAATGCCAAATAGCTGCACAAGGGAGGTAACTCGTAAGTTTTCTGGGATTTTTGAGATGATCAATTCCAGTTTGTTAAATTTTTCAATATTTCTTTCCAAAAACAATATAAATTGAATAAATATAGCCAAGTATTGAGTTTTTATTTCAATCGACCAACCGAATACCATTTTGTCCAGACGACTTCTGTAAACCCATGCACTATGTGTTATGCGTTATTTCTTACAAACAGCATGTTACAGGAGAGATACAATTTTAAAAGGTAGTTATACTTAAGACTTTGGTATACCTTATATTTTCATGGGCTAAAAATTGTGGTAAACTGGTATATTTCCTTTTATAGTAGGGACTATAACCCATCCTCACTAATGGTACATGTATGCCACCATGCTGCTCATTATTGGCGGTTACAACCATTGCAGTGTGCAGAGACCGTCCTGCACCATGCGTGAAGGCATCTTGTAAGCTGTAAAACTGCTCAACTTTTTAATTACCAGGAGGCTTCCAAACAATTTATATGCATTTAGGCATAGTCATTTTACCCCTTGGCCAGTTTTGGTCATAGGTTATTGTCCTAGTGGACGCCGTCTGTACGTCTGTCTGTCCGTTCGTATTCTCATAAATGCTCTATCTCTAGAACAGTTTATCTGATGTTCACCAAACTCAGACCATGCTTACACATTGACATCAGCAACAAGCCTAATGATTTTCAGAGACTGTGACCTTTTCGTAAAGGTCCGATGTTCATCAAACGTACACCACATTGGCACGAGGAAGACCCTATTGATTTTCAGTGACCTTGACCTTTTCTTCAAGGTCATTGGGATCATTTAAGTTAAATTTTATACAAGGCTTGTGAAGGCGTAGAACAGTTTAACCCAAATTCACCAAACTTACACCATACTTGGACTTTGGCAGGAGGACACTATTGATTTCCAGTGACCTTGACCTATTCCTTTAAGGTGGTTTAAGGGTCATTTTGAGGTCATTTAAGTTTAATTTTATAAAAGGCTTGTAAAGGCTCTATCTCTTGAACAGTTTGTCCCAAGTTCACCAGATTTATACAACACCTACACAATTTCATGAATGACTCGTATCTTAAATAATATCTCTTGGAATTTGTGTCTATTGCTTACATTGTCATGTGCTTAAGGGTGAGGGGCTGTAAGTGCATTTTACGGCATTTTTTTGTGTTTGTCCTTCGGGTTTCCAGTTATTGGTTTGTGAACTTGCACATCTGACATAATATATAGATTTGGCAGAAATATTAAGTTTTTTTCTTTTCATTGAACCATATATCTGTCGATTGGATCAAGGGGTATCAAGTCGTTTTGCTATTTGAATGATATGCCCAACTTCGACAGCTTTTAAAACTGAAGCGCTAATTCGCAAGCTGCCAGATTTCTGATAATTAACCCATGTAAATATAATTCTGATGAGGAACAAACTCTTCACCTGGTACCACTACTTCTGCAAATGCACTATGGTTTATTGAAGGGTAAGTAGTGTACAATGGAAGTTTGTGTAAGTTCATTGTGACTTATTTTTGTCCATCCCAGACGAGTTAATGCAGTCCAGTTTGATGTTCGATACATTGAGAGTAATGCCAAGATGTTCAACGAACCAGGCTCGCTAATTGTCAGAAGTGCCAGAATGTTGACGGAAACATTACTTAGGTTTATAAGGTAAGACATTTGATTAAGGACAGGTACCCATGCACTCCATCCCCAGGCGTTTTGTCAGGCAAACATGGTTGTAGCTTCTAAGGACTAAGAAATAACCTTATACCAGTATTTTATGGGAAATGTGGTTACCCCACATGATCAAGAGACAGAGAACAGAAAGCCAGCAGTTTTGTCATGAAAGCATACTCGATTCCTTTTAATACTTTTATCCCAGGGGTGTCATCCTTAAAATTAAGTTGAGTAATGCTGTTTTGGTAAGATTCCAACACTTTGGGTCAAGACCTGAAGCTTGAAAGGGAAATGTGGATACTGTTCGTCCTTTTCAAATGTGACACTGTGAACAAGGCTTCTACTCAGTGTGTTTCTAATAGGTAATCCACAAAGTTTACAACGTCATTACTACACACAGAATTACTTGTGTTTATAGGTGTATATAGGAAACCCTAATGGCCTGCCTTTGTTACACATCCACAGAAGAAAAGAAAAATGAAGTTACAGGAGATGTATAAAATTTTGAAACCAAGATATGACTTATCTTTTTTTGGCAGTTTGAAGGAGTGTTGCGACATCCTACCTCTGCTGACCGAGCTAAGTCAGGGGGAGGAGTTCCGATGGGACAGGAACAACTCCGACAGCGACACAGACACTCAGATGGACAGCAAGGGGAAGAGGGTAGGCAGAACACACAGGGTACTACCATATGTGTACATTTACTTGACCTTCATGATATACACGGGGTTTATGGTTCCCCCGGGCTCTGCCCGGTTTCCTCCCACCATAATGCTCTCCGTCGTTGTATAAGTGAAATATTCTTGACTACGGCATGAAACACCAATCCAATAAATCAAATAAATAAATTATACAGGTGAAATATTCTTGAGTTTGATGTAAAATTACAATGAAATCAATAAAATAAGAGTATAGAAGTATCTTTACAGGTGCCATTTTTTATTTGACCAGTGGGCCAGACATCATAACCGTGTGGATTTTAGTAGCAACAAGGAGTTTTTTGAAACACAGCCATTTGTGCTCAGTTTGAAGAGTGAAGAACATATGTTATTGTTATTCCTCTGTGCAGGTGAGTGGCAGTGGATCTAGGAAGGTGGGTAAGGCACAGCCCAATCCCAAGGCCTGGCAGCAGGAGTGTAGAGAACTTCTGCAGACAATGATCCAGTGTCAGGACTCTGAGCCCTTCAGGAGAGCTGTTGACCCCTTCGAATACCCGGTTGGTACTCTGACACAAATTACTTATTTACATTACTTAGGTTCAGACATGTCTAAAACGTGTTGCTGTAATGGTTACATTTAACCCTGCCTCATAAAAACTATTCTACAAAGACAAAGGTCATAACATACTGTAATTCAGGGATCAGGTGAGTTTGATTCGCATCACATTATGTGAGGCATAATTTCACATTCTAAGGGAACTGCAATTCAACAGAGAAATTATATCGTATAACTTAATGAATCAAAGTTTTTTTGCTCAGTATTGGGGGAGCTCATCCTGGCTCGTTAATAATAGGGAGTTTCAGGACATGGAGTGTACAGCTTTGTCTGTAGCGCAATATCATTGGTGAAAATCCGGTGTAGCATTGCTGGTTGCAATGGCTTGGCGTCAACTGTCAACGGAGATTTTCTGTGGCTGCATGTCAAACCTGGAGACAATGTTACTCTGTATGTATTATTTGTCAAAAGCAGAAAGGCAAGTTGAAATACTGATGTATCAATGTATCAGTGAACGAAAGAGGAAGAAGCCAACATTTCCTGTCAGAATGCCAATAAACTGAGTAAGCCAGACCTCACCTATTATACTGGATACACCTTGTAGTTCCACACCTCTTTATAAACATTCAGTAATCAGATTAGTTACTGGCATATACCGAGAGTGTACAAATATTAATCCTGTTATGAGATAACTGTTGACCTGTGACACTGTAAAGCAGAGCCTTTTCTGCTCTGACTATGCCATGCTCATGCATATCACAACAACAGCGTTATCATGTGTGCACTTGAAAGCAGGCTCTGTCGCTTGCAAAGAAAATGTAACCAGTCAAGTGGCCTTCTATTATTATTCAAATATCATTGTATTTTTGATGGTACTTTAATATTAAAAATCATTAACTTGAAGTATGAAATTACCCATGGTTCATACCTGAACAGTGGGAGATGAAACCAATAATGGTGCACAAATGATGTATTAGTATATTTTTTGTTAAGCATCATTGTTTGTTTGGAGTTTTAGTTTTCTCAGTAGGAGTGTACCATGGCCCACAGGCATAGTCATTCCAGAGAGTTTATACAAGGCAAATCAGTTTCTCAGTACAGGCACGAGTTTGAGTTTAAAAAAGAGCTTGATGCATACTGTAAATCTTCAACCTTTTCAACCCGGGTCTTTTTTTAGTGGAATTTATGCATACAATGATTATAAAAATGACACTAAGTATCATTTATTGGTGTGATTAAAGATGTGAGCTGTGTAAAACTGTGCAAATTATTTCTCTACACCCAGTAGCTATGTCCAAATTTCTTAAATTATTGGTTGTGATTGAAAAGGTTGAAGAATCAGGGTATCCATTTCTATATCAGACATTTACATTTAGGCCAAGAGAGGCATCAACGTAATGAGAAAATCTCTTTGTCGTCTTCTTTCCCAAAACACTCACCGTGTCGTTTTCCCAGTTTTGTTCTGCAAATGTTACCTAATAGTTGATGGTTGTCTGGGAGGAGTAACAGGGGAACAGCCCATCCTATTTAACCCAATACAGCATATCTTCTGGAATGTCTTGAATTTCTGTGAACTTGAGACAACTGATCATGGACAGTTTTCTTTTTCATTTCGTGTTTTTTGCCATGAACATCTGTATACATATGTATGTGTACTATATATACTGATAATTTGTCTTTGCTTTTTATTGTTTAACTTAGATAATACAGTGTCAAGATATATAATGCTACTACAAGAACATGGATCAAGACAGTAATGATTCAGCCAGCCATCTTAAATCATGTATGCAAGATAATATCTTGTCATATTTTGCAACTTCTAATATGTATAATTGTAGGGTTTTGAAGAAATGTTTAATACCAACGTTGACACTTCTATATCTATATTGGAGAGGAGGTTGTAAGTTAGAAGACGAAGAGCATGCCTACCTCATCTTCTGTAATTATGATGTAGTTCACACAGCATTTTATGCAAACATGATAGCTAACCAATACCTACATTGTTAATTGCATCAATACAGTCCGAAGACCTGAGTTCTGTTGCGCTGTCTGTGTTACCGCCAAGCTCATATTGCCAAGGGTAGCCTATTCTGGTGTGAAGTCAGCAGTTTGGTTTTGGTGACTCAGCACGTGCTTTGAGTCCATGTCATACAGAGAAGGTCTGTTCATTTTCAGGACTACAGAGACCTCATTGACCAGCCGATGGATCTGGGAGTAGTCGGGGAGAATCTGGAGACTGGGAACTATTCAGACCCGCTACAGTACAGTAAAGACATCCGCCTGGTGTTTCAGAATTCCAGAACATACAACACAAACAAGAGGTCCAGGGTAAGCATTGTGTTACAGGGTGGATGAGACTGCCTAGCCATGGAGTTAAAGAACAGATCAGTATAACTTCTCTGTTTATTATATCAGTGACACCACCTGGTGGTTAGAGCGTCTGCCTTGGGGTCAGGAGATCCAGGATCAACCCTGAATCAAGTCATACAAAAGACTTCAAGTATGGTACATGTACTTGTTGCTGCCTCACATGGCGCTTAGCACGGAGAGATTAGAGCAAGGAAACAGAAGTGGTCGGACTGTGTGAGTATAATGTGCCTGGGTAGGGTTCCATGTCATAGTGTCTTCAGCATGATGTTCCAGTGGCGGCAGCATTCTTGTAGCATGGACTCGCGCTGCCACAAGGAGACAGTACATATATATATACGTATATTCCAAGGGCTCCTCATTGTCATACAACTGAGAAATTGTTGAGTATGATGTAAAACCCAAGAATACATACGTACATATATACGTAAATAATTAAATGGTGTTCATTACATTTGGCCATTTACATGTCTGTGAGGTGCTGACAGGAAACAGTTTACATGTACTCCAACAGGCAGTCAGCGCCAGGGCTGCTCACCAGGTATCACCAATGCCCATAGATTTGGGGAACCCCCGCTGTTGCTATGACATGCAAGACTGGCAGCAGCAGACCTGCTCATTAGGTGCTGCCTTTGTCCATAGGCTATTTATTATATATTTATATTATTTATTATATATTGTTTGGCTGTTTCTACTGTTCTCTTTATGCTGGCCTGTTAGTGTGGTAGCCACAGTGGTAAACCATTCACTCATTAATGGCATGCTGGCCCCAAAGTTGCGACACAGTCATCGCTGGAGCCACAGACATTTGGCATTAATCTCAGTTTTGGGTATTAATGAGTTCTCATTCCTGTGTAACGCACATTAAACCTGAAAAGATGCCACCATGGCCGATTTATTGTAAAGTACTTTGCAGTGTCATGAATTTTGTGTTGTGTGGCGGGTGTGTGTAGCCCGGCTGAGAGATAAGAGCCACAGCTGATACCTGTTTTGGACTTGTAATCATGGTATAGAAAAAATGCTACTTTTATCACACCCGAAGTACCACGTAACATTTCCAATAATGTTAAGCGAAAGTATGGTAGTATTTTGAACTCAGGTTTGCACACAGGTCAAACACAGTGAAACAAATGGGATGTTTCATAGTGGTTGCCCTGCATGTGTGTTAATTACTGTAAATTAAACAATGTATGACTTTCACAAGTTTTTTGAGTGTTAAACTCCATGTTGAAGTACATCAGGTATTGAGCTGATGTTTTTCATTCATGTGTCTCCTACAGCCAAGCTGTTTTGCACTGTTGACACCAAATCTACATTATCACAATGATTATGACCTAATTAAACACAATTTTTTTTTGATTTTTCCCAGATTTTACAGATGATAGGCTTTCACAAAAAATTTAGATTGTTACATTACCAAGATTTCTCAATTAAAATTAAATTTGGAACGCACTTTTAGTAATAAGGTTTTGATTAAATTTGCTTGAATTGTTCCATTTTGCAGATTTTGGACTGTTCCTCTGCTGTTTTCCTTGGGTAAGAGTGTTAAATTTGGGGAGATCTGAACCCAGAATATATATTCATGCTGTTCCCAGTAGGTAACTTGGGGGGGGGGGGGCGCATGTGTTGTGTAAACACCAATGCAGATTCTAGTTAAAACTTGAATCCCTGTTTCAGATCTACACCATGACCTTGCGACTCTCTGCCATGTTTGAAGATCACATGAAGGATATTCTCAGCAAGTGGAGAGCAGCATTTAAACATAGCAAGAAAGGCAAATCCTCTGCTTCCTCCAAATCAAGGTTAGTGAAGGGAATATTGTTGATATATACTTAAGTCACACATTGTAAACTTTTATATAATAATAATAATGTCTCTATTTTCTGAGGGTAACATAACTCAGTCAATATATTATTGATCTTCCCTGAGGCCCTCCATAAACACACATTTATAAACATTGACACGGTATAGTTGAACTCTGAAATGAAAACTGAATGAAACACAAGATATCATAATACTTAAACAAATATATGGTAAAATGGGCTGTGGAACTCTGGAACTATGTACAAGGCAGGCTACTGTAAATCTTCAACCTTTTCAACCATTAACACTGTTTTTAAAGGCTAGTGAGTCTATGCAGTTATTGTAAAAGTGAAACCATAAATGATTTGTGTCACCACACGTATAAGTTCATAAAATTATGAGACTTATTTCTCTAGACCATACAGTTCTGCAAGAAAATTTTTAAATATTGTTTTTAGCTTTAGGATAAAAGGTAGAAGAATTAAAGTATGTAATGATACATCTATCTTACAGATACATGTATATGGGTTAACCACTTGTCACACAGTTCTTGGAAATTCTGTATTGAGGAGGCACATTGTAGAGTTATAGGGAGAGCGTTCCAGTTCAAACTTTCAGAATAGGAAAGACTATAGGATGTAGTTTATACATTTTAGAATGAGAAAAAGAGGGAATTAGGAATTTTTACATGGGGCTTTCTTCTCGTAATACAAATATAAACCAGCAACCTAGCGAATGGTAAACATAAACATCGTTAAGAATAAACAGACTGCACTGGATTATATTGCTTTGAAGGAAATATTTACATTTATGTATTGTCTGAACTTCATGATGGGAAGGCTGTCTCTGTTGTCTGAAAACCATGATGGGAAGCATCCCTATTGTCTGAAGGTCCTGAGGGGAAGGATATTTTTTGTATGAAAACCATGACGGGATGTGTCCATATGTTTGAAAACCATAATGGGAAGCCTGTGGTGATGTGGGCTTCATTGTTTAAGCAAAGAAAGTTGACTGTATGCCATAAATATTTTATCTACAGCTGGACGTGAACAGGGTGCTTGGTGATGTTGAAAGAATTCCATCAGTCTTTTTCAGATCCCCATAGTCATTTGTCATCACAAAACAACTCCAAGACTGACCATATGGCATGAAGCAGTTAAACATGCATTCACTCTCTTTCAGTCAGTAAGCTGTTTTGTACATGAAGTAGGTTACAGCACAGCCTACAGAGAAATTAAAGGCCTATATAGGAGGATGTAAAGATTGTCCACCGTAGTGTTTAGTGGGTTTTGATGGTATCACAGAATCACCAGAAAAGTGAAACACTGAAATTGGGTTGAAATTTGATCACCACTCTTTGAAATATAATGACTTTAAGTTGGTGGCATTTCTGTTTTTTTGCGCAGCATATTTTTAAGTCTACAGCATGCATATTCAAAACATGTATGTCTCGATCTTATCTGGTATAGTTAATTCTGGTATTTAAATACATATGTAAGCCCTGACCATGGTAACTTTGAGTGTGTGTTTGTATTTCCATAGAGTACATTGTCAACCGCCCAGAACCATGTCTGTAATGTCTTCAAAAAGCCATGGAGGTCTCCATCAGGATCCTTCAGAGGGAGCAGGTGGATCCAGTAGTCATAGCAATGGTCATTCCTCCTCCTCACGAACTATTCCTGTAATCAATGCTAGCTCAGGAGAGGACAGTAGTGGCAGCACAACAGAAATTGAAGCAGAACAGTCTGTGAGAAAAACAAGTAATCCAACCTTACGGAAGTGCAGTTCTGGTTTGCAATCCTCAGGGCGCTTGGGCAGAAACAGCCCAATGACAAACGGACACTTGGGTCCTTATACAACGCGGTCGTCGACAGGGACACGGAAAAGGAAAAAACTGACCTCATCATCTGAATCTTCATCCAGTTCCTCATCATCCAATTCTGATACAGAAATAGAAGATGTTAAATCCAGACCAAAGCGGAGACAAGCAGCTAAGAAGAAGCAGCCTGTGATCAGAAAAAGTTTATCGGATTCTGGCCCAGAATCGGACTCGGCCTCCGATGATAAATCAGACACGTCTGACTCAGAATCAGACGAAGACAACTCTGCAAGTGAGAAGGAACAACAAGTTCGTAGATCAAGACGAACTGCGACACAGAAAAGCAGCTTACCTGTTGGCAGACCAGATGGTAACAGACAAGCTGGCTTTAGGTCCAAAAGGCAGAGATTGATGAGTGACAATGATGAAGATAGTGTTGATGATGCTGACGGTCAAGATGCAGAGGTGGTTGATGATAATGACGATGATGAAGACTATGTTGTTGCTGAGCCAAAAAGAAAAGCATCTTTGCGGCAAAGAAAAACTCCCAGACAGAGATCACTAGTTTGCCAGCAGGACAGTCAACTTGAAAGTGCTCAGCGAAGTCAAAGGACTAGAAACCAGGGTCAGAGGACGATTCGCTATCAAGAGGACTCTGACGATGATAGCGGGCAGTCGGATGATCCCGACCGAAATCATGTAACCATGAGCAGTCGTGGCAGACTACGTAGATTAACACCTCGAGCTCGAGCTAGCTTATTGGGAGAATGAATGTGTGTTTAGGCGAAGTGCCTAGTGTGAGTGTCCCATCATGGCAGGAGGAGTTAGCTCCCCTTAAGCTTGCTTTGGCAGATATGATCATTTGATGTCCATGACACCTCCAGGAATTATTAGGAGCAGTCAGTTGTTTTTAGCTCTTAAACACAACATAAAAGAGAATTTCCACAAATCGAGGTAAAAATGTTTTCAGAGCATTTCTGTACAGTTTACCTGGCTGAGGTTTGTTACCATACTCTTCACTGTACCTGTAGCGCTCTCTCTTTTCACTTGACATGAACAAATTTTTCACAGAAATATTGAACAAGGTCACTGGGGTTGGAGTGTCAACCTCCCATTTCTGTTAATACTAGATACGTATGCATTCTCCTTCATATCTAAAGTGCATGTATGCGCATGACGAACATCAAAAGGAGTTTCATTGACAAGTGTTGAAAATAAGTGGGTGTGAGTGGTAGTGTGACACAGTCTACAATACGGATCAGTCTTGTGACCTGGTAGAAGTGATCTCAAGCAAGTGGAGAGTGGCATATGCGATGTAAGGAGTTTGGGTTCTGACCAAGTTTGCAGTATAAATGTCTGATTGTGTATAATATGAGATACTGAATCATAATTGTTCATGAAAACATAAGGTTATCAGTGGATAGTGACTATTCTCATTTGCTCTAAATTCAATCAAGTCAGGGCTCATATGTCTCTAGCCAAGTAATCACATTGCCTTTCCACCACACTACAACACCATGGGAAGTTCGACTGAACACTAATGGAGTAAACTCCGCCACCCACTGTCTGTCTTTCACCCGACCAGTTTGGCTCTGCTTCTGTGTTGCATATTTCTCCTTAGGTTGGATGCTTTGCATCCGCTACAATATCCAACCCCTAACGCCATCTGATTAGCCATAATAAAACTCAAGCAATTTCTATTTCGTTCGTTACATGTCAGGGTTTGCCATGTTTGATGAATTAAGCATCTCAATCTAGGACTTATTAAATTTTATCTTAGGAACTTAGGTTTATGTCATCAATCTTCGCAGCCATTGTGGCAAACAAATGTGAAATAATTTTGGTTTTTAAGAGGATCAAATGTCGTAATCGTCTAGGTATTGCTCCGAAAAATGAACAACTTGCACCAACAGAATGTAAATCCTAGGATAAAATTTACATGTTGAACATGGTGCTTTCATGTGGTAGCGAGGTCTAGATGGAGTTAGCTCGAGTTTATTGTGACTTAACAGTGGGCTTTAGGTGTCAGAAATTGTAGCGGATGCAAAGCACCCAGCTTAATGAGAAAAATGCAACAGAGAAGCAGAGCCGAACTAAAAGCCAAATGGTAGGTGGCTGAGTTTGTGTCATTAGAGTTCAATGAAACCTTCCCATGACGTTGTAACCTAGTCGAAATGCCATGTGATTACTTGGCTAATATGTCTCGTGCCTGGATAAGGATCATAGGCTGACGTCAACAATTTCCTGTTATTAACATAATAAACTGACGCTCCTAAATTATTTCAACATCAACCATAAATATGTGAGACATTTCCAGGGCATCAATGCAGTTAATGAAATTTATCAGAGAAGGAGACCTGCTTAGTTTGAGACATTCAGCAACATCTTGGAAAATCAAGTACATATAATTGTTCATTGTTCTGGAGATCATGTTCTTTTGGGTCTAATGGTAGACTGAGTTATAGTTGTAAATGCAGCTAGCATGTGGGACTGTTTATTATACTTCATGGAGGAATTTTCTGCAAAATCATGGTTACTTCCCACAACAGGTGACTGCCTAGAACTTTGCAGTCACATGCACAAGTTACAGTATGAACAGTCTAGGATTGTCAAAAGACTGATGCCAATGGGGTGTTATTGGTGTTTTAAGCAAAATCTGACAGTAGAAACAGTTTTTTTTTTTACTGCAAACTAAACCTTACAATATGGCATTTAAGGCGTAGTTGTTGATTTAATGGCTTACAAGAAGTGAATGAGCGACATAGCATAAATTTGTTTAGAAAACCAGTACACGTGGATCAGTTGGGTATTTTACACAAAGTATGAGCTTGGGACATAATTTTTTGTGATGTTTTTTTTATGTTACATTGTCACACATGTTAACATGTAAGTTCTTTGCCCATACTTTGTGTAATACATTTATGTACTTGAACCCAAGTATATTGTTTGCTAACCATTTTTAGCTATTCCAAGTATTCCAAGCCTAGGCATCCAGTAATGTTCAGTGAAAGTAATGTCAAGAGTGTTAAGTACTGCATGTATTCAACTTGAGTTTTGCTTTTTACATGTAAAGCACAATATCATGAAAGGGATGTTCCATTGTTGTTGCCTTATGGGCATATTATAACTAAATTACAAAATTCCTGCCTCAGCCTCTGGTGTATTGGAAGCCATGTCAAGGTAAATGTTACAATTGGCGTCTTTATGTATTAAGGCTTAGTTTACTTTCATGTGTCTCCTCCAGATGAGCTCTTTGGAGTCTTTGGTACCAAATCTAACTATTGCTATGTGTTTCATTTCTGAGCAATTCTTACATGCCACATTGAAATATATGCATGCTGAATCAACCATTTTTACCTTCATTTTGGGAGATCTAAGCAGCAGATCTCTTTTTTTTTTTTTCACCTCAAATGATTATAGACCACTGCCATTGTTGTCAGGGAATACAACAATATATATTCAATTCCTGACAGTGAAATATCTTATCTCAAGGCCTACTCGATCGAGTGAAATTGAACTCACAACTTCAGATGTCCTGAACTTCTCTACAGACATGGTTATGAACAAGCTGTATATATATAAGGGGACACTCAATTGATATGCAGCCACTAACTATCCACACAGACACGCAAGACCTTACCATTGCAATTTTATTGTTTTCTGATCATTCAGAGTTTTGAAAGCAACTGCCATCATCATCAGGGAATACATTAATATATATTGTTTTAGTGTTGGAAATTCAGTATGAGTGGAACCCTTTGCAGGAAATTCATGTGATTTTACAAAAGGACCAAAAGAACTCGGAATTGAGATGTACGTGTAAATTTTAAAAAATTACTGGATTGTTAATCTGTGTTCCATTTGTGTTTCTTGATGCTCCCATCATTGCTTAGTTTATGATGTGTTCATCTGGTGAACAGTTGGGCTTGTGGGAGGTCTGCCTCTGTAAACTATGTATAGATAGACTGATGTGGCTGGGTATTCCACAGTAAAATTTGCCCAAAGAGAAGATTGTCTTATTTGTCCCCATTTAGCCCCCTCCCTCACTCATTTTCTACAAGGCTATAGTAATATGCATTTTTTTGTGTGTGTTTTCTTCCTTGGCTTGAACTGCAGGTATTGTTCTTGCATCATAAAAGTGTAAACTTGTTAGTCAAGTTGATGTAAATGTATTTGCCCTGTGCTGTGAAAGGATTGCCCTGAGATTGAAATGTATCATGAAAGTGCTGTGTGGAATCTGGTGCAAGGTGCCCTAGAAATAGCAATTAATAAAGTTTGTGACGTGCAAATAATAATGTGAGGAAGGTTTTACCAGTGTTTAGGCATATTAACCGAGACAAATGTAACAGGGGAAGAAGGTATGAAACCTACTGATTGCATGTATCACTGGGGTTCACATAAAGCGAACAAGCAATGGTCTGTTTTATCCATAACTGACCACTTTATTTTTGCCAGTGACATGCGCTTATTCCTGTGATAATATGAGCTTGTGTCTTCCTGCAGTGGTATATGTAATCAACAACTGGTGTTTGAATGCTATATCTGGTCAGGTATTCCCTCGATATGTATCTGTGGCCGTGGGTTGACAACAATTCTTGTCGTGTAGGAAGAATAATTTAAAATAACTAATCATGTCTGGACTGTTAATTAACTTCTTTAGCACACTGCTTTTCACAAAATGGGGGTCATTTGTTGATAAAAATATCTTGTGTCTTTTTTTCACATTTAACTTATTTGTTTTACGAGATTTTTTACCTTCCGAAGGTTATTAATAGGTTAGGGCAGAGAGGAAAACAGACTCTGAATACCTTTCAGAGAGCTCTCCCGCAAGCATTTTAATCTCTAGAGAGAAGTTTGGTGTAGCTGTGGTTAGGTCGGTGCATCTAAGTTACTTATTAGAGTAATTTCTGTCTCCTGTACATGCTTGTGGAGAATCAGTTCAACAAGAATATGGACAAAGCTTCCAAAGGTTAGGCTGCAGGCACAATACAGTGCTCACCTGTTCCGCTGTTATATTTGTCACAGATAGTTGGCAATATGTATGATATAAATAATATTTGACCTATCCGTACCTCAAGTCCTCAGTGTAATAAAGCAAGTGATTTTTTTTTTGTTTTTATTTTATTACTGTTCAAAACAGCATAATATAAGAAATGGACTACATCTGTTTGCAGATTTGTAGAAACTCTGTTCAATGATTATTTTGAATCCAATTGGAAGCATTTTTCAGATGTTTTATTTGCAGTATTTTTCTCCCAAATTATTTGAATATTTATGTAAAACAATTATATTATCATTCACTTAATATAAGTGGATATCAGTGAAATTATTTCTGGTATTTGCACTCCTTGATTCACTTTTTGTTAATTGCATATTTTTGCATTTGATCAAATTTCCCTACATGTTGAAGATACAGCATTTCTTAAATCTTGGCTGAGTTTTTTCTTTCCTACTGATAAACTCATCGAAAAATTGTTTGTTTTGGTGATATAATGCTAAAATTTTGTAAATAAACTGGTATGCTTAAGCTGTTTGCTATGATATGCTATTACTGATGTCACACCTGGTAACCCCTCCTTATAGTGACAGATCACGAACAGACTCGGAAGACACATTCACATGTATTATCAATTCATCCACTGTGGTCAAGGTAAATTTGGCTGCCATTGTTTGGAAAGTTATAGCATCTTCTTGAGTCATAGCTGTATTAAAACCAGGACTCTAAATGGTACAAATATTTTACCAATCCTGGGCATGTTTCAAAAACTGCTTAGCATGTCCAGGTAAACCATCATGTAAGAATGTTGAACATGAGGTACATGTATTGCTAAGTCACTTGCCAAAATATGTGCAACAGCAATGGAATTAGCCTAGTGCTCAAGTAAAACACCCAAATTCATTTGCAATACTTCAAACATAGACAGTGTTTTTGTAGAATAGTCGCATGAGCTTACTCAAACTAAGCTAGAACCAGTTTGCACCTGTATTGTACTTATCAAGACTCGATACATTGATCATCCAAAAAGGATTTATTTCAGTTTTTAAGAGCACTGATCTAATAAAATGAACTTCAGAAGTTGAGGTGTTTTTGACATCTGTTGATGGTCTCTAAATACCTGAAATGCTGCCTATATAGAATTACGTTTATTTAAGTCCTGCATTCTGGAATATCTGGGTACACACAATTCATTATCTAATTAAACCAGAATTCATTGTTCAACATTCCTGTTTAAATTGTCTTCATGAATGAATATTTTGAAAGGAAGTTTGTTGTTTTTCTCCAGCTTCTATCATGTGCAAATAAAACATGCCTATTTTAATGATTTTGTTCTGATGTTGTATAAGCTCAACAGTTTAGTATTACATGTACCTACACAACTGTTTCTCTTGGAAACTTTGTTCACTCATTTCAATTTGGGACTATTATATT
Organism: Acanthopleura granulata; assembly: GCA_016165875.1. Lineage (NCBI taxonomy): Eukaryota > Metazoa > Mollusca > Polyplacophora > Chitonida > Chitonidae > Acanthopleura > Acanthopleura granulata. The sequence goes on along the minus strand of JABBOT010000023.1, from coordinate 222,466 downwards.
TATACACAGCAGATATCAAATCTAGCAGGGTGGTACACAAGCACTCTACTTTTGTACTGGAAGGAATTTCCCTTAGAAGAATGGAATCAGAACTCCATGAACACATCCCTAGGTGACAAGTGTGATTTTTCTGATGTAATAAAAATGAGCCTTTCTGGACTTTTTCCATTGTTGTATTCTGCAGTTTTGAACGCATTTGTTGTTACCAAGTAATACAATGGTATATAATAGTCCCTTGTGAGAGTTTGTATGTAGGATAAACAGATACATGTAGCAAGTCTGTCTGCACTCCATCTCTCACTTAGTACTGATTCCACAAAATGAAATCTGCACTCCATCTTTCACTTAGTACTGATTCCACAAACTGAAGCATGTTTTATTTAGCTTTTGCAGTGAGCCATGTGCTGGGGAATTCAAAGTAAATCACTGACATAGCGGCTGCATCAAAAATGCAACAGAGCCTTGGTCGGAAGTAGACAGACCTAGAAGATCTGCCTGATGTTCCAGCATTTGTGAAATCCAAACTTTCGTCTGGGATTAAGGTTGGTGGTTTGTACACCCTGGTTTCCTCCGTAGTCAGGACAAAAGCACCGGCTGACATAAGCCCCTCTGGACAAAATCCCTGGCAGATGAAAGTCTTATTTAAAGAGACTGTACTGGAGAATTATTACAAATTTTCAGTATAAAAAATACAAACTGAAACTTTTGTATTTTTCCACCAGGAGCCGACTGTTTTAGAAACTTTTGATGGCAAGTTTACACATTTTCCATCATTACTCGAGATGAAAACATAACTCATCAATGTGTGGAAACATTTTTTTTTTACAACCTTGGAATTTACTATACTGACCATGAGAACGTGACTTTTTAATGTACCCTTTATAGATAGTATATTTAGATCATTCTGATCTTGCATGTAAGTGCAAAAGATTACTTTGGTCTCCAAAACATCAGATAACGTATATTTTGCATGGAGAGTTTAAGGACACATTTTTACACCTGCATTTATGAGTCATTTGTGCATGTTGTCTTAGGCTTGCACGCACTGGTCGGCAGCATGTGGCATCTTCTGTCTTTTATACGGCCAGAGCTTCCTTTCTGCTGATGCAAGTCACAACTGATATTCCAGCTTTATAAATGTCGACAATATGTGAAATCATGATGCGGAACATTGCGTCCGGACAAAAGTTTGAAGTTTTCTCAAAAAAGCAGGTTATATTATTACCGGTACACATACAGTAGCAACAGTACTTTTTGTGGGGTTTTTGTCCTCGAAAAAAACTGACTTTCAGAGTTTTGACTGGTCACGTCGTATGACGGTCATTTTGACCTCTATTGATAACTGAAAAAATCATCTTAACAAAAACGGCTGAAAAAATCGGGATGAAGTTTGAAACACTGTTACTACACACGAAGGTCTACTCTCAATGTAAAAATTTTTTTTAATTACATACCGGTACTCAAATAAGCCCTCTGCGGCCATTTTTAATTGGCCTTGTGACCTATTTTTCAGTTTGTTTCCATTTTCTTTTCATTTATATGACTGGTGTTTTACGCTGTACTCAAGAATATTTCACTTATACGACGGCGGCTAGCCGTGGGAGGGAAACCCACGACCATCCGCAGGTTGCTGGTAGATCTTCCCACGTACGGACGGAAAAGAGGGTCAGCATGAGCTGGACTTTATATGGCCTGTACAGTTTAACTGAACATTAATGATGACCCCTAGGAACTTCAAGCTGCTTACTAGTTCAATTTCAGTGTAATTTATCGTAAGTGTTGGTAAATTGATATTTATATTATTTCTGAATGGGTTTATTAGCATGAATTTGGATTTAAGCGACAGCTTATTCGCAGAAAACCAGATAAACAGTTTGCTCAGTTCCTCGGCAACAGTCGTCATAAATTTGAGGGAATCATCAGGTTATAGCATAACACTAGTGTCATCAGCAAACAGTAACACATGCAACAGATCGGTAACACATTTGATATCATTGATGTATAAGAGGAATAGAGTTGACCCAAGTATTGATTCCTGGGGGGGGAGGGGGCGCCACATGAGATCTCTATAAATGACGATTTGGTACCATTATACTGGACATATTGGCGTCTCGCAGTCAAACACGATTTAAACCATGCTTTGGTAACACCTCTTAATCCGTAGTGCTCCTGTTTTTTGCACAAGATGTCGTGGTTCATCGCGTCAAATGCCTTTGAAAGGTCCAGAGAATACGCTATAGAGTTCGTCTTCTTTAGTTTTTATTAATTTGTCTGGCAGTGATAATACAGCTAATGAAGTTGAATGATTCGCTCGAAAACTGAATTGAGAAGAATTGATTATGTCATTTTCATCCATAAGGCTAATGATTCGAGTAGATACTGCTTTTTCAAGGATTTTACTGAAACACGAGAGAACAGAAATGGGATAGTTGTTGCTAGGCGATGATATTCTTAGGTAAGATCTGTACTAAGTCAGCTGAAATACTCGATTGTAAATGGTCGAGCATGGCATGTATCGCGTAACGTCAAAAGTAGCTACTGTAGCTGAGTCTGCTGTCCTTCACAAGGCAAACTGAAGCATATGCTAATTACACCTATAGGTTTTGGGAGATCATTACTCGTCTTAAAATAACATAAAACGCATGACATGTCATTACACTGAATGATATTTCATTAGACTGAAAATAGGGTTTTAGGAATTTTATTGTAGTCTTTGAATTATTTTAAAGCGTTTGAAATTGAAGCGTGCGCTGATGAAAACTCGATCCATCGGCGGACAGACGAGAAAATTCAGACCATTTTGAGTGAGGTATAGGCATGACCCATTTGTATCATTCTTATGATCAAAGTGTCATATAACTTGGTAATATATTGTGGAAACGCTTGCTTTGGGGAGCAGGTGTCAGAACTGCCTTTATTGGGCATTGTGTGTGGGCAGCCCTGGGTGTCATATTTTTTAACCACTGATCTTAACTTTCGATGCACATACCAAAGTTAACAAAAAACACTTTATAACATTAAATTCAACTTTTTAACCTACTCACCTTGAAAATTATAGCTATATATAAACTATATACCCATAACCTTTAGTTTTTTTGTGACATTTAATTTGACCGAGTAGGGCTATAAGTACACAACACGATCCAAACAAAGCGACACAAATGACACGTGATACTGGAATATATGTCAGTCGCTGCAGAAGTGACACAACACGATCCAAACAAAACGTAGCTGAAAGTAACTCGAACGTGTTGAACAAATGAGTAAGGTGAAGAAATGCTATGACGTCACTTTCAGTAGCGACTGTCAAAAAAGAAATGGTCATGCTAGATGTGGTTGTATGGTATGGAATCAGGGTAAAATTTGGGGATAAACATTTTGGGAGTGAAAGTGCAGAATTGCACTACATAAATAGTAGGAAAAACCGATCCTCTTATGCAGGTAAAGCCATTGGATGATGCTAAAGTCGGTAAATTATTATCTTACGTGTACAAATTTTGAAAATGTATGTGCATTGCTAAATGGTCTTAGGCATTATTTTAACATTTCTACCTCCTTTGCTAATCAATTGCTCTCCAACATTATATAACAAATGCATGAAATAAATGGCCAACTGTAATGACACGTGATACTGGAATATATGTCAGTTGCTGCAGAAGTGACATTGCGCCATGGCCAATTCGGTGTTAAGCGTCTACCACGTTATTGCAGAGATGTCAAAGCTGTCCATCGTGGATTACAATCAGTCATCCGCATGCTGAGAAGAGTGTATATAGGGATTTAAACCCTTGGTGTGAAATTTTAACCCTGATCAACAGGATTAAAATCTCATATAATATTTAGTGGTTGCCCTGATATTTTGGGTTGAGTGTTTCAGACAAAAGCCCAAGCTGTATGTAATGGTATGGCATGGAATGGGGCAAAAGTTTAAGGCTAAATATGTGATTAAAATTGACAGTTGCACTACATAAATAGTGAAGAAAATCAATGGACTTATACAAGTAAAATCATTTAATGACGTTAATTGCTTTTCCCACTTCCCTCAGTTTTTCGATCATTAGTTTTGGTGTATACATTTTGAAAATTCTGTAGGTTCAGAGCTAAATGGTCTTGGTGATAAGAGAAGGCATGCGAAAATGTTCTCTACTTCCTTCGCTCATCAATTGGCCTCCAACATTTTCAACATGAATGTCAAATGTAGTGTACTTTTCAGAAGTTAGTGGTTCAACGTGGACAATTGGCTCTAAAACCTGACCACCAAGATATAACCTAGGCTAAGGAGTACACTGTTAAATGTCACCTCACTCAAAGACTATGCTCAGTCTAATGTCTCCCGAAATATATGGCCAATTATAATGCCATTTGATGCTGGAATATTTGTCATTTCCTGCAGAACTGATTTATTTACAGAGATATTAAAGCTTTCAAACGTGGGTTACTATACTAAGTCATCCGCTGGTTAAGAAAGGTATATGGGGATTTCAACCCTGGATGTGATATTTTAACTCTGAGCCACAGGGTTGAAATGCCCATGTACCAATCTGCATCCTAGCGATTCCTGAAATGGGGAATTTTGTCCGAGCGGAATAGAACAGCTGTTTTCCTCTGGCTTACTACCCATCCCGCTGGTAGCTACCAACTGTCATATCCGGTGGCAACTGCTCAAAAAATGGTCATGCTAGATTGCCTTTTTCACATGTTTTCGAGAATCGGGCAAAAGTTTAGGGTTAATCATTTGACAGTCGCACAACATAAATGGTAAAGAAAAATAATGCATTTGTGCAAGTACAGTCATTTGATGACTTTCCTTGCTTTCCCAGCTTTTCCCCGCTAAAGTTGGTCACTCCTTATCTTTGGTGTACAAATTTCGAATATGTGTGTGCAATGGTCTTGGTAAAAATAGGAGGATACCAAGGCATGTGAAATTGTGATGACCTCTCTACCTCCTTTGCATAATGATTGGCCTCCAACTTTATGATGTCAGAATTTTATCTGGGTGTCAAATGTAGGGTTCTTTTGAGATGGGACTACCAGATTTGGTAAATGTGTAATAGCGTGGACCCCGGCAACGCTGTTGGATAACAACTTTAATTTTCCCTTTTTTTTTTGTTTTTTGGCCGGTCACTTACACTTGCATCTAATTTTGGAACAGTTTATTTTTATTACCGATGGAAATAAATTTCAGTTTTACCCAACCACCACCACACCCCCTTCCCGATTATTTATACCCTAATTACCGTGACACATTCACTTGTGCACGCATGGGTACAAACAGCGCGCCTGACTGACCAGATTTATTACGCACCCTTTTACGTGCCCTCCCACCCAATCTCGGAACTGGGAAAAATACTATGCCACGGACTAAACGGCTTGAATACCGACCAGGGGGCATCCGTGGCTTAGTCGGTTAGGGCGCTAGAGCAGCCCAATGACCCAGGAGCCTCCCACCTATGTGGTCGCTGAGAGTTCGTCTAGCTCATGCTAGCTTCCTCTTCGGCCGTACCTGGGAAGGTCTGCCAGCAATCTGCGGCTGGTCGTGGGTTTCTCCCGGGCGCTGCCCAGTTTCCCCCACCATAATGTTGGCCGCCGTCGTATAAGTGAAATATTCTATAGTACGGCGTAAAACACCAATCAAATAAATAAATAAACGAATACCGACCGGTTGTGTCGGGGACAAGTGATCTTCCTTAAAGTAGACAGTATTCGAGTTGATCAACCACAAGTGTCTCATACACCCTATGAAAGCCAGTGACATTCATGGTTCTCCTCTCTCTCCGTCCAGTGGAATAATCTCTAAATCATAAGTCTGATGGTTGACAATGCAAAAGGCTGTCATCTTGTGTATCCCGTCCAAGGAGACGTCATCATATTCCTCATGGCGAGCCCATAAGTCATCACTCGATGGTGCTTTTTGCTGGGCAAACTTTAATATAGAGGATGCTCTATCACCAATATTATTTGAAGGTTTCTTTATATTTTACGATACATGTATTCCATTAATTTTCTCATACGAGGTCATTAGCTGAAAATAATAATACTCTAAGTCTTAGCCGAAGCCTATCAAACCAACCAATCAGTTTATGATCAAATAGCAAGTAAACAGTTTTTGCCTTTTCTCTAAATTTCGATTCAGGTACATGACGGTATTATAGTCTTTCTATGTGGAATGAAGGCCAAATGATCTCTTGGCATATATGCCAAGGAATGCACAATATTTCTTCACGTGTCATCTACGCGTTTCTTGGCATTAATAGGTATTAAATAGCCTGTATTCTTATGTTGGTTCTTGAAATCACAAAAAGAGTGTCAAGTACAAACAATCATTAAACATTTCGTATTTTGGGGCGATTGTTAGACGGTCGGTGATAGAAGTTTTGTTATGTCCGTAACTGATACATAAGCTATATTTTGAACACATACAAGTTTATTGTATATATTCCTGATGAAGACACAAACTACAAAGCCAAATATGTTTGACTGTATGATGACTGTTTGACTGTCGGAGTTACCTTCATTCCATTTTATGTATATCATAATCATGTTGAAACATTCCACCGCGATGCAGTCAATTTAGACGATTTGAATAAAATCGAAAATGTGAATCAGTCGATATTAGTCGAAAGGTGCAAACCGTTTGAAATAAACCTTGTATTTTTCGTGATACACCGTGTGAGCGAGGCTTTAGAAGCCACAGTGCACTCTGGCCTATAGGCCTTTCCACAAATTTTCCACTGCTGTCACTTACATGGGTTACTACTGGTCATTCTACGGTGAAACCTCCAACGGGATCTCTCAAATATATGCATAAATATGGGTAAAAGCACAAATACACGCAAGAAATTATTCGTATACTATAATATATGGATATGGACTGTCAAATTGTCGAAACGAGAGGTTTTGTATAAATGTGATAATGACGCCCTCAGTGCGTTTTCATACTGCTAACATTACACCTTCAGGTAACGTTGCTTCTCCACTGCTCGAATCAATGGCAATCTCACAGAAGGGTATATATTATAACATGTAATTATTGCATGTAGGCACAAACGATGTATATATATATATATATATATATATATATATATATTCCAGTAGACTGACGTTATAGACACAAGTATGACAACATTATATGTGTACACTAGATTGACACTGGAGTCGGGATTTACACATACACCTCTGAAGGATTACGTCTTTTCGTGTCCTCAAGTGGAACACCGGCGGGCGCAGCGGACTCCGTGGTACTGGCGGTTACGGGAGTTATTACTGGATCGTCTGACTCCTTTGCTAACACCAGAGCAATGCCTACAAGAAATAGAAAAGTCAAGAGACATTTATCACTTGCATTGGTTACATTAACATCAGAAATCTTGAGATGTCTTGTTCCTAAATGTACATGTCTTGGCAAATCTTGCTTTGCCCCATTGGTTTAATCAGTTCCTCACTTGCAGCTTTTATTTTTACTTTTTGTTTATTTGATTGGGTTTCTTCGCCCTACTCTTGAATATTTCACCTCTACGACGACGGCAGGATTACGGTGGGATTAAACCGGTCCGAGCCCTGAGGAAACCCAGCACCATCCGTTGGCAGATCTGCTTGGATACTTAGTAAAGTTAAGCCATTCTTGGAATTCTATAAGGACTGCCCTGCTTGTATATAGGGTGCGAGTTTGTCTAAGGGCAAAACTACTGAAATGATTCATGCGTGCAATCATATCACAGTATCAGCCTTTGGTGAGAACTCTGTTCTTTCTGTACCTGGCATGGTTGGCTGAGATAAAAGTATAAGTATGATCTCTTTGCATTGTTTACATGATATTGTACATTCAGTGTGATGGTAACATAGCATTTTGAGTAATTTTAGGCCAGTGATATCTAAATAATTGTAATTAAGATCATTGCATTTTTATACCTAATTCTGCTTGAGGCATGATGCTTGGGGTGTGTAAATTGTTATACTTCTTATACATTTACATGAACAGCCAGAGACAAGCACTAAGTCCGGCAAACTGGTATGCAGCGGGCTGGACTTCATAGGTTACGTGTGATCACTTGCCAACACTGTCATCGCTACTCTGGTTTTACTTTCTATACTGTAATCTTTCCTATATGTATAGTTTTGTTTTGTAGGAATACCATTTGAACCTGGTCTAGTGAAGCTAGTATAATGATATTTTCTTACCAGTGGTTTGGTTACTTTGGTTATTGTCCAGCGCATGGTGTGAATATGAGGGTGGGTTAAGTGGTCCCGGCTATTCCCTCCAATGTCGGGCTGCTGATGGAACTCGGACAGAACAAGGTGTCTTCGTCATTGTCAACGCACACAGAAAATGGTTGTTAAAATCATCGTCAACACAAGCCGGTGATTTTTCGGGGGAGTCGATTATTTCCGCAGTATTCTCTGTCTTTAATTTTGGGGAGATCTCTTTATCACATTCAGAGAGTTTTCTATTTGTGAAATACACCGAGTGTGAGAAGCTGCCTGCTGTTGACGATTTTCCGTCTAGAGTTACATACGTAGGCCCACTTTATCACATTCTAGGTGTTGCAGGATTTCATGATGAGCACATAAAGGAAGACCTGATCTGGAATTGCTTGGCTAACATGAGTGGGTGCCGTGGTTGCAACATTGGTTTAGACGTGTTGAATGAATTCCTAAATAATGAATGCAAAAGTAGGCTTAGAGATTAGGAAAAATTATTACAATGTACTGAGAGTTCTGGTTTATTAATTCTAAAAAGTTAAGTACCATCAAGCCTTTTCATACTACCTCCTTATGATATGTTGCAAGAATACTTTTTTATAAATTTAATTTTACATCATTATTTCAGATATGCTGAAATATTGCCATGGCAGTTATACAGGCAAGAAGATACTGAGAGTGACTAAAATGACCGTAAGCTCCATGGCCGTAAGCTCGACAAGCTATTTTCCTGTTCTGTTAGGGGAATTTGGAAATCACTCACTACCACAAGAAGCCGAGCAGGAACAAGAATGACTTGGCCACATTTGTGGTTGAATTCGAACAGGATGCACTCTTTGGTTATTTCCCAGTTAGGTCCCATAAATCTTACGAGGCAAACTCGACCGTCCAGAAAATATATTCTCCTTGTAAACTAGAACAAAAGATTGCAAAGTTTGGTAGTGATATGGACCTCTGGAAAAACCTTCACGATGATTTAGCTGATGGGCAGTCATGGACAACAGGAGATGAACTATATTCAAATGTCTGATTAACCTTTCATTTTTATCTGTGGAAAGGCATGAAAGGGAAGGTAGCGGAGGGCAGTGCCATAAAAGTGAATTGTTAGTTATCTAGTTACCAGTAACTATCTGTGTACTTTACACAGCACTGGCTATATTTATATACATAATACCCGGTACAAAAAATAATACAAATATTCTTGGGTGATATGAATAAATTACATCATCCTAGATAACAAACAAGTGAACTTAAACATATCGCTTCAGAAACGCGTCAAGCTTAATCAACATAACTTTGAAGAGTTACATGGCATACATGCATGTTTTCATGACTTAGACACATCAGAGGATTTGCAGGAAGAACAGCAATATTCATTGTTAGAACATTTATGTAAATCTTCTTTTGACATGGCTTGTATAAACAGATGTTTGAGGATTTGCCTGCATATGCAACACCTTTTCTCAATGGTTTCAGTCATATCCCGCATTTCTACAGATAATAAAACTTTACTTACTGATCGAGGAGAATGGTACAAAATAGCTTAAGAAGGCCTCACATGTCTTCCATATCTACCAACCTCTTGCCAATATCCCAGTATGGATTTCGAAGGCCCCCAGTGAATCACATAGTCTACATCTTTAGCATCAATACCCATACCAAATGAAAGAGTTGCAATCACTACTTTTAGCGATGATCCAGTAGTGAACTGCAGTATGATTGACTCTGATGGGTATTAGGACCTGTTCTCCCTGATATGACTGAAACCATTCAATCCTTCTGTACTTCAACGCTTTGTTACCACCCACCCAAGCATGTCTTCCAAGTATCTTCATCAGATTGGCATAAATTTCAGCTACTCGGTCTATGGTCCTGCAAAATTTCTAGAAAAAACATTTTATGTCGCAACAAGTACTGTTACAAAGGATTTACTTCAACTATGACATTGTCCTAAGTATGCTGTCTGATTTAATTCATAGTACTTCTTCTTATTCAAATCATGTGTGAGACAGTTTAATTTTATTTCTTGTTTTGTTGAATTATTTATCTCTCCTCAGTAGGATATGTAAACATACATGTAGTTTGTACTATTTGCATGATAATTTACCATGCATAAATAATACATCTGGGAGCTTCTCCAAGTTCTTCAATCAGGTCAGTTACCCATTTAAGACCTGTCCCTATGTCTCCACTAATCCGCTTTACAGAAAGGTGAATGTTTGGTCTGCATTTTGTAAACAAGGCACATTGGGTAAATCATCAGAAGTTACCAAAAATTAAATAAAATCATACCAAATCTAATCGCGAATGACTTGCCCAACATAGTTGCTTACTTGTGCCAACTGCCACAATACATTTTTTAAAAATTATTGCTTTAATCAGAATCGTCTGGTCATGCACATAATCGCGATTGTTACCGAGTCGAATTTTACCGCTAGTATATATCTACAGTTTGGTATACGGAATAAAAGACATAAATGACGTATTTGTCCTTCAAGACCTTCGCAGTCAGAAACTTTGTGTGTGATTGTGACTCTCCATGCGCTCTGATAGTGTTGATTCTGTATGACAGCATGTCCAAAAATATGATCGCCGGCCTGTAAGCCTATTGCCACTTAAAGACGCAAGGTGCATGGCCCGTCTGAATCAGTCACGTCTGCCTTTTCTTCATAACTATTTTCAAAATCTTTCGTTCAGCTTTATTTTCAGCGGTCAAATTATTTAAAATCAAACTTTAAAATTTGACGGCGAAACGTCTTTGGCCGCTTTGTTTAGCAACAAAACCAAAGAGTTTTGAACCATTGTCTCTCATTGGCCGAGCTCATTGATCTGTGCTTTTAGAGCCCTACACAGACCAATCAACGAGCATCTAACTGTAGGGTCAAAGATGCGGCACATCACGATAGAGAGTGACTTAATCGGCAGTAACTTGTTGACTTACCCGGACATTAAATTTCCTTTTCACGTTTATACCACTGCAATAATTTGATTTTCTCTATGATTAAGACATGCAGAATCCATTTTTTTTTTCTGTCAATTTGATCTGTCCAGTCAGACGAATCAGATCTGAAATCCCCTGCCCGAAATTGATGTTGACCTGTCTGGACAGTCGGACAGATGTCAATGTCGAGCCCTGTTTAAAACCAGTTATCTTTGAGCATGAAAGAACAGAATGCCCGCCATGTTTACTCACGATAATTGCCCCTGATAATTGCGACAAGCTGAAATAAGCCAAATCGGCATTGGAACCGTCTCTCAAGATTAACGCTTTTTGGGCGAGACATAGGTGGGTGCGCTCGCAAAGTATCGCAAATTAACGCTAAAAAAGACGTGATTTCCGATATGCTTCCGGGTCAGATGGACGAATTCAGATCCTGGGTATTTACACAGATATTTTGTTTTGCTCCTCTGGGCTGCCCTTGTAAATTTTTTTCCTTGTTGGGTTGTATCATTTTGTAGGACGGGCTTCAAAGTTTCATTCCAGGTATAAATTTGTGTGTTTTTAAGGAAATAGAGGCACAGGAACATTGGCAAAAGGTAGTGATAAATCAGGGTTCACTGACCTCTGACTGGGTGAATTTGACCCCTGTCAGCTGTGTGTCAAATTTGCGAAAAATTTCATCGGTCATGCCATGTCAGGAATTTGAGTGTAGTTTTCTCAGTGGACAAGGACTATCAGGTCCGGAGGGTTTAGGGCTTGCAGATTTAGGGACGGTGCTTAAGGCCAAACGTTAACATGTAAGCATATGGAAAATTAATTCTGGTGTGTGGCCAGTACATACAACAATACACCAGAGTTATCTGGCGACAATACGCGGGCTGACAGGAAGTTGTAGAGGAAAAGTTCATTCCAGATTGTGGAGGATATACCTTTGCCAGCCGCGCTGCCGTGTTACAGTGTCCATTTTCACTGGATTTAAGGAAAATCACAGACAGTATACTTGTTATATTTTGTTTAGAATTAAATCTGTACAAAGACGTCGATTTTCTGTAACACCACTTGTACGGCAACAGGCATGCTTTCAGATGTGACATGTTGAATTATCCTTACCTAGATTGCCATATATCTAAAAACATAAGCCGTGTCCAGGACTCGATTTGTAACCTCCTGTATAAGAGTATTTGTCAAGCTGCTGCATGTCTACCTTGCACTGGTGTGTTGGAGCATTTATTAAACTGCTGTCCACCCTCGGATAGCTGTGCAGGGACATTTTTCTGGCAGCTATGCACTTTCGGACAGCTTCCGGCAATTTGGTGGTATGGCGTGATGTATGATGGTATTTGATGTACATGTAACTATGTGACCATTAAAAATATTTGATACTTGGAGCAAAAAATACAGCAAACGGCTTGACAAGTCAGGTATTTTCGGAATGCATTGGGTGGTCCGAGATAGTGTATGATGGTATTTGTTGTTTATTTTGACAATTAGAAAAAATTGTTACATTTTGCAACGTTTTGACGAAGCAGTCTGAGCAACTTGTAATAAACTTGGAAAAAAATACACGAAAAGTGTGACATATGCAGATGTATTTTTTGAATGCGTTTAGTGGCTTGACCGGAGGTGATGTGTGATGGGAGTTGATGTATTTTTGGACAACTGCAAACATTTGTTACATTTTGCAATGTTTTGAGGTGGGTGGTCAGAGCAACGCATTTTGCAATTTTGTGCATTTTTACTTGGAAACTTGGAAAAGAATATAGCAAAAAGTTTGACATATCATATATTTTCTGGATGTATTTGGTTGCCCGAGGTGATGTATGATGTTACTTGATGGTAATTTTGAAGAAAAAAATTTATTTCACTTTGCAACTTTTATTACAAAAGTGGTTGTTACACTGCTATCAAATATAGTTGGGTTAGTGTAGAATATATTGCTCGAATAGCAAGTATGCATTGTGGGTCTGTTGTGGCAATATGTCAATATAATGTTATGTATACTTCTAGAATATAAATCAATATTTAGAATATGTAAAAGCTTAGAAACTTCAAAACATCAACTGAAATGAGTCTGACTGGCTGGACACTGGTTGCATGGAATCCTATTCAGCATTTTGAACAGTTTGTTCCCCTTCCTTCTCTAACCGTGATGGTGTTACATGATGATTGTGGGGCTTGTTATAATTTATAGATTGAACTCACTGAAATTTATATTTCGCTAAGCGTTACAAATGTAAGCCCTGTTGAAATAATATTCCAGTAAAGGTTGCCATTGCAACTATATACTGAAATACATGTAATTGTTTCATTATGAGTTACATTTCAACGATATATAATGAAATGTTTTTATAAACAGCCGTTACAATTGTAAAGCTCACTGAAAAAATATAAGCCTTGCATTTTCTTTTAAATATGTTCGAGGACACAACGGTCACAAGAATGCCAGCAAGTTATGAAAATTAAGCTGACTAATATATATAGGAATAGATTTGAAAAGGCCAGAAAGAACATGTATCAGTCACACACTACACATCTGCAAAATACAACGAAAACAAAAATGCCGCTACTATGCGAATAAACCTGATTCATATGTAAACTAACATAAGTATTTGTTTGAAAGCGCCCCCCCCCCAAAAAAAAACAACAAAAAAACAACATATGTATGAATGAGTTTTAACATTTCCACAACACTTCACGAAGTTGCTGTTAATGTGTTCAGAGATACGATCACAAAACAATGTTTCAGTATACGCAAAATTATGCAGGGATAAACCTGAAAAAGGTATATTTTTGATTCTGAAAAATGATATTGGCAGGAGTTTTTGGATTTCTATTCTATAGGTTAGTGAGAGAAAGACGGACAGGGCTATGACAATATACTCCTTATAGCCCTTAACTGCTGAGGAACAAAAGCAATTCTCTACCGACGTTTCGAAAAAGATTAGCATTATTCGGCAGCCTTCTCCTCGACTGTGTATCAACGATACATCTGATACAATACATTGTTGCCAAGCCTGAGAGTCGTCCACACAACAAGTGTAGGCCTTGCAGCCAGGGTCGTGCGCACAGCACGATCACTGTGACGTATGATAGCTCTAAAGCTCGCCTGATTAACACAGCCTATTGCACGGCCTATAGCAAGTTCCATTCAACAAGTGGGTCGTCGCTTTCATCACTTCGTCCGTGACGACAGCAGGCTTCGACACGTGGACAAGATGGAGACGGGACCTTGTGCGTAGTCTGTACGAGGTGAAAGTCATTTGTAGTTTATTGAAAAACAAAGCTCACGGAATATGACTGGATCGCTTCTCTTTGTGTTCCCGGGCCTTATGTATGGACTGGTGGCCCTGACTGCGCAAATCGCTGAGGTGTTTTCAGCCTCCACCACGGGTAAGTTAGACTTCAGTCAGCGCGGCTGTCAACTCTCTTCATGGCGTCGTCTATGTGCAACTGAGATTATACTTTCAGGGAATGGGGTCACTTGTTGACTGACATCTAACAATCTCTTCAGTCAAAGCCGATTTGCACTTACACTCAAATGGACTCATAGACAGCTGTAGTATCTCGACATGTTAAATCGATAACGATTTCATGTTATGTATAATAGATCCCCAACGTGAGCAAAATTTTAATTTTCTCTTGTGTAACCCAAAATATTGATAAAATATGAACATATATTGTGAAAGCTAAACCACTGCTGATCCTAAAACTTTTAAAATTTACCTCACTTCAGTATTAATCAAAATAAAGGGAAAGGTTGAAAAAAGAAATCATACCTAATTCTCCAAAGGGGTATTGTTTCGCCAATTTTCCAAATTTTCTCATTTTTCTTGCCCAAGTACATTGTTAACTATTTAAGCAAAAAAAACTGTCCCACACATTTTTTATATTCATCTTAGATTGTTCTGAGTGATCATTTAAAGTTAAAACTTTCAAACATTTAAAAAGTTTTTCAAACTTTTATGTTCTTTCACTAATATCATTAAAACTACGCAAGATATCGAAAATCTGGGGGACCTTTTTCAGGTTACCGGTAAGTATTTAGCTACCTGTGCCAAGTTTCATGGCGTTATGATGAAAAATAAGTGAGAAATAAAAGTATTTCACCACACAATCGTCTCAAAAAGGGAAAGGGACAAAGAGACCAAAATGATTGGAGGAACATCATGTTTGACAAACTTTGTAATTAATTCATTGGCCAATTAATTTTAATCCCGAATTGTCCTGTCTCCAGGTAAAATGTGAACATATCCACCTATTTGTCTTAGATTTCAAAACGTATCATGCTCCATCACAGCGTAAATTGGTGTTTTATCTTGACATTTCTGAGCAAAACCTGTTATAAACCTTTCCCCAAATGACACCCCGGTGGAGTGATCAAGCTTGTTCTAGTTGAAAGGTCTGCCTGCGTAGTCTGCACAAGGAGCCATGCACAGTTTACAGCAGGAGGCAATTCACATTCACCAGAGGCAGGACTATTCACAGCAGGTAACCCCCTTCAATGAGCTAAGAGAACTAAGAAAACACATTTGCCTTGGCTCATGTTATACTTTTTGTCAAATTTTGGTTATTTAAAAATCGAATTTGGTGTTCACCTTTTTGTCAGAGGAAAGATGGGAGATTGGAGAATAAGAATGTGAAATAAAAAAAGTATCACCAAATTTCACCTCTGAGGGCTTCTAGTATTCTTAAGGCCATAGCAGATTTCTCATATTTTCGAGCCCACCCATTTTGATATGCCTGAAACAGAAAAATGAGAGAAATCAGCCCTCATGTAATCACACTGCAAGTTGTATCCATCATAAACATGACATATATCAACCTTGGTGTGAAAAAGTATACCATTTGAATGCAATTACCTACCATATAGATGTTAAAGTCGTCAGTCAACACACAGCCACTCTCTCAACAGTTAATGATTAAATAGTCACCTGAAAAATTTCCTTGAATCATAATCTGTGCAATAGGCCAGCTACTTTTTTCAATTTAGGTACCTCAAATTACGACAGTCTGACTTTTAAAAGAAATTATGGCGAAAATCTGCCATTAAAACTAGGGTCGTGCACAACTTAGTTCAGACATGTGAAATTACAACCCGTCAGAAACCCGAACACACGTATCTAATAAATAAAATAAAGGAGACAAGAAACTTGGTCCAGTCACTTAGAGGCAGGACGACAATTTTCATCACATCAATAAAAATGCGAAATGAATGTCACATTAACAGATTCCGAGAGTAACATTACCAAAAGCGAAGTTAATTCTGCATTCAGTATAACCCGTTAACAGACAACATTCAGCTTGAAATTTCAACGAACTCTTACGCACAAATTTACAAAACTCGGGATTTTTCTATTGTTACTGATAAATGATGCACAGTATAATCATGTTCTACGCAGCTTGCCTTTCAAAGTCGCCTTCTTGAAAGGGAGCAAAGCAGAAGCCAGTCTGTTTGACGTGCCTTTGTAGCCTTTATAAGGAGAACACTGAAAGAATAATAATTAAAAAGAAACATAGGAAACATACGTTAATTACATTGAAC
This sequence comes from Acanthopleura granulata, assembly GCA_016165875.1. Lineage (NCBI taxonomy): Eukaryota > Metazoa > Mollusca > Polyplacophora > Chitonida > Chitonidae > Acanthopleura > Acanthopleura granulata. Next base: position 205,784 of record JABBOT010000023.1, on the reverse strand, counting down.
GAAACATGCTTTATTGTTTTTCACATTTGCAACTTGCCTGGTTTAGATGTTTACTACGTCTCTGCATGTTTGTATATGTGTCATCTCCTGTCCATGTATGTCGACGTTATTTCGTATGTGTATGTATATACATGGTTATTGATAACCTACTGCATATAACACTACTAAACAAACCCTAACTTGTGTGGATAATCAGATGTGAATTCAAGTAACAATCGCTTATAGTGCAAGTACATTTGCACTAGTAGTATATTACGGATATTCCACCAATACACCCGAATACCCTTTTCTCCACTATGTCACATCAAACACAACATACATCTATACCAAAGCAGCCGAGCGGCAATATATACTTTAGTAATCATAGTAGTCAGTGCTCATCTAGATTACTACATAAAGCCTATAATGTACGTATTAATATCACCTACGAGGTAGAAACTCGATACATACAAGTACCTTTATTACAAATAAGCAATAATATTTACCCGCAAATCCGTCAAGGAATGGTACAAACTGTAAACAGGTCTTCATATGGATGGATCGTACTTAACCAAGTGGGCCTGTGAACCAGTAATACACAGCTTACTATAATCTGCGTATCATGCAACAGCTTCATGTAGATGTACACGTTTAACATGGTACAGACCATGAGCAAATAATAAAAGAGAATTATCAAAACTTTTCCACTAGCTGTCTGCTACTGTAGCAATACACGACGAAAGTACAAAAACTGACGATGAACAGTGACAAAAAAAGATTTCGACGGAGAGTTTTCGTCAGTGAGAAAACAGTGCGATGTGATTTCCGCAAGGGCCGACACCCTGTACCGCGCATAACCAGTGAAACGTTGTCAGATTTTACAAGGCCGTATAAGAATGGTACTGGAGGTGATTATCCTGCCGAAATAGTTGCAATGACTATTACATCGTTGCATTTTCAGGTAAATAAGATAATTATTATGACAAGTTTCCCACTGTGCATTTGGCTTACACAGAATTTTGTGACACTCTGGCCTCATGACAAGCACATGGTATTTCCAAAAATTGTAATGCTTTCCTAAATTGAAATTTTGCGCGCCTATTGCACAGATTATTATTCAAGGAATTATTTTAAGTCACTTTTACAAAAACTCTAATTCTTTAATTCGGCAGACCTGATTTGAAAAAGTTGCTCGCCTATTACACAGATTATGATTCAAAGAATGTTTTGATGTGACTTTTTTCATCGTTAACTGGAATTGAGAGAGTGGCTAGATATATATCATGTTTATAGGGATAATGAAAGTAGCGGTGTAGTTAAATGGGGACTGTTTTCTTTTGATATTCTGTTTCATGCACGTTTCGAAACTGGTGATCGCCACGATATGGCTGAGATATTGCCGATGTGGCGTTAAGCCATAATCATTCATTCATTCATTCAAAACTGGTGAGCTGAAAAATTTGAACATGCACTTTACTATGGTCTTCGGTTGTAACATGCTAATATGACGCTCATCGGTATCTAACGTGAGGCTATTTAAATATGAATGAGGTGATCACACTTGATAAGTGGTTATCATATGTAACTCTTGGTCTGCGAGAACTTTCACCTAGACCCTTACCTTTGCGACTCGAACCCGTCCTAATATTTGGTGTACACTGAATGCGGCGTTGTTAAAGAGTGGGGACCTGTGTCACAAAAAGTTTACAGGCTGTGGCATTCTTGAATGAATTGACGTCACTCTATCATATGACACCACCCTAGTCTTCACTAGGACCCTGTCAGGTTAGATTTGAGCAGATGGTGAATAAATACAACATTAATATTTAAACGGTATCCATACGTGGGTCAGAGAAATGTACATGATCTGTACTTGACTTTGCCGTTCTGCCTGTTTCTGACACAGCACAACAAACATCCCATTGAAATAACTGACCTGGACAGCAGGGATATGCAGAGCATAGCGAGATTATATGCTAATTAAATCCTTTGTAATTAAGTGACCAAACACTTTCATCTGGGACACAAATTTTAGATATGTGACAATATGGAAGACCTTTATATACGTTGCTTCTATGCCCTGTTGGATAATATGCAAATTTCAAGATCTTAGGCGGACAGGTGCGTGTCTATCTTTATAAACGGAGAGCGATTCGTTAAAAGTGTCTTGTCCCAGTTGATCAATTTTTTCGCGCAAAATTGAAACAATATATAACCTAGAGGTGTCTGAAGCACGGAGACGAAGTGATTGAAAGAATAAAACTCACTAGATTTTTTTTTAAAGTTATATTTCTTTCAAGACGATAGGCTACGTTTCGTGCAGCTTGGTATTGTCAAAATGCTTATCTGTCCTTGATATCCCCAAGTGCATGACTTCATGTCGGCGGTATGCCGTTTTGTGCTGCAATCAACTGTGCTAATCACCCTCCGAATTACAGCGGGTTTAGTTTTCATACATGTACGTTCCCATCGAATCCCTAAATGGATAATTGCTATGCGACATCACTATTTTGTACCGTATAAACAATCTAACTTAAGTTCTAGCCATTTTGAGGGGATGTGTTTTGATCCGGTATACAGGCTAAAAACACATTCTGTACACCGCGAGACTTGCCTGCCACGAGATACTCCGAGATCAAGCTTTGGCCTACATACACCCCCAAAATTTCAGGGGGGGGGGGGGGGCGCTGCTAAGACCGGGTACATTTCACGTGTACGTAGCTCCGGCGCTTTACTCAGCGTTCCAGGTTTATGCATTTTGATATTTTTCCTCGTAAGACAGAAAAAAAGTAACTTCAGTTCAACAAGTATCACAACACATCGAATAGGCGAGAAAAAGCGAGCTGCAATGCAGTATTTTTTACAATCGCCCATAGAATGGAAAAATAATTACTGAAGGATTAAAATGGTTCCTTCTGTGGATATTGCGCTAATTTAATCAAACAGAGTAGCCTCTCCTAATTTTCATATGTTTTCAAAATGGCTTGTATCTATGTGAGAGTCGCTGTCTAGCACGCTAGCCAGCTTATTGGTGACCCGGTTGAGAATTACTAAAAACATTACTCCTCAAACCGAAAATGCCATAATTATGTGTGGCATGTGGCACACTAACGCCATTCAAGGGCAAACAAGCGATGTTCGATTTTCTTCTCGGAATTTGTGTTGTTAAATATATTTTCATTTTTTCAGGTTTTGATTGCATCTTTTTTTTATATCGTAGGTATATCATTCATATAAATGAAGTGAGAACCGGAACAGTTCACTTTTAGTGTACAGATAGTTGTAATTCGTTTGGAAGTACGTATCACAAGGCACCGATTCTTAGTCTTAACGGTATGTCCTGAACGTATCAACCATAAGGGGTGTTAAACTCCCTTGTACACTCGTCTTACCCGGAGTTTAACACCGCTTATTACAGCATTTCTTTAGAAAAGCGGAACAACTCGCGGGCAGCAGTAGGACCATTAATGTAACCGTTAAAAGAAGCTTATATAGTGTATGACATCTCAACAACCCGGATATTGGTGCATACCAAGTATAAGGAAGCTGCTCGAGTTGAAAAGTGAAATCATTCAAATGTACATGCATAGGCGGACGTTGACCCTGCAATCACGTGAAGGATTTGCCCCAGCTGACTATCGGTAATGTTGGCTATCACTGAAGTAAAATGGTGGAAGGGGCAAAGTTAGGACTTATTTGTAAAAATATATTTCATATAAAATTCAAAATAAGGAAGCCAAAAAAAAAATTAACAGTTGAACGGCTTGATGAGATCGTGCGAAAAGCTGTATAGGTGGTTGTCCAGGCTACATGTCAAGGGATCCAAAAAGAGCATAGTAGTGCTTAAAATCCCACCATCTGTTTCTCATCGATTTTCACTCTTGTCATTGATTGATAACGCATCTCATAAACAGAGGATCTCCAACGAGTGAGTCAAAAATTTCCATTGCGTCTTGCCAATGGCTCGAAAAAAAAAATGTTTAACTCAAGTTTAATATATTAATACTACAGGATCACGGGTTGAAGATCCTGTTTATCCCATAAATGTAAAGTCGAACAAAAGCACAACAATGGGCCTCACATAACTGGATTTATCGCTGTTAATAAAAGCTCTTGCAGATGTGCGGATTAATTTAAGTATGTGGCGTCAGTAATTCGTCTGCTGACCAAAGCGCAACATTTATACATAATATAAAATATCCATCACACAAAAGAGCACACATTTAGAACGGCCTTTACCGACACAAATTTGGCTGGTTTTTTGACATTATTTCCTATATAACTGAAAATAAGTAGCAGGTAATGGTTTTTAAACTGTTTACGAACACGTTTTTCAGACAGAGGAGGACAACATGAGGTTACATGAGAAACTAACAAGCAGTGACTTGACACGAGTGCGTAGCGTTCACGTCATCTTACAAGTGTGAGAACGCAGCTGAAATGCAGACACATGTATGCATACAAGAAATAACTTTAACAGCAATATCATTCTTACTCAGCAAGTGATGAAACTGATCATGCGATCTCCAAATTACAGTCAAGGTATCTTCAGATATTTGCACTTAACACAGACGACAGAGGTACGTAGTAAAATAAAGTAATTCGGCGTTTGTGTAGCTTTTGCTTGGCTAATTTTATCTATGAACGGTCGTGAGTCAATCAAGAAAATGTTACGAGGCACATGTCGTGATTACATGTGTCCGGGTTAGGAACCGCGTAAGTTTAAGGCCCACACAAGGTGATTAAATTCACAGTCGGGTTTAAGTTCGTTTGGCGTGGCTGATTGTCCAGATGGGACAACGCTACATCATGGCCCAAGCTGAAATTCCCACTCATGTGTCAAAAATGGTTCTCGCCGTTGGTCCCCATTAATGTTACCCAAAGGAGGAAAGAGAGCACCTCCAGACGATACATTAAGTGAGATAACGCAGGCTTCAAAATTTACGACCGGTAATTTAGAAACAAAAGATTTACTTGTTCACTGCTATATAAGCGAATCCCCCAGTTTCAAAAAAAAAAAGAGAAGCAGAAGTCTTTTGGCCACTCATACGCTACGTTACTGTGCTTCCTGATACCCCCGATCTAAGACTATAACTTCTCTCCTTTGGAGATACCCTCTGCTTTCGGACTTCACCAAATTCAACTGGGATTGACTTGTTTTGGCTGGCGGTCGCTCTCTCTCCACTTTGAACCAGGGACAGCGGCACATAGTAAGTATAAGTAGTAAGTACATATTAAAGAACTCCTTTCTTGTTATTTAACCCCTTGTCGTTGTAGTCACTTTGTCCACAGGTTTATCTATAAAACTATATAGTTTTATAAAGGTTACGGGTATAGTTAGTGGCAACCTCAGCGCACAGTTTCCCCTCTGCACGTTGTGTTACCTAGTTGTGTCTGACAAGACTATATAGGCTCCATCGTGAGGGTTTCCCTAAGACGCTTCCACTCAAAACGCTTCCTCTACAAACTCTGCGCTCGGATCAAGTAGCCACACGAACCCTTACCCCGTATCAAAAAACTCAACGTTGTTGATAAAAGAATATCTACGATATTTATATGACCCCCATTATGTCATGTTCTGGGGCGGCTTGCATGAAAAGATCGCCGTTACAATCGATTACAATCCCAACCATTGACTACAATCGATTGCAAAATTCAGTTACCCCGCTTGCGGAAAGGAATTGTGATGGTGATGGTAACTTTTCGAGGTTACGATCGCCATCGTAGCCCAAATTTGACTCACACGTAAAGGTGGTGTGTGTAAATGGGAAATGTACCAGTCAACATCGTTTTCTTACCTTCATTTTTAAAAGAGTTCTACTTTATCATGATTCAGCAGGTAACAACATGTGAATAACTTCTTACAACACCTTTCTGAGAAAATTACATTGTACACCTTTGCAAACCGAGTCGAAAATTACTAACTAGCAGTCCACCTTTGGTAAGTATTTGTGCTCAAGGTAAATTTTAGGGCGATTGTAAATATTTACAACTGGGTCATACCGTTTATAATGTTTGATTGTAAGTTATGACGATCGTAGCTTACAGTCCCTTTGTACAAGAAGCTGTCGATTGTAAGTGAGGACTTTAATCGAGATCGTAGTGATTTACAATCAATTTAGGCTTACGATCCCTGCATGGCGAAGTATAATGCATTCCCTGTACCATAGAAAACCGGTCCATGCATGCCGGGATTGGTCGATGCGTAATTTTAAAGAAATTGTACCTGAATTTAATATATAGATAAACTATGAACTATCTTTGTTGCCACTTAACAGTGTGGGAAGGACACCCCTGAAATGAAGATATGGCCATAAATGCCATCGATGATGTTTACACCAAACCTTATTGTTATTGGCCAATCAAATCCATTCGTCTATTCTTATATACATGTATACTATTCCAATGATCTAGGTGGCACTTGTATATATCTTCAGGCAATATGTAAGGGATTCAATTTAAGGCTATTGGCGACCTTACACGAGTGTTGTTTTACCTTCAGTAGACATGTGCATACCGCTATAGGTATAGTCGTCAATCTCTGTCCAGTGGTGTGCTTCACTGTTCGTTGTTACCTGGCTGCGTATTAAAAGACAACACCTGATTGTCTGAGTACAATTTGTGGTCACCAGCTTCTGTCGTCTGAGTACGACAGCTTAAAGATTGGAAGGCATCTAACATCAGCTGGCTGAATTATATATAAATAACATGCAAAAATTACTTTCATTGGCCATCTTCTTAACTTTGCATGTAAACAGTGTGAAGTTTCCAATCAAGGCAAATACGTCTGCAAACTTCAGCCTTGTGACCCTTCTTTAACATTATGTTGAGAATAATTACTCATATAGGCTACATAATTTTATAGCTATGCCCAAGATATCGTGCAAACTCTTAAAACTTACTATTGTGTCGATCGTTTTTGCTTCTTGCGCATCTCTAGGTACGACACAAGCCCCTATGATGACAACAACAGCACCAACGTCGGTACCACCAGGGCGTTCCTTTGATGGCGTTTCGTTCATTGGCGGTATCATCTTAGCCTGCTGCTGTATAGTTGGAGGACTTGTATTATACAAATATTGCTCTAAGAGGAAAAATCAAGGAGACAACTACGGCGTATTTTAAAGGCTCAAATCAGCTTGTAATAGGTGGTGCTGAAAATCTCGTGTATGTGTTCCATTTTTCTGCTCTGTTTAATCAACTTTGGAATCTTCAGTTCATCTTTCCATTTTGCTCACGCCGTCCGAGGATTTTGTGTCCATGATAATGTGGTTGTAAGCCCTAAAACTGTTAGGCATGTATTTACTCATCGACTGTTTTTTTTCCGAACATTGTATTTCCCTACCTATGAAATAATTAAGGCGGCAACTTCTGTGTTTTGAGATTTAAGATCATGATATGTTAAGAAAATCTCATTGGTATTTTGAAATGTTAACATCCGTTTATTTTTAAAAGCAAAGTTTATTTTTAAAAGGAAATTCTTCTCTCATTTTCCCACGTAATTGTACGGCAACCGTGTAAAGTTTCTTTGCTGGGGATCTGGTGAGAGACTGGCATTGTGAAGATCTGTGACTCCGTGTACAAGCCGTATGAATATATTAACACTCCTTCCACCTCGGTTAAACGAAGGTTTTCAGACGCCTTCCTCTTTCCGCTTCTCTTGTGTCAAAAGGTAACCGGTTAAGAATCTTCTCATTGAAACTTTTTGCGTAATGATTTTTCATTGGTTTATGTAATGAACACACCTATGCATCGAGCCTTAAATTCAGGGTTTTAAGCCCAGTTATATAATTGTAAATATAGACTGTAGCATGTCTCAATTAAAAACCATCATGTATATTTGAACGGAGCTTGTTTTTATAAAATTTACGGCTTTGAAAGAATGGTTGACTTGGCAGCAAAGATTTAGCAAATTGTTGACTTGCTTCGTCACGTCCACGTCCACATCTCTTCAAGTTGGGACAATAATGTTAACGTTTTAACTGTTCATTTCAATTTGCAGTGTACAGAATACGAGAATGCTATAATCGGTGTACCGCGTTTGTTGTGCATCTCTGAAAGTATGAGGGGGGTTCGCGTTAGATTTTCACCTCTGATAGTTACATACGTATACTCAAATAATATGAATCTGTGCCGCATCTTGCATGTCATCTTAATTTGTTTCTAGACATCAATGTATAATAGATTAATAAAACTTTGTAAGTTTAAACTTGGAAAAATAAATGGTTTGCATTTCCAGTATTCTGTATTTTATGTCGTAGTTTTGTGTCGCTTGTCGGTTCAAATCCAGCATTGGCTGGCTTCCTGTACTGTTCGTGCGAAGGTCTGGCCCACGCAACTATCCCCCTGTGGATAGTCGCGGATTTCCTCCTTGGTGCAATATTCTCGAGTACGGCCTAAAACACCAGTCAAATATTTAATTAATGTTATTCCCCTCTCTTAAAGTGTGAATGCATAGCCATCTATTTGTCTGCTTATATGAGCTTATGTCTTAAAGACTACACGGAAGAGAAGCCTGAAGTGCAAAAGCATAGAAACTCCGAATAAAGAAATGTAACGCATGGTTGACGTCCTCGATATTTCGACTAAGTTTTACTTGTCATCTTCAGGAGAGGTAATTTGTACAATCAACAAACACACATATATATACATTTACAGAGAAGAAGACATTACAAGGCTGAATAAAATACACTGCTTGATTGATCAAATGATTCAACCAATGGAAATTAAACATCGATCAATCACGGTCATTCAGGCAAACATCAATAAACAGATGTAGTTATGACAGCACCAGGCCTTTGCCCTAATACAAACAAACTGCTGTTGTTTCAGTAAAAGGTGTGAAATAGGGATTAGGACGATATGTAACGGTCACTCAGAGAAAACAGCAGAATACACACATAGTGATGACAGCACCAGACATTTGACCCTATCAGAACAGACTTATTGTTTTAGTGAAAGGTGTGAAATATGGATTAGAGCGATGTCTAACAGTTACACAGGACAAAAAAAAAAAAATTGTACACACAACATAGGAAAACAGGGTAGAATGGGCCTAATTGGCGAAACAAATGAAGCTCTTTTGAGGCTTTTATACCATTGTTAAGCTAAGAGTGGTTTCTACGAATGGCGAGTGCTTCTTTAAACAAAAGAACATTCCAGTTATCAGCTGTATCAATTACTTCAGTGTTGAGAAGAATAGCTGAGCTAAGTGATATGTTGGGCAAATTAAGTAATCTGTTAGGCAAATCCATTAAGTTCATGTACAACAGAATTTGTAAACGATGTTACTTCTCAATTTGCGGGGAGTGCGATCTTTGTTGTTAACAATTTGCTGTGTTTTTGTTGTTTTCCATCGGACAGTTATACACACTGGCTTAGGAAGGTTCCATCTGATTTTTCGAAGGTACTGGCTGACTACACGTTCGCCATACTGTCCGACATAGGGCAGGGTAAGCCATATGCAATTTTGGTAAATTTGTCGATAAGACCCCTAGCTACCGATTTTGGGTATCCGTTCCAAGAAAGAAATGTTTGGATCGAATTGAGTTCTCTCTTGAAAAGGCTGGCATTACTACACAACTTGTAAGCTCTGGAAACAAGGGCTCTTATCCAAGCTGTTTTGGTTCTCCAAGGTTCAAAGCTGTCGAAATGAATGTACTGTCCAGTGGAAGTTGATTTCCTGTATACGGTGGTTGTCATTTCAGCACAGATTTTAATGTCCAGAAAATGCACATCAGTATAAAGCGGAAAATCCTCCATTGTGAATTTTAGATTAGGATCAAAAGAGTTGAGTCTGTTGAGAATGAATCTGCTCTCCTCCGGTCTACAAAGCACAAGCGTGTCGTCCATGAAGCGGATATAGAATTTAATCAAACCCTCTTCCATCAGCTTGTTGACAACAATCTTCTCCAGCTCCGTCATAATAATGTTTGCCAGTGTTGGGCCTAATCAAGAACCCATCGATACACCGTCTGTCTGTTGATATACAACAGAGTTGAAAGAAAAGAGGGTTTTCAAACAAGTGTCCAAAGTTAATTTCTTTAGCGTTGATCTGCGAAAAGTGGTAGGTATTAGTTTTACGTTGTAAATTCGATCCAAAACAATGTTCACAAGCCTCCTAAGTGGCACATTCGTGAACAGTGATTCAACATCGAAAGACACAAATCGGTAACCTTCCGACAGGATGCTTTGTGGAATAGGACGGATGCGTTCTGCAGCTTCGAACGAGTCCTTCTGTCCTTTAGACAGATGGAAAACAACAAAAACACAGCAAATTGTTAACAACAAAGATCGCACTCCCCGCAATCTGAGAAGTAACATTGTTTACAAATTCTGTTGTCCCGGTTGTAATGCCGCTTATATAGGCAAAACAGGACGCTGCTTGGCAATCCGCATTGATGAACATGCAACTGGAAACAGTGAGATATACTCGCACACCCAGTCCTGTAAACAATTCCATGATTACATGAACTTAATGGATTTGCCTAACTGATTACTTAATTTGCCCAACATATCACTTAGCTCAGCTATTCTTCTCAACACTGAAGTAATTGATACAGCTGATAACTGGAATGTTCTTTTGTTTAAAGAAGCACTCGCCATTCGTAGAAACCACTCTTAGCTTAACAATGGTATAAAAGCCTCAAAAAAGCTTCATTTGTTTCGCTAATTAGGCCCGATCTACACTGTTTTCCTATGTTGTGTGTACAATTTTTTTTTTTTTTTTTTTTTTGTCCTGTGTAACTGTTAGACATCGCTCTAATCCATAGTTCACACCTTTCACTAAAACAATAAGTCTGTTCTGATAGGGTCAAATGTCTGGTGCTGTCATCACTATGTGTGTATTCTGCTGTTTTCTCTGAGTGACCGTTACATATCGTCCTAATCCCTATTTCACACCTTTTACTGAAACAATAGCAGTTTGTTTGTATTAGGGCAAAGGCCTGGTGCTGTCATAACTACATCTGTTTATTGATGTTTGCCTGAATGACCGTGATTGATCAATGTTTAATTTCCATTGGTTGAATCATTTGATCAATCAAGCAGTGTATTTTATTCAGCCTTGTAATGTCTTCTTCTCTGTAAATGTATATATATGTGTGTTTGTTGATTGTACAAATTACCTCTCCTGAAGATGACAAGTAAAACTTAGTCGAAATATCGAGAACGTCAACCATGCGTTACATTTCTTTATTCGGAGTTTCTATGCTTTTGCACTTTGCTAAGCTAGTTGGTGGATCAACAAGAGAAGCCTGAAACTGACGGGTTACCTCGAGCATGAGAGACCACGTGATCCCATTGAGGCTAGTCGTCTGCTCACCTTTAGCAAAGAAGTCGAAAAGTGTCCCAGTTTGCGGTATGCATATAATGACTGGTTATTTTTATCCATTATCGTAAAATTCTTTATGTTGGTGTCAGGTGCACGAGTTGTGTTGCGTCGTGCATTATTTTGCACTTCATCATGGCTGTGGCGAGTACTTTCTAATGTCTACAGTGCACAAGCACTGATGTGTGTTGGTTAGCGTACAAGAGATTTTTCTCCTTTGCATTCCCTTTCTGGTTAATCTGTCAACTTCGATGGGAAAAGCATATTATGAGTTACCTTCTCCGTGCGAGTTTAATATTAAATTTTATCCTGTTTCCTGTCGAAAGTACCACGCGACAGCGAAGTGTGAGCGTGGCATTCCTTAGGAAACAGGATAAAATTTACCACGATATCAAACAAGCAGGGAAAGGGTAACGACTTCATTTCTACAAGCAGCCTTAAAATTATAAAAAGATATGCTTTTACGCCGATAGATTGGCGACAATGTGCAATGCGACCATAAAATAGAACACAAGAGATCTTGATTTCGGAAAACATTGATTAAATTTTTGAATTTAAACAGGAATTATGCCACAGAAACACGACTGTAAATCGCCAATAAACTTCTTACATGTAGCGTTTGCTTCTAAACACCTTTGAAATCTATTCAACTGTTTAAAAAAATAGAAGTTATTAATTTGTGTTTCAGATAAATTGAAGTTTCTTGAAAGCCAAGGGAATATCTTGTAAAACAGCTTCCGACAAACTTCATCCATTTATGACTGATATTCAGGTATTATAGATCGTTATCCTACTATACCCTTATTCTTTAGCACATGGCTACATTTCTTGCCTGAAAAGATTATTTCATGGTTAAGAAAGAATAAGATGAAAGTATCACTGTGCGTGTTGTACGTAAAAGTAAAGAGAAAAAAATAGGGAACCTGTAAACGGGCGCTACATACGCCCGCGGCAAGCTGTTGGGCTCCTTGTAATGGGGTAGCAAGTGAAGAGGTAAAAGTTGAGATACAGACCCTAGGCATCAGGAAAATTTGTCATGTTTGTGGAAAGCACAAGTTCCTGAGAAGATATCGCCCGGAAAACACGGACAGAGAAATGGGTAGACTTTTGGGTGGAGGATACGACACAACCTGTAGACATAAATGACCTTGGATCAAGGTCATGACACACCCTCTACATGATCTAAGGAACATTTGTTCAAAGAATAAACTTCTGTAACGTTATTGTTCTTAAGTCATGGGTGGGACCAAAATTTTAGCACAAAGTGCTATGGTGACCTTAACCTTGAAGTTTTGACCTTGGCACAAGGCCGTGATACAACCTCCTGGCCTAAGGAACATTTATGCAAAGTATAAGCTTCTACAAAGTTGCCGTTATTAAGTTATGACCCGAACAAAACTGTTATTAGGATTATGTGCTATGGTGACCTAGACCTTGAACTTATGACCTTGACCAAGGTCTTCGCACACCTTCCAGACCAAAGGAACATTTGCGCAAAGCATGAGCTTCTGCAAAGTTATCTCTTGAAAGTTATGACCCGTACCAAAATTTTAGGATTATGTGCTATGGTGACCTTGACCTGGAGCTAATGACCTTGGATTAAGGTCATGACACAATCTCCAGACATAAGGAACATTTGTGCAAAGCACAAGCTTCTGTAAAGTTATTGTTTTAAAGTTATGGTCCAGAATCTGCTGTGGTGACCTTGACCTGGAGCTAATGACCTCGGGTCAAGGTCATGACACCTCCTCCTGTCCTAAGGAACATTTGTGCAAATTATAAGCTCCTAGAAAGTTGTCCTTACAAAGTTATGGTCCGGACAAAGCGGTAGGGATTATGTGCTATGGTGACCTTGATCTGAAGCTGATGGCCTTGGCTCAAGATCATGACACACCCTCCTGGTGTAAGGAACATTTATGTAAGGTATGGCCTGGACAAGGAGGTAAGGACAGACAGACAGATGGGTGGATACACGGGCCGACGGACGGACAACACCATAACGTTCACTTTTTTCGAAAGCAGGCGTATAAAAAGCCTGACTATCAAGCATTTAAAACCCCGACCATGCAAGTTGATGAATATTCAAAATTTGCCGTTGGATTTCTGTGCAAACACTTTACAGTAGTAATACATGGTACTACATTACTAGCTAGATCACTTCACTTTTATAATAAAGAAAATTATTACCAGGAATAAACCATTGTACGGTAATATTTGTCTGTAAATTCCATCTAACAATAGTGACCAGAAATATTAGAGATGTTATCTACCATTATTAGCAACTGATAACATAATTACAAATTCCTTACTTCAGTGTTGTTTGCATTGGTTGTTCTATAGCAAAGTACATCATGTTGCAGTTTTCTCACGGTCATATTCCTTCATCCTCTTCAGGGTTGACTCCCGCATCTTTCCCGGGTAATCCAAGTTCAGGTTTCAGCTAGTGAGACACGGGGGCGAAGAAGTTACTGCAACCAAACGGATTACTTCGTAAGTGGGTAACGGAGGCTTGGCGAAGATATGAAGTGAAGATTTGTGCTCGGAGATTTCGTTGGATGACCTAGTTATGGCTAACTTACTTGCACGCTGACACATACTAAGGTTTATTGATTGTGAGCATGCTATATGTACACCATAACATGTACGTTTACTGTGGTGGTATTAACTTTAATGTTATTTGGCATTAAAATACTGTAACAGTAGTTAATTCAAATTTAAATTGTATACAGGTATCTGTTAATATGTTTGCCTTTGTAGTGAACTGCTGTAGTTTTTAGAGTTTGGCATTGCATTTGCCTCTAGACTATACCTTAATGCGCCAACCATGTAACAGCACATTGTGGTCTGTACTTTTCGACATTACGCCCAAATGTTGTGTAATTATTTACTTTAACACAAGGCTTTTCGTAGTAAATGTGTGTCCCTTATTATTATTCTTGTTTCCACGGTAACATGCTTCCACTGTAATGTATGTTGGTTACTTTCGCATTATTTAATATCCCATACTTGATACATTTTGTCAGTTTATTTCTATGAGGTAGAATTCTTGAAGGTCTTGTGCTTTGGTTCATAGTCACTTTCAACATTACTACAATTGTTAAATTTTGCATATCTTTACAGATCTTCCTTGAACACTGACCGAGGCGGTGTCAATGGACATATTGAATTTCTCAGCAGAACAAGCTAAACACCTCATTTATCCACATGTTTAGGTGATTACATGCTTATAAAGTGTAAGCGAAGCATGTGTGGATGTTTGCAGTTGCTTTGTACATAGGTATCAAACATGTTTAGAGGACGGTGTGTTTTAGAGCTTTAAAAAGTGAAAGCAAGACTGTGTGGAGTTTTGCGTTCAACTCCTAAACATATATCAGAGTGTACAATTGCAGTTCAATATAGAGTATGATTTTTGTAAAATTTGGTGTTTGATTCTCTTTGTAACCTCCGATTAAGGGTGAAAACCAGCTCTGTGTTGATTAACTCATTAAAAAACCAGGTTCATACATAAAAGGACCCTTGCAGCCAGATGGGAAATAGTCCACTTGGTGTTGCAGGAGTGAGGTGTAATTTTTTCCGCAGAAAAAGAGAGAAAATCTACTTGAATCTCAATCTCATTAAAATCACATGTGTGGGAGTTACGCCAATACGATCTTACTCACTGCTGTTGTTAAAAGTTTTCTGGGGGTTTCATTAAGTTAACCAATCGGTGGGCTGCTTCTCGATTTGCGACAGAGACTCCTGGCATGGCCAATGATTGCTTTGACAGATTAGAGATTTCCGATCGCGGTGTGAACATGGAGACGACACCAGCTGGTGCTAATCGTGCTGAATGTCAGCGTATAGGCGAAATTACAAGTGCGCTTTTGCTGGGGTTGGGAGTTGAAAAGAACACAATCCACGCACCACGCGTTTATACTACGAGAGCGCTGATCAGTTAAACATTACCTATTCTAGAAGGGCTCACAGAATTCCTCATAACACGACAAACAATAGTCCAGTGTCAGATCCCTGTGGCGTAGCACAGTCGGAACAAAGGATCATATTTTAATGAGATTGTTTGAATCTTAAGTACAATTAGTATGCAGCATATCAGTTAAAAGTGGAGTGGTTTTGTTATATCAGAAGGCAAAAGTAAGGTCAAACACAGATTTCGCTGTCTTAGCGCGTTTTGCTGAGAGAATTCCCGTCATAATAAATATATTATTACGAGAACCAAAATCATTTGTGTGCATTTGATGTCAAGTTGGAGAGTTCTAATATATTGCGCCAAGTATCATCTTGGTTCACGCCATCATATTTTCGTAAATCCAAAGAAATGGCATTCCTCACAGTGCAGCGGTAACCCTCGTGACTAAACATTCGGATGTCACTTGAGTTCAGAAATTCGATTCCTAACTCTATTTACCCTTTTTTCACTAACGTGAGTTGCGAAAAAATCGTTTAATCAAGCAAGAGACAAGTCTTATTTGTTTACAAGTTTGCAAAGCTCCATATTAGATATGTTTGCAATTATCATAAATATGCAAGGATAATATGTGGTATTTATTATACACCTAACTGACATAAACCTATCTTGACAGCTGACAGCTACTTATGTAGTTATTTAGCTAATTTTTAATTACAGTATTTATGTGAGTGTATAGTTAATACGTCATTGTTTTGTATGGCTCTGTTTATACGGACTCTTCCC
The DNA here is from genome assembly GCA_016165875.1 of Acanthopleura granulata. NCBI lineage: Eukaryota > Metazoa > Mollusca > Polyplacophora > Chitonida > Chitonidae > Acanthopleura > Acanthopleura granulata. Next base: position 189,786 of record JABBOT010000023.1, on the reverse strand, counting down.
AGAGGGCCAGAATTCGTCCATGCAGAGTCATACAAGCCAAGTACTTGCAGTGGAAGTTCAATGCAGCCAAAACTATAAAAGTATTGTCCACGTCATCAGTCCGGTTCAACGCCTCACGCATTAGGTTTCAACATACCAAATAGTTACATGGTTGTGAAAGGTACCTACATGTGTTTAGCAGTTAACCTTAATAAAAGTGCGACAGTCATTCGTAAGCAACACTTATATCCATGTTACTACAGATCTTTCTGACTTGAAGAGATTTTAGCAGACAACTTATTGCGTAAAAGAGACAAGATGGACGCACATATACGTCTAAATAATTTCACACATATAATAAACGTTTATATATTATATATGTATACCTTCACCCGCATTCATTCTGTTGAATGATCTGAGCATTATCTGTCACTTCTTCTCGAATCGTCTGCAGTTTGTCAGTCACTGACTGAAGGTAAGTGAACATATCAGCTGGCACATGATCAAGCACAATGCTGGCCACAATGAACAAGGGGAATTTAGCCCGCTGACCAAACAGGACCTCAAAGGGAGAATATCCATGAAAACTACTGACTGTAGAGTCCATTGCAAACACATCTCCAGGTAATGTCTCATCCCAGGAATGACGATTGGTCTGCACATATGGGTTAAGGCACTCACCTAAAATCCGCTGGCTTCGCTCACAAGACAATGGTGTGTAAAGCTGGGGGTAAACTCCTTCTGCACACCGATGAGTTCATATCTCCGCTATATCTGAGCTGAACGAATCTGGACCAACATGACCTGAATAGCACAATAGTCCCCTGATTCTAGCAACATACGATGGCAGATTTCTGAAACTCCACAAGTTCGTCATTTTCCAAGTAATTTCGTACATGGCATGATTCTAAAGGTATAAAAACACTAATTCGATTTTGTATCCAAGATTCAGGCGCACAGAAATTGGTGGGGACGGGTAGGGATTGGTTGTATCTCTGAAGTGTGTTGTGGTACTGCCAGGTAATTTTGCAGGTATAAACTATGACAAATAATGGCTGAAAAAAAGTCCATTACTTGTGGCTACAATTAAATAGAGAAAAATATCATTCAAGGAGCAAGTGCCTCCCAAACCCTATTTCTATGGCGATAGGACGCTAGCCCTGCATTCCAGGTGATTTATTTCAAGAAAATGTTGGTCAACCCCTGATGATATTTGGATATGTTGTAGGCCAGGCATCTAGTTATTTGACAGTATGTCATTTGGGGCAACGAAAATTAGGGAATAGAGTTTTAGGAGGGTGTTCCTTGTGAAATTACTACATAAATATTAAGGCTATTTATTAGTGTTTTTATACCTAAATCGGCATGTTGAAGGTCAGAAATACTGGCAACACTGTAATCAGCAAGTTTTAAAAAGTCTATTTCGGGCAACTGGCCAGGTGCTGACAACACAGTGCCAGGAGTTTCAAACTCCTGAACGTTTATTGGCAACTCTTGAGGGCCTTGCCGAGTACACGATGGTTGACAACCAAAGTCCTCGGTGTCTGCTTCGGAGTCATTGGCAGGAAACGATATAATATGAGCAAGGGAATGTAACAGCGAAGTTTTCAGTTTATCAAAGCCAGTTTGATGAACAGCCGTCCATTGAAAACGTACAGATTTGTCCAAAGCTTTGTTCAGTGGTTGAGCAATAGCACTAAAGTTGGGAATAAATTTATGGAACAAGTTCAGGAGTCCCATGGCTCTCCTCAGTTCCTTTGTTGAGGTAGGCCCCTGAAATCCCCGCACTGCTTACACACGATCGATCGGATCAGCACAGCATCCATTTGTCCCAAGAAAACACAGGCTGACTGAGTAAATTTACACTTCTGTGGTCCCAGCCTTACGGATGCGTGAAATCACTTCCGTCAGATCTCTGATATAATCATCAATTGTCTCAGAAAATGAAAGAGCAGCATCAAGGTAGCGAAGTACAGAGTTAAAAGGCAGGACATGTAATACTTTGTCCATCAGAAGTTGGAAACTATTTGGAGGGGAGGTAAGGTTTATAGGGAGGCGGCGAAACATGTAGGTCCCAAAGCACGTATTAAAGGCTGTCAAATGTTGAGAGGCCTCCGATATGAGCATTTGGAAAAAGCCACAGCTGAGGTCAATGGAGCTTCGTTTCAGAAAATGAATCAGTAAGTTCATGTAGTTTTCGGATATTATATGGAAATTCCCGAGTTTGGAAAGTGGGGTGTATGAAATTACAACAGAACTTGTATTGAGATAGGCTGCTGACAGGGTACAGTGGCACATTCCCTTGTGTGCAGAGTTACATTTAGCCGCCAACACAATGGGACTAGTAATAGGAACATTATCCTTCTCACTCATAGGAGCAATGATACCTTGCGCCACTAAATCGTCCAACTGATGGTGCAAAACTTAACGCCTGTCTGGGGGTAAACGATATCGGTTTGGGTCTGGCGTCCGGTTTTAAATGAATTCCACGTTCAATCACATTAGTTACCCCCAGATCTGGACATTCATCTGTAACAAATACATCTCTGTTGGCAAAGACATGCACACAATTTCTGTAAATCACAGCGGAACAAATCAGTGAAAGAAAACAATTTACATTGAGCAGTGTCATTGAGTGTAGAATTATCTACGGTGTGATTCACTTGAAAAATTTTGTCATGAGTTAAGGAACCGGAGGAACTTGTACAATAGATATAGTCTGGTCAGTCAAGCAAAATCTGGCTAACTTTGTACCTTGAGGCAAAACAATCTCAGCATTTGTGGCATTTACTAATTTGATTGGCAGAGTATGTACACAGGAAACAACAGTGACTTCTTTGCAAGCCAGAACATATTTCTTCACTAAGCTAGTGTAGCCTGTACACACGCCTCGAGTTCCATAAAGAGGAACTTTCCCCCCAAACAACTCCGCACTTGGAGGCAAATGATACACTTTTTACTTCGTGCAATGGTAGGTGTCACATTGGTTACGTGCTTGTCAAAATCCAAAACCATTCGGTTGTGGCTCAAAAATTCAGAACCAAAATATGAGAGGCTGAGACGGAAGGCATAAAACATATACATCAATACATTGCTTGCCACAGGAGAGCTTTGCTTTGATTTCAGCGGTACCCAAAATGTCAACTTTACTACCATCTGTTAAACAAACATTGGCAAACGACACTGCAGTGATATCTGTTTTCAATTGAGACGGGACTGAATAATATAATTCGTGTGACATTAAATTAATACTACTTCCACTATCAAGTAATGTGGATACTTCTAAGTTTTAAATTTAACAAGTATGTTTAAAAAGACGCCCGAGTTATCCGTTGAACTGAACCGGGTGAGGTATGGCGGAAATCCAACAGGAATAAGTGGGATCATTGTAGGTAGTGGTTGAACGGCAGGTGGCAGACGTTCACTGAAAGCGTTGACATGGACACGGCAGTTTCTTGCAGGATGGCCATAATGCCTATAAATCTGGCATTGTGTACCCGATCGTGGCGGTTGGCCGTTGTTAACCCAGTTACAGTATCGTTTGATGTGAGCCTGACCAAGTACATAAACAGCAGAATACCGTTGGTGAGGGGTCGCGTACACCCAGAAGGGTGTTTGGCATACGGGCGACAAGAGAGGCCATACACTCTGCCAACTCGTGCATTTCTTTTTGTATTGAGCACAGCGGGTCAGAGGTTCCGGGGTATAGGCAGGAGGACTCTTGGCGACTGACCATTCAGAGGTGATGTTCGGGGCTACGGTATCTATGAGACTCACTCACCACAGGCCAGAGCTGTTAGATGACTGGGGGTTGCTGGCACTTATGAAAAATGTGAGTTGAGCCGGTAAGCCAGAAACAAACTTGGTGAATATTTCTGAGTCATTTTTGCGCAGGCGTATAGCTTTTTCAACAATTTAACCATGATAGTAGCCAAGGGATTGACTTGGTGCAAGGGTAAGTTCATGAAAAAGTTCAGCATCAATAAGTAGTTGAGAGTTTGCTCTGACATTAGTATTAATGTATCGGGAACGAAATGACTCCTGTAGATCGTCCCATGTTGACTTGTTTGTAGGAAGAAGGGATGTAAAGCAAACACGAGCACGCCGGTCTAAATGTAGGTGAAAGGCAGCGATTAAACCGGCCGAGTCGACTGTAGGTCATTTAAAATAGCAAAGGAATTGAAGTCATTTAAAAACTGGGCAGCATTGTCACTGGCATTACCTCTGAACCTGGGCAGATCAGTTTGGATAATTGGTTTATTCATGTCCATTCGGGGTGCCGAAACTGCAGCTGTGGTGCAGCTGTTGTCAATGGTATTACCAATTCAGTAATGATCGAGTGCGTGGCAGGGCCGTCTTGGTACACTTTCGAGGCAATGGTGCTTTCGGAGTCGAAACACAGTTTCACACTGGGTCACCCGTGAGGATTCCATTATAGAATGAGTCATTTAGAGAGTTCATAACGGAAAAATTCATCTCACATGGTAGGTCTAGGTTGTTCCAAACGGTTCTGAACGTGAAGAAAATTTGAGCCTCACAGTTTGGACGAAATCGTCAGCCGTCTGCAGCAGATATCCTCGTAGAACTCGACTTAAGGTTCTCCGCCAAAATTGTGCTTTTGGGGAGCTAATGGTAGGTGGAGGTATGACACAACAATTAAGAAGTAGAGACAAGCTTTTACTTCAAGGCAACTGACAAGTCAACATCATTACGTAATCTCATCGTGCTCTTCTCTCCTCATGGCCGAGGTCATGACATTTCATCCCAACTGACCAATTACTAAGGGCCAGTCTATTTTACAAACATGGGTGATAAAAGTTTCATTCATATCCATTTTGCTGTACAGTTGTAAAATCTTACACACACTGCAATTGGCTAATATGTCGATACCTGAGAAAAGTAATGATTCAGAAACATACTCGTAACAGGAGTATAACAGGTATACATGATACATGTATTTGGTCACAGGATGGTTGACTTGACTTGGGGACTTCGACCGCTCAGCGGTTGTCACCACTAACATAGAAAACATATCCAGACGCTTAGAGGACACTGGTTCCACAAAACAATACAGATACCAACATTGTTCATCAGAACCCACATACGTTTTAGTCAGAACTTCGACCTAGTGCCTTGACTGTTTGGAGCGAAGTACTGCTTTGCTGGTCCATGCTTTCACTGTTTTGTATATTTTGAGAAACAGGCAAGAGAACTGCATGCGAGGCCTGGAACTAATGAAGATGCCACCACAGCATTCAGTGTCCCTTCGAGTGATGGAGCCCTCGTCACAGAACAACTGAAAGGGACACTAGACAGTTTGTGTTTTTTGCTAAACAACTGTACCAACAGGCTGCCCTCATACCATGGGGGTAGAATAATAGGAGGCACAACTCCCCCGGTGAGTCCGGGAAGAAGGCCAGACTCACCCCCTGTTCCTTTGTATTCCAAATAGAACCTCCTGTGGGTGGGCAGCGTTCCATGTACAATGGTACGATAGAGCGAGCGTACGAGCGGGCCTTAGCGTTATATATCTCTGTAAAGAGCCCATCATACGTACTTTGTTTCAGTAAAATGTGTAAACTCCAAATTCCGCGCACAACACAAATTTAGTAAGGTCACATTTATGAGACTATATGGGCAAATAAATCACATCGATATGACTTTCTTTCGGAAGTTATAAACCCCAATCAACAGCATTAATTATTCAGCTACGGGGATATTTTCTATTTTTTCAACATTTTCTAGTCAAGACAATTCTGTAAAGGTATATTTTTCGAAAAGTATTAGTTAGTAGCATTTAACTGGCGCTAAGGGAACAAGGGTACAGTGGCTCAATTTTCTAAAATGACGATTGAAACTTGAGAAAATTGCCCACTTAAAACACATGGGCTTTTTATAAAAAATATCCAAAACTGGTCATGTTTACAGTTATATAAAATCGCATTTCCGGTCAGCTTACGATGCACTGTTGAGATAATTAAGATCGGGTAAATAGTTAAATGAATGTGCATATGCCGCAATTATGGGTACAGCAGGCGGTTTCTTTGCAACTTTTTGTTTTTTCTCAAAAAAGCACAGCCGGTCGGTATAGGTATGCATGCACAGTTACCACTGAGAAGGGATTACCTCACAAATGAGCATTGCCAGCTGCAAATACACACATCTCCTGCATATTATTTATTAGCATGTCGCTAACGTTTCTCTGACATGTACATCACCAATTCTTGTGCAGACCTCGGCCTGAGAGGAAAATGGCTTAAGGTAATTTTGATAAACTTGCACCCTCCATACTTTCCGCTGTAGGTGATCTTTTCATCAGATCGTTAATTTTTTCCAGAGTTGGCGTTTGTACCTAATAAGCAAGGATATATTGTTTTCTTTCCGGAAAAAAAGGACATACCAATAAATATGGAATTCATCACCTAGTAGATTTAGGCTGCATAAATTACATAAGCTATCAATTTTATCGACATTCTTTCATCTACCTATCTCAACTGGTAAATGAGTTGAGGTTCAAAATTTCGTTAAACAATTTCACAACTTAAAGGGGAGAGAAATGAGGTATCGTCCCAACTGGTAATTATTTTTTGTAGAGAGAGTGAAAGACTGCTTTAGGGGTCCCAGTTATCTGAGCATTCCAGGTTTGAAGGTAGGGTCCACTGATCAATTAATCTTTGTATTGCTGCAGATTTTATATTACGTAAATTTTCGAAGTTCTGTTCCATTTCATATTATGCAAATTTTCAAAGTTCTGTTGTAGACAAACATCATTTATGCCTAAATTTTGGTAAATATATCACATATACCCTCCATCGGTGTCAATTAAACTCTGAGATAGTATCTGATAGTATGATTTTATAAAATAAGTAACTAAGCTTACATATATCTTATATTCACCTAGTAATAACCGCCTCTAAAATCAACCATTCTGTTTTTAATAGCAACATTGAATTGTCAACCCTGGTGCTATAACCGAATCAAGGTGGTCTGACATGCATTCTGTCAGTCTTAATTATTCGGCAAATACACACAAAAGGGGTCTCTGAGCTCCAATTTCCTCCATCAGCTGTCCTGGCAGACTATGAAAGAGCCTTTCACAATGCAGTGCAGATTGTTTTCCCTGATGCCGATACAAGAGGGTGTTTTTTTTTCACTACACGCAGTCCATTTGGCGAAATTGTCAGAAATTCGGATTACAAACATCGTACAAAAGTGACACCTCAGTTCAGAAATTCCTCCGCCGCGCTGCCGCCCTTCCACTTGTTCCCTTATAACACGTTGAATGTTAATGCCATAAAGGATTCGCCGTCAACGGAACAATGTACCAAGTTTATGGGTTATGTAACCGAATATTGGATAGGAGGATGGAGTAAGGTGTGGAACCACCACATGACTGACTCGTACTGAAAGAATAACAACGTTGAAGGATTGCAGCACCGGCTACTCTGTAGCCGGAAAAGTCACCCAAAGCTGTTTGAGCTAATTAAGATCCTGAAGCGTGAGCAGTCAGCAAGAGGCTAAAATATCTCGGATAGAGTGTGGTGCTAGATTTGCCCCAAAGCGCAGGAAATACTGGGAGCTGAATGAGCGTCTAATGCAACTGAGAGACCGATTAACCATTGGGGACATTTCATCCACTGAATTTGCTGATCAAGTGTCATATTTCCTACATCTTTGCAGTTAATAGGCTTTTCTGTATCTATAATTTAATTTTTGTGTATTCTTTCCCATTTTATCTTTCGGGTTTTCAAATGCTGCAAATATTGCCTACCTAAATATAGATCAAATGGTGCCACATGGTTGTTATGTCTTGTTAATCTTTGAACCCCCTTATTGTTCCCTACTTATTCACACCCTGCCCAGTTACAACTCGCCCACTCCGATTTTTTTAATTTGAAACAAAAGTAGGCGAAATGAGACGTTACATGTTCTGCCCCTGTTAGGAACTACAACTGCCAATGGGGTTAATTCAGGATGGCTCTACGTCCCATAATGAAAGTCGAGGTGTGTGACAAGTTTCATGTTTTTAACATCAAAGGCACAATTTACTTACATATCTGCTGTACTAATAGTCACTTGCCTGATATTTGGGCAATAATTTTATGATCTGTTATCTATTCCCCCAGCTCTTTTTGCCTTGAGAACAATTCTACCTATGGGAAATCTGTTCCATCCGATCGGTCTATTAGGGAAAAGTTGACCACAATTGATAGTTACATTTCTCTTACTTTGCTGGCTTACGTGTGTGCTGTCAAATTTTGACCTCACAAGGACGAAAGCGCTTGAGTCACGTGACCTGTTCTGACTGCAATTACCTATGTGAAATATGGATAATGTACCTCGGGCTTTTCGAGGTAAGCGTCACAAGAGTCACAATGTCTTTCGTGTTCTAAAATGTCGATTTTTTATTGAGGACTTTACAGGTAAATATCTTCTAAAGTAAACTTCGCAGCCATCCACTGTCCCACTAGCGAAGTCTCCACCTCTTTCGTTTTCCCCTCTTTCACAAAGGTAATAGTACAGATCAGATCACGTGACTCTGGTTCTTGTCGTGATAGGTCAACATATGATTGACCGCGTACACATGAAGGCCAACAAACACTCGCCACTCGAGACAGGCGAGAGTACATTATTGCAACTGGTCTACACTGCCGTGTACTGTTTTAGGGATTGAAATGTCCTGTTACCTCGCTGACAAATGTTAGAAATTAAAGCCGTTTGATCCCCCGTATGAACCAGCCTTTATTTTATTGTTTGCACTCCTCCATCATGAAATTTGAGTGCACGTACATTATGGACAGAAGTGCAGAAATTTCCCTTTGTAGCCGAAGGAGCTGACTTGAAATGCACACCATACCAGAATGACATGCTAAAAGTCTGTTACCTTTTGAAACTGCCTTTGCTTAGTAGATGATTAAACAGAAATGCATCTCGCATGTAAACTCAAGAACATGCTCAAAAGACAAGAAACTGAAGATGCTCTTTTTCAGAAGCTTTGTTTGCTTAGCGCACAGAGAAATGCATCTTATAACAGAAAAACAACAGCATGTTTAAAATATAAGAAATTGCATACGTCCAGCACCAGGAAGGAAAAAGCGAGTGTTACCTGGGTACAAAATGAAAATGATATGTACAGAGTACAGTATTTACTACAAAAACTGAGCTTCTGGAGCTCCCCTTGCATATGCTGTTGCAGGAGCTGAATACACAAAATATATGTGTATATATTCCGTATATAAAGTCAATCACAGAATATACACAATGAGCAAAAATTAAACACAGGTCAAATTGTTTATCAAACATGATCTGAGTGTGTAAATATACACACAAGCTTTATTTAAAAATCAGATAATATTTAATGAAAATCAAAGAAATCTGCAAATATGCAAAATTTACGCACGGATATGGCTGGTTTTCATGACAGGGGCCAACACAATGAACCTGAACATAAAATGTGTGAACATTTCATTGTATAGCAAAGATCAATCAGAATCAAGACGTGAAATTCCGTAAAAGCGTGTAAAACTTATGCACTGATCCATTTAGTTTTCAAAATTAATATGAAGTTACACAATCAACCTGCAACATGTAAACAGCTGAGTGTCTCAAAAAAATCTCACAATATTTAGTTACTTCACACAAACCAACGAATTATGAGATAACAAAATTCATTAAACATGCAAACCTTATCAACAAATCGTGCTGCATGTACTTTTCAACATATGCCAAACTTTATCATCGAAATGGAAAATCAATACTATAATTTGTGTATTTTGATGAAGTCCAGACTTAAAAGCAATTTTCACTGAACTCAGACAAATCCTGTTGCAGGAGTTACAGTGTTTTGAAAGATATGTTAACATAACCTGGATGAACAGAGAGACAGATGGACAACTGATCATCAGAATTAAAAATCGATCCTACGATGTAGTCTACATTTCTACCAAGTTTCGTTCAAATAGTAGCATTTTGAAAGAAATGTTACCATACCCGAAAAACTAACAGACAGACAGACGTACAACCAATCATCAAAATGTAAAAACAATAATACGAATTATATATATCTTGATGTTGTCTACACCTCAACCAAGTTTCACTGAAATTATACAAAAACTGGAGGAGTACTAGCACTTTGAAAGATATGTTAACATGGTGGATGAATGGACAGACAGACAGACAGATGAACAACAGATCAATGAAATGGAAAGTTGATACTATGAATTATGCATCTTTATGTAGTCTGTACTTTCAGTTTCATTGAAATCATACAAAACCTGCTGAAGGAAGCGTTTTGAAAATGTTAACATATTGTGTATAAACACTGACAGATGGACAACCAATCATCGAAATGGCAAATCGATACTATGAATCATGTATCTTGATGAAGTCTACACTTGACCCAAGTTTCATTTAAAGTGAACAAAAACTGTAGTGGGAGTAGTATTTGGAAGAAAAAATTAACATATGCGGACAAACAGACAGGCAGACGGACACTGGACAACTTGCAACTAAATAACCTTAAAAAACCAAGGGTTTAGGTGAACACAGTATATGCCTGACCAATTACATCTGTTTGAAACGTATGCACTGATATACACCAACAGCGTTGTGAAGAGTGTAACCTGTGAGGGGAAGTACTTCACGAGTTTTGATGATATGTTCTTGTATCAAACTTAAACGTATACATAAAACAATGAGTTTGGAAACATTTGTTTTTCAAAAACATCTGTATGTGAATTACAGTTCTCATCCTGTTACGAGTTTTTTTTTAGGTGGGGGCACTAATTATCATGGCAGCCATGGAAATACATGCAAATATACAAATGTCCATCATCATCTCTTTTTGTCTCCTTTTTATCTACATACCCACCAAACAATGGAAATGGATAAATATGAGTCATGCAACACATTGTCATCTGAGCATCTATGTATTCTGCGAAAATTAAAACTGTACATGGAAAATGATTGTAAGTCATTGTCCTGGCATAAAATCATATCCATTTATATAGTATATATGAGGATAATGGCAATCTTTTTCCAATGGCAACAATGAAAATTAACAAGTGTTGCAACACATCAACAGCAATCTTTTTCCAATGGCAACAATGAAAATTAACAAGAGTTGCAACACATCATCACCTCTGTATCGACCAAGAATTATAACTTAATACGGCCCATACACAAAGTTCACACATAACTATACAATAACATGTAATACACATAACAGAAAGAACAATCTGGTTACCATATCAACCATGGAAATGTGAACTGCGATACTTTGTCATTCTGTGTATGTATCCACCAAAAAGTGAAAGAAACTGTACATGGAAAATAACTGAAGATGTAGACTGGGCACCAAGTCTTCTATTAATCCTGTATGTATAGTATAACTGATGATCTGGTTACCATGACAAGCATGAAAACGGGCAAAAGTGAGTCACCACACATCACCACCTCTTCAAGTATCCACAAGGAATTAAAATTGAATATGTAAAGCCATTGGACCTGTATCCTGAACCCAATGCCATTTATATTTATACAATATATATAGGGGAAATGGTGATCTATAAGAGTCACCAGACATCATCACATCCTTATCTATCACCATGGTGAAACATTAGACTGAATTGTTACGAAACAAATTCACAAGTTATTGTCCTGTCAACGCTGAGTTACTGTCCACCACTTTGTTTACTAATTTCAGTTGGGTTGTATAAATAGACCTGTAAATAAATGGCACCTCCAGCAGTCCCAGCCTTGCATATCTCTGAGTTGAGTGTCAAGTTTCCTCATGGAGCTAGTGTTGGATTATCCATTCCCACATTACACGCCTGGCCTTGGGACACAGCTTCTTTAGACAGACAGGTGCATAAAAATTTTAACCTTCATCGAAGCTTTATAGAAATCATGTGTTTACATGCACAGGCGAAAAGAGGGTAAAGTTTTCTGAGCACAGATAACCCAAAAATGTTTACAAACCTGGTGAAATATCTTGTTGATCCACCAACTAGCTTAGCAAAGTGCAAAAGCATAGAAACTCCGAATAAAGAAATGTAACGCATGGTTGACGTTCTTGATATTTCGACTAAGTTTTACTTGTCACAGTTGACGTTCTCGATATTTCGACTAAGTTTTACTTGTCACTGATGACAATCTTTAAAACAAGGCATCAAAAATTTGTGGGAGGTGTTTTTAGCTTAAATATTTAGCTACATCTGTGCCAAGTTTCATAACATGTTGAAAAATAAGCGAGAAATAAAAGTATTTCACCACACAACCATGACCACCATGTAAAGAATAGAAAGGGACAAAATGATCACAATTTCTAGAGGAACATTCAAATTCGTCATTAATTTCTTTGCCAATCAATTTTAATCAAAAAATGTCCTGCCTCCAGGTGTAATGTGAACATGTAAATGTACTTGTGTTAAATTTTAAAACTGGGTGAATGATTAGGGCTGTTCTTTTGGTGATAGGTTTGCCAAGGTAGTTCGCACCAGCAGCAAGGCATAGTTTATAGCAGATCTTTTTGGCTATTTCGGTTGATGTTCTCGATATTTCGACTAAGTTTTACTTGTCACTGATGACAAGTGATGACAAAAATCACAAATTTTTGATGCCTTGTTTTAAAGATATTGGTAAAAGAACATCAAAGTTTCAAAAACTTTTTCAATTTTTGAAAGTTTTAACTTTTTATGACCAATCACACCAATCTAAGATGAATATTAAAAATCTGTGGGACCCCATTTTAGGTTAATACTAAACTATCCACTTGGGCTACAAAATTTTGAAAACTGACTACAAAAAAGCATCTTGAAAACAGCTCTGATTTTTTTGAAACTTTTTATTTTGATCAATATTAAAGTTAGGTAAAGTATAAAAGCTTCTTTGAAATCAGCCGTTGTTTAACTTTCATACATATATACATAAATATATTATACACAATTCCCCGCATTCTGAAATGCTCAAAACCATGTGACAAGGCAAAAGTATCCAGACACTGTCAGTGTGTAGCATGCTATGCTATTTATTTATTTATTGCTGTTTTTTTCCTTACTTAAAAATATTTATGAGTGGAGGAAACCAGTGTGCCAAAGCTAAACCATTAATCTTTGACATGTTATCAACAAAGCTTCCATTGTGCTATCTTACTTCCATGTCTAACATAATGTGTGCACTCACATAACGCTAACAGTGAAAGGGCAAAGTCTTACATGGACCTGGTTTCAGCTAGATAAAGCAGATATCTCTCAACAGGTAAATGTACAAATTCCTCCATTACAACACAGCATCCATCAACTGCATGATGAGCTCAAAGAAATAATACTGTGATAAGTACTATTACATGAGTAAAAGAAAATAAGCAATTTAATTGTATCCACCACCTGAATAGAATATAATGAATTGCTGCTTTTCCCAAAGCCAGGCTGTGCACATAATTTCATCAGAATCTGCATATGTATTTTTATCTCCTTAGAAGAGGTAAGATGTTGCTTATGTTTATAGTTTGTATGTCCAGCATAATCATGTCTGTGATGTTTGTGGTTGCACCTACTATGTCCAAACTAGACATGCCTGTGATGTTTATGGTTGGTATGTCCAGTTTAGACATGTCGCTGATGTTTATGGTTGATATGTCCAGTTTAGACACATCCCTGATGTTTATGGTCAGCAAGTTCAGCACAGAGATATCAAAAGTGTTCAGTGCTGGGCATAAAGGTATCCAGCCTATCCTAACTCCTCATCGCTGTCAGATATCAATGATGTGTGCAGACTGCTGCTGGGGTAGCCTGAATAAACTCCTGGGCCTTTTACAATTCTTTGAGAGGAATTGCGATGACGACAAGCAGCAACTGACAACAAGGCTGCCACACACAAGACAACTGGAATGACCACAAAATCTGAAAATAATGCGAAGTCAATGTTAATACACTGGATTCCTCAAAGGAACATCATCATAAAGTTCTCCTCTTGGAATTATATCAGACAACTAAAATTAAGTTGTAGTCTGCACAGAACAGTCTGGCTTGTAGTTTGCAAAGAACAGTCTAACTTGTCTCATTTGATTTTATTCTATTTAATTTGACCTTTACTTACTCCCTGATTTCAAAAGAGTTTATTTTCCATAGAGTGAATATCAATTCACTTAATTTGCTTTCAATTTCCTTCAGACATTCATGTCAAATCCACTAAAACAGCTTTAGTGATGTTCATGTTGACCGCAAGTTCAAATTTTGAGTCAGCGTACTTGTTTATTCCAACATTGATGGCACCATGGGAACAAAAGTAGAGATGAGTTATAATCCAAGATTGTGGGTATCAATGCCCCTTAAGCTGCTTTTGATCATACACCAAATCTGTCATTCATGTATGTAAACTCAAGTACAAATCTGTCATTCATGTATGTAAACTCAAGTATATTCAAACTGTAATATGCAGGATTTTAAATGTTCACCAGTCCAAATGATATATGAATCAACAATAACTGTCTAACATATTCAATGCAACCTGTCCCTTTCACAATTCTCATCACTACTTTTGTAGACATAAGCAAATTACCAACAAAAAAACCAAAAAAGGTGAAACGTGTGCACACTAACTTGTCCCTGGTTTTCAGATTTGTATGATGTTACATAACCAGTCTCTGAGGGAAAACTAACTCTACTGGTTGGGACAAAATTAATGGAAAACTGAAAATCAATACTGTGAAATATTATCTTACTTGATTCATCTGAGCCAAGTTTTGTCAAAATTAGTTAAAAGTGTAACACCAGTAGTATTTTGAAAGAAATGTTGACATATGTTGAATGAACAAGCATTCACTGAAATGCAAAATCAATACTGCTTGTATCTTGATGTACTCTACACTTGAACCAAGTTTTGTTGAAATCTTTCAAAAAGTGTTGGAGTAGCGTTTTGAAGGAAACAGTAAAAGATGAACGACTGACAGGCAGACAGACAGATGGACAACAACTTGCTAGCACATAAACTTTTCTTACATTCAACCAATAGAGACAAAAACTGTACAAGTAGCGCTTTGAAGGAAATGTTAACATGGCAGATAAACAGACAGACAATCAATCACTGAAATGGATCATCGATACTACGAATTACGTATCTAGATGCAGTCTACACTTAAACCAAGTTTCATTTAAATCATACAGAAACTGTAAAAAGATTAGAATTTTAAACGAAATGTTAACATGGTTGATGAACAGACAGACAGGCGAACAATCAATCACTGAAATGGAAAATTGAAACTAAGAAGTATCTATCATGATGTAGTCTACACTTGGACCACAACCTGTAGAACAGTAATCAGGTCTCATGGATTCCAGCTGGCTACGACAAATAACACTATGCCAAAAATAAACCCCAAATAAATGCCAAATATACAACTATAAAAAGAGCTGAATAATTTGAAAATAATCTGTATGTCGTTTGTAGGCCAGTGTGAGTCATCTCATCAGTCAGCACGAGCATGGGCCAAACTTGTCTATATTCAGTTGTCTATAGTCCGATTTACATACTCAGTCAGAAACGTATAATTCTGAAAATATTCCTCTGCCATTGATTGAAGCAGCCATGTAAACAGATGACCTCTGTTGCAATTCAAATGAGTGTGCAAAATCATGCCCACTGATTGACGGAAACAGTCAGGTGATTAGCCTTGACACAAGCCATGTGACAATGGTTGTCAAATTTGTATGCATCTGATGGCCAATGCCTCACGGCCGGCTGACCTCAGGCTTTTCACACCAGTAAGTTATTGATAACTATGTCAGCCGTTTGCGAGATAGATGTGTGAAAAAAAAAGATGGGAGTATAAATCATGGGCCTGGCCCACTGGATAGCTCCAGGTAACTCCAAAACTCTTACACCCATTGCGTTTGGAGCTAGAAAAGCTTTAACTGCAAAATCCTGTATCATGTCTGGAGTTCTTGCGCAATCCATTCTTGATACACATAGTGGACATGTAATGACAGTACACATCCACTGCAACTAGAAAACCACCTTTGTCTTTGACCCTCCACCCAGCCTGGCATCAAACTGGCATGGATAATGCAAGGCTTAGTACTTTGAGGCTAGCTGGAGGGTAAAGGAAGAAGGCCAACAGGATTGTGGTTTTCTAGCTGCTGTGGGTCTGAACTGTTATTACATGTCCACTATGTGTATCAAGAATGGATTGCGCAAGGACTCTACAGGATTTTGCTTTTGCCACTTCTGTGCCTCTGTGCTACAAAGTTTTTGAAGTGTGAAGAATGTAGACATAGGGCAGCTGTAGTCTATCCAAAACCAGGCTATATGATATATGAAGACACGACAGGTTTCAACTGGACAGCAGCATTTGGAAGCTTTGGTGAACAACTGAACCTTAAAATGCAGTGCATGTATCATGCACATATGTCGAAGTGGTGCACAGAGTTTTGAAGTATAAGATACTGGTAGAATTGCTCTCATCGTTATTATGTGCCATGTAATAAAAAATATCTGGTGTCTACAAACCAAACTTTAATGGTGGTTGATGACAAACTTTTCAGTTTATCAGTGAAGAAATGAAATAAAAGCTAGAGCACAATACTTTTGTTCTTTCATTGTCTTTTGTGTCAAAATAGGACTATTCTTTAACCCTTTTAGGCTTTTGACACTTGATCTTGTTTTCCATCATGACTTTATTGCCTTTTGTGTATTTCTTTACACCTACCAAAATAGGACTATTCTTTAACCCTTTTAGGCTTATGATACTTGTTCCCTTGTTTTCCATCACAATTTTATTGTCCTCTGTGGATTTCTTTAAACCTGCCAAAATAGGACTATTCTTTAACCCTTTTTTCAATCATAATATTTTGGAAAACTGGTGTAGGCAGGAGATTTTCATGATAATCTGAACATTTGCAAAAAATTCAGGCCAAAAATGAAAGAATGAGTTCTGATGTAAAGGTAAAATGATGTGCAGGCTGTGACGGGGGGAAAAAAGGAATCAAGTGTGATTTGTTTTCTCAGATGTGTAAGTACATGTACATCCGTTTGAAACTCCAGTTCTTCCAATTTATTTAACCAGCTTTCTTCTCTTCTTCAGATATTACACATTAATGCCAATCTGAGGTCTCTAATTAATGTGCCTCCAATGTGCCCAAATAAATGTGTCTCTCATGCGCCGAAAATTAATGTAATCTAAAGGACTGGTAGTGTTTTGAAAGATATGTTAACATGGCGCTTAAACAGACAGACAGATGAAAAATCAATCAGTGAAACTGAAGATCGATACTACAAATTATGTATCCTGGTGTAGTCTACCCTTGCGCCAAGTTTCATTGAAATCAGACAAAAACTGTAGAAGGAGTCAAGTTTTGAGGGAAAGGTTAACAGATGCCTGACAGACAGACAGACACACTGACGGACAACTTGCTAACACATAAGCTCTTCTGGTCTTCGAACAGTAGAAAATGAACATGCACGTAGAATTTTATCAAACGTGTGCACATACAGCATGAAAACCAACCAACAATCTGAATCAGGGGAATCATTAAATATGCAAACTCTGATCTAAAGGGCCACCAAAATGAACAATAAAACAAAATTTTACCAGAATCCGACAATATTTGAAGCTTTAAAATTAAGCACAGACTACACACAATGAACCTGCAGAAAAGATTTTATAATACTGGACAATCTTTGGGGCAGTTATTACACAGGCACCTATCAGAATCATGGATGCCAGGAACAGATGGGAGGGGGAAGGCCAGGTCGCTGATAAGTGTACATACAAAATAACAACTTTGGATGTAAAGATATGTAGAAGTGAATGGTATCAAATAAATTAGGAACATTCACAATATGCACTGTATTGCCATGGCTAACCCACAGTAGGTCAGTAAGTTGCAGAGGCTTGTCAACAGGTGGCTCCATTGGTGCATGGCCTGGGTAGTCTGTTTTAACTTATGTAAAGCTTGGCTTCAAACCAAGAAGCTGTACAAAAACAGAAAGGGCACTGGTCTTAACTTTTATTTTTGTTTTAATAATTAACAGAAGGAACTAAAAGCAACTATTCTGAAAAACGCTGATTTTAATTTAGGCACCTGATTCCACCCTGGCAAAGGAGTAACGTGATATGTGACCGTTTGTGAAGTTCGAATGCTGTCTGAATGTGCTACTATCCAGCAGTTACGTTTACGTTAGTCGTGACAGTATCGTCATTATTATCTAAGCACAATGAACTAATTTAGGATCTAAAATTATATCAACATCATGGGAAACCTGTTGCTGTGAAGTACAGCATTGGCAGTTTGAAGACAGCGTAGGTGTCAAGACTGAATTCCAGGTTTGTGAACCTCAAAGAGGTTAATATGAAAGTTACATGTACATGTATATGCTGGCAACATGGTCAACTGATCTCAGAGCTATTCTACATCAAGTTGATTCAACTTCATGAAGGGAGCACAGCAACTTATAAGATACAGTACTGTGGCTCTCCTGCTTTATGTATATTGCAGATGGACAGAGAACTACAGAGTAAAAGCTGGCAAAATTGAGCTAGTATATATATAGCTGTTAAGCTCTGGATTCTTGGCATGTCACGTTTTATTTATAGAAGGGAATGTCCTTACATTTTGCAATCATGTACGTCGGCTCATAGTCCCACAGGATGTCATAAACCAATTTTCTAGTTCACTTGAAAACATTGATAGTATGTCTGATACACTGTACTGAAGGGGGCTTTTAATTCCATCCCACCATTATGATTTACACAGAATTTTGTACCAATGCTTTGCATATTGGATGCATCCCATTAGTACCTACCAAAATCTACTGATTCAGTTGAAAGCTCATACTTTGACCAGTCAGGTTGTAAGTTCTAGTTCAGCTCTCATCACCTATAAATAGCAATTCTTCTTGGTAAAGAACTGCAGCTCCCATTACTTTATTTTGGTGACAGATGGTGAGCTACAGTGAAACAGCCAATAAAATTTAGCAGGTAACTCAGCTGATTACACACGGAACCTTGGCTAAATATTATGACAGAAAATAAGAGCCACCTTTCATCAAAAAAACATGGTTACACTGAAGCTATCTTTTGCCAGGCTGCATACAAGGCAGTCCCCCTCTCCAAATGAAACACACCATGTTCAGTATAGCCTTGTTCTGGATTGGCCTTATGTCAAGGAGAGCTGCAGTATTGTATTAATAGTTCTTCCACAAATAATATAATGCTCATGCTCTGAATACTTGGTGATTCTTATTCAAGTTACTCATGCACATAAATGTGGGGTTCCTCTCGGATTCCCCAAACCAAAAACACATATTACTTACATGTAACAGTTATTCTCCCTGAAAATTCTTGAGGCTTTAGGAGGGCCATCACATTTCTTAAAGAGCCATTGTTTGATGCCGGGATGATGTTCAGTACATAGGTCATCAGGGCATAAACATCTGTGTTAGAGAAACTCTCCACAGTCACATTTTTGAAAGCTGGACCATATGCCATGAAAATTGGGTGCATATCTGAAAAGCTGTTGTTGTATCCATGATTACCTACTGTAAATAAAAGATCAAACACAAAAAAGAAAGTAAGAAATATAAAACACCAAGTGCACAAACCTCAAGGCTCATTTTGTTCCATCAGTAATTAAAATTCAGATGATCTGCAGGTGAGTGCAATAAATGTACCGTACAATAGTAACTTCAACTGATAACATGAATGTAATATAATGCATTCTGGTATGTTCAAGGACATGGAAACACTATCTATGAATATCTTTGATTCTATTGGTAAAATACACCTGCTGATGGCCACCTTTACCAGAGCCATGACATGCCTGTACTCTGTACAAGTCTGATGACAATTCTGATATTTTGAGAGCTGACATTGCTGGATAATGGCAAGTTTTCTGTATTTTTAGCTATCAGATTAACCACTGGCAACTGATAAAGATCAATAATGTACATTACAACCTGCTCAGATGAACAATGAAATCATACCTAAACACGTTAAATACAGATACAAAAAAATGTTACATTTAGTGAACCCTTCACGGTCAGAAGCCGCTATG
Organism: Acanthopleura granulata; assembly: GCA_016165875.1. Taxonomy (NCBI): domain Eukaryota; kingdom Metazoa; phylum Mollusca; class Polyplacophora; order Chitonida; family Chitonidae; genus Acanthopleura; species Acanthopleura granulata. The sequence continues at coordinate 169,756 of JABBOT010000023.1, read as the reverse complement.
TAGCCATTTTTGAATGTCACTTTCTGCACTTACATGTTTTGTTGACAACACTTTTGTTGAAGCTCAGGCTGTAGTGAGGGTCAGCTACCACCAGTATGGGGGTTACCCTGCGGCTGTTTCTGTAGTGGTAATAAGCTGGGATGTCTCGCTTCCAGTACACAGTCACATGAGGAACTTTATTGAAAGCTTTAAATACCTCAGATTGGCTTTCATCTAAATAATGACAATGTATTTCATGAAATCTTGAAGAAAAAAAAGTATTAATACCTTTATAGCTTTTTCTCACCATTTCATACAAGAGGCCTGCACTGAATTACCCTTATTATTCCCGTCAGAAAAAAAGAATATACAATGTATATGTAATGTGAAATTAGCTTTTGAGGCATCAAACCATGAGCAGTGGGTCCTCATGCAGGTAAGTAGGCCCATGCAGTGTGTGCCACGGCAGTGACAGCTGGCTGTTTTCTAGGCAATAGGATGTACAAAAACACATCATCAGCCACTGAGCGTTGCAGAAATACACAGTCATATTAAACTGATGGTTTTCAGCTTTGGTAGAATGTACTCGTCCAAGATAGCTCAGACATTTTATGATTTGCATTAGAAATGACACCATTGCTGGTTTAGGTAGCAAAAGTGACGCAGCGATCGCTGTCTCACCACAACACACAATAACCATGGAGAGTTTAATTGCCATGGCAACGGATTTGGATGTAATTTAACATGGGGTTTCGTAATTTTAGGCTGGCAGAAGGGTAAAGGACAAAGGTAAGACCACCGCATTTGTGGTTTTCTAGTTGCTGTCATTGCATGCCCACTAGGTGTTTCAAGCACACAACAACTCTGGACATACTACAGGATTTTACAATGTCGTAATGAGTGCAAGTGCTTCAGAGCTACCCAGAGACAGACAAAGAGCACAGGTGAGATTTCCAGGTTAAAATATAAGCTAGATACCTGTTTTGACTGCGCATGACCTGAATGCGCTGGCAGATAAACAGTTCCTTGTGGCTTTGTTAAAACCATTGTAACGGTAGACAGTCACACACAAGTCAGCCCATTTCATGCCTTTTATGTTTCTGTTTGATATCTGAGACTATACATGGGCACTAGAACTGTTTCAAGTGGAAAACTCACTGAAACACCCCCAAAACAATTAGAACAGAGCTCTATTAACACTGGCTGTTGCTGAAGTCTGTAACGTTAAAAGAATGGCACAAATGACCACGTGCTTTTGTTTAACTACCGTATCACATGCTCTGCTCATGCGCAGTTACGCGCAACTCGAAACTGCAATCAGTCTTATTGGTATTTAAAAGAAAAGACAACATAAAGTATAACCAAAGTTATTTCAGAAGAGGGATCCATATAGACCTACAGAGGCATAGGAATATTTTAATGGCATGCTTGGTAACTTTAAAAATCACATTTCACTTTGGAATTCTTGCAAGGCCATGGGATGCACCATTTTAGACAAATTGGAAACATGATGTCACACCATCCCTACACTACACTTCTTCAGTACTGGAAATGAATCACTCCTTTGTTGTGCGCTCTACGGCCCTTGATAATTGTTACAATTCAAGGCTACACATTGTGGCCTCCTTGTTGAGACCTTGAGGAATAACCTCAGAAGCTTTCTACTACCACTTTCTCATTGAAAATAGATTAAAATTATGTCAGAATTATCTAGTAATCAGAAAGCAAAACAGCTCATTTAACACATGAGCAAATTCTGTCTTGGTACACACCACGTTTCATGAATTTTATCCTAGGAATTTGTGCTCAGCTACCTAACATCAACCTTCGCAGCCGTTGTTGCAAACAAATGTGAAATAGTTCAAGTGTTTATTAAAGTGGCTGAAATGTTGCCATCGCCCAGATATTGCTTCAAAGAATGAACTTACCAAAACAGAGTGTGAATCCTATGATGCATTTTACTGAGGTCGAGATGGTGAAGGGCGAGTGTTGTTCCCATAATGCTTTGCGTCATGAAACATGGCGAATTCGGGTGTTACCGGGGTGGAGATAGCTTGAGTTTATTATGACTTAATAGTGGGAGTAAGGGGTCAAAAATTGTAGATGCAAAGCGCCAAACCTATGAGAAAAGTGCAACAAAGAAGCAGAGCCGAACTGGTCAGGTGACAGCCCATTTGGGTTGAATGGGACCTTCCCATGCCGTTGTAGCGGAGTGGAAACGCCATGTGATTACTTGGGTAGGTAAAATGGTGAACGATAGGAATGGTATGTCACAGCAGAAGCAAATGCCTTCTCGGGTTTTAGAAATATCATGCCCTTGACTGGTTAAAACTGAGAACATGGCAACCCGTTAGATTTTCCTTACATGGGCATGATGCTGTCTTTGAACAGCGAAATCTCAGTTATCTTACATCACAAAAATAAAAAATTATGTTTTTAGAACTATGAACTGGAGTCTTTATCAATACAAACATGCATTTGGTCTCATCTTGTATTTTCTTTTAAGAATAACTGAGAAACGTGCTGTGGAAATTCGTCCAAAATGAATGCATGAACTGGGCAAAATTCCAATAAATTATGTTCACCAATACACTTTTTGTTCCTTTGCTATATTTGGTTTACATTGTGTAGCCTTTAAAACAAGTAAATCCACGATAATTCACATTTGTGACTAATGCTAACATGCGCTGTTGACAACCTAATTAACTGGGTTGTTGCTCCCCACGCATGCACACCTGTGGCAGACCTTTACAAAAACTGACTAAGGGCTAGCCCCAGGTTGCTATTCAGTCCCTGTTTTATATACTGGACTGACGGAATATCTTAGCCACACAGGGAAGCTTACGCACTTTCACACCACATCAGATAAGTCCCTTCTGAATTGACGCTCGCAGCCTGAAACAGGTGTCAACTATGGCTCTTGCCTCTCAGCTCAGCCACAAACACAACATCTCACCTATATTCCAGTAGGTAATAGCCCCAAAACTCAAGATAGGGACAAGTATGTTACAACTAACTGGCCCTGATGTGCTTCTTTCAGGTTTAACGCGCACAGGAATGAAAACTCTTTAACACCCATAACTGTGGTTGACGCAAAATGGCCCCCTCTCAATCGATGACATTTGACATCTGTTTTGGGCGGCACACGTCGATCAAGGCTTTGAAAGCGTGTAAGCTCCACCACTGCTTCCCTATGTGGCTATGATATCCCATCAGTCCAGTATATAAAATAGGAACTGAACAGCAACCTGGGGATGTCTGATGGCATAGATTTGTTTAGCATGGATATAAATTTCAAGATACGATGTCACACAAAAGTCAACCACTTCTGTGCATCAGTAGCTCGCTGGCACAGATTTAGAAAACATGTCACCATGTGCCAGCTAACCATATTTTCGACTTTGCCAAAGATATACAGGAGATAGGAGAGGTAATGCTAAATAACAATTGTGGTAACGTGCACAAACATTTCAGCTTTCAGAATTAAGGTGTTTTATGTGTATTCAGGAAACATCTAATGCGCATGCATCGGAATTGAACGAGGGGGTAGCTCTTTACACACATTATACCGGCATCGGGTCCATGTACATGTAGCTCTCGGGTTAAGGGTGGCCTGCAATCCCTTTGTATCATATATAAAGCACGCTTAGGCATGTTAGATTGCTGCCTTGGGCTAGCTGGAGCACTGATTGGATTAAGTACTGTCACAGAGATAGTGTAGGTTGTGAATAAACTGTAAATTCTACACTGTCATTTTACACCTAATTAAAATATATCAGAATTTCATCTGCTTTAGATAGAACTTAAAACTTTTTGCCAGAGTTACATGTACTACCCACACCCCAAGGGGACAAAATGCTATTGCTATTCACCACTTCCAGGAGCAACTGCTCCAAAAAATGGTGGTCATGCGAAATTGACTTTTTGGTATGTTGTAGAGAAAAGTCCAAGATGTATCTGGTGATATGGTGCAGCACACACTGCATGAAAGCTTAGAAATAATATAATGGGGATTGAAGTTGATAAATTCACCACATAAATACTAAGTAAAATCAATACGCTTGATTACCCTCAAGGCCCCACCTACCCACAGCGGGCTCCAGCGTGCTATTGATATGGGAGAATTACTTCAAGGGAGGTAATTTGATGCAGGCCAATTACCTTTTAAAAGTCACAAAAAGCATATCAAGGCCACAGATGCGAAATCTACGCTGAAAATAATGGCTGCCAGGTGTGTGTTCTATCAGATTAATGACCTATTTAAAACAAGTCTCTTATTAGAGTCCATTACAAAATTATGCATGTATATTTAAGGACAGTGGACAACAGAAATTGAAAATCAATACTATGAAATATGTGTTTTGATTCACTTAACGATGTACCAAATTTTGCTAAAATTGGACAAAAACTGTAACCTTAACCTTAGCATTTTGAAACAAATGTTAACACATGCTGCATGAACAGACAGACAAAGGCTAAATCGATACCCCCATTTATGTATCTTGATGTAGTCTACATTTAAACCAATTTTCATTGAAATCACACTAAACCTGCACAAGGAGTAGTGTTTTAAATGTGCAGACATACGCTATTTGAACAGACAGATGTATGGAAAATCGAACACTGAAATGGAAAACCGATACCCCAAATTATGTAGGTGAGTCTTCTGACAAATCACCTACACAGGCAACAGTACAAAAAATTATGAAAATATTCACAAAGATAACTCTACATATGTGATGAACACGTCAGTCTTTTTCTTCCCTAAAATGTGATACGTTTTTGATGTGACATCTTAAAGGTCAAAAGACTGAAGAGTTCAAACAAGAACACTTCTCAATGGATCCCCTTAATATTACAGAAATATACTATATACTGGGCCTTAAGCAGCATGAAAATTACGAATCTTCGATTTTAAGTGATCCTAAAGCCAAGTTCTTTTTTTTGTTGAGTATGGCCTAAATTAATATGATGATGTGTCGACGGATTACCTTAAATTTTACCCCAACCACTCTGTCAAAAACTAAAAGCTGCACCCCTTATACAAGTGTCAGCTTTGAAGAAAAAAAGTCTTAACAATCCATGTTTTTATTTGTAAGATCTGTCTTGATGGTATGCCTTCAATTACCTTTTACCCTTTTTTTCTAAGACCCTCACCATCAGCCATTATAGTAGATCCCACCTAACTTCTAAAACATGTCATTTAAATGGGAGAGTGACCTAAACAGATATAATTCAGTGCAGTCCTATTAAGAAACATGTATAAATATACAACTGTAGGGACAAAAAATGTGGTGATATAGCCAAAGGACAACATGGACCTATAAAGTTGGAGGTGCATTCCAATTTTAAGGGATAGATCCCATAAAAATCATAAGCTATGAGGAGTTCAAAGATCATAACAGCCCTGTATCTGAAAATACCTTCACAGATTTTTTTTCTTCAGATTTTTGTTTTTCACTACATAAAATGCAGTCAAACATTTTGATTGTATGGTGGTTTTTATGCACCACATTGATTATGTCGTTACACAGATCTTTCACTGGTCCTAAAGCAGAATTATGTCATGTTGCGCCTTTCTATACACAGGCACACATTACAGGAGTAAAGTTCACAAGAACTTTATTCAGGACATAAAGGTGTACAAAACTCATCCACCAATGGAACGCAGCTACACATACCCACTGCTGAATGAAGAATAGTTACACAGACAGTAATTTGACATCCCTTGACAAAATTCTGCATTACACTTACTCCTGGAAACCTATTAGCAGTTGTCCTGTTGTATGTTGAAGAGGCTGAATATTAAAGGCACTATCACAGTTCAGCCTTAGAATATGCACTTTGGACAAACTGGTTAGTAAGTCAAATACTGACTTGTCTTTGAGTCAGTTGAGTCAACATGAGTGCAGTGAAGCACACTGACTTTCCCTCTGCCCATCGGCACTGCACAATGCCATCTTATTTCATTGTCACCACATCTGCCAGACAAGCTTTCTGAAAAGCTTAACAGTTTACTAATCTTAAAAGTTTTTAAATCTCCTTTACAATTCCCTTGTCCAGCTCACATGTGGAGTCGGTCATGTTGTTAAAGCTTTAAACTAGAGCACATGATGCAAAGCATCCAGTAATATGTTGTAACTATATGGTAGACAACAGGGCTGTGATCATATACTAATCACAATCCAATAGAGCTATTTATAGGATACAAGGCAGACCAGAGATGGCAGGGAAATCAGTTTAGAGGAGAACTGGTACATGTAGATATCAGCCAGTCAGTGGTTTTCACAAACATTGGTTTTTACCCCTATACCCCTGGCCCGCATGGTCGAAGGATAGCAGTGGAACAGTTGATTTGTTGAACTAGGGTTTCTACAAGAAATATTTACACAACAGCCATTTACTGGCTGCACAGCAGCATTGAGCAGGGTAGATAACACAAACTGACATGACGAGATGAAGGTACTGTGCTCTCACATGTTAAATTTTTATGCAAGAGGTTTAAAGGCTGTGTGCTGGTTTTTAATTTCCCAGTAGTCAATCTGTCTGGTGTTGCCAAAAAGAAATACAAAGCACTGAAATTTATCTGCAATGACTTCAATCATAAAATTATGAAATCTCTTCCCTAAAAGAAATAATTGGAAAACCAAATAAAACCAAATAAAAAGCCAGAAATGGAGAAACTGTTTTGCTGAAATCTTGAAATCCTCATGACTGAATATGATGCATAAAACCTGCCACACAATCAGAACACCTTATTGCATTTAATCTGGTGGCAAAAAAATCTGAAAAAAACAGTGAAGATATTTTCAGACACAGTTTTTAATGGCCTTTTAATTATTTACCACATCTTCATTTTTACTGGGCCATTCCCTTTAAGGTAGTTCAAAAGTGTCACCACTGCTGCAATCCATAGCTTATGTTATGTTGTTATTTTTACTCCAGCATTTACAAATTTTATAATTATTGTTTTAACATCAATGACCTCTATTAAAGTCTTATTAATAACTGTCACAAATAAAACTGTTGAAATAATCCATTCATGTAACACTAAATGATGCATTTCTAGCTGATTTTAAGAAAACGTCACATTTTTAGAAAGTATGAGCCTCTGAAAGAAAATTTCGTGCTGATTCTAGATATGGTCTTCATTATTTTGGGGAATTTTTTTTACAACTTGTAAAACAGGGATAAAGACTGAGGTGCTGCGATGAACTTTTTAGACCGTACTGAAGCACACTGACACATATGATCATATTTCGAATCAGCACAAACTTAACTGCCTTTCAGATGATGCGTACTTTCTAAAAATGTGGTCTGTTCTTTTAAGCATTTTCATTGTATCTTTTAAAACTACTATGATCCAAATAATAGTGTACACATGCAATGATGTATACATGTCTGAAGTACATTTATATATACAGATAAGCTACAATTATACAATTAACAAGTGAACTAATGAAAGATACATCTACATTTACTTAAATGTAGTATAAAGTACTATTTATTTATTCATTTCATTTATGTTTTACATTGTACGTAAGAATATTTCACTTATACAACGGTGGCCAGCCTTATGGTGGGAGAAAACTGGGCAGAGCCTGGGAAAACCCACCACCCTTCGCAGGTTGCTGGCAGACTTCCTCTCATATGGCCAGAGAGGAAGCCAGCATGAGCTGGGCTTTAACTCACACCAGTCGCATTGGTGGGAGGCATCTGGGTCACTGTGCAATTAAGTACTACACTAACAATGTACAGAAAGTAAATAAGAAAATCTTACTTTTGTTTGGCAATACAAGAGCAACAGGACTTTTCGTCCAAACTCTGTACTTGTGTGGAGAGATATAGTTGTCGATGTCGATGTCTTTTTCAACAGGTGTTGATGTCATGCCATGATCGCTTGTCACTATAATATTCACATCATCCCACATACCATGGTACTTCAGTTTATTAATAAGATAACCCAGGACCCCATCCAACTCTTTAATCTTCTCTACAATCTTGGGACTATTTGGTCCATATTTGTGACCAGTGTGATCTGGTTCATTTATGTACAGCAAACCCAGGTTTATGGGCTCTTTTGAAACAAACCAGGACACTAAAATATCTACCCTGGAATGGAAACCAATGTTTTTATCAAATAATAAATATTTTGAGGGAAGACGACCCTTCTGAACAGATCCACACCCAGGCCAAAATACCGATCCTGATCGTCGATCTTCACTTGCTTTTTGATTTGTAACCCATATTGGCTCTGGTCCAATGTCATACCACTTAGAATCAACCATCTGAGATGCATGACTTAATTTGTACACTTCATCAAACCCTGGGTCGTAAAACTCATTTGCCACCATACCATGACTTTCTTCATATAATCCAGTCACTAGTGTCACATGGTTTGGTAACGTCTTCGTGATAAAGGTATTTTTGATACCTTTGCTGGCTGAGGCACCGTCTCGAGTTAAGAAGGTGAAATTTGACACATCTCTTTCTGGCAGTTTAGTCAGGTAATCCCATCGGAAGCCATCCATGGACACTAATATCAGTTTAGGAATGGTTGCACCAGAATGACATTTCACAACACCACACCAGTCTAACAAGGCCATCAAAAGCACAGAAACCAAAGGAGACACACTTAGCGACGCTCCCCACATGATTAAATTTCGTAGGCGTCTTTTCCACGTGAAGAATTGTTCAACGCGGATATCGGTGCTGTTGCTTATTTAATATGGTATCTTGCGAAGATTTGTACACCGGATCTGACATCACGAGTACGCCACCTTGAAACGGTGCGCATGCCCATATCGAAACACAGCTGTGTGCGCCTCCCCCCCACCCAATCCTCCATTTGTGTCATCTCGGGAGAAGAACAAAATAAAGTATTGGTTAGTATTAATCTGTTCTGGAGTGGAATTGTGTCAGGATTCCTCTACCACAGTGCTGTAATCAGAAATTTGTTCGCGCTATTTAAACGTTGGATTAAAAGATTTTTTTCCGCTCTTTAAACTGAAAGATGTAGGAATGCCCTTGACTTATGTTAGGGCTATGTAGATGTACCCTGGTTTTTCGGGAATAAACTCATTAAGATAGACAAGTGTCTTTTGCATAGGTATCATTGCATTAGAAAACGGGATCAGGTCAATTCATACCCAAACCACTTCGCACATGGTTACTTCATACCATCGTGATCTTGTACTGTAATCATATTGTACAATAACTGCACCCAAGGTACATGTATGCTGTGCAGTTATTGTACACTAATCAAATGCTAGTCCATCTAGATGTACTAATTAAGACTTGTATATTAAAATTCTGACATTCATTGCAATGACTGCGTCCATCACCCGAAGTCGATGGAAGTGTTTTACTCTAAATTTTATAATTTATACATCACAACAGCCATTTCAACCAAATAATTCTCAGAATGCATGAAACATACTGGTCATATACGCTTGTAAGACAGTGGTATGGAATAGAATTTAGATTTCAAATTCACCTTCATGACATATGTTTCCCACTATATAGGGCACCCTGAAGATCTAGAGTATTTTATTTGAAATGATTCACTCTGAAATCAAATGTCAATCGATTATTTTGAGGATTTTCAAATACACTAGAGCTTCTGTACCGTAGGCTACATATACTTGCAGGCCAGCCTCAATAGCAAGGCGTTTTTATTGGCATGGACATGATGGACCTCCCCCTCCCACCCCCACCAAAAAAAACAACAAATAAATAAATTAATAAAACTTATATATGTTTGTTTACTAGCAGTGATGGCGACTAGCATTATGGTAAGAGGAAACTGGGCTAAGCCAGGGAAACCCACAACCCATTTAACATTGAACATTGACAGTAAACATAATCAAAACAAAGATGTTCACTTTTTTAAATAAAAAGTGCAAAAACTGGAAACTAGGGTATGTTGCGGTGTTCAATTTTCCATGTAATTGTACGCGTTATAAAGGTTAACCTGTATAGAGTGCATCAATAGAAATTAACAAGAACTTCAAAGCCCTTTTAGCTGTACTCATTGCAGAATACACAATCTTACTTGGCCTTCATCCCCAGACTGTGTCAGTATATATTTTATATATCGCATAGAAGTAGATCTTTAATTGAAAGGCCACTCAAAAATGAAGTTGTGTTAAGTGAAAAGAATATTTTTGTATATTTTTTTTCCACCAAATTAAAACACAGTCAGATGTTTGGATTGCATGGTGGACATTATGGACCATATTGAACTGGCTGAAGAACAAGGTCAGTTCACGTTCCATTTAGCTGCTAAACAACCTACGATTGCCTTATTTCCAGATTAAATAAGACATGGATGTCGCACTACATGTAAATTCATGTAGAACATAATCATATAACACTCAAAGCAGGAATAGTCATCACTTGATGATACAGTCATCACACTTGATATAGTCAGAACTCATCACAGCTGATACAGTCATCACATCTGATAGTCATCACTTCTGATACAGTCAGAGCTCAACACGTGACAGAAATCACACTTGACAAAGCCAGAGCTCATCACACCTGACACAGTTATTACACCCGATACAGTCATTACACCCGATAGAGTCATCACACCTGATAGAGTCATCACACCTGATAGTTATCACACCTGATACAGTAAGAGATCAATGACCCAGGTGCCTCTCACCAATTCAGTCACTTTGAGTTCAAGCCCACCTCCTGATTGTACATGGGAAGATCCACTCTTAGCCTGCAGATGGTCGTGGGTTTCCCCTGAACTCTGTCCACGTTTCTCCCATCATAATGTTGATCACCTTCGTATAAGTGAAATAGTCATGAGTATGGCGTAAAACAGCACTCAAATATCTAGACGATATTGCACAGTGTACATGCCTCCCTCTCTAGCAGTACATGGGAAGTTATGCTAACAACCTGCGAATGGTTGTGAGGTTCCACCAGGCATAGCCCAGTTTCCTCCCATAATAATGCTGACTCCATGCTGTCATACATATATTTATTTATTTGATTGGTGTTTCACGCTGTACTCTCAAATATTTCACGTACATGATGGCAGCCAGCATTATGGTGCTAGGAGTACAGTGTAGCGTACCAATTGAATAAATAAATAAATTACTTGTGAGACTAATTTTGATAACATAAATATTATATGTCTCAACCAATAAACTTGTTAAATATATTTTCAAATTCACTGATCATGGTAATCACAGTACAGCTAATCTTTAGTTACAATTTACAATATCCGATTGAAAATTCCTCACATTGTAAACTCTCTGAAAGCAGTAGGAAGTTTCAAATGAGCTAACACAAAAGCCTTAGCAAATGAAGCTAAGTGTATCTACATAAGCACACAAACAACAATACTGATTTAACTTATTGGTAAGCACAAACTTTGCTACATGTTTGGTCCAACTTCAATCTGAATGTCAAATATAAAGAGATTATCACTCAGACTGAGATTAAACTCCCTGCATGGTGTATAGCCTATATAGATTCCATTATTTAAGGAGCATCAGATCAATACCAGTTTCACTTTCATGTAAGTTGAAGAATTATGTGAAATGGAGACAGCCAAGTTATGGCACCCCACTCAGTACCTGAACATTACTCCCCTTGAGAGTTTTGCCTTGGGATATGATTGCCTCCAGAACATAGATGCTAATGTAGAGCTTACTAACCCAGCCAGCACAAGTATGATGCGCCAACGTCGGCCAGACGTCGTATTTTTTATCGACCCGGCATCGCTAAAATACATGGACACTAGGTCAGGTTTGCTCATCGGATAGAGGTCGAACTGATATCAGCATACATTTGCGAGACTCTGGAGGCCCGATGGAAACCTGATTAAAATACGGCCGACGTCGGAAAAATACGTCGGCCTTATGTCAAGTTTGCTCACTGGATCATGGTCGGCAGAATGTTGCCACCTTATCGCTAACCTATGGCCAAAATACTAAGTCTAAATTAGAGCAAAGACATCAGATTATTTTGAGGGCAGACTTAAACCTACAACATATCTGAAAACATGGTAAAACATAAATCAAATAAATAAATTTACAATTGTGTGTAACAATTTGCAATAATGGGTGACAAATATCTTTGAAAAGTTGTGATAGGCAATGTGCTGCATAACCATCAGTCTGTTTATATGCCTCAAATTACCACAGGTTTTCATGCATGATCTGTTAAAGAATGCATAGTGTAACAAAAGAGAAATTATGCTAAGAGTGGAATCCAGTTAGTTGTTTGCCACTTGAATAACTATATGTTATTTACATTATATATATAAAATATATATATAATGTGACAGGGCGTCAGTAGCTACTGCACATTATGCAATGTTTATGTGCAAGTAGAGGTTATCTCCCTTTTCTGTAGGGGAAGTTATGTCGCCGGACACTTTTGGTTAGCGTCCTCGCCGTGTGGTGAGTTTAATCCCATTTTTGCCCATTAAACCGATGTAATGTTTGCAACCAATCTGGTGTGAGGTAACCTTTAATTTCTGAATGAGTTAACGAAGTATCTTTATAGATATTCTGAGATAAAGCCTCATCACGTGACTAGGTCACGAAATATGAACACACAATCATGCAAAACGTAGCTTTTACGTTGTGCTATCCGCTGTGTAGGATCAACAGCAAATGTTAGAATGTTAACTGGAGAGGTTGATATAACCATACGTGACATTCCAGTTGACTGCGGAAGCGATAAGCTGTACATTAACAAACTCTTTGCAGATTTAACGTTACTATATGTAACGGGTAGCATGTACTTTTATGTTAACGCGTTGTAAAGCTGCATTCTTGTAATAATGCGCTGGTATACTGATGTTTAGCACCATGATATCCTAGGATAAGGTAAAGTGGGTGTGCACTTGCTGCGAAATACACAGGAATTAAGTTCATGCAGTTTCTGGTTGTACACTGTAAAAGTATTTCTCGCTACACTGTAAGAAATGTGTTCACATTCAAATGTTCATTTCAAGGGGTTACTTTTTAAACAGTTTTACTTTGTGTTATGGTTACGGTTACAGTATGTCATTTGATCTACTCTTTGTAGGTGGCCTTTGTCCTGCTGCATGTTGTAACAGGATGAGCACCGTTGTGACCCTCAGGCACCTTGAGGTAATTTTGTGAGCATTTGTAATCCTGGGAAATGACCATTGTAGTCACATTATACGGTGGCATTGTGCTACATTAAGGGGTGTTATGCATATTGTTTTGTTTCGCAAAATTAGTATTTGCTGTTACAGTTCAAAAGGTTGTTGTTGCAGTATTACATTTCAAGAATGCCACTAGTCGTGATGCTTGCGGTTTAACACTACTGTCATTAACCTGCACGTGCTTAACGAATTGGTTACCAGCTTGATGGACATTTTGGAATTCGAATGAACGTAAAGTTACATTGTAATGTCTTTTTTATTGCATTTAAGTAGCATATATTTGATGTTACGTGCTGCTGTGTATATCCATGGCCAAAGTACTTACCATGTAGTTGTCAGTTATATTGTGAGACATACTCACCTCGGAGCCTCATAATGTTAATTGCATATGTGCAACTGATAATTGATTGTAGTACTTGGATATGCATAGTGACTACCGTTGGTAGGGTTATTGTGTTTACAATAATGATCATAGACGTACAATTTTGTGATTGTCATTACAGGGTTTTTTCCTCCCCTCGCTGGATAACTGCACCACACATTGATGGTGGTCTCCAATAAAGTATTCGAACGGCAGTCCACTTTGTGTCGTCTCTATCCGTCGGGCCCAACCCGCCCTCGTTACAACTGGTGTCAGAAGTGGGATAGAGACAGAACGACAACAGTATCAGTCCGTGAGTGTACTGTCTGGAGATGGAGGAGGCAGATATTGCTCACCTTAAGGATGAGATTGCCAGGCTCCGTACAGAATTGGGTGCTGTGAACAGACAACCAACTCGAGTTGTAATACCTCCACCTGGTAAATTACGAGTGTACTGTGGCAAGGGTGACCTTGATGCGTGGATTGAGAGAGCGAATAGGGCAGTGGCAACACATCTGCGGGAGGCGAGGCAGCAGTGTTATTTCTGAGGGATTTTCTGTCTGGCATTGCGGAGGATGAAATACGTCATCAGTCTCCTAAAACCGCCGATGAACTGTTTGAAAATCTGCGTGACACATTTGGTATTCGCGCTAGCCGAGCACAACAGCTTAGGGAATTTTACAACCGAATGCAGATTTCTTCTGTGATGGTGACAGAATACTCCCATGCTCTGGTCTCTCTGGTGGATAAAATGAAGTTAGAACCTGCTGAAAAATCAAAGTTGTTAAAAGAACAATTTGTTGAAGGTGTTAGGCCGGTCTCCCTACAAAAGTTGTTAAAGAGACGCACGCGAGCTAACAACCAACTGACATTCCTTCAGTTGCGTAAGGTTGCCTTAGAAGAGTCTGAGGACGGACCAACTCCAAAATCGTGCGTTCACGAGGTTGTTGCTAATAACCAGAATCCAGAAGCTGATGTTTCCTGACAACCGGAAGCAGATCCCCCACCGTGGGCACGTGAATTTCTGGAGGTGGCCAGACAGCTGATTGAACAGCGAACAAGTCAAGTTGCTGTTAACCAGATCTCCCAATCTGACAGATCACATAATGTGAAGTGTTTCTATTGCAAGAAATTTGGCCATGTGAAGCGTGATTGCAGAAAATGGTTAGCCAACCAGCAGAAGAAAAATGAAGCTCAGGTCAACAGCACGGGTGTTGGCGCGAATCATGTGGCTTCCAATAATCCTGGTTATGGATATTCGACATTGTTTCAGTGGGATGGTGTCAGTGGTTCCCATGGTGTACCAAGTGGTGCAAATTTGTACAGTGGTCCAAGTAATGGAAATGTACAGAATTTCAATGCGGCACAGTCATTCAGACAGACTAACTATCCAGGACAACAGTCCTGACGCCGGATTGTGGGTGGTACTCCAGTTATAGACGTGTGTCTTGGTGGACAGTATTGGACAAAGTGTCTCATTGACACTGGCTCACAAGTCAGTACAGTGACTGAAAGTTTTTATAATGAGCATCTAAGTGACAGTAACCTTGAAAGTGTGTCTCTGAGTTTGAAAGGTGCTAATGGTTTAGAAATTCCATACATAGGTTGTATCATAACTGATGTAAGTGTACTGAACACTGTTTTGAAAGATGTTGGTATATTTGTTATAAAGGACCACAGCAATTTTGATGGTGACATAAAGGCTAGGCCCGGTATTTTGGGCATGAATGTAATTGGCCATGTGCCTGATTTCGCATGTTTGTCTGCTCATGTTCACTCAGTTTCAGGTTCAACTACAGAGAAAGTGCAGACAAGGTTTGTGCGTGTTGCAGGAAACCAGGAAGTATTAATACCAGCAGCTTCAATATCTCGTATTCAGTGTACAGGAATCCGTAAAGATAGCCCTTTACTTGTGGAGCCACTGCAACAACACCCGCAAGGGGGCCAGCTGCTTGTTTCCCGTACTGTCTCCAATGGTTTTGTTGAGGTTGCGAATTTAACTGAAAGTGACATTTGGCTGCCACCAAAAACAAGACTGGGCATAGCCCAAGAGTTTTCTTTACCAGAATTGTCCTTGACTGTGAATGTTGATCAGGTGATTGTATCTACTGTCGAAATGCATCACCAGGTAGGCAGAGAACCAATCAAAGTCATTGATAACTTCGATGGCACTACTGAAGAACTTCAACAAGTGACTGACTTGATAAGTAGGTACAGTGAAGTCTTTGAACCGGGTCTTGGTAAAGCTCAGTCAATTCGACATCATATCCATACTAGTGATGAAACACCAGTTTCTGTTCCACATCGAAGGATTCCGCCACACTTGATTCCAGAAGTTAAAGCCCATCTACAAGATCTGTTGCAGAAAGGAATAATTCGACACAGTTCTTCGAACTATGGATCTCCCATTGTACTTGTACTAAGAAGAATGGAGAATTGCGGATGTGTTGTGATTACAGGAAACTGAACTCTAAGGTGGTCAGAGATGTGTATCCCCTCCCGCGAATTGAGGAGTCTCTTGATCTCATGGCAGGTGCTTCTTACTTCTCAACTTTGGATCTCAAATCAGCATACAATCAGATAGAAGTGGCTGATACAGACAAGCACAAGACTGCTTTCTCCACACCCTTTGGACTCTTTGAGTTCAACAGGATGCCATTTGGGTTAACCAACGCCCCTGCAACTTTTCAGTGACTCATGGTTTTATTTTCTGTGAAGATCTCATGGAAAGATTGTTTGTGTACCTTGATGATATTATTGTGTGGTCAGCTGACGTTCCGGAACATCTCGAACGACTTGAATCGGTTTTGGTAAAGTTGAATCAGCATGGACTTAAGGTAGAATTAGAAAAGTGTCACTTCTCTCAGAAGCAAGTTCATTACCTGGGCCATATTATATCTGCGGAAGGAATTGGCACAGATCCAGACGAAACCGCTGTTGTTGCTGATTGGCCTGTGCCAGGTACCCTGAAGCAACTGAGCTCATTTCTTGGTTTTGCATCCTTCTATCGAAGATTCATGGAGAAGTTTGCATCCATTGCAGCACCAATGTATGATATAATAAGCAAATGTGGTGTTCCGAAAGGCAGGAAACAGAGATTAAGTAAGAACTGTAGTATAACTGATCACTGGAATCCACAGTGCCAGGAGAGTTTTGAGAGCCTCAAAGAAAGACTCACTAACCCTCCCTTGTTGGCTTTTCCGGATTTTCATGAACCATTTGTGCTTGAGGTGGATGCCAGCAACCAAGGGTTAGGTGCTGTTCTAGGACAGGTACAGGACGGGAAGTATCGTGTGATAGCTTTTGCATCTAGAGGACTGCGTCATCCGGAGCGAAAGGCTGGATACTCAAGTGCCAGGATAGAACTGTTGGCTTTAAAGTGGGCCGTATGTAACAAGTTTAGATCGTATCTGATAGGATCCACTTTCACCGTCGTTACTGACAGTAACCCTTTAACTTATGACAAAGGACAAAGTTCCAGCCCTTGAACAAAGGTGGGTTAATGAACTTGCAAGTTTTCAGTTCAAGTTCCGCTACCGACAGGGAAGGCTAAACGTTGGTGCGGATGCACTCTCCCGCTTGCCTGCAGATACATGTGAGCATTCTGATGACGATTCTGAACTTTGGGACAGTGAGTGCCAGGTGTCTTGTATCATACAGGGTAGCCCTCTACCAGATCAGTTGCAAGATGCTGCAATACAGATGACGTGTGTAGGAATGAATAGGATAGAGACTGTCCCAGAATCAACCTGTCTGCCAGAATGGAAACCGCAGGTAATACAGAAATTTCAACAAGAGGATCCCATCAACAGACGGCTTATACACTACAGACAGATGAACAGATGTCCAACTCGAACGGAAAGGAGGAAAGAATCAGCCCCTGCACTGTCCCTATTGAAGCAGTGGGACAAGATTGTCGATAAGAAAGGAGTGTTGTATCGACAAGTGAAGTCCAATACAGGTGACGTCATTCTCCAATTGGTGCTACCTCTCTGCCTCATGGATAAGGTTTTACATGATTTACATGATGCAGCTGGACATCAGGCCGCTGAACGCATGGAATCTCTTATTAGGGAACGATGCTGGTTCCCAGATATTCCAAAGCATGTGCAGACTTACATTGCGAGCTGCCAGAGATGTGTACGTGGTAAAGGCCCTTATAGACCTGTAAGGACGGCCATTGGAAAACTGTCAGCCACACGTCCTATGGAAGTGTTATCCGTGGATTTCACTCTTATGGATAAGGCTAGCAATGGTATGGAAGATGTTCTTGTGATCACAGATTGGTTTTCGAAATTCACTGTAGCCATACCCACTCGTGACCAGAAAGCAACAACTGTTGCTAAGGTGTTAGTACGTGAGTGGTTCACTAAGTACGGCATATTCACAGCGATCAGGGCAGATCATTCGAAGCCGCACTGATAACAGAACTCTGCAAATTGTATGGAATTCGAAAAAGCCGAACTACACCTTACCACCCTCAAGGGAACGGACAAGTAGAGCGGTGTAACAGAACATTCCATGATTTGCTTCGCACCCTTCCTGAACAGCAGAAACGCCGTTGGCCAGATCATTTGACAGAGCTGTGTTTTGCCTACAATGCTACCAGACATTCAAGTACAGGATACTCACCGTTCTATCTTCTGTTTGGTCGAACCGTGACTCTTCCTATTGACCAGTTCCTTGGGCGAGACCAGGACACAGATATCAGTGAGCTTCAGGATACAAGTGATCTGTACAGCAATTGGGTCTCAGCACATCAAGCGCGCTTATGGAAGGCAAGGCAACATGTACAGAAACGATTGCAATCCAACTATGACACTAGGAGACAGAGGCACAACAGAAAGCCAACTAGTCCTCCACTTGCTGTCGGTACGCAAGTTTATCTGCGCCAACACCCTGCCGGACGTTCTAAAATCACAGACCGGTTTGGATCTCAAGTCTACAAGGTTTTAGATTTCCAGGATGGCGTATACACTGTAGAGCTAGCTGATTCAACTGGGGACATTAGGAGAGTAAACCGTTCAGAAATAACTCCAGTTGAACTCCCTCGACACTCACCTATGCAGTCAAAACAAAAGCCTGCAGTCGCAGAAGAGGAGGTGGAACAGCAGTACAGCGGACAGCACCAAGGAGAAGAATATGAACCAATTCATCAGGTTCCGCAGTACTACTTCTTGGACAACCAGTTAGCGACAAACTCGTGTGACACATCGAGAGAAGGATTATCATTAGAACCAACCTGTTTACAAAGGTCCCCGCGGGCAAATGCAGGGCAACACTCCAACCCTTATGGTTTACCTCGTTCAGTGTTGCATTAAGACATTGTAAAGTTTCTTACCAGATAATAGGCATTTTTAGGTACTTCTTTTTATTGTCGTTTCATGAGGACATGATACACTTCTGGAGGGGGTGAGTGTGACAGGGCGTCAGTAGCTACTGCACATTATGCAATGTTTATGTGCAAGTAGAGGTTATCTCCCTTTTCTGTCGCCGGACACTTTTGGTTAGCGTCCTCGCCGTGTGGTGAGTTTAATCCCATTTTTGCCCATTAAACCGATGTAATGTTTGCAACCAATCTGGTGTGAGGTAACCTTTACAATGGTGGAATCATGTACATAGATTTCTGAATGAGTTAACGAAGTATCTTTATAGATATTCTGAGATAAAGCCTCATCACGTGACTAGGTCACAAAATATGAACACACAATCATGCAAAACGTAGCTTTTACGTTGTGCTATCCGCTGTGTAGGATCAACAGCAAATGTTAGAATGTTAACTGGAGAGGTTGATATAACCATACGTGACATTCCAGTTGACTGCGGAAGCGATAAGCTGTACATTAACAAACTCTTTGCAGATTTAACGTTACTATATGTAACGGGTAGCATGTACTTTTATGTTAACGCGTTGTAAAGCTGCATTCTTGTAATAATGCGCTGGTATACTGATGTTTAGCACCATGATATCCTAGGATAAGGTAAAGTGGGTGTGCACTTGCTGCGAAATACACAGGAATTAAGTTCATGCAGTTTCTGGTTGTACACTGTAAAAGTATTTCTCGCTACACTGTAAGAAATGTGTTCACATTCAAATGTTCATTTCAAGGGGCTACTTTTTAAACAGTTTTACTTTGTGTTATGGTTACGGTTACAGTATGTCATTTGATCTACTCTTTGTAGGTGGCCTTTGTCCTGCTGCATGTTGTAACAGGATGAGCACCGTTGTGACCCTCAGGCACCTTGAGGTAATTTTGTGAGCATTTGTAATCCTGGGAAATGACCATTGTAGCCACATTATACGGTGGCATTGTGCTACATTAAGGGGTGTTATGCATATTGTTTTGTTTCGCAAAATTAGTATTTGCTGTTACAGTTCAAAAGGTTGTTGTTGCAGAATTACATTTCAAGAATGCCACTAGTCGTGATGCTTGCGGTTTAACACTACTGTCATTAACCTGCACGTGTTTAACGAATTGGTTACCAGCTTGATGGACATTTTGGAGTTCGAATGAACGTAAAGTTACATTGTAATGTCTTTTATATTTCATTTAAGTAGCATATATTTGATGTTACGTGCTGCTGTGTATATCCATGGCCAAAGTACTTACCATGTAGTTGTCAGTTATATTGTGAGACATACTCACCTCGGAACCTCATAATGTTAATTGCATATGTGCAACTGATAATTGATTGTAGTACTTGGATATGCATAGTGACTACCGTTGGTAGGGTTATTGTGTTTACAATAATGATCATAGACGTACAATTTTGTGATTGTCATTACAGGGTTTTTTTCTCCCCTCGCTGGATAACTGCACCACACATTGATGGTGGTCTCCAATAAAGTATTCGAACGGCAGTCCACTTTGTGTCGTCTCTATCCGTCGGGCCCAACCCGCCCTCGTTACAATAATCTGGTATTAAAGACTGAAGATCTTGTAACTGATTGACCTGCATGTATATGTAGTATGACAATTTATAAAGTACATTAAGTATGTAAAATTTTCCCAGTTATATTACTGATATCTTGAAATAAATAAAATATATCCACTTCAGTAACATTATTGAATCATAAGATTGGACAGAGGTCATCAATATACGCCTCCGCATGTAGTTGTCTCAACATTCACCTCTTTCTACAGCTCTTCCTCCTTCTCAGTCAGACATGTCCACGTCTTTTTTTAAAACTCTTTCTGTTTCTGCATTACAAGCTCCCACAGTTTCAGGATGTGTTCTAGCTGCCACTAAAAATATATGCAAAAGGCACAAAGATTAAAATTACAATCATGCATTTCTTTCCTCAGCTTTGATGTCATTTATGACACGCTATAGAATATAGGGGCTATATACATGTTAGAACAAGCCATCGGAAATAAGCCACAGATGTTTTTGATATTAAAAGCAAAACATACATCAAATTATCAACTTCAAAGTTTATGAAAAAATGCTGCTTTTCCCACTCCCTGTTCCCTAAAAGACAACCTAGGTGCTAAGCTATATCGAATGATAGAAACAGTCAAATTTTTGCTGTTGCTCCATATGTGAAAGTGCTTGGATCTATGTCGGTCCGAGGTTGGGCAGCCATCGAGAAAGGGCGATTAACATAGAAACAAAATATACCAATCCTATATAGTATACATGGTACAAAAACTAAGCAAATAACTGCATCTTTAGTGATTGGCATATTGTGAAAGAAAATGTGCACATAGCGCTTTTAGATGTACTCAAGTGTCAGCCCACATATGTACGCCCCATAGGCCATTGTATCAAATTAGTAGATCGCCTTTACTTTTACCATAGCTATATATACCCTACCCTATACCTTATAAAAAGTAAAGGTTGGAAATGCTTGCCTGCCTACCACCAACTCAATCCAGTTGAATGGACTTGAAATAAATCAAGCTTACTGCAGCCAATTCTGACATGGATCACCTCTAATGGATGCTACCTAACATTTTCTGTCGTTTCTATGCCCAGTTCACCCTTATTTTTCCCATAAATGACCGCTTGACTTGTAAATCAGAGCGATCAATATCCCATAACGCATCTTGCTTGAGACCTGTGAACATGGCATGTGGGACAAGTAGGTCAATCAACATCATATATGGAATATGACCTTTTTATCAGAGGTTACCATCTACAAATACAGCAGACTGATGTAGTATTATAGGACACTAATTGCTCCAATTTACAAGTCACATGGTCTAATCCCCGTTTTAGGCAGGAATTTGTTATTTTTAGAAAAAATAGTGGAGCACTGGGCATATGAACAAGAGAAAATGTTAGACACCATTCATTAGAGGTGATCAGTGTCAGAATTGGCTGCAGAAAGCTTTATTTCGAGTCCAGTTGGCTTCGTTGAGGTGGGGGTAGGCAGACCAACGTTTCCAACCTTCACCTTTTATAAGGTATAGGGTAGGGTATATCTATAGTTTTTAGCATAGGCAATCTACTAGCTTTATACAAGGGCCTGTGGTACGCCCTGTGTACGTTTTGGCGGAAGTGAGTGATTTATGTGTTACAAATTAAAGCAGTTGAAAAAGACAGGAAATTTTCATCTAATGCTACTGACAAATGCTTTAAAAATACACGAAACTCCATTTTAACATATTTTGAAATTATTTTCTTACTTAATTTCCCACTTAAATCCAGGTGCTGTGGATGTCATCTGCTGAATATATGTTTCAGAATTCTTGTGTGATCCATGGGTGCAGTCCTCTGGCTCCCTGGTGGCCACTGGAGGAGGTAATGGCCACTGACGTGTCGTTCAGACAAGCGATGGGTGATTTTTTTCTGGGAATTTTTGGAATAGAATATATTTCTGTTTTCCACAAGTAAAAATACTCAGCAGATGCATTTTCTTGTTTTCATCATTTTTGCTATATCACAGATATGTTATTCAGTTAAGTAAAATGAAAAATAGAACTGGGACAGTTCAAGTTTCCTGATTTTACTTTTTCGAATTAAGAAATATATAATTCAAAATGCCTAAATTATTGAATTATCATTTAATAGTTTAAATTACTTATTCCTCGGGGTTGTTACTGAATGCAATGCTAAAGAATTTTTCATTTCATATGTCATGATGGTCAGATTCATGCCTGCAGGGAGGAATACTGACTATACCAGGTGTGTTCATCTCTGACTGTACCAGGCAGGTTCATCTCTGATTTCAGGTGTCCCCTTCTCCTACTTAACCAGATATGTTCATATCAAATTGTAACAGAGAGGTTCATCTCTGACTATTCCAGGTGTGTTCATCTCTGACAGTACCAGGTGTGTTTATCTTCTACTGAACCAAACTAATATATAAGCTCAGACATGGAATGGTGTATTTGAATAGACTTTGATATACAGGAAACAGTGTTTTATACAGTAGGCCTATACATAAAATATTTCCATGGAGTCTGTTTCTCTAAGGGTAATGAGATGATGATTCAGAAAACTCATCCTCCGTCATGAGTTACTAGCATCTTTTCCCACATATTCATAGAGACAAATTAGCTGATATCCATATTTGAACTCTCGTCCTAACAGGTGGGTACAATAGTGTTCAAACTCTTATGACCAGTAAAAGAACTGCTGAACACTGTAGAGACATTTTACTCATGTGTTACATGTACATTGATAATATTAATTCCTGATTAGTTTGTAATTAAATCAATAATTACCACTGAATGCAATTTGCATTGAAAGGACCAAGTACAGACCCTAATCACATAACAACATAACAGATGACAACATCTGAACAATTCACCAATGGGCCATCCAGGTCAAAACTAGTATGTGTGATCATATAGTCTAGCACAAGTACATGGTCCTTTCAATGTAGTGTGGATTACATTCAGTGGTAGTAACATACTGTAGGTAAAATGAGTTCTTTGGCTGGTTATACTACTATTCCTGGCTATTGTGGGTTAACTTAATGAATATAAAAATGTAGTTGTTATAACCAAAAACCTTGACAGCAGGTTAATAAGTATGAACATATACTCCACTGATTTACCTAAAAACAATGTCGTTATAATTTGAATTGAATAATCGAACCTGTACTCATTGGCCCCACAGCTGCAACTATTCAGAGCTTTGTTTCCTATGTTTGTGGATCTCCACAAAATTGGATGTTACAGCCAAGCAACAGTGCTTTCTTCTGCTCTGTCCACTGAGTCCATGTACATTCAAGAATTGGTGTTTCAGGATAAGTACATATGTTTTCTGCCAGTGAATTAAGCCTGTAAGCAAAAAGTTTAATGTAAATATACAGATAAAATTTGTCAATGTTTGGAGAAGTTGGGATGTTAACACATAACAAAGAATAAAAAAAATTACAAAACAATAAAGGTCTACATGAGAATTGAAAATGCAGCATATTGAATGTGTATGCAAACATTAATTAAGTCAAATGCACTTCCCATAAAAGTACTTGGTATTTTGATTTTCATGACATGGAAATATGGTGGGGTTTTCCATGATCAAACCGCTGATTAATATCAATAAATCCTCTAAAACACATCACCAAAATTTATTTGATGGATTTACCTGTTTTTCACTCAGGAGCTGTGTATGTTTTATATTCTGGGGTTGACGTATGTCTTGACATCTTTTCCACCGTTTTTACTCTGAAACCAGAAAAGTGGATAAACTGTCCATCTCTGAAATTAATTATAGCACAAGTACCAATGGAAATGAAACATTATGAGAGCATGCCTGTAATTTTTAAATTTTTCTTTTTGCATACATTTCACATAACATAATTATCAACTGACAGGTTGGGTTAGTGCATGTTGTTCATTATATGGGTCACCTACTCTGAAAGTTTGAACAACATGAACGACTCCGTTGTTGAGAAACTAGCCATATAATATCTCAGGAACCAATGCTGAGTCGGGGTACCGGCAGATGGAAACTTGCGGCTGGAGACAAAACGCACAAGAATAATTATACTTACTGGATAGTTCCTGATAGCACAAACTCTAAGCATTACATTGGTACAATGCACGACGAATGACACTCTCTGGTTATCGAGAAATTGACAAACAACACAATCGTCCACTTTCATTCTCAGCTAGCTTTGTTTACAGTGGTCACGTGACATGCCTTTCCAACATGGCCTGACCCATTATTTGAGGTGGGTCAGGTGTTACCAGACTCTCACCAACTTCCTTGATCATCCATTATTCGTATGACGTCACCTTGCTGGACAGGGTCCCAACCTGAAATAAATCCTCCAGAAATCCTCCGCTAAAATTCCTGGAAAGCCACTTCTTGGTACGTGATATGTAATGCGCGCCTTTCTTGTTAGTTTTTGATGGAAACGTCTGACGAGATTTCAGATCGTAAGGACGTGGCGCAAGACCGGTGTTTAGGCCGTGCAGGTGGGTAGATTGTGATTGGCTCTGAAGGGAAGTTCAGAGGTCACTCAGTAGGTCAGTGTCGCGGGAGGGGAGGACAATCCAAAGGCGACAAGACAATCGGGACAACGAACTTATGACGGAAATCTTCAAGCCATGGCCATGAAACAAGGAAAGAACTTAGCCAAACTGTTGTGGAGTGATCTGTAAATCAGTGTACTGTGATCAGGTATGGATATATGGTCCAACTTGACGACAGTTGTCTGTTTTTCATGGTGTGAGTTTTAGTCGGCCTGGAAATTGGAATCTCGACAGCATGAGGGTGTGACTAAACCTCACCTCAAGATGCCCGCTGACGAATGCTAAACCTTCTCCAGCGTGCCGGACACTGGTAACACCAGCTATCCCTTGTCCTTTTCGCTTATCAACTGACTGGTCCTCACTCTTTAGAGAAAAGAATGCCTGGGGTATTTCTGATTGAACCGCTACAGGTGGGTATCTACATACCTGTAAGTGATAACATTAACAGACACTCTAGCTCAAAGCTAGTTATTAGAGCACGAAGTAGCGTAATGAATAAGACGTTGAATACTACCGATACGCCATCAAACAGAGGTCCATTTGAAAAGCGAGGAGTATTTTCCTATCCATACTTAGACGCTGCCTACCCTTTAATATCTGTATGTTCCTGAATCAACAATGATCAGCCGAGGGGTATCGCATGTTGCAGGGGTTTTAAAACATTTGTTTTAAGAGGCGTTTTAAATTCACATGAATTGTTTTAGGCAGTGGCCTTATTATTAACTACTTACCGATTGCTAGACCATTTTGTTTATCATAAATGATGCACACTGTGGGAGTTTTCGGCTTTTGAGCTACCTATGTAACAGCGTGAATCCGTCACCAAAAACTCCACATCATGGGGATTACCAGATTATCTTGATGGTTGACTAAACATGGCAGACTGCGGGAATTTTTTATGGAAGCAATGGTCTAAAACAGCCCATATGACTCTTACGCAAGGGTTTTAAAACTGCTGTTACATGCAATTCCCTGTGCTGATTATTGCTGATGAGGAACATACCGATTTTAAAGGGTAGGCGGCGTCAAAATACGAATGGGAAAATACCCCTCGTTTTTCAAATAGACCTCTGTTAGACGCAGTATCGGTAGCATACGACGCCCAGTTTATTAAGCTAAGCATGAAATAGCTGCAACTGCTCTGAAGGTTACTGACCTAACGTACGTACCATCTTCGCAAATGCTACCTGATTCAAAGCTAGAAGTTCATCCCCACACCGTTCAATTCAGCCATGGCGCCCCTACACCTGCACTCCACGTGAAGTAGAAACACTAGGGACTCCCACTCCCTAGTCATATTTTTCCTGCATCGCTGCTGTGACTGGCTTTGAACAAAATACCTCCCACTGGCTCACCTGAACCTGTCACTGGTCACCATGTTGTCACTTACACAAATCAACTTCTGTTTCCACTACTGTTCTTATAAACGGTAAATCAACAAGGTATGCGTCTTCTGTCACATGTAACTTGTGACCA
Source organism: Acanthopleura granulata (assembly GCA_016165875.1). Lineage (NCBI taxonomy): Eukaryota > Metazoa > Mollusca > Polyplacophora > Chitonida > Chitonidae > Acanthopleura > Acanthopleura granulata. The sequence continues at coordinate 143,343 of JABBOT010000023.1, read as the reverse complement.
TGTGACAACATGGTCGCCGGTGGCCTGTTCAGGTGAGCCAACAGGAGATAGTTCATTCAAAGCAAGTCACAGCAGCGATGTGGGAAAAGTATGGTTAGGGAAAGGGCTACCCTAGTGTTTCTACTTCACTTGGAGTGCAGTTGTAGTGATGCTGAGACTAAATTGAATGGTGCAGGGACAACCTTCTAGCTTTGAGTCCGGTAGCATTTGCGACAATGGTACGTATGTTAGTTTAGTGCCCCTTGTTGCAGTTATGGCTAAGCACAAAGCTACATAGTTGGCATTTCAAAAATATTGTAGTAAGTCCAAAGTTCTTTTGTGCTGCATTTTTGATACACATAGTGGGAGAGTAGTGAAGATGAGGGTGTTGTTGAATGCTTTTCACTTTCTCTATGACATCATCATTTTTCCACGAACACATGCTTTTCCTGTGTTTTTATTGGTAAACCAATGAATGGAATTTTTGATTTTCCGTGAAAAGAAGCATATATAACCTGCGTTTTGTTCAGTACAGGAAGTCTGTCATAAGGTATCGTCATGTCTTTATCACGCTCATCACATGTAGACAATCAAGACAATCTCTGGTATTGGACTCCCACCACACATTGTTGGATCTGTAGGCAGATGTCTATACTACTATACCATTCAGTTTGTTATGTGCAAAGCTGTTTTTTAGATGTGGTTAGATGAATTTAGTAAGAATGCAGTGCGCATGTGCGTGTGTCATATGGTTTTGTCATGTGGACAATATTGTAAAGGGCTTCCTCCATGGTACAGTCAGTGTTCAACAAGACTCATTCAGGGAAGCATGAATTATCTGATGTGGAAAGCACACAGCACCATCTTCATTATAACCCATAACAGGAATGGAACGATAGTTCTGAACCGCAACATCTATAATTCAACAATGTTAAATGTACTTCCTCCATATTTTATATTTCTGACATTCATTCAGTTGGTAGACATTTAACAAGTGACACTAGCCCCAAGGTGCTATGTTATCCCCTATTTTATAATTATATATTGTACAGACAGGGTTTCATAGCCACAGCTACAAGGAAAGGTAGAGCTTTGGGCTTTCACATGATGTCAGATTGGTACTTTCTCAGCGATGTTTGTAGTCCAAAACAAGTGTTTACCCTGGATCCTACCTCTCAGTTTGGCCGCACACACAACATTCCATGTCAGAACCCTGACTTGCACAAATCAGACGGACCCCATGCAGTACCCCTCTTAATTGCGCCCTGCCCCTCTAGTAAGCATTACACATCCTCACTGTACATGGTTGAAAGTCAGAATGAACACAAATGGCACTCTCCAATCTGTCCCAAACCGAAAATGGAGAGGCTGTCCATACCCTCTAATCTGATAGCCAGACTGACCCCTGCTGGGGATGTACATGTATAAAAACACACCACCGTGGTGGAATCCATCTAGCTTTCAAAGCTGTTTTTGATCACACGTTACTTCTTTCTTAACTATGTGTAGTCTAGCCGTAGGGAAAGATGAGACAGTTTAAATGATTCGCTTTTATATACGACTTTCACAGTAATAAGTATAGCTGAAAATGGAGGGAAATGTGACATTAAGAAGAAGAACCTTCCCTTATCTTGTCTTCCCCATCACTTTGTTTAGAAATGATGATGAGAGTATGCCACAAGGTATGTCAGGGAATTAGTCTAGAGGTCATATATTCTATCTGCTGCCTCCCTTTCTTTAATTACTACATCTGTATAATGGAGATTATTGTATTTTTTTGTGAAATGTACATTGTCCCTCAGGATTTCGATTATGCCTCTTTGTTTTCTATACTGAAACAGGTGTGGCTTTGCAAAACATTTTAAAACATAGTTTTGAAAGGAGAGATTCCCTAGTCTGTGAATGGCCATAGAAGTTAGTGGGTGCATACTGTTAGCTTCATGTTTATTGCATAAGCGGTTGAGTTGATGAACTATTCAATGGCTACATTGCTTGCCCAAACAAGAAACGGTAGGAATTAAATTCAGGCACTGACACAAGGATTTTAGTATTTGTGCTGCAATGCCTACCCCTACAGGGCCATGAATATGCACCCTGCCCCTCAGGTAAGTGCTAATGTGCTGCATTACGTGGTCGCCCCTGTGTAGCCAAACTCCAGTAATCCTATCTGTATTCTGTCAACTGACAGAGGTATCAAAAATCTGATGTCATAACATCTGTTTGTAATCCAGCACCAGGCCATTTTACTGTGAATAAGCCTGTTTTAATTCGGGGAAAGACAAAATTTGCCACACTTCTGGAGTTCTTGACAGATGTAGTTCATTAACACCTACGTTAGTTTTTCACCGCTAATTTTCTGTCTTCTGCAAGCCAAAAATTTGTTATCACAACTATGCATCTTTGGGTCAAATAAATCAAGTGTATCCGTCAGATTTGTTTTATAGATATAAGTTGAACTGCGATGTTAATTGGACAAGTACTGAAATATAACCAATGGGCACACGAGTTAGAAATACACATCCCTCCGCCTGTTTTCAGTATTTTCATTTTGCCACGGCCTGTAGCTCCGTCAATATGGCTCCAAGTCAGACTAGGCAAGTCAGAGTGTTATGCCATTTAAGTTTTGCAGTCGAAAAACCTCTCCCAGCTCTTTGCCAGTTTTCTTGATATCGTTTTGTTGCAATAACTCTCATTGTGTTTTGTTTTTTTTCAGCAATACATGTTTAATGAGAGAACTGGTGTGAACATAACTCTGAAACGCACCATCATGTGAAACAGAAAACTTTACTCCAATCGATCATACTTCAGGCCTTATTCCTGTAACTGATTTCCATTTTCACGTTAGGCATTTCAGGTCAGGCCAAGAATTAAGCAGAAATACACTTACATGTAGGCTGACTCGACAGATTTTCATTAACTTTTGTATGGCCTTTTTAGACTCTGTTAACATGGTGAATAAAGTAATAGGTGTAGTAATCTGAGTTCTTTATTCACACTCATATTTCAGGAATTTTTTTTTTTTTCACTGTGTCTAGGGACAGGCCTGCCTAAATGCTATGATTCAGCGTGAATAATAATTCTATTTTTATAACAAGTGCACCAGTTCATGTGGAGTATTTGTTGACAATTTCAAGCCACAGGTAAATTGGTACACACCACAACTGGGATACTACAGCCAGGTCTTAGTCAAATATCGTCCTGCCTTTGTGCTTGCCATGGTCTAGCCATCTTACTCGGACCCTGATCCACTCCCTCCTGCCATTGTGACGAGGTCATGGTGAGAATAAATATGGAATATAGTGAACCCTTATAAACGCATTTCCTACAGATAATTGAATTTTCATGAAACTTGGTGGCCATGACACAGATCATGTGATGATGTGCCAGTGTTATTTAGATTGAAACATTGATTTTTCCTTTGTCGTTATTGCCCTAGAACATAGAATGGGGACCTATAGATAGTGAAATATACAGAGGATCTGACACGAGTGCTCATTTCATATGAAAGTTATACAACTACAAGTTGAAGAAATTTTTTAGAAACATACGTAAACTTCAGTGAGTTTCATAACTTTTATATAAGTATAAGATTCTTTTTATCGCACAACTGAGACAAACTAAAAGATGAAATATAGCTGTCAGGGACAGTGAAGCTGGGGTTCAAGCCAGTAGGGCCTGTATGTGTATGTCTGTGGCGTTTCTTTGGTTACATCTTTGGATCATGACGATGCTCGGACTGTGTCACCGAAGCGTCTGTGTGAACATGAACGTGGAATTATCCATCTGGCATGTTTGATTTCTTTCAGCCTGATCACAAATATGTGGATTTAATGTATGGTGAAAGTAAAGTCTGTGTGTGTCAGTAATGTATACATGTGGTATGATCAGTATTCATGATTCATCTGTCCAAAATAAGGAGTTAATTCAGGAGCGAAGACAAAGCCTTTGTTCAGATACTTAGTATCAGCTCTGAGTTGATGTATGTACATTAATATGTAGTGATTGCAAATGTACATACATGCACATGCACCAGAATAATGAAAGAAATACATTGTTGCATGAAAAAAAAAAAGCAAAAAAAAAATTAGTTACTCTTTTTTCACTTAGGAACATTTGAATTGATCCAGGCTTCCAAGCTGCAGGTTTGATTCTTTCAGCTGGTGTTAGCTCCTATAGGCTGAGATTTTCAAAGGGCATGTATGTTCACTGTCAGAGAGGAAATATAGAAAATTCAGTTTCACAGGCTTCAACCCAAAAGTTACGATCACTCTCTGGTTCAAGAAACATTTTGATCACAGCCTTTGCTTACATACATGACTATTACCCGTTCAGTGACTGACAAAGTTGTCTGACAAAGGAGTAAGCAAGGTTTATTGAAGTGCCACTTGTGGCCATTTTGCAGAACAAAGTGGGTTTATAGATTGGTGAAGTCCAGCTGACTGGTGTCAACAGTTAAAGTTTCTGGTCAGAGGTTCGGGAAGTCTTATCTGTTCACTACTATTGTAAGGCAGTGCTAGAAAGGGTATCTTTCTGTGATTTTTGTTTATTTTGATGTTTTTTTTTTACACTTGTGTTTTTTAGGAGTTCAGGTCTTCAGGCTTTAAAACCTGTTGTGTCTGTTAGGATTATTATTGTTATTCTCTTCTCATTTAACACGAAAACAGTGCGCATTAGAGAAGGCACTGAAGTTATACTTTTTTGACATTTAATGACTTGGTGGCCATCCTGGGTTTTGTTCAGAATAAAAAAAAAAAGAATCCTCTCCAGAACAGCAGATGTGATTGAGTTGAAATTTAAAACTGCAGGGGCCGATTTCACAAAGCCATTTCTGACCTAAGTCAGAATTTAAAATATTATTTTAGAGCTTATTTTGGAGGCTTTAAAAATACAACTTTGATCACCTCATCAATGTTATCTTGAGACAAATGTATCCAAATTTTAGCTTCAATTCCCAAACTATGGATTGTGTCAGAAATGGCTTTGAGGAATCAGCCCCAGTTGCACAAATCCTGGGAATGCTTAGTTTGTTGTTGAGGACAATTTCCATTGAAATTGTACAAGCTTGTTACTGGGTGAAAATGTTGTGCAACCCCCAAAAAATCATTTGTTAATAATTTTAACAGTCAATCCAAGGTTAAGAGACAAATATATGCATAACCTGACGTCAGCAAAATTAAAGTTAGACCCCCCCCCCAAAATGGTCATTTTTGCATTTTTCAGAATTAAAAACTTTGGTTGCTAGAAGAATGTGTAAAGGTGTGAAAATTAAAATGCCAAATATTTATTTATTTATTTGATTGGTGTTCAGGAATATTTCATATGACGGCAGGCAACATTATGATGGGAGGAAAATGGGCAGATATGATCACATATTATGTTTGAACTTGAAGAATTTTTAGTATTTTTGAAATTTAGTTTGATAAAAGTTTTTGTTTTAAAAAACCCTGTATAAGTTATATGTGAAGCTGAATATACTTATATATGTCCTTTTTTATTATGATGGTATATAAATTTAACTTTTCAAGTCTGTCAGCATGTTTTTAACTGTCACTTTTTAATTATTTATGCAGTGTAGGAAGCCTACCAAATTTGTACTTTCAGTGGGCATCTTGTGTTGTATGATAATAGTTGAAAGAGAATATAAAGAACTGTTATGTATGTGTTACTTGACGTGTAGGTTCAACCACAATTACCACACTGAGGTGTCAAAATGAAGTGAATTATTATATCAGTTGGATCAGACAAGAGTGAACAGTACATACATGACATATAAGGTAACTCATACATGTATGTGCATGCAACATACATGACAAGAATGTTCCAGATTTAGTTATTGTGCAGTATTATCACAGTGCTGTACTAATGCATGTAGTCATTCAAATTGTTTAGGGTGTCACAAATGCAGGTTAGAATAAAGAAGAACAACATCACCACTGTTTCTGAGGGGCTTATCTTTTATCTCTGAATGGTTATCAGAATCTGATTCTTCTCCTGTTCAGGAAAATGATGTTGAAAGGGGCAAAGAAACTTTCTTGCAGTGGGAAGAATTTTGTATGATAGTGCGTACGTAGTGGACAGTTTGTTCGTCTTTAGCTGACATACAAGAACGGCATCACCAAGCTGAATGTCACAGGGTGTTGCGCACAGCTGAATGTCACAGGGTGTTTCGTTTGTCAGGGCAACATTTCATCTGTCTTTTTGCCATCGCGTCGTTGTGCCGAGTGACTGCATCATTAGAAGGAGAGGGCAGCTGATGCTATGGTAGTTTCACTCTAAACTCTTGGGAATTACTTGTAGATAAATGAGGTGTTGCTCTGTGATTCCTCAGTTAGTGATATAAAGCTTGCCATAAACCACTCAGCTTCACCATTAGCTTGTGGAGTATGATCTTCTGATGACTAAAGTGTAGATATTCAGCAAACTTGGTCATGTGATGACTATTAAAAGGTGGTCCCTTGTCCATTTTTAGTTTGTCTGGGATTCCGTAAGCAGAGAAATATTTGCCAAGAACTTGTATGACTTTTGCGGCTGGCTGATTTCAGAATTTCGACAACTGGAAACCTCAAGTAATCATCAATCAAAACCAGAAGATACTCTGAAGTTGGTCCTAGAAAGTCAGCATAGACACGTTGCCATGAGACACAGGAAGTTCTGTCATTCCGTGTGGTTGGGAAGTTTTCATGTTAGCGGCTGTTTGACAAGGGAGACAACTCTTTACCTCATTTTCAACAAGAGGGTCAATTTGAGTAAACCACACCTTTTCACGTAGCAGACACTTAGTTTTCACGATACCTTGATGGTCCATGTGAGCAAGAGTGACAACCCTGTTGCAAAGTGATTGAGAGATTACAATCCCTGGAGGAGAATGTTCATTTCAGATTTTATGGAGAGTTTGTTTCTGATCTGCTAGAATGTGTTTAAATCCTTGTTTCCAGTCTTGAAGTGTTCTTGCCATTTCCCGAAGGGTAGACAGGACATGACTTGTTGTAAGATAGTAGCTTGTGTCATTGCAAACTTTATGTCGTTAAGAGTCATGGCCTTAGGTACAGCATTGTCAGCAAGGAAGTTAACATAATCCTTGACGATTCTCTCTGATCTTATTGTTGGCACTTTTCACAGAGGCTGTCAACTTAGGTAATCCTCCATTTTCAGTTTTCCTGCTCGCTGGGTTACACTGAAGTTGTAACGTTTCAAATACAGGGTCCCTCGTTCAGTATGCATTATAGGTCTGGACTGGGATGGTGGAGTATCAATTTCAGTGGTTTGTTATCAGTGCCATCAAGGTACAAATTAAAATGTTCGCCTAGACTTTCTCGTTCAATCTGAGAATAGTGCTGTTTAACAGGTGTTAGACGCAAAGGAGATCACTTTCAGTTCATCTACTGGACCACCACCAAGTTGTGTAAGAATGGCTCCTACACTGACAGGGCTTGCATCAGTGATAAGTTCCATTTGTTTTCTTGGATCAAAATAGGCTAAAACTGTGTTACTCCATAGTCTCTCTTTCAGTGTGAGAAAGACTTGGTATTTATCCGTTCTCCATTCCTAGTCCATGTCTTTTGGAGTGAGATTCCGCATTGGTTCAGTTATAGTTGCATATTCTGAGATAAACCTTGAGCTGTACCATGTCATGCCAAAAAGACTTTTCACTTCTGACTGGCTGGTCAGCGCTGGTAACTTCTGGACTGATTCTACTCTCTTTGAGCCTGGTGAAGCAGTGGCCTCACTGAACTATAAGCGATAGAATTTGAGTTTCAGTTTGCTCAATTAACATTTTTTCTTGGTCAGGGTGATGTTTCTTTCTCTTAGGTGTTGAAGAGTTACTCTCAAATTCTTGTTGTGGTCAGCATTGCCTACACCATACACAAGTACATTGTCACTCAAGTTCATATTTTCAGGTATGACGTCCAAAACTTGATGAATTTTGTTTTTGGATGCGGATTGAACTCCAAAGTTAAGGCGTTTGAAGTGTTGCAATCCCACATGAGGGAAGAAAGTTGCTATGTACCTGGCCCCGCATGCAAAGTCGAGCTGATGATAAGCTTTGTTTAAATCAAGCTTACTGAAGACAATTGCTCCATTGAGATGGTGGATAATATCATGAAAGGTAGGTGTGATGTGTGGTTCTCTTTTGATAGCCTGATTGGGTAATCGCATGTCAACACAGATGTGAACTTGAGACGGATTTTTAGGCTTGGGAGCAACGATGATTGGTGATACCCACAGTGTCGAACCGTCAATTGTCTGTATGATGTTAAGGGTTTCTAGCTTTGCCAGTTGCTCTTCTACCTTTATACAAAGATGGAACGGAATTCTTCGGGGTGGCCTTACGACAGGTTTTACTTCCAGGTCGATATGAAGGCATACTAGTCATCGTCTGAAGATGAGGTTTTGGTGGTGTTCTCAGCTGTTACTTGTTTGAGGGTTTCTTACGATAAGCAGCAGCTGTAATAGTGATGCATTTTGGAGCAGTTATTATGTTGGCCATAATTGACAGACATGATTTCTGGAAAATGTCCTCCACAACTATAACAAACGTTTGATTTATTGGATTTGGACTGATTGCCCTTGGATGGGGAATTTTGTGCTTTCTTCAGGTGTTTGTTCTGTTTCCTGTGTTTAGTGTTTGACATCTGATTAATTAACTCAGCCCCCCCCCCCCCCATATAGTTTTCTCTATTTCCTTGGCCTGATGTTCAGCAATGTCCATGGATCTGCTTAGGGTAATTATCTGATAAGGCGTCATAAATCTCTTGCACTTCTTTGCCTGAATAGTACAGCAACAATGCATATTTTTTGCAGTGTTGTTTGATTGAAGAACAAGAGATGATTGAGTATGGGCACAAATAGGCCTGTAACCTGTATTGATGATCGTGCTCATTATCATGGCAGAATGGCTACCATTAAAATTCTAACTCAAACAAAACATGGATGACAATCACACACACATATATGAAATCTCTGACTTAAGGGGGGCTGCTGCTCTACGAAATGTCTTTGTCTTGCATACAGCAGGTGCAGAGGTAAATATTCTTTATTATATCTGAAATGCTAGGGATAGGGGCTAAAGTGAATTCTCAGGTGAATACATTGTGAATTTAAACAAGTAGAGAACAGAAAGTGGTGTGGTTTTTAATTAATTATCATTAAATCCACCAGTAAATATAATTTATCTTCTTGTATAGAATTTTTAGCATTTTTTTTTTCTATTTAATTTCTACTTTTAATTTGTTTTTGCCCAGCTTGTAAATTTGATGTGTATGCTTTGACTTTTATCAGAAGGAGCCAAGACATGTGTTTTCTTCAAATGAGTTGCTGTGATAATAGTATTGTATGTACATTTATTATGTGGCAGTGCATGTTAACATCTGTGAAGGAGTGAAACATAAATGTTTAGAACATTTACTGTTCATGTACATGTACCTTGTTAACCCTGATATTTCCTGGTCAAACAAGTGCAACTTTGTGCCTTGAACTTGCTTTAATCTCTTAAACCTGGCAAACCTTGTAGCTATGCAGCTATCAATACAGCATAACTGTTTGTACAGTTAAGGCGAACAAACTTTGTCATCTGTGTTTAGACTGTAACTTTCTATGTGACTGAAGCACAGAGTTACTGTGAATATCTTTTCACAGTTACTTCATTGGTTGTTAAATCGCACACATTTCAATCTATCAATACAATATTAAAGGCATAGGCAGTACCTTGAAGACTGACTGTTCTTTCTTACACATCTTTCTGCTGTAGACAGGCTTTGTCACACATCATTCACAGTAACTCTGTGCTTCAGTCACACAGAAAGTTACAGCCTTAACACAGATGACAGACATATCCGCAAAGTTTGTTCGCCATAACTGTACAAACAGTTATGCTGTATGTGACAGGCTTTGTCACACATCATGTGACAAAGCCTGACACATTCAACCAATGAAGTAACTGTGAAAAGATATTCACAGTATTCTTTGGTTATAGGAATGACTTTTGCCCTGTAGACGGTTAGGCAAGGACTGGGGGTGGGTGGGTGGATGATGTGGTATGGATACTTGATAAGAACAACAGGTTTGAAAATGCAATTGGAATACAAAGTTGTAGAAAGTTAAGAGAGGCTTATTTGTGCTTTATTCTGTTATTTCTCCACATCAGAAAAATTCTTTTTTTGTTGCTCTTTATACATATATGTACATTAGTCACAATTGTCTGATGTGAAAAAACAATAGAAAAATAAACCTTGTTCACTTTTCTATAATGTTATATTCTAACTCAACAAAGAAACTATTCATGGATATAAACATATTTTATTTTTTCACAGTTACCTGTATCTGTTGTAATTGGTTTTGTTCCAGGGTAAAAAACAAATTATTTTTACTGAACAAACCCTTAAATAGGTGCTGATATCACATCTGTGGCATAGTTTCAGAGTCAAGAACTGAGGGAGGATAAAATTGAAGGTTTGCTAGCCCAATACCCCTGCACTCCTGAAGTCCTGAAAATTGCTTTGACTTTATCCTGCAGAAAGCATACTGATGTCTTCATTACTTTCATTTATTGTCAGGCCTAACACGACGTGTTGTGTTTTAAACTGAACTGTTGAATGTTGCAACATATTGAGTCAGACGTTATAATAGGACATAAAACAGAATTATCAGTAACAGGAAACTGTAAATAATCACCAGATGGCAAAACTGTCACTTGGTCCGTACCGTTCATGATATAAAGACGTGCTATTTTGTGTCATTGCATGTCCTGATCATCATCTTTTTAGCTTAACGCAGAATATACTTATATGATGTTTATCATTCATACTTTTAATTTTAATTTCTGGAAATTTCAGTGTGAAGTTATTATCTTAACTGAAAAAAGTGTATTTGATTTAAAGTATATGAATAAAAATGTGTGGACAGGCCTCCCAGAGTGGCATAAAAACATCTAAAATCTAGGGGAAAATGAGTTCGGGAAAAAGTTGGAAAAAAATGTGATAAACTATATGTCAGCCCTGTATTTAGGCTAAATTCTTAAGGGTTTGAAGATTTTGTGTTAGTATCATAGAACTTAATGAGAAGACAACACCTGGTTTACACTTATTTCCAATGAAAACTTCTTGTGGTGTATCTTAAACAGCCATTAAATACATTTGTTTGAGTTTGTTTTTTCTCCTATTAAAATTTTAGTGAGTCTCTATCCTGACATTTATTCAGCTAGTCTGACACTGTTTGCATCTGTATACATATTTAATATACTGAGCAGTGTTACATACATATGTCAGACTGAAAGCTGCATTATTCTAGGTTGGGTCGGCTGTGACCACGTGGTCGCTTAGGGGTACTCCTTACCTTCTATTGCCAAGATCTCCCAAACTAAATATTCTTCTTCTTTGGACTTAGTTGGTGCTCACACTAACTGAACAAATAGAAATGGTAAGGACTTAGCTGCAAAATTTTGTAAGGGAAATGTCTTCAGTCTTCAGACAACTGGTCACTAATTACAAGAAGAATAAAATTAAAAGAGCAATAGCCCTAGCTCTAGTAACTTATTCATTAAATTTTTTTAATTCATGATTTTTCAGTTGCTATTAGTTGTGTCCTACTGCCATGGTTTAACTGTGACCTCAGTAACAGAGACGACCATTACCCTGTCTTGGCCTCGTGGTAACCTCAAGAACTTCACCATCAGATATGCGGGAGAGGATGGCCTTAATTACACCAAACATGTGCTGGACTTGCCTGATGATACGGTCACCACAACGGTCGAAGATTATCTGGAGGCAGGGCAATTATACACAATTGACATCCGTGGACACACCTTGTCTGGTGATACCATGAGCATTGTCCCAGTCTTCACACAGGCCACAAGTAAGCAGTGCTGCAAGTGGAGCACAACCTTCAGTGACAGGCTTAGTGAACAGGCTGTTTTGAACTAAATACTTCATATGTTCTTTTGAACATTTTGCATCTAGCCAAATCAGCCTAGGGCTTTGGGTGCTAGAGCAGCAAAACGCTTAGGAGCCTCTCTCCAATGCAGTTACTGTGAGTTCTAGCCCATCTTGTGCTGACTTTCACTCCGGCCCTATGTGGAAATGTCTTCCAGTAAAGTGCGGATGGTCGTGGGTTTCCCCAAACCCAGTTTTCTCTTAGCATAAGTACCTTAAGTGAAACATAGTATAGCGTAAAACGTGAACAAAATATATAAATAAATCTAGTCAAATGGTACAAACAGGATTTAAAATTTAAAAATGTCCTGAAGGACACCAAATCCCTTGTTAATTCACATTTCTTATCAGCCTCACATTTGCCAGATTGAAATTAACCATTAGTGATTCATATACATGTTGTCACAATTTATCCTTTTCTTTATCGTTCACATTCATATTCATGTTGTAAGGAGGTTGTCGATTTCAACCTCTACAGACTCCCCAAAATACATCAACATTATAGCTGTAAAATGGGGATGGTCTTATTATTTGTTATTATTGGCTTTATTCATTTGACGGTTTTCAAGTTTAATCCATGATGTATTTTCTGTTTGACAGAGCCAAACCCTCCGACCAATGTGACTGTGACATCTGCAACAACTCACTCCTTATCAGTGTTGTGGCTGGAGGAAAATGATGCCATGTCAACTTATGTTGTTCGCTATGAAGACTTGACCAATGACTCCTCCTCATTGATGGAGTTCCTTGCCAATGACACAGGCGTGCGTTTGACCCATCTTCAGCCAGGCCACACCTACTCCATAACTGTGGTGGCCAGGTATTTTGGTGTGGAGAGTAATCAGACCACACCCATCACAGACAACACAGGTGAATTATGAAACCTTCCATAAATTTTTAGTTTGTAAGGTCAATATGCATTTAGTGCCTCCTTTAAAGTCACTCCCCCATGTAAGTTGTTTGTTGTTAAGAGTAAGCCTTTTTTAGGTGGATAATAGCTTATGGCGAGTTTCAAAGTTTAAGCGACATAAGCCATTGGAGGGCCTATCTTTAAGACAAATTGTAATTTTGTAAACTGAATTAAAATGCCTAGGATGAATGCTGTATAATTGGCTAAGAGATTCAGAGGAAATTTCAGAATCTACAACAGCAGCTACCTTTGGGGAACTCTGTTCTTATTTCTACCTAAGCTGAAAAGGATCAACCCTAATTTAAGACCTCTAAACATTCAGTGGTTAATGCTATGTTTTTCTACATTCTGTTGGTTGGACTATGGCACATTCCTACAGATTAGGTTCAAATTCGGACCATCTTGTTGCATTCGGACAGATTTATGGCTCTTTTTATCCACTTCAGGACTTTTGGGTAGGTTAATCCATTTTGAACAGAATTGTGGCTATTTTTCAATTGTTGTGGACATAATTATGTGTATTATCTGACAAATGGAACAGATAGAGACATGCATTGCTTTTGCCAAACTTCCGGAATCTCTGCGGATTAATTCACCTGGTGATGCCTTACTCTGTTTGTTGCAAATGTACAAGCCTTGTCTCAGTTGCAGGTGTAGGGTATGAGTATAGGACATGAGCCCTTACGACACAAGTCTTAAGTCCTTATATTAATTCTGAACGTGAACCTGAAACTGAGTATGTTATGTGTAGAAATATTTCTCTTATTTGTGAATCTTTTTTTCATATAATTATATCAGATAAAAACAACAAAACTATTTCACTGTAAATATTGATTGTTAGCAAAAGTGAGTTATACAGGACTTTGCACAGTGAAGGTTGAATACCATAAATGTTGCTTTCATGCCAGGTGGAAATAACCTACTCAAAGTGTCTCTTGTGTTCTATCTTTTCCACGTTTCATGAGAACAGTATTAATGGTATTCAACCTTCACTGTGCAGTATCCTCTCTATCTCAATTTTTTTTGGGGGGGGGGGGGCCTCCGTGGCTCAGTTGGTTAGCGCGCTATCACAGTGTAATGACCCAAAGCCTCCCACCAGTGCAGTCAGTGTGAGTTCAAATCCAGCTCATGCTGGCTTCCTCACCAGCCGTACATGGGAAGGTCTGTCAGCAACGTTTTCCCTGGGCTCTGCCTGGTTGCTTCCCACCATGATGCTGGCTGCAGTCGTATAAGTGAAATATTCTTGAGTATTGCCTAAAACACCAAGCAAATAAATAAACAAATAAATCTCACTTTTCTCAATGTCTGTGTGTCTGGGTGTGTATTATCAAAATGTAACACTGAAGTGAAGAAATGCTGGTATTTCACTGATGTATAAATTATAAAAAAAATAATTAAAATGGCATGTCTTTTTTAGAGCATTTACAAGTTAACATTTTCAATATATTTGATATTTTTACTCCATCTCGAGTGGTCTACCCACTAATAATTATTTTGACAACATTCATAAGCTATGCCACTGGGCTGCATGTATCTCAGTAACCAACTGACTGTTGAGAGTTTAACTTATGATGTCTTAACATGTATAAGTAAAAATAAGCTTTCCAATTTTCATTTTAAGGTGAACCTTATTGCATCTATGCTATACATACTGTATTTAAAGGATGGAAATTTGTTTCTTATTGGCAAGTGGCTTTACAGATACGTCTTTTATCAAGACATCATAAAGTTAAATACAGAGTATAGAAAATGTTCATGAATCCTTGAAGATCAGCCATCCATCATTCTCTCATGTTAGGACCATCTCCGTGGTCTAGTGGTTAGAGTGTCTGCCTCCAGGTCAGGAAATGCAGGCTCAAGTTATAAACTAAACTGATGTCATTATAATGTGAATGGGTGGGATGTCTTGTGCGGTGTCTTCGGCATGATGTTCCAGTGGCCGCAGCAGGGACTCCCCATGCCACAAGGAGACTCATGTATGCACACACCAGAAGGACTCTTCGGCGTCATATGACTGAAATATAAACCCCAAGCACTCACTCATTTTCGCAAGTTAGTAAAGGGGGATAATTTATTTTGACATTTTTATCTACCTTAGTTTGCTTTCCAAGTGGTTATCATGCGAGCACAGCACAGTCACTCAGAGGACTCTGACTGATCAGTGCTCATTCTTGCTTCCTCTCAGCCATTTGTCCTCCTCGGTCTGTAGCAATGTTTCCTCTTGGCTCTACCCTGTTTCCTACCAGAATAATGCTGACTGCAGTTGTATTAGTGAAATATTCCTTAGTATGGCATAATGATCACCAATCAAATAAGAAAACGTATTCATGTGTCTTCCCTCTTCAAAAAAAAATCTCAAATAATGAAATGTGAAAACTGACAGCACTGGAAATGTTTTTACTTCTAGGTACAACTGTAGCTGAATAAGCAGTCAGGTATATATTAGATGATGTTTCTGTTAACATGCCATTTGCAGTAACACTGGCATTCAGATAATGGGCACATATGACAATGTACACATGAAGTGCAGTCTATTATGCAAAAGCATAGAAACTCTGAATAAAGAAATGTAACGCATGGTTTATGTTCTCGATATTTCGACTAAGTTTTACTTGTCATCTTCAGGAGAAGTAATTTGTACAATCGACAAACACACATATATATACATGTACAGAAAAGCAGACAATTTCAAGGCTGAATAAACTACACTGTGATGATTGGTGAAATTATTCAACCAGTGGAAATTAACCATTGACATACTAACCTTTAGACATACTAAATAACTGTTTAAACCAACTGACATAGACTCATGGATTCATCCTGTCACAAGAAGACACAGTATATATACATTCTAAGGACTCCTCATAGTCATATAACTGAATCAGTGTTGGGCATGGTGCAAGCATACATACATACATATACATAGAGAAT
Source organism: Acanthopleura granulata (assembly GCA_016165875.1). NCBI lineage: Eukaryota > Metazoa > Mollusca > Polyplacophora > Chitonida > Chitonidae > Acanthopleura > Acanthopleura granulata. The sequence continues at coordinate 127,596 of JABBOT010000023.1, read as the reverse complement.
ATTCAGCAAGTGATACTATGGTAACAAATTTATTAAATGAGAGTTTGATTCAAGCTTCTGTGAAGAAACAAACAAAATTCTTTACTGAAGTTTAATAAGTTTAATACCACAGGATCACAGGTTGGAGATTCTGTTTATCTTGTCGTCAAACAAAAGCACAAAATTGGGTGTCAAATCAGCTTTATCATTTATCTTTTTTTATACAATTGTGTGCAGAAGTGCAGATTAATTTAAGTACATGTTTGTGACATCAGTCATTCATTTACAGGCCAAAGGGTAACATTTATGCGCAGGATAAAATATACACCACACAAAAGAGTCAACTTTAGAACTGTCTTTACCGACACAAATTTGGCTAGAATTTTGACATCATCATCTATATAAATCAGTTCAGTAGCAGGTAATAGTTGTCAAACAGTTGTCTAACACATTTGTCGGACAAGGGAAAACTTCAAGAGGCCACAGGAGAAACTACTCAACAAGTGACGACAACATAAGTGCATGTCATCTTGTGTGAGAATGCATCCGAAAATGCAGAAACATGTATGCATACCAGACTGGAGAATTCAAGAACTTAAACTACAGTATCATTCTTAGTCAGCAAGAGATGAAACTGATCATGGAATCTCAAAATCATCTACTGTTGCAGTCTACATATGTCGTTGGATGTTTGCATTCAACAAAGGCAACAAAAGTATGTTGCAAAAAAAAGTAGTTTGGGGTATGTAGCTTTGGATTGGGTGATTTTTATCAGTGAACGGTCATGAGCCAATCAAGAAAAACTCAACATGTTCACAAAAGATTGCTTACAATATTTATGCCACCCCCTTTATGCCATGCTGTGGACCACATTTATGGAATGAATGCCTTTCCTCTACATATCAATAAGTTACATATAGCTGTAATATAACATGCTGTCATAAAAGCCAGCTACTAACGGTTTATTGCAAACAGTTTTTGCTGACCAAGAAAACCAGGGCTGGGTAACGGATCCTAAATCGAAGACCCCTCATTCATTACATCAAGGCCAAGAAGCTCAAAATGGAAATGCATGCGAGTCAATCTTCAGACTGGCATGTGGATGGCCTTTATAGATTTTGAAGATGGATACTTCCATGTTCCAATTCACCTGGACTCAACGAAGAGCCTGTACACAGTATAGCCCACATGTTTGACCCCAAAATGATCTTTTCAATCTTACTAAGCAGAAAAGAGCTGAACACATTGTATTAAGCGCAGATATAATTTCCAAGCACAACCATCTGTAGTGAACTTTTATTGACAGGGTTTAGAGTTCTATGCATGTTATGTCAAAGCCACCAGTAACACAGACACACCCCCCCACCCCCCCCACCGGTTGTTTGCACTTCTACTACTATTCCACAAGATGTAATATGTGAATTCCAAAATACAGAACTGTGTTTTTACTATTATTTATTTGATTTGTGTTTAACGGTGCACTCAAGAATATTTTACTTATATGACACCGGCCAGCATTATGGTAGGAGGAAAGTGGAGAGAGCCTGGGGGCGAAATGCATAACCATCTGCAGGTTGCTCGTGAACCTTCCCACATATGACCAGAGAGGAAAACAGCGACTGCATTGGTGAGAGGTACCTAGGTCATTACACTGTGCTGACAAGGTGACCCCCTCTGCCACAAAGGCTCCCCTTTTTATTATTAGTAGAGACGATCTTGTATCTGTTATTAAGGCAAGGACCCTGTAACACTCTTGCATACATGTACATTGTTTAACACAAGGGATGAGAAAGGGGCCATCTCACACTCATTTGGCCTGTACTTTGTTCATGTGTGTGGAATGTATGGCTGACATGTGGGACAGGAAGGCCTCCCACTACCCTGTCTCTCCTGATAGTTCAGAAAGTTGCAGGGTCAGCAGAAATATGGCCCTTCTTTTTATTTTATGTTCTGACTTCATACTTTTATTTGTTTATTGATGAAAATTTGCTTAGGTTCATGTAAACATGAACACCTAAACATCATATTTCTTTATGTAATGTGAAATTGTATTGAGAGGATGAAGTCAAGGCCCTAGGGAAGAGCAGTTTTCATTGTAAACTAATTGAGTTACCTTCCATAGATTAAGATATTATATATGTTATTCAGTATGTGCAGGAAAATTACAAGAATTATTCTTTCAACGTGTTCAGTCAGTAATACCAACTGTAATATGTCTTGTCCTTGCAGTCCCAATATCACCTGTGCTCACAAGCCAAAGCTCAAATAATAGCATTGTGTTGAGATGGGACAGTCCTGTCGGCCACAGAGACAATTACAGCATCGTTGCCACAGACCTGAACTCCTCAGACAGCAACTCTCAGGTGGTTGCCGGTACCGCCGTGAGTGGAGAAGTCTCAAGTCTGCGGGCTGGGTCCTCCTACATGATCACCGTCACTGCTCAGAGTGGCAACCAGAAGAGTATACCTGCTGTCTTATCATCAGTCACCACAGGTCAGTGTACTTATTTGTATATTAAACATTTTATTCATGAATATTGAACTCTAGTGAGCTCTTGTTTATGTAATCCTCTTATGCCAAGGTATACTTTAGGACATGGTATATTACAGGGTGGCTGAGAGTTTAGCATGCTAGCATTGCACAGTCAGTCAGGAGCCTCTCTTCAATGCAGTTACTGTGAGTTCAAGATGGACCCAGGCTTTTGTCCTCACCGTCCATGTGTGAGAAGTCCTGACAGGAACTTGCAGTTGGTCATGAGTTCAGCCCCAAGTTCGGCCAGGTTTTCTACCAACATAATGCTGGCCACCATGAAATAAGTAAAATATTTTTTTAGTTATTTTTGAGTTTGAAAATAATAATTTATATTTAGTAGGACTCAAATACTAAAAATTGGATTTCCGAAACCTTCTGAGAACTTAGAGCTACCAGTACAGTGATTGATTTCTGAGCGGTATTCCATTAAAGTAGTTCGATTCAAATAACCTACCCTATATACATGACGCTAGCTCTGCACGTTGACATATGTGCTTTAGAGAAGAACTCTTTGTATGTAGATGGATAAATTGTAACAAAATATTCAGTTTGGATGAATTGTATTGAAGGAAACTGTAAAAATTAAGTAAGCATCTGTAAAAAAACCATTGAAATGTCTATCTGGTAATACAGTTACTTATTTTTATGTATTCTATGCGAATACATAGCAATACATTAAAGAGGCATGAAAATTTCCCGAGTTCAGAAAAAAGCTCAGTCATAGGGAAAAGTCTTCATAGATCTAACATCAGGCTTATGAAACATGATAACCATTACCAAATAGTGTACAGTGTCCAATTACTGTCACCTCTACTTCTCACTCACAGTGATCACTTATGCAACAGGGATGGTCTCATGGCTTCCACTTGGTACCCTTGATAGCAAGCAGTTGCTGTTACTGTCCCACATATGTAATATCTACAAGTTTAAAAAAAGTCATTTAAAACTCGACCTAATTTTAAAAAATAGAAAGAAATCTAAATTTTCAGTTCAGTATGAAAAAATTTGACTTGTATGAATCCCTAATCCCTAATCAATTATGCATGTAGGCCTACAGTACAGCCAGTTCCTTGTCGAATATCGTTCTACCATTGTGGCCGTACGATACCACTATGGGTCAGCCATCGTGTGCGGACCCTGATCCACTCAGTGGTGACATTGTGACATGATCTACCGGCCATGGTAGGCCCACCATGGTCACATGATCCTACCGTCCTGATCAGAATTTACCACCTTTTATGCCGTGTTACGAACCTATTTAGGCCAAATACATCGTGCCACGGTGTAAGGGGGAGAAGCATTTTTTGTGGCCAATAATTTTGCGCAGAATTCTAGCCTATACTGTAGCATTGGCATTTGTAGCCTAGTGCTGGGGATTTGAGATAAATGCATGCATGTACAGAGCACATATGAGACGGTGTGCTTAGACCATACAGGTGAAGGAAGCTGTGATGTCAACATACTGCAGGGTATATAAGCAGAGGCTGAAACTCGATGTCTTTTTAGCTGAAAAATGCCTACTTAGCTGTAGAACTGCACTATGTATGTGACAGGCACAGGTAAGGTACATATATATGCAGTGTAACCTCGCTATAACCGGCTAATCCGTGGACAGGTTTTGGACTGTGTTAGGGGCTACATAGGGCTATAACAAAACGACATGGTGACCAATATATGGTTATGTTCAAAGTCAGGACTAATGATTTTAAACTATGTTTCATGGATGCAAAATATGATTTACCAAAGGCTTGTTTGATTGCCATTTTAATATAGATGCATGGGATTTTTATTACCTGAGGATTAATCTACTGTTTGACGTTAAACCTGTCTTTACGGACTGAGCACAAACATCTCAGCCTACTCCCGCACAGCTTGCCTGGTATCACTTAATTACTGAACCAATGCATGGTAATCTCTCCAAAAGTGGAATGTAGTTTTGCCCACTTTATTTTTTAACAGAAAAAGCTATAGCGTAGCTTTATAGACTGTTGCTTACCTAGTCACGTGACCCTGTTATAATTATTGAAAGTTGGCTACAGGAAAACCAAGGCATTCAATTAAGGAAACGTGATAAAAGCCATTCTCGCATGTTTAACTGACATGACTAAATTCATCTCGACTCAAATATGTCAACATACTAATCTCACCCCTTTGGTTTCACACCTCACTTTATAGCCATTCAGTAATCTCATGAAATTTATAAGGATTTACTGAGACTGAACAAATATTAATCCCTTCATGAGGTGGGCATGTGACAGTGAGTAAAGTTCTGCAGTGAGACTGCACTGCTGATGAAGCCACACTCACAGAGGTAACATTGCAGCAATAATAACGACATTGTCACGCATGTTTTTTAAACCAGAATTACATAAGCTCAAAGAAGTGTAACCTGTGCGATTATTTTTTTCTTTTTGCTTGTCTGACATAATATCTAAGATATTTCAACTTTAATACCAGTTGATCCATTTTCTTACAAGCGAAAATTGGATATTCACAGCTTCTAAAGGAGCTTTATTTACATACATTGTTAGTAAAAACGCTTGTTCAGTTGATGGTTTAGTAGTTGTCTTGTCAAATCTAAGCTTTCTCACAAGAAAGTACAGCACATATATTGGTGGGACATGATTTGGGTTGCGTTATATCTGATTCAGCGCTATATGGAGGCATATTATAGTGAGGCGTCACTGTATTTGTTTTCCATGTCATAAAATCATCCAGCGATGATCTGCTCATGATGGTGCCATGATGGTGCCATGAGACGAACATCCTGATCGGATGGCCATGGTGGACCCACCATGCCCGGACCATGCAATCAAGATGGGTGTAGCATATTCAGTTAGGATTCAGCTGTACTATATGTAATTGTAAGAAACATATTTGGTAGGGTAACATATGAATTATTGGAAAGAGTCATAGAAAAATCATAGATAAATTTCCTACTTGAAAGCAAAGTCATGGAATTTGTAGCCATTAAAACTCTAAGAACCCTGTCTTAAGTTGCAGGCACGGGATGCATTTTTACCCCTCGGCCAATTTTTCAGCAACCTTGACCTTTTTCTTCAATTTCATTGTTTTCTGGCTGTACATAGGAGGTCTGTCAGCAAACTGTGCATGTTCGTGGGTTTCCCACCATATTGCTGGCCACACCGTAATATAAGTGAACTGTTCTATAATACAATCAAATTCATCTGGGTCATTGCAGTTAAATTCTCGTCAACACTCTATCTCTAGAACAGTTTAGCTCAAGTTTCCCACACTCACACATTGGCGTGAGGACAAACCCTATTGATTTTCATTGGCCTTGACCTTTTTCTTCAAGGTCAGTGGGATCATTTGAGTTAAATTTTATAAAAGTAACGTGATATCACTAGAATGGTTTATCCTCAGTTCACCAAACCTACACCATACATAGGGATCATCTAAGTTAAATTTTATAAAAGTCTTGTAAAAACTCTATAAATCTCTTGAACAGTTTGTCCAAAGTTCACTAAACGTCTACCACACCCACACAATTTTATGAATGGCTGGTATTATACCTAATACCTCTTGGAATTTGTATCTATTCATTACTTTATTCATATGCTGAAGGCCAAGGGATTTCAAGAGAAACGCATGGTGTTATTCTTCATTAAAATTGAACTAACTGATTAAATGCGAAGCTGAATCTAAGCTGCTTTCTGTGACATCCGAGTTATCTAAATCAGCATGAAAATTTATCTTTAGAAGCCGCCATTTTAAAAGAAGTGGAAGGGTATATCGAGTTCTGTGTCCTGGGAGTTTAACCTGACAGGTGTACACCACTCTGACATTAATTTAATGGAAGTGTTCAAAGCTGGTGGTGGTAATATAAATAGCCAACCTACCGTCTGAACTTCGGTTTCTCATGCTGACAGATCTATCAGTACTTGCAATTTACCGCATGGCTTGAAATAGTCACTCCAGTAGGGTGAAAATCATGTATATGTGGTACAGGTAAATGTGTTTTACCCCAGAAATATGGATTTATTCAACATGTAAATTAGTGACAATGCTCGCAATGAAAGACAACAGACTAGTGAATGTTATAATGTCGTTATAGCTCCTCTTGGGCTTTAGGTTTATTTTCAAAGATTTCGAAGTCTTGAGATTTATTTTCAAAGTGGAGCATGCATTTAAATTGCTGTTGAAGCATAAACATCCAGCTGGGAAGCAAAGTGACTACAGAATCTGGTGATTACAAGAATGTCATCTGTAGGACATCTGAACTGGGTCTGTGGGGTGTCTTGGTTAGCTGGGTCCAGGGCATACGTGAATTCTGCAGGGGAAGCTGACTGGCAAAAAGAATGCTTCCTCAAGGGTTGTGAATGGGAACCACAGACCATGCATGGAGTATTCAGTGGTACATTCCTTGTAAATGGTGGTGCTGCCAATGTCAAGTGCTCTCATTGGATGATAGTTCAACATGTGATCTTGTTTCTTCAGTTCCTAATGTGGTTGAAGACCTCAGAGTATCTAATACAGATCAGCATTCTGTACTGGTGGTGTGGAAGCCTCCAACCTTTTCAGTCGTTGAGGAATACAAGGTTATAGTTCTGGAAATACCTGAGTTGACCCAGTATGTGGATGTTCATCAAGAAGAACTCTGGATCTCAGGATTGGTGGCTGGCACACAGTACACTGTAAGCGTGCGATCAGTCAGTGGCAGCAGAAGTAAGGAGAGTCCATCCTCATCACTCATCATTACCACATGTAAGTCATCAGATCTCTATTACGTTCTATTAGTATTAAAGTCAGTAGGAGGAGAGGGGAGTGTAAGGACAGTCTGGCCTCAGCACTCACCATCACTGCATGTCAGTCATCACTATCTGTCTTCTCCATGCGTCTAGACAATAATTTGGGGGTGGGGAAGAGACATATAGAGGGATCCGTGCTCAATGCTCAACATCACGCAGTATCCAACCATTGTTTGTAGGCTAAGCAAGGCAGTGAGGGCTAGTCCACAATGGCGAAACAACAGAAAATCGCTGGTCGGTTGCATTGGGAAGTCTAGCGTGTTCCCCCGCTGTGAAAACAGCTTGACACCACGTGGTCAGTTCATGTGGAAAATAGTTCCAGTCTGTCAGCAAGAACAGCATGTGCCTCGCGTTTATTGTGACGAGTAGATTCAGTCCCCGACATCCGCTTCATTTTCTTAAATTAACATACACAATCTTTATGCCAAAAGGTTTAAATTGATAAGATTAAGGATGATTTAAGTTTTATCTGCATGATATTTTCCAGTAATTTTGTTATTCTTCTCTGAGCTAATGAATCATTGTAGACAGCAAACGCAAATCAAGAAAAAGACCATAAATTCACGTATGTCTCGTGGCAGGAAGTTATGCCAAGGATAAAATAAATACCTTTCTTTTGTATTTACTCACTACATATAATTTGTAAACATTTCTTCAAGTTGGTTGTCCTATGTTTTATTTCTGACATTGCAAGGAATTACTGAATTTAATGAATTTCTTTAGGTCTGAAGAAAAATATCAAATAAAGTTTTAAAAATTTAAAGTGCCAAAAATATTGAGATGAAAACCACATATCTAGCTCAGTCATTTGTAATAAAGGAAGCAAACTAGTGAATGCTGCATAATATTATTGATATGATTGAGAAGATAGAATTATACAGTTAAAAAGTATTATATACATTTACAGTGGTTTCAGTGAAGACATTGAAGTACAATATTTCGTAAACACGATTTCTGAGATTGGTCACTTGAGTAACAGTACATCAAAAGAGCATATACAACAAAGTGTTGTACCTTTGATGGCTTATATGTCATACCGGGTATTCACCTCCAGATGGTTATCTCACCATTAACTTATTTCATGGATAGGAGATTACACTCGTCCCAAAGTCAATTGAATGACTTTGATTATTAAACAATATGGGAATGATTAATAAAGGTAACACAGTATGGAGTAACTTATACTTCAAAAGAAGTGACAGTAGCTCATAGGTTTTAAATAACTGATCTTATATAGTGCTGGTTGTTTGCAATTACTCAGACATGTCATTCAGTTTACTCAGACGTTCTATTCAGTTTACAGTTTGTCGATACGCCAAGAACCATGCAGTGTCATCAGTCTCTGAAAATAAAGCTTTTATTTCCCAAGGTCTCCTGTTGATACCTGTTTCATCCACCTTTTCATTATTAACATCTCTTAGGGACTGGCAGTTATTATGCTGATAAACTTGAAGTTCATTGAAACCACACCAATGTACAATTTTATAGGTGGTAAGCCTACATGTGAAGGTCTACCAGCAACCTGCAGATGGTCGTTGGTCTCCAGCCATAATGCCAGCCTGCAGATTCCTCCCACCATAATGCCAGCCGCCATAGTATAAGTGAAATATTCTTGAGTTTGGCAGGAAACACCAATCCAACAAATAAATAAATACAAATTTAATTTTTGATTCTCAAATTCAGTTGTTCCTGTATACATCCTTCACAAGAAGATTTTTTGTATATTACATATGTCAAATCATTTTTATTATACTGTATTTATTTCCTGGGATCTATATTGTACAGTGAACAATTTTATACATGAACGTTGGTACGGTTGGAAACCCTGATGAAAAACAAAACAAACACGAACATATGCAAGCCCCTAGTAATTACTCTCAGTTTTTATTGTTGGTGAAAAAGTACACACTCAAGACTAATTTGGTTATGTAATGATTTTAATTCTGAGATGTTGAGTTTAACATGTCAAAACCAAATCAGTTTTCTATTCTGTGAAAAGAATTTGACAATAACAGAGGAAAACATAGGATTAAAGAGAATGGCTTCATTATGTCATTACATTTTTGTCTAATACTGGAGTACTGGTCAGTAAAAGAAACCCTTTACTGCAACAAACATAAAAGGGAGTTGTTCAGTACTGACGAGTCTCAAGTTGTGGAGTTCGCTATATTTATGACTTAACGCAGTCAATGTCTGCAGATTAAGTTTGCAACCTGACATAGGTGTGATTTGTCTGACTCACCACAACATCGAACAGTGAACACAGGATATTACAATGGAGGACAACTAAGAAAGCCGAGGGTGGTATACCTGCTCCTGCTGTGCTGGCGTATCTATCCATTGTCCGCACAATAAGTGTCAAGCACTAGCGTGTGGACAGTCATCGTACCACAATTAAACTGAAGATGAAGGTTGGATAGAGTCTTCAAGTTGATGTACAATGTACATGCAGTATTCATAGTAAGTCAGTTTGGGGTGAGAAGTCCTGGTTCAGCACTCACCGTCTCCACATATATGGACTGGTCTACACTCTCTTCTACATAATTATTCTGTGGTGCCAGGGGTGGCGATATTTAAGGAAAGTCTTACCCCAACACCCACCATCACCAATTGTAAGTTGTTTTGTACACGCTCTTATAGTAAGACATAGTGGTGGTGGAGGATGGGAGGGGGATAAGGAGAGTCCTGACTTAATGCCAACTATCTCTGTATGTAAGTTGTTGCAGATTCCCATTTCTTCATAGTATGTCAGTTGTGGTGTGGGTATGAAATTCCCAGATTTAGTGAGATGGCAACTTTTTATTTCATTTAACTCGCAACATTGTAGACAGAAAAAGTGTAAATCCACCTTTGTTGATCACCTCAGAAAACAGCTGGAATTCTTTGACTGGGCCTGTCACTGACTGGACCCTACGCTGATATCCCGCATGAAAATTGCCCTAAGGTAAAATGAAATAGTTCAAACTCACTCTTTTGTTATCATGCAGACCACATGATTGTTTTGGTGTATTTAAAAGTTTTTTGCAAAGGACAACATTCATGAGGGGTAGAAATGGAGCCGCCCCTGGTGGTCACAAGAGATTTGAACATTGTTTATGTCTGGCTAAAACAGCCGCTTCCAGACATAAGGGAAATTGTTGAATAAAATGTTTTGGCCTTTGGTCATTCCTGACATTCTAGTTATGAGCATTTTAATTTAGGTGGAAATAACCAGTGTTTTCACAGCATGACTGTCCAACTTGGCATCATACACTTAATGAGAACCATATATACATGTAACACACTACCAGGCCAATAGCAAAGTAAAGTTCACACACTGGCATGAGATTTAATTTTTTCCCCTCACCCAATATTGACCAAGGGGTATTGTCATACCGAGCGGCATCTTTTCGGCCACCCGTCTGTCCATATCCTTGTAAATGTTCTGTCTGTAAATGAGTTTATCCCAAACTTACACCACACTTACACTTTAGCATGAGGAAGAACCTTATCGATTTTCAGTGACCTTGACCTTTTTCTTCAAGGTCTTTTAAGTTTAATTTTATAACAGGCTTGCCAGCGCTCTGTCACTAGAATGGTTTAGCCCAAATTCACCAAACTTACACCACATGTACAGTTTGGCATGAGGAAGAACCCTATTGATTTTCAGCAACCTTGAACTTTTTTTATTGGGGTCTTTCAAGTTAAATTTTATAAAAACCTTGTAAATGATCTCTTGAACAGTATGTGTCAAGTTCACCAAACTTATACCACAGCTACACAATTTTATGAATCACTGGTACTATGCATAATATCTCTTGGAATTTGTATGTATTTGTTACATTGTACATGTGCTAAGGCCAAGGGGTTTTAAATGCAATACACAGTATTATTCTCATATCTGACTGTATAGATGCATGTAGCTATGAACTTCATGTAGGGGTTCCAGCTCTAAATGTTTTGCATATCAAGTTTTTGTTTCTGATGGATATATAGATATCCTCTGTCGGACCACACATTTATTCATTTTACCAGTGGTCATGGTAACCAGATTGTCAGTTTCTTTATGTCTACTATATTGATACTTGCAAATTTGAACCAGCTACAATTCCATTTATTTTGTGCGTGTTCCTTTGGTTTTTGGTAGTTACATCGATACAGACATGATAATGTGTCCGTCCCTTCCTTATTGTCATAACTAGATGCCCATATCTACCCTATATCTACAACATGTATCTAAATGGAAATATATTTGCTCGGTCATATATGATCTTCGACTGATGGTCTTGTTGTTTTATGGTTTTAGTGATAGCTTTATTTTATGTTCCAATGACAGCTTTGTTAGTCTCAGTTTAATATCCATATTTATGTGTTTTAGTGTGAACTTTTTGTCTGTCTTTATGTGTTTTAGTGTGAGCTCTTTGTCTGTCTTCATGTGTATTAGTGTGAGCTTTATGTCTGTGTTAATGTGTTTTAGTGGAGCTTAATGTCTGTTTTTATGTGTTTTAGTGCCGGCCTCTGTGGAGAATCTTGATGTGACAACTGACACAAGCAGTATACACGTGCAGTGGAGTCTGCCAGCTGATATCACGTATGAATTTCTGAACATCTCACTGTTCAACTTGTCTGGGATGTTAGACTCTGTCTCCAGACACAAGAGGTAATCTACACACAATTTGTTGAAGCATCTGTGAAATTTCAAATTAAATTTAAATCTTTTTGTGTGTTTGCTTTTTTGGCAGTAATTTTAACATGGAACAGGCAAAAAAGTATTTTCAAGGTGAAATTTTATTACATTTATATAGTGATCTGTTGTGGGTGCGCTGCAGGGCATGAATCTTGATTTACACTTTGTCTCTCTGTGTACATGTATCTGTGTTACGTTTTTCAAAAACTTTGAGACAGGTCTTCCATATTTGCAACACACATTCACCTCATTGTGGACATGACCTGATTAAGTTTTAGCTCTCCATGACAAATTAAGATGAAGTATTGTATGTGGAGGGATGGGGGAGTGGCTTTGGTTATGTTCAGCCGTCCATCACAGAACTTTAAACTGAAGCAGTTATCAGCGAGCTGCCAGGTGTCTTTGAACATATGCTTAAATTTAGAACATCAGTTTTTCTAAAGTTTACAGATATACACCACTGAGCACTTACTCACAGACAGATCACAAGTGAAGATCTGGAATTCATCAACGGATATCCTCTAGCCAAAAATCTGTGGTCAGATTACATGCAAATACACATACAGGTCAGAAGTGTTCAGGGATGCACCATTACTTTTCAATAATTTGGCTTATCAGCATCAAATATTGCCAATGCCTGTTTGTCTGCATCTGCATGTTATAATTTTGTAAGTTCATGAAGTTCAAAACAGCAGCAACATATATAGCAAAGCCAGAATAAAACAAACACTGTTAAAGTATCCAATATTATCATGCGGTATAAATGTTATTAGCCCCTCTGTCATGTCTATATAGAAACGTAGCTTAAATGTAGGGCAAACACACTGGTGACATAAACTTCTGCTTGAAAGCTTTAAGTAAAAGGACACTGAGATTGTGTTAAATGGGTATCTTTGCTTTGGTTATTGGAGGCTCTGCCAAGTTTCCATGCTCTGGGACCTGTTTCACAAAAATTCTGTAGCTGTATTAGATCTGTTTGGTCAGCTAAGGGTCATCTTAGTGGCTGCCTACAACTAAAAAATCACTAGCTGTTTCACAAAAGTAAAACTGTCTATTGCATAGTCTGGTTTTGTTGCCTCTCTGTAGCAGTCTGATTGGATGATAATTGTTAAATTTTCTTCAAAATATAAAGATTGCTATACATGAATAACAGAAGTAGAGGATAATTTCTGCTATTATTGTAACTCATGCTGTTTGTGAACTGAGGGTGATAACAATCACAACAGATTGTTAAAGCAAAACACTAACTACATGTGCAGATTGTGGTTGGTGAGCTTTAAAAAGACTTTCATGTTCTGAAAGAAGCAGTACTATTCCTTTTTTATTCTCCAATCAATAAAGTAACTTTCAAACATGGGTCATTCTTCACACTTTTTAAAAACCGCATTTGCTTCCTCCTTAGCCACCTCTGGGTATTACTAAGGATTTTGTGCTAACTATCGAACTCAGATCAAAACAGTTTTAGTTGGTGACCAGATAATTCCTTTGTGAAACAGACTAGACAACATTGGTACACCACATGTACTAACTGAGTAAGCTGTTTAAACTGTTTAAACCTCATGTCATCTCAAGACGTGAACCGCTACCACATGTTACTGGCCATGAAATTTGAGAGGTTGATGTAACCAAAAAAGCGGCTGCAGGTTTTACGCCTTGAATAAACGATTGGTCCTGTTTCGCCAGAATGCAAAAACAAATCAATCATTCATGCATATTGGTTAAGTGAAATTGGGGCTAATTAAGTAAGCTACAGGCTAGTAGTTTTTTCCTTTTATAGACTGTAACTTTGGCAGAACCTACGAATTTGCTCACACTGGCAAGGTCAAAGAGTGTTGAGGAGAGATCTCTGTGAATGACGATGTCAGATGGTAATCTCTGTCAAAGCCTTTCCAACCATCAGTGTACGATGATTTAAATCCCGTTGAGATGCTGTTCACCACACAGATAATAGACACTTCTTAAAAAGTTCTTGTTTGGTGGCAGCTCGATATTATGTTCATGAACAATCCTCTCACCGAAGGCCAATCCATGGTAGAAAGGTTTGACACATATACTTTAACAATGGTGTCATGTATCATGCCAAGGCTGCATTGACATAGTTATATGTTGGTCACTGAGGCTTATCTAGGATGGGTATTTAATAATACCTGCGCTGTATTTTTTCAGGGGGACAGATCAGCATAACTGGTTTATCTGTCTGTGCAATTACACTCCATGCAGCCGACATGCGAACAATCGTCTCGTTCATGCCAGATTGCTGTGACCTGTGTTTTCTGTAAATATTCTGCTATACATTAAATACTGCTATACATTAAATACTGTGCTATATATTAAGTCGTCATGAAGCCTTCTATGGTGATGCCGATCTGACCTGTGTTGTTGTATATGATCTCCTAGCATCATAAACATTAAGAGTGGTACTGTAATGTAACCAGTAAAGTCTACTCACAAATGGCAATGGACGGGTGAGAAGTCATTATCGCTTCATATCTTTGTGATATAACTAATGTCAGTCAGAGAGAAGGGATTATCATACTATGTCCAATGAACGGCGAAAACAGATCAGCAACTTAATCCAATTCATGGCTTCCTTTCAGTCTGCTTCGCGGATCAATGTAGTGTCTAGCAATAAGTTGTCTCGCCGACACTGCAAAATAATATGATCTTGCTTCATGTCCGATCTCTCTCTTATGTATTTTTCTCAGGATTCAGTAAGCAATCACTCAGCACACATAAACTAGTTGAAGCCCTGAGATTGTCTTAAAATAAAACACAACAACAAATGGAGTTATTTCATGAGAGGAGTCCATACAGACCTAAAAGCGCATAGGCATTTTTTTATGACTTGCTTGGTAGATTTATGAATCGCCTTTTAATCTTGAATTCTTACAAGGCCATGGTATAGGGCAGTAATATCGTGTCAGCTATGCCCTATATATGCTCTTCAGTGGCAAGACATTCCTTTGCCGTGCGAAGTACAGACCCTTTATTATTACAACCGAAGGCCACACATTGTGGCATTCACACATTGTGGCCTTTGGGTGAAGACCTTAGGGAATAACCCCAGAGGTATTCCACTATCACCTTCTTGTTGAAAATGGCTTTAAAATACATCAGAGCCTTGTAATGCGAAAGAAAGAGCTTATTTAACATCACTTCTTCATGTCAAAATTTTGAAGTAAGAACGTTCAAGCAGAAACAGATGCCTTCGGGGGGGGGGGGGCGGGAGGAATTTCTCTCCCTTGATTAAAAATTGGTTAAAATTGACGATTTTGTTTACTATTTTAAAAAGTGATGATTTTTGGACTTTCAATGGGATTCTTTATTGATACATATATACATTTGTTCTAGTGTTGTCTTTTCATGTGGTTAAGAATCCAGATAAACAACGGCATCTCTTGAGCCGCTTTTTACACTGGAAGTGCATATATACCTACCATTGACATACAGGGGTATTGAAAATGATTCTTAATGGCAAAAACCTGTCTGGAATTGTGCCCTGTTTATGGTGTATTTTGTTAATTTTTCATGCCTTAAACATTCTGTCTACAGAATCGCATATAAATTGGAAATCTTGTTAGCTAACTGGCCTAAGGGTTTTACCATACTGGGAGTTTTCAGTCACTCTTGCATTCTGTACATTTGTTGAATGCTAGTAGACAGGTTTTGAAAACTTATGCCACATGTACACTTAGTCATTTGGAAGGACCTAATTTTTGTGACCTTGGTACTTTTTATTACTGGTTAAGACCAGATAAATTATATTCTCTGACAGGCTTGTAAACACACACACGTGTGATTCCATTGCTTTGTAAATCTATGCATCAAAACAGATTTTTTTTGTACCAGCTGTCAACCAAAGTGGACACTCCATTTTGAAGCTACATTTTGTACACGTTTTGGGTTTGTTTTTTTTTACATTTTATTATTATTAAATAGGCAAATTGGATGTTACATGCCTTTGATACTATGAAGGTATGCTAGCGGGTAATGTAATTCCATAGCTCCCACTTCAAGACTGTGGTATTAATTGATTAAGTGTTTCGTTTGATTGCCTTTCGTACAGCTCTCCTAATGCTTGGAATCAGACGTTTTTCAATTTGGAGTCCGGCAGTTTCTATATGGTTACCATAGTAACATCTCTATCTAATGGTATTGTGGGACATTCCATTAATGAGACAGCCATCACAAGTGAGTCATTCTTCCTTCAACTGTATTGTCTCTTGTCAGCTGATGACAGTGTATATGTGCTTGTACATGTATTTGTCATTGTGTAACATTTACTATCTCTACTGGTCTACTAGCAAGTTGTCCGTCTTCCTGTTAACTTTTCTCCCACAAAATGCTACTCCTTGTGCAGTTGTTATCCAAGTTCAACAAAACTTGGCTCAGATATAAACTACATCAAGATCTCTTGTCAGCAGATGACAGTGTGTACGAACTTGTACATGTATTTGTCATTGCGTAACATTTATTAGCTCTACTGCTCAAAGACTGGAAGAGCTTATGTAATCGAAAGCTTTTTTGCATGTAATTTTTCTGACAAAAGACTACTCCTACAGTTTTTTTTCCAGTTTCTGTGAAACTTGGTCTAAGTGTAGATTACATCAAGATGCATACTTGTAATTCGTAGTATTGATTTTCAGTTTTGGATAATCAGTTGTCTGTCTGTTGCTTCGTCCAGCGTATGTTAACATTTCTTTCAAAATGCTACTACTGTTACATTTTTTGTTTGTTTTCAATGGTACTTGACTACATCAGGGTATATAATTCCTGTGTATTGATATTCATTTTTAGCTCTACTGGTCGAAGACCAGAAGAGGCTGAGTGTATTAGCACGTTGTCCTGTATCTGTCCATCTGTCTTTCTGTCTGTCTGTCGTCTGTCTGATGGTAAGTGTTCCTTCAAAACGCTACAGTTTTTGTCCAATTTCAAGAAAACCTGGGTCATGTGTAGACTACATTGAGGTACATAATTTGTAGTATTTTGTTCATTTGTTGTCCATCTGTCTGTTTATTCAGTATCTGTTAACATACATGTATTTTTCAAAACGATGCTCCTCCTACAGTTTTTGGCCAGTTTCAGTGAAACTCTAATTTGCCATATTTTGTTCAACAGAGTGTCATTTTAAATGTATGTGAACATGAGGAATGCAAAAATGTTTGTAGATTTTGTCTATCAGAAGTATTTTCAACTTACTGCCAAAAAATCTGAGGATTCAGCTCCCATTTATTTGAAATGAAAGCTTTGTGTAAGTCAATGGTACATTGAGAAAGACTCAAGCTGGTAAACCTTCCTGTGTTT
This sequence comes from Acanthopleura granulata, assembly GCA_016165875.1. Lineage (NCBI taxonomy): Eukaryota > Metazoa > Mollusca > Polyplacophora > Chitonida > Chitonidae > Acanthopleura > Acanthopleura granulata. Next base: position 110,343 of record JABBOT010000023.1, on the reverse strand, counting down.
TATTTTTGTCCGATTTCTGAATATCAAAGGGGAATTTTCTCTATGCTGGTTTCTAGTACTAGACCTATTGTATATGATTCCTGGCAACCTAGGGTTTAAATCTAGTTGATTCCTTTGCATTTTTGCCATGCTTTTTCTCTTTTTTATGTTTTTCTCTATGTTGACCTGTAGACCTAGACCTAGACGTATGATTTCTGACAGTCCATTGTTCAAATCATGTTTTTTCCTTTTTCGTTTTTGTCATGTTTTCTCTCCTCATTTTATTCTTTTGCAATTAGTGTTATTGTTTGTGCATGCAGTGTGTATGAGTCCAATGCCCAGAATTGCTGTCCCTCACAGCTATATTTAGGGGTCCACATAGATTCCCTATGGGACACATCTTGAAATTGTTCAGATTATTTGACGTTTAGTGCCTGTTGACTAGTCACATGTTGTAGCGGCCGTTTTGAATTTCATTGTTAAGCTTGAAAAAATTTCACACAAACAGTTATACCTGTTGGGATGTAAATCCATTTGCTGTTGCTAGGTGGATGATCCTACTCAGTTTCCTTCACATGTAATTGACCTTAGACCTTTACGGAAAAATTACGTCATGTCTAAATACTGCTTAAAATGATTTTAACCAAACATACTGTCTGGTGCTCCTTGTTGTCAGGATTATAAATCTGCAAGAATTAGTTTTGTACATTGTATAGTTTTTAGGATTTTGCCAATAAACCAACAAAAATTTCTCAAAATCCTCCAATTAATTAACATGGGAGCTTTGTGCAAGACTTCACGAAAGCATTTACTGATCACAGGGCAGATATTCTAATTCTGTGTGGGGCCAGGAGCAGCCCATCAAAGGCACAGTCTCTCTCTACATGTGGCTGAGTCCTGGTATCTGAGAGCACTTCATTTTCTTTTCACTGGCTTTCACCATAGCCCCAGTGGAGGTTGTAATTGACAATCTCAGGTTCAAATCCAGATAAATCCTCCCAGTCTTTTTTCTCTCTCTTTTTTTAAACCCACTTTCAGGTTCAAATGCAATTTATTTCTTATCATTTTTACATGGAAACTTTTCACACAAATTTCATTTTTCAACCTGACCTACTTTGGACGCCATATTGCCATGAATGGAATGAGCTGGCATGTCATTTTTTCAAGAAGGGTTTTTTCGGATCGAGCTGAAATTTGAAATGCAGACAGAATATGTTGGGGCAAATTACGTGTGCAAAAATCATATGCGTATCTTGAAAACTGTAGAAATGCACTGATTACTGAAGTTGTCACGTGACCAAAAGTTTTTGAATTTAAATATTTTAAGTATGCTGAATCTTATCTTATTTTTTGCCTGAAATGTATATTTTTGATGCAAATTACGAACAAAGTGCGAAAAAGCAAAACTTCCCCACATTTAGAGGTCACATGATAGGAAACCATTACAGTTGTAAAGCTGGACATTGCTGAGTGCTGTTTTATGGGCCATGGGCAACGAATCAAAGCTGACCTGCTGGTTTTTTGTAGTAGGCCCCTTCTGTATGGCAGTCATGGGCTCAAATCCAGTTCATCCCCTCTCAGTCTTTTAATTTTTTTTTTTTTTGCTATTATTTTATTACCACGAAGTTCTCAACGGACTACCAGATGTGGTAGATAGGTAATAGTGAGGACCTTGGCAACGCTGTTGGATAACAGCTTTAATTATAAATGTAGTCGTGGAACATATAAACACCAACATAGAAAATTTGGACTCCCCGATAATTTTGTCCTAGTCAGTAGAGCTACTGTCTCAACAGAAACACTAGTTTCATTGGTGTTTTAATTTGTATATTCCTGCTCTCATTGTTTTTGGGGCCTTGGTGATAGTAGGCAGTCAATGACTCTGGTTTCACCTTTCGCACAATCCCTTGATCATTTAAGATAACTTTTCTGCCAGTATCTGTACATATTATCTTTACATGGTATGTCAGAAAGTTTAACATTTAATCCCAGGGCTCCATCTGTAAAACTAGTGTGTCAGTGAAACATTTTTAGTCAGGCGTTAAGCTACAGCCAAAAAATTAAATTATAGTAAATGATTAATATCACATTGAGTCCTTTTTTCTCTTCTGCATTGAGGGGTATGGTGCTATCATGCTTCACCTGGTGTGACTTGTGCAGGACATGCCATTAGTTCAAAGCATTATGAACTTAATTAGAATCCTAATTAGTCTTTTCTTATGTTCTGCATGTATCATATGAGATAAGACATCCGTTTAATTTATGCTCCTTTGCAAAGGAGCAAACAAAATAGCAAATGTCAATCTTCATATACCATATGGTATTAACCAAGGATACAAGCTATGAACCATTCAAGCATTTCCTGTACATTTGATGGAAAACCAGGAAAGCACACTACTTTTTGAGACTCATTGTGATTTATAATAACTGAGGGTGGTGATGAAGATGCTTGCTACTGGATGCAATATGCATTGTAACTCCCCCAAGAACTAGGGCGTTTAATCCATCTAGCAGATCAGGGCTGCTGGTCTGAGAGGGACAGAGGACATGGACTTACTCAAGCGTCTGGCAGAGAGTAAAGCTTTTGGTCTGATGATGCTTGATGGAGTGTTTGCTAATCGAGCAGCCTAACAATCAGATCACCAGTTTATTGCCTGGTCAGGTATTTGATTTCAGACCTGATTCCAACTGAGATATGCATGGTCAATGCACTGAGTCAAACAGAGAGCTGGTTATTGTCATATTGTTACCATTCTAGGCACGTAAGAAACTGTGTGGCATATCCACTGTACTAGTGCAGACAGTTCCATGGACCAAGCAGGAGGTCAACGTAGCCCGATGACAGCTTTACAATATGCATCTCATGCCATGATATAAGAATGTGTACTTCTCCCGAATATGTACTTTATGGGGATTTTAAATCACAGACATGGGCATCAGTACTGGCCTTTGTCTTCCTTATTACTATACAACCTATGCTCATTAATGGTCCTGGCGGTAGCTTTCCTGTGAAACATGGCATCTCATTATGAAGAGCTCTACCATCCACAACCTGGGTTACAAATTCATGTGCTTGCATGTATTGCCTGCTAGTGATAATTATTGATGTCAATTCATGCAAGCTTGCATTGCAAACAGAATTAATTTTGTGGTGTGAAACTAATGGACATGTGAGAGATTGCCTCGAAATGTTTATTTTGTTGATGATATTTCATGTTATGCCCTTCTTGAAAAGATATCCTTGCAGATTTCCCTTATTGTGTACCAATAGCACACTGAGATAATGGCCTAACTAACCTACAGCACATTGCTGATTCCCAGATTGTCATGGCCAATTGCCCTTTGTCTTCTTGAAATATATTGCTTGACAGAGTCCTCTCAGTCCCAACTGACTCAGATCAAATGATAAAACCTAGAGGACCATGTAATACAGAGTAATTTAATGAGAACCAGCTAGAGCCTCAAAATACATGAAATTTTTAACTTCACTGTAAGGAATATTATACAGCATTCAGTTGTTGGAGACAAACATAATAAATGTAAAGTCACAAAGACTACAAAATTAAACTTCGGAAGCAGTGTGATTTAGTAGTCTTGTTTCTTTGTACAGATGTCTGTTGAAGTACAGAATAAAGGTTGTTTCCAGACCTCAAACCTGTCAATGCTGTACCAGTAAAGAAAATAATTACTGACATGTTTAAAGTAACAGCTTTCTATGAAACAAAGATTGCTTAGTTTGCCAGATGTTGAGACTTGGAGAAAACAGCTTTATTCCATTCTCTCTGTTCTTTACAGTTGCTATTTTGTTGCCTATTTAATAATAATCCTTTGAAATTTAGTCTTGGAGAAATATTACTGTCTTCTTATCCAATATTTGCTGGCACACCTTGTTGATGTGTTATTTGACATTATGGCAACATCTTGAAATTATGTCTCGGGACCTTGGCAAAAGATGAAGAAGTGACTGCATAGTTTGTGCACAACACTCTTACATGGAAAGTGCTCTGGGTATTTTGAAACTGAAAGTGCTAGTGAGTTGCATAAATTCATTTATGAGAGTTGAATTTGTTCAAAGCTACTTCTTCAGGTGTAATTAGAATATCCAATTAGAAAGGAAAATCATATGCTCTATATAGAGATCAACTATAGAAGTGGGTTACACATACATCAGTCATTTAATTGACCCACATTAGCATTGTAGCAAGTTTGGCATTACAATGCAGGTACAAGGACAGGCATCCGAAATGCTTTTAATATTTTAATCCCTTCTTTGCGCTTTTTCACCATAAAAGATGTCTGATGATCTGGACATCTGACCCTGACACACTGTTATTTGGCCCGGAGCAGCAATGCCAAAAATGTGGGCTTATTGACATTACATTACAGAAATAGAGCCCATCCCCGACTTCTGATGTTTGTAATGTTAAGCTGATGAAAGTCAGACATATAGAACTTATACTAGAGATGAAAATGTTGATATTTCATTTCACTGCGGTAAATACAATTGTTGTTAATAATCAACCAAAAGAATCATTTCTTTTTAAGTGCCTCTCCAGTCACAACAGAAACTGGGTAGAAATATCGAAATCATATAAACACCATGGTTCAAAAGAATTTTTGAAAAGATAGTAACATAAATTTTAACACAAATAACGGAAGATTCCTTAAACAAAATTCTCTGTATTCTATGAAGAAACATACAATAACGGTTTTTCTTCACTGCAGTTTCTTCACAGATCAGGAAAGCAATTCAGACTAAGATCTTCATCATTTCAACTAGCTTTTTAAAAGGTTTTGATGTCAAAGAAGCCCTTAACGTTTTCAAAATGCAACATAACAAAATATGCCATATCTACACTCAGTGGTGATCTGTGCACAATTGCTGTGTTTGTGCCCTCAGAACAGTTTCAGATTTTCATTGTATCTTACGTGAGTTGTACTGTCAACGTGTGACGTGCAGTCCTTTGATGAAAGTGTTCTTCTGCCATTGTCCTGTGTTTTTAAGAGGATTTGTTTTTTTAATAAGTAACATGCACATGGTTAAATGCCAGTCAAGAAAAGAATCAGTGTTTTTCCATTGACTTTTAATTTCTTGAAAAAAAAAGTTTAAAATCCTGACTTGTTTCAGTGTTACTAGAATATCCTAGTTGCTTCATACGTAAAACACAAATTTAATTGTGCGAGTTATGATTTAGTTCTACTGGAATTTAAATAGAGTTACCATGAATCAGATACCTTTTTCTGTGATGGTGATTTGGTCCCAGTTTGGCTTGACTATTGTCACGAATAATGTTATCAGTTTGCTTTTGGCCTGAATTACCTTTGGCTGGAAAGGGTCCCTATTAGAAGCGGTAATTGGTCAAGTATTTGTATGCATGATTTGCAGCGACTATATCAAAATCTTACATAAACCCTTGGGGGCCTCCGTGGCTTAGTCGGTTAGCATGATATCGCAGCGCAGTGACCCAGAGAGCCTCCAACCAATGCTGTCGCTGTGAGTTGAAGTCCAGCCCATGCTTGCTTCCTCTCCAGCCGTATGTGGGAAGGTCTGCCGGCAACCTGCGGATGGTCGTGGGTTTCACCCTGGCTCTGCTCGGTTTCCTCCCACCATAATGCTGGCCGCCGTTGTATAAGTGAAAAATTCTTGAGTGCGGCAATCAAATAAATAAATAAATACATAAATCCTTACTGAGAGCATGTGTGATCATCTGTCACTGTGACTTGTTATGTTGTATGTAATTTATACTGCACAGGAATTCACAATGCATACATTACAGTGTGTGAATAATGCTGGTGATGTTAAGTGAAGCAAAAGATTTCCTTACAAGCCAATGATGTACCATGCTTTCATGGTGCAGACTGTCAGTTCAGTTCTCCCGGGTTTAACAGTGGCACACTTTACCAGACATGGTTCTGTGATATGTATGAATACAGTTTGCATGAATGAGAACATGTTAAGCATGCATGTATATTCAGCTGTCATAATAATGTAATTAGCCACATATTTAGTAGTACTGCTGTCTTGAAGGCAATACATATACATGTAGGTCTTTGTGTTAGACAACCACCCAGAAGAGATTGTGCATGATTTGAAGCCCCATTGTTTGAAGAGATTAAACTTTCTGCATAGACCTTACATTTTGTAATTATACTATATCATGTTTGTAGATGGCTAGGGCTGTGCACTCAGTGAATAATTATAATTTAATGATTGGTACATGTATGAGTGAGGCTCTGTCAACCACAGACTAAAGCGTAAACAGTGTCCTAAAATTTTGGGTTTAAAATGGCCAAGTACACAGTTCCACATCTAGTTCTATTGTTTCTTTGCAGAACTGAGTTATAAAAAGGTTAATCTTAATTTAAATGATTAGTGTCCAGATTTAGTATTTGTTCTTAATGAGCTGCCCCTACATTCAATGTTATGCTGAGATTAAAAAGTATTTTAAAAGTGTACATTAACCTGAGTAATAATATAGCATATAAAACCCCTAGATAATGAGGCCGAATTTATGGATCTTTGCTGACAATACCAGGTAATCTCCACTGAATGATGTTATACAAGCACAACCTTTACTAGCTGTCAGAGCATCGCCATTTAATTCAATGCTAAATTAAAGATACAAGAGTGATAACAAGCATCCTCTGTAAGTTCAGAATCTGAAGACTGGCCAGAGATGTCAGTGTCATAAATCAGAACTTCAAAGTTGTCCACTATGGGTTCAAATTGATTATCTGCTTGTGTGTAGCTAGAATCCATTTTGAAAATGATATTTTTCTGATACAAATTCCCAGGTTATATAGCCCAGCCAGCCATAGGTTCACTGTCTGTGATGTCACCCGCTGAGCCAGCAGAAGATCGGCTAGGGTAGTAAAACTATTGTTATGGGCTGGTTTAAAGTCATTATTATGTTTCTCAGAAGCCCTCTCGGTAATATACTGTGCAAACAGGATATACCCTAATTTTTCAACCTTGACAATCACTACTGAAAACAATATTTCAAAATTTTCTTGAAGAACTCTTGGGTGTAGAGAAATAATTCTCATAGTTTTATGAAGTTTATATGTACAAATCATTTTTGGCTTCATGTCTACAATAACCGTATGCATTTACTAGCCTTTAAAAACTCTGTTAATGATTGAAAAGTTGAAGATAATCTTTATAATTAGGATCAGTAGTAAAATCTGGACACTAATCCTTCAAGCACACTTCTTTCTACTCAATACTTAGTGTAATGAAAAGATGTTTTCGATGATGTCAAATGACAGAATGCCCTGAATTCTCTTAGGTTGGATCTTTTACTGCATGTTTCTTACCATGTTTAAGTGGCGTACAGTAGGGTTACATTGGAAAAAGTTCTGATGACATAGCAAGGAATTTTAACAATCTACTTGTGACGTGAATTGATTATCTGGGGATTGTTGTTACTGACTATTTTCAACACTGAGTTTTATTTCATGGATAGTATTAAAGCAGAGCAGTAGTTTGACATACTTTCAATGCCCACCACGAATAAAATCCTAGTTTTCAATATGGAGCTACACCAGGTTAAGTTAGACGGAAAAAACATTTTTTTTTTTTTTAATCTGTATAAATGTAGAGTTTACGTAGGCTCTTGAGCAAAGAGAGAGTGAGACATTTGGTGGTTGGTTGCTTTGTTCTGCCACATGTCTTTTAGCTGTGACAAAGAGCTAAGGTTACTGATTAGTGGAGCAGCATAAAACTATTTTCAGACTAGATTTACATGTATACAGTGTATGGATATTCTATTTAATCATAATTGTAACTTGTGGACAGAAAACAAGAAGGTAAACATGTTCCACAACATTTCTATGTGTATATTCCTAGGGTGTAAGTGAATATTTTCTCTGGTAACCTGTTGTATGTGGTGCAGATTTAGAGGTATATGTAACACATTGTATTAGATGTGTAACCTTCACTATATAGACATTATATTGTAAGTTTTTCTGGCTGCACAGGACAACCCACTCTCATTCCCCTGCATCTGAAGCGTAACCTCTAGCCGAACACACTCATCTGTTCTCCATTCATTCACAGGCCTGATATTTATCAATTACATGTAATATTGGTGTATATTGTGGAAGTGATTGTCATACGATATCTTTTAATACTGGGTAATTACCAGTGTATATTGTGGACCTAAGTGGTATAGGATAGATGTTAGTACTGGATAGTTATTGCTGTATGTTGTTGACCTTGGTGGTATAAGATAGTTGTCAGTAGTGGATAATGATGAAAACTTTGCAGACTATAGGACAGTTATTAATCGGTATCATTGGGGTAAGTTTACACTTGGTTGTTGTCAGTTCTGGAGTTGACATTATTTGTGCTGTCTACTTGGTAAGGTATACATGTCTGTAGAAAGTGGCCTGAGAAGAGAGAGAATTAAAGAGTTTTGTGTCTAACTGACTTTTTTCAAGTGCTGTGAGCAGACTTGTACAAGTACTGATGTATGTGTATAGAGATGTATGCGTGTGTTAATGTGTGGTGATATATGGATGAGTGTGCAGTGCGACATTGCCTGACAAGCCCCTAAACACTGGCTAATTATAACCTGCTGTTAGTCAGTACTCACCAGCTATACAGCTACATGCCTACATTGCCTGAGGGACAGTCCCATTTACATTCTGCCATTACAGCCTCCTGTTGTGGACTCGGCTGTGCAGTGTGACAGGTAGAAGGTGAATACCTGAACAAAGTGGTGTACAGACATCACTGGCTTCTAGTCAGTACCTTTTAGGACAATTTTCCACCCACTATAAAGGTAGTCATAGGATAAAGGACTGGATTTACTTTTGCCTTTGACTAACCAAGTGCAGTATTAATGGGACCCTGGACAAGATAGGTAGTTACATCAAGTGCAACTGTTGCAAGTGGAGGTCTCCCATGTCTGCCTTGAACAGCTCAGAATCAATCCTGACCACTGTAAGACATATCAGAGAATTTGATGAAGTGATCCTCTGTCCATGTGTCGAAGTCGTATAGTGCTTGAGTGGAATTGAATTTTAATTGTGTACTGTTCAACAAAGTCCTGGAGTGATGTTTATGGTGAAAACACAGATGTGAAGGACTAACACAGTCCATGACCACATGAATAGTTCAGTGTGTATTACAAGGAAAGCCAGGGACAGAAAACTGTGAACAATCGTCGTGCAGTGTATCCCGTGTAATAGAGCATTTCAGTCCTAGTATTACGGATACATACTGAGTTCATGGCAACCCCAAAATTTTCCCTCTGTTGATCTGTCTTGTTCAAGCTCAAGGATACAGACGTGGATTAATTTACCCTCCACACAAAGTCCTTGAAAAGATCATCATAAAGATCACAGTTTTGATTTGTAGAGATCACATTTGATTTGTGTATGCAAGGTACAGCTGTGTTTCCAGATCATTCAACACTTGAATATTTCATTCTTCACAAGAAAGATGTGGAAGTTTTCTCAGCGACACTGTACCATTTCATGGTGGGGTTTTGTCTTCATTTGCCTGGGGTTTACATACACAGCAACAGTGACAACAGATGGCTCTACAACGTTAAGTGGATTGTTATCAAGTACTATAGGGAACATGCCCAGCACCCATGTAACCAGTGTTGTTAATACCTCCAAAAGTACTACAACATCTGCAGCAGCAGCACCAATGACCACAACACCATTCCTTAGTAAGTCATTTGTAATTGCCAGTCTTTGACATGTAATAAAGCTGTTAACACTAAATACCTGTTATGATCATAATAACAGTAGAAAAGGTGATATTACAGTATGTGATTTCATCAGATCCATTTTAGGCTACATTAGGTTCATCATAGAGAGTATTCCTGACCCTTTGTATAATGTATATAAGATTGATTTACAGTTCAAACTTCTGGGCAGCGTTAAAAAAGATAATTGGATGTGTACTCAAGTTTTACCACAAATATTTACATTTTGAGTTTTCCTCTTTTATAAGCAGACACTCAGTATCTCGAGCAAAACACCATCACCAGTTGTAAATGATTGATTACTAGGATTCTTTTAAACAGTACTTTTGGGGGGGTGGAGGTACTACTTTGTTGTGCTTTTATTCTTGTTCTCTCCTCCAGTCATAGTAATGACCAATATTGTGAATTCCTTAATGCTGGAATACCTGTGTCATATATATTGTGTGTAATGCACATATTATATTGCTGAAAATGGTGTAATAATATGGTTTCTGCTGATCAAGGGATTAACCCCTCCCACAGTCATAAAAAAAAAATGGTGATCACAAGGTTTTTTGAAAAATACTGGAGTATTTTTTATACCCCAGTATTTTTTTAAAAAATCGAGCGATTTTTATTCTTTAAATCAGGGTAGCTCTGTGTTTCAGAAACCTAGGATATACTGTGCCAGTTTTGCATGAAACAATTGATCGACTGAGACAGTTCACCTTTAAGTCCAGAGTTACTTGTGGATATAAACATTGGTACATGTGGTCTTATTTTGAGCTGAAAATAGTACTCTCATTATAAGTTCAAAACATATAGCACTCCAAAGATAGCAAAATGATAACTAACACATTTATTATGTTCAGTGTTTAATGGATGTGAGACAATACTTAGGCTATGCATTGTTGCAGTTGCAGTTGTATTGTGAGGTCACCTGAGTGACCCCATGCTGACTTTGTTGAAGAGTCCATTGATTCAGTGTTGTAAGTTTTGCTGTGTTTGTCAGCATAATACACTGTGTGTGTGGATACCTTAAAAGTACCGATGCTGCTGTGCTGCTATCTTTATCCCCAAACATTCTTAAGGGGTGAGCCTGATCTCTACTGAAACAGAGCCAAAAAAGTAGTTTGAAAACTACTTGGAAGACATGAAACTAAATGTGGTTTTAGTTATTAAGGGACCTCGATAACCTTTTGATATTGCCAGGATTGTTCTGATTTTTAGCTCTAATGGTTGAAGACCAGATTAGCTTACATACTGGCAAATTGTCCATCATCCATTTGTCCATCTGTCTGTCCAGCTTCTGTTAGCTTTTGTTTCAAAATTTACCTAGCTTCTACATTTTTTCCTAAATTTGACGAAACTTGGTTTAAGTGTGAACTACATCAAGAGACATAGTTTGTGATATCCATTTTCATTCTTGATGATCAGTTGTCCATCTGTCTCCCTGTTCATCCAGAAAATCTTTATATTTTTTCAAAATGCTGCTCTTCCTGCAGTTTTTATCAGATTTCAATGAAAAAACTTGGTGCAAGTGAAGGCTTCATCAGGATACATAATTTGTAATTTCAATTTTGATTATCAATTGTCTGTCTTCATGCATCATGTGTTAACATTGCAGTCTAAATTCTGCCTCTGTTACAGCTTTTGTTTAATTTCAACAAAGCTTGGTACAAGTGTAGACGACATGAAGATACATCATTTTCAATTTTGATGATAGGTTCTTCGTCTGTCTGTCTGTTCAGCCAGCATATGTTTACATTTCTTTCAAGATGCTAATAGGGTTACAGTTTTTGTGCAGTTTCAGTGATACTTGATACAAGTGTTGACTGCATTGTGGTACGTAATTCATTTGAATTGATATTCATATTTGAAGGTCTGTTTTACGTCTGTCCAGCATCTGTTAATAATTGTTTCAAAGTGCTACTACTCCAACAGACTTGATCTGATTTCAGTGAAACTTGGCACAAGTGTTAACTACATTAAGGTACATATTTCATAATGTTCATTTTCAACTCTGAATGTCCACTGGCCTGTCTGACCAGATTTTGGTAACACTTTTTGCAAAATGATTCTTCTGCAGTTTTGTCTGATTTCAGTTAAACTTGGTACAAAGTTACATAATTGATGGTGTCAATATTCTTTGTCCATTGAACATTGTCTGTTAATCGGTATATTCCTACAGTTTGTGTTTGATTTCATTGAAGTTAGCTGTAAATGTAGCCATAGTGTATATAAACACCAATATACACAATTTTGTAATTGGCTCCATGATAATTGTGTCTCATTAGCGCTTCTGTCTCATTAAGACACTCTGGTTTTGTTATACACTCACAGAAAAGACCACTAAAAACTGCTCAAACTTTGGAAGTAGTTTTCAGATGGTCTGAAGTACTGCATACCAAAAATGTTGTCCACTCGATCTCCTGGTTTGGCATCACCTCAGTCTTGTTGGATGCGAGGAAGTTTCATAGGCTTTTAGCCAACATTCAATGATTATTCATTAATAATATAAAAAACTTTATATTCAGATGATTCAGATCAACACATCACAGTTTGTGGAAAGTTTTGAGTGGTTCATTTCATGAAGTACTTTAGAGAATGATTGATGAATATTCATGTAGAGATATATTTTTATGAACATTCATGAAATGATGGCACAGTTTAACAGTTATAGTTGGGGATGTGTGTTGCAAATGTTCATACTTCTAGAATGCTTGTTTCTCAGGTTATCAGTTCACATTTGGCTGTTTAGTTCCACTGAATATAGCATCGCCAAGCTGTACCCTGTACGATACTGCATGTATTCAGTTTTTGCTGTCTTCAGGAACTGAGGGGCTTTTGATTAGGGGAGATTCACATTTCTACATTTTCTTGACAAAGATCTTGGCCATCTCAACAGTCATTCATCTGTCTGTGACCTATAAATGTTGTGATAGTCATTAACATCACACAGTACCTTGTTGGTGGCCCAAAACAAGATGCTTCCTTGAGACAGTATCCTTGTTTCCTTGGCAGCTGACTACTACTCAGCTTATGGTCATTCCAAGAAGTTTTATAAGTAAGTTAATTGCCAGAGGAGATTGAAATTTCACTTGTGTAATGTTCGACTACAAAGTACATGTAAATGTAGTAATCTGTTGTTAACAAGCAAGCTGCCTCATTAACACTGCATGATGTTTCTATTGTTGTTTTTTCAGAACCTGTCCCAGTTAAAGGTATCTCATTTCCAGGCTTGCCCAAGCCGTACAGTCTGAAGGTTGGTTGGACGGTTCACCCCGCTGAGGCACATGGGTACTTGGTAGGTACAGCACAACACAGTGATTCTGTTCAGTTTCTAATTAAGGGTTCAAGCCATTCAGTCTTGAATCCCCCTTTTTTTTTTTTTGGATTATTAGTTGTCCACGATGGTATGACCTGTTGTTTTCATTCAGATTATTATTTTGCTTCCAAGCTGATAGCTTGGAAAGCCTATTGTTATTGTATGGATTATTATTTATATTATTATTTTTCGTTGGATCTCTATTTTTGTAACTGTGTGAAAACTGTAACTGCCACATTGTTAGCAATAATAGGTGTAAGAGGATATGTGTGGGAATAGTTTTCTGCATCATTTCGAACTTTCTGCGTTACCTAATTTTTGCTGCCATGTTTACATTCAAGGAACACTTTGAAACATCTTTTCCCTAAGGACAACTTTACCAGTTGGTATGAAATTTATGTACTGATAGAATGTGATGGGCCAGATATAAATTGCGGAGCTCAAGTCTGTATCTGAAAAACTATGTAACGTGACCAAAAATTTTTGAAATTGAATAGGAATTGTCTGACTGAGCTGAAAATTTATTGACAGATATACCATGTCAAGGCAAACAAATATACCATGTCGAGGCAAACAAAAATTGAGAAAGCAGGGTTAATATCTTAAAAATTGTGGAAATAAACTAATTTACATGCTGGTCACATGACCACAAACATTTGTGTTTCAACACTAAAAGTACCCTATCTGGTGGATCTTGACCTCCTGATTTACCTAACATACCTAGTTTTGTCGGATATTACGATCAAATTTCAAAAACTAGCAAATTTGGAGGTCACGTGACAGGAAACTGTTAGCTGCAAACCTCAAAATCGCTCAGTGGTATTAAAGGGCTGTATAAGTACTATATGTGTACTGAAAATCTTTGAGTTTTCTTAATAAATACAGCATTTACAAGGCTTCAAAAATTCTCAAATAGCGATACTTTTGCCACAAATTGCAATCAGAGGGCGACAAGGCGCAGTTTTTCCCCATATGTGCAGGCAACGTAAATGAAAACTGTTACAGCTGTAAACATGGAAACCTTATACTGCAAAGGCCTGTAAATCTACTCTATGCGTGCCGAGACTCGTCAGTGAAATCTCTTCACTGTGTGGCAAGTGTATATCTATACATGTAATTTCGGTTCAACCGTAAGCAAAGCGTCTTCTTTCCCTGTATTGAGTATTTATGTAGAGCATTTGTAACTTCACTGCTCAGTAAAGTTTGTCACTTACAGGCAAGTAAATCAGTCGTTTCAACACATCAGACCAACTATGTCAGTTGCATCAGGCGTCTGTCACTCAAAGTGAGAAATGAATGACTCTCCCGCCACAGCAAAGCTGTCAAGGCACCCTTGAGCAGATTTTCAAATTCCTGCATGTAAACCACACGTGTTCACAATGCATCATGGGTAATTCTCAACAAGCATCACAGCATTCCCCCGGAGCCCTGGCATATAACCATTATAAAACAAAACTGACACGGGCCACACTCTGTGGTTGTCATCAGTACTATACCCATTGTATATGATACCTGATAGTCAGGGGTTCAGGTCCAGTTGATTCCTTTTCATTTTTGTCACACTTTTTCTCCCTTCAGATTTGTGTAGTTTGTCGTAATTTGTGCTGATTACTGTCTGCATTGTAAATGTAAGGAAAACATCTAAAAAACATAAGATGTATTCAACCATCAACCATGTATGAGACATTTGGGCTCAGACACTGCCCGCTTTCGTAGGGTTATGTTCTCATCACAACTCTGATGTTATTTCTTTTCTTTGATGTGTAGTTCTCTCGCATATTACAGTCAAGTCACATTTGTATTCACAAGGAAGTCACTTGCTATGAAACTGTATTAACTGTAAAACTGCACATTGGTATGTGCTAATGGTTTTACATGTACTGTCTGTGTGTAGACTATTGAGCTGTGTGCTAAATACAAAACATATAGTGTTTCAAGAATTCTCAAAATGCTGATTAACTGTGTTACCGAAATACATAAGTACACACTTACATTATATCTTCATGCACATTAAAGGCTAAGAAGAATGTACGAATATTAAAATTTCACTACTGGATGAAGTTCGATGTTCTGAACATGTATCTGGCTTTCCTGTATCTGACGTAAAATTTGACCTGAAGTTTTGCTCATTTAACAACTGTTGCCTCAGGATTATTTGGACAGAAAAGGAAGGCACTGTGTGAGCAAATAACCGGGAACAGAAGTGATGCCATGTAAAAACCAAAACTTCGAATTTGAGTCTTCTAAATACGCTACCCAAAGTAGTTTGACGTCCTGATCACGCATGTGTTCTTAAGATACATACCCTTGCCATAAATCTCTATCAAAGTGCAGAAAAGCACAATTTCTCGAATATTTGCAGGAAACCAGAATGAAACCTGAGGTAAACCTGAAAATCTTGGAGTGCAAAGGGCTGCACATCTACTATATATGTTCCAATGTAACAAAAGAAACATTACACACATGCACATAGAGGCCCTACTGGCTGAACCCTGGCAGAGCTGTCCCTCACAGCTGTAATTCTTTCTATTTCTTTTGCACTTATACGGAAAATGGCTCAATCAAAAAAGTGAAACTCAGCGATAATATGTGATCAGGTGTGAACTGATGCATATTAAAAATCTGGTATATCAAACCACATGGTTTGGCGGCCATCTTGGAATGAGTGCCACATCTATTTTAATCTTCTTCTCAAAAACCGCCGAATGGAATCTCCTCTGAATTTGCATGCATAATCTTTGACACAAGTTCAAAAGCATGTGTTGCTTTGTTTTTTGATATTTATGCAATTAAGTCCTGGAGGCCATCTTAAAAAATGTCACATTACCTTGTTTTCGCCAGTTTGAATCAATTTACCCAATTATGGCAAAAAAGTTGTCGATTTAACATGTAAATTAACATGGGAAGTGTAAAAATGTGCTTAGATTTTGTCTACTGGAAGTATTTTTCAAGTTATTGCCAGAAAACTATGCAAAGATGTCCCATTTTCTAAACATGGGAGTTTTGGGCAAGATGACATTAAATCCTGTCCTAGGTCGAGTCAATTGAACACAGAGAAAGCCTCATCTTGATATCCTCTGCACGGAGCAATCTGTCGAAAGCCATTCAAACTTGTCCACTTGAGCAGATGTCAGTGCAAACCTTCCAACATTGTTTCCTTTTTTGTGTTTTGTTATAAGCTGTGAGCTGAAGATGAAGGTGAATTTTCTCTATGCTGGTCTCTATTACCAGACATATTGCATATTGTTGCAGGTAGAACCTTCCTTCTTCTGTTTTTCTGTCCTTTGTCGGCTATGAGCTTAAAATGAAAGGGGAGTTTTCTCTATGCTGGTCTCTATTACTAGACCTATTGTACATGATTCCTGGCAGTCTAGAATTCAAATCCAGTTGGTTCCTTTTTATTTTTATTTTTTTTTTCTTTTTTCTCCTTTTTTATGTTTTTGTTTTATTACAGTCTGTGCATGCAGTTTGATTGGATGAATTTTGTAGCACAAGATTATTGGTTGAATATGTCACGTTACATCGTATTCTCTATTTTGCCCAATTTCATTCAATGGGTTGTCATTTTAAATGTAACTGAACATAGGAGTGCAAAAATGTGTCTAGATTTTGTCCATCAGAAGTATTATTGCCCAAAAAAAAGGTGCGGAAGTAACTCCCATTTACCTGAAATGAAAGCTTTGTGTGAAACAACATGAAATCCTATCCTGAATTAAGTCATTTGTACATTGAGAAAGCCTCCTATTGACAGTAAACATTCCTGTGTTTAGTTATGGGCTGTAATCTGAAGATCAAAGGGGAATTTTCTTTGCACTGGTCTCCAGTACTAGATCAGTGGTATGTGATTCCTGGCAAGTCTAGAGTTCAAACCCAGTTGATTCCTATGCATTTTTGTCATGCTTTTTCTCTTTCTTCTGTTTCTGTCTGTCCTGGTCTCTAGAACTCGACCTATTGTGTGTGATTTCTGACACTCCATGGTTTAAATCCCGTTAATTCCTTTTCATTTTGGTCATGTTTTTTGTCCATTTTTTATCCTTATGCAGTTAGTGTTATTGTTTGTGCGTGCAGTATTTGTGAGGCCAATCCCCTTCATCACTGTCCCTCATAGTTATATTTATTGTTCCCCTGTTTTTTGAGAAAACAGCATATTACAAAGGTTTGAAACTTCAGTGTGATTGTCGCACAGACCTGAAGTTTTGCACATAAAGTTTTGGAGTCTTTTGCTCACCTGACTTGGTGACCAAATTGGATTTTGATTTAAACCTTTAAAAAAAAATCTTCTCAAAAATAGCTGAACTGATTGTTATCAAATTTGGTTTGTAGTATCTCCAAGGCTGTGCATTTTTCATGTTTGAAAAGGAAAGTTTGGTGGAAAATTTTATGAGCTCGCTATTTGGTGAATATGTCAAGTGACCAAAAAATTCGTTTTTTCAAAATATTTTCTGAAGTGTTGAGAATTTTACTGACAGAAATTGTTTTGTCTGATGCAATTCTAGATGTTGATTTTAAATATGCAAATTTTGGAAAACTGGAAGTGACATCATCAAAACCGAAAGTGGGTTTATCTGACATAACCAGTGTCTTAAGGCCTAACATCATCAGAAGGCATGGAGACACATTTTTCCTAACCGGAAATGTCAGCAAACCACAAGTAGTACATGCCAAACAATAAACACCAGTCTCGCAAGTTTCAAAATTTTAAAAATTCTCCAGCTAATATAGCAAGCAGAAATTCGTGAAACTTAGGTAGGCAGTAGGAATGGGGATTGTCTTTTATGAGTAAAAGGCTAGGTGTCCTTGTTCACATGACCTAGCCACCATATTGGGTGTATAGGAAAAACTTTTGAGAGGCATTTTCTCCAGAACCCCATGTCCGATTGACCTGAAACTTTGCATATGAAACTACTGTTGCCTCTAGGCCCAATGATATGCCACTGTCTCCAGTATACCTCCTATTGTTATTTAACTGGAATGAACTGTAATTTAAAGGAGCACTAGCGATCAGGCGAAACAAGCCTATACTGAATCACGTAGTTATGGCCTCTATGGAGCTAAAACTATATGAATAAACTTTTGTGTTTGAAATTAAAACTTACAGAATAACCGTCATCCAGATAGAACTTTTTGAAATGCTCCCCTCCATTTTAGATGCCTTCTGTAACTGTTTAGTGCTATTTATAGACATTCATGTATAAATTCCACATGCATATGCACTGCTATGTTACAACCAAACTGTTATCTATTCCTGATTTATTTTAATTTCTAATTTCCATGGCCCTCTTGGTTCTTAATGTTGATTTGGCACGTTACTGGCAATTAACAGCTATAGGATACTTAGGGGGCTATATTATTGCGTCAGCATACACAGCATGTGTAATCCTTCATTGGTACTGTCATAACCCTTTCAGATGGCTCTAAGACACCACCATAAATGTTTATTACCATGCAGCCCTATCCTTACCAGATTTTCGCTTATGCTTTTCTGGGAACCTGCTGTATGTTGGTGTATATATATCTGTAACAAATGTAGGACATATACCACCTGGACAATTCCCCACCCCACCCCACACCCACACCCAACAATTCCCCATCCCCTTTATACACATCACTGAATGGTACCATACTTTTGATATTGCAGTAGCTCTATGCAACTCATAACTGACATGAATGAGTAAAGATTATAAGTAAAACTACTTGTATATCTACTCTTTTAGTACATATGTTTAGCTACCATCTCATCAGAGACCCTGGACTCGCACGTTTTAATCAATAAATGTTATGACAAACACTTATTTATATACATATAAAAGGTGAGCCAGATAAAACATATACAGCTTTTTCGTCATGGCTACAGAAAGGTAATTCTTTCTACCTATGTACAAGGTGATGATGTTTAAACATGGGATCAATACCAATACATGTGAAAGATCAGAAAGTCACACTTTTATTAATAGGATCACTTATTATGATGAAAAGGGGGGATTATTTCCTGTTGTTCTGGTTAAATTTAGTCAAAAATTTTCTAATGAAATGCTTTTCCCTGATGTCTCTTACCGTTTTGTTTTCCATTAACAGTGTGAAGAATGGAAATATTTTTGGTTACTGGCCAGAATTATAGGTCTGTTAATTTGTTGCTAATGTATCTGTTACCTGTTTCTCCAGGGACTGCCATTTCTCCAGTGCAGTGTTTGTTGCAACCACAACATGCTATGACATAAATAGCTGGAATTCCAGTTCATATTAGCATTAATGTAAAAATATTTAAATGATAATTTAAAGTAATAATATAATATAATATAATATAATATAGTAAGGTGCTGATTTTATTTTCGCCGACATATATACACGTGTGTGTGTGTGTATATATGTCCAGGGCCTAATTGACAGGTGGGGGGTGAGGGTGTCCAAGGGGGGATATGTTTTTCCTGAGGATGGCCTAATTAAAGTCGAAATATTGATAACGTTAAAATGAATTTCTTCGGGGTTCTTTCCTTATTTATTATACAGCATATGTGCACTTATAAACATCACAAATGTTATAGCGATATGTTCAGAACTGTAATGTATGTTATTTCATTTCTTAAGTTTCTGTGTTTCTTCATCAGTAAAGCTGTACTATTGTTATTCTCATAGAGGAACATCCATACACATATATTACAAAAATTCTTATATTTTGTAGGAATTCTACATTCTTACACAGCATATTTCATTAGTATCTTATTCTGTGAGGATGAAAGGGATATAGTCATGCAATCTTTGATTGCTTCATTCTAGTTTCAGACAGTGATAATGTGAAAAAAAAAACATGGCAGAAGAATTTTCAGTTGTATTTCTTACCATAATTTAATATGGCTGCCAAAGCAGTTAAATTTGTATAATCCCATTTGGTACTCAGCATTAGCACCCTGAAGAAATATTTTATGATAAGTTTGGTTTCTTATATCTTAGCTCATCCTTGTCTGATTACATACACCAGTATGGCCATCAGATGGAGTGACCTGTCTTATTCTTTGCTTCTTCAGCTACCCTTCACTTGTCTGATACCAGTCTACCATATACATCAAAGTTGTAGCTTAACGCTTGCTCGCATGCCCAGTGCAAGTGAAATCGGCATCGGGGAAGTAAATCTTGCTTTTGGCTTGCTCAGCAGCGCAAGTGTCTTTGGGTGGGCATAAACACAAAAAATAATCCATAATCAGAATTGTTGAAAGTCCTGTGCTTGCTTGAATCTTCTGTCTTTTGTGTTAAATATGTGTGCAAAATCGCAAAAATAATGCACTCTAGCCAAGTCAGCCGCTGTCTGTGTTTGGGATTTCACTTCAGATCAATAGAAATATCGGAATTGGCAATGGGGATATTAAAAACTGACATGGAATGATTACATTTTCAATCAGAACTGGAACTGTTGAGTATTGTTTGCAGTTCTATGTTTTCTTTGCCAGTATCTATCAGTCTGTGTGTGTTTGTGTTACTCTCCAACATAAAACACATGATTAAGTTCATTTCAATTTTCAGGGTGCGCAGTCTGGTCTGGCACAGGTCATGGTTTTTACATGGCACCAGGTTCCAAAACAGTCAGTGACAGCTAACAGCTGGAGTGCGACAATTAAAAAAAACAACACAAAACACAGATATATGCCATGCTTTTTCTTCAAATCTAACACATTAACATGGAGAGAATTTATAGTTGGTAATACAGTGGTTGGGATTAGACTTAGGGTTATCCCTGACGGCACTGTGCTGACTCAACTTCAAATGCACGTGGTCTGACGATTATCTAGAAAAAGAAATGGCACACTAGAGATGTCATCGCTGAATCATGGAGGTGAAATAGACCTTGTTCTGAATAAAACAGAAAATTTCCAAGTGGTAATATACAGTTTTGTTGAAGAACAGTGTTTGCTTTTTTTTTAATTTGATATAAAAGAATAAGGTGTGGCTGATTCGTGATTTTTTTTTATTTTTTTTTTTTAAACAAGTCAGCAATTTGACCGTGAGTGCACACACGTGGAGCTATTATTTTCTATATTGAATTTTCAGTCTCTGCTGGTGATGCCGCTGGAGCTGAACCCCACACCAGCCAGCCGAACCAGGGCTGTCTTCACTATTTATTTATGCTTGCCACCAAAGGCTGGTGAACTAGGTGCAACTCACAGTATGTGCCCTTCACTGGCCTACATATCCATGTATAGCATATGTTCTTTTTGGGGGGTGGGGGCGGGGGAGGATAACAAACAAAGATAACCTTGCGGCTTATAGTAGAATGTGTTATCCATCTGTGGATTACAGGATACATAATTTGCTGCATCTTTCCCCAGTATATAGTGAACATGAAAATGAAGATAGCCTAAGTGAACTGGACATCAATAATTAACAATATATTTATGTGTCATCCTCTATTCAGAAAACATCTCTTTACCTATAATACTATCTTGTAAAAATACTCAAATTAATATTTGAGTGGACTATGGGTATTAATTTAATAAATCAATGTAGGACAGGATTAAAGGATAAATATGAAGTCACTGCATTGTTTTCTTCACGCCAGTTAATGTGTAATTAAAGTAAAAATGCATGAATGTTGATTGAAACAAGTATTGCTTTTAATTCATTACAAATTTAATATACATGTATACAAAAAATTTAACAAACTATTGTTGCGTTGTGGCATGGCAAGTGAAATTTAGTGCCATCAAGCAGTTTTTATTGCTAGCTTGCCCTGAGAGCAAGCACTTTAAAAAGTTAAGCTACACCACTGTACATGTACTAAAGTATAATATTCTTTAAGCCCTAGAAGAATAGATTCCAGGAATAAAGAATATCAACATGTGAACATAAAAAAATCAATCAGGACATCATGCAAAACGTAATATTTCAACGCCTGTGTCAAATCCTGAAATCTAAGGCCTTTCACTTCCGCTTCCATGATTTCAACTTGCAGTCAAATATAGTCACAAGAAAAAATATGAAGGAGACACAATGAGTATGGTATGCTAGTTTGATTATAAATAAAAATGTAATGTCCAGTCTAACGTGTATGAATGAAGCCTCCATGTGTATGTTGGGCTTCACGAGCTACACAGTCAGGACAGACTGACAGTGACCATTCTCAAATCCCTTTTCTCTCATACATGAACAAAGCTTCCCTCATGGGACCATTCTGCATAGCACAGAATTGGATAATGTTTCATCTCTTTCAGAAAGTGTATGATTTCCCAAAGATATTTGTGAGAATGTCTATGAAATGCATAGTGTATGTATATTGTGTATGCTCCTGTGTATGAGGTGGTTGTGTATTTTTGTTTCCAGGTGACAGTTATTGACTTGTCCAATGCTTCAATTCCACAATACAAGGAGGCTGTCCCAGGAAAAGATGTCAATGTGACAGGACTGTACCCAGGTCATCATTATGAAGTTAGAGTCTGTGCCTTTGTGAACTACACAGGAACTATAGTATACAGTGATAGTGTGGCTGAAAACACCACCACTAGTAAGTAGAGATGGTGCAGGGACTTGCATGAGCCGGGGTAAAATAAGAAAATTTCCCGTAATATGTTCGTCACTAGACACTTCAGGTCCAGTTGTCCAGTTCTGTCATAAAAATGTCATAAAACTTATAATTAAATCATAAAATAACAGACAAAATAGCCTGTCATAAAGAAAATTAATGGAAAGTGGCTAGGTGGCAAGTAGCAAGCAAACCCAGTGTAGACAGTGCACTGTATGGTATGTATACATATATAGTTCAGATTTCTTTATCTTTCTAGACCTTTATACTCTATTATGGCTGTCCCCACAAGCTTTTCAAAAACAGCCTACTGAAGGGTATACTGCCTAATTTCTTCAAAATTTACTCTTTGCATATATGATGCCCTGACCTCCTTTCACTGATGACATTTTGGTTTTGTCTCATTTGGGTCAGTGAGTCTTTTTTATACTTTATACTTGTAGATTTTTGTGTGCAATTTCTTTAACTTTATTGGCAGTTAGGACAGACAGGGGAGACAAGCTTTTGCCTCACAAAAAAATTTGTTATGGTTTATTATCTAGGTCTGCCAGAAGGATTTATGCATTCATGCATGTAGTTAAAGGCTTATCTATGTTTGTCTTTTAGAGCCACTACCAGTATTAAAGGTAACCTGGAGAAGTTCACATGGTGGCGTCCTTGTGTCTTGGCAAGCCAGCACTGAGACACAAAGTCGTCACGATGCTTTCAAGTTCAAATATCGGTCTGTGCTCCGAGATCCGAACAGCAATTGGACAAACTTTGTCAAAACTGAAACTGAAGCTACCATAAAGGACGTGTTTCCTGGGGAGAAGTACGATGTGGAGGTACGAACGGTAGCTGGCCACATTACCAGTGATGCCCAAGGCTCTTCTGTTATCATAGGTGAGTGGCTTCTGGACATGGAAGTCAACAAGTCCCTCAACAATCCTCTTGTTTTTTTCTTCTTTTTTTTTTTAACTTAAAACCTTAACATCCCCCTGGTCGTCACTGTGGCAGTTTTGTGCACATGTGGTCAGTGTTCTTCTGTATAAAAAGAGTGTAAACTGTGATTGGTGGTATGACGAAACATGTTCAGGCTTATCCAGGCACATGGCTAATACACCTGATATTGACATAAAATGCTTTATGAGATACCAAATGATGTTTTCATGGAGTAATTTCAACCAATGCTTCAACATTATATACTCCAGAACTATACAGGTAAAGCCATTGTTTCACATCAGAACCAGTGATGATAGATATGCATGTGTGTTATTATTGAAACACATGAATTCCAATCATTTTGTTGTTTTTTATTAGCCAAAGGGTCACACAGGCCACAACCAATCACATTTCACACTTTTTTAAAACGTTAATCACGTGTACAAACTCGCCACAGTGAAAACGGGAAGGAGGGGGAGGGGATGCTTAATTAAATTCTTTCTGTATACGTATTGGAACTGCATATACATATTTTATGAAAGTGCAAGAAAACATTGTAATGAAATGCTATATGAACAGAATGGTGATGAGCCGAGATCAGGATGAATGTTACGTTAAACAAACCGGTGTTGCACAGAGCACTAAATGTAAAACAATGAGTTGTATATGCTTATCTCCCAACAGACGTGATCCAAATGAATTGTAATGTGATTTTCACCTTCATACTTGGCTTATTAAATAATTGGTTGTCCCTGTTGTGACAATGTTGCCTCTGCTGTAAATTGTGTAATTGTATTATACTTCAGATTTTCTTACTACATAAGTGTTGAATGTCAATGCATCTAAAATGTGAGATGTTACACTTATGTATACTTGGAGCATCGAAATTGACTTCCAGTAATAGCTGAAGATAAATGTTAAATGTGGTGTGTTAAAAAATACTGCATGTAACGAGTTCAGGTTTGTGTATTGAGTTCACAATGTAGCTGATGTATTGGTATCAGTGTAAAGGCTGCCATCTCAAAAGTACTGCACGTGTTGATCTTTGGTTTTGAATACCTGTAAAAAAACAGCATGAGTTCAATGATCCATTGTTGATATTATGTGTGCACATGAATGAATACCATTCTAGGCCTGTAATGAATTACTCGCCTGAGCGCCACGTAATGACCCCGGTCCAGCTCTTGCTGGCTTCCTCTCTGGCCATAAATGGGAAGGTCCACCAGTAACCAGCAGATGGTTATGGGTTCCCATGGGCACTGCCCGGTTTCTTCACGACAGAATGCACATTTTTCAGTCAAGATGGTTAACAGAGATTGCCCTGCAGTTGACTGCTAGCTGTTCAACGAGTGAAAGATGGATATTGACAAGCACCCATTTCTGCAGTGGGTGGAGTTCTTCTCTTCTCCACCCAATGTACAACCCAAAATACACAAACGATGGCTGGCGATGATCATAAGAGACACACGATCTTGTGCTAATACCTAATAATTATCCCAGAAAATTGTTTGTTGCAGTTTGTGGACAGAAATCCAACGATATAAGACCCTACCCAATGCTGTTTTCCTAAATCAGTTGAGGAAATCTAGCTTAAAGGAAGTGATGTATGCCCAGATAAGATACTCACCAAAAGAAATTGTTATATTGTTCTGTATTCCAGGATCTGCAACTGCAAAGACATCCGAAATCGCTGAGATGCATGTGAAGAAAAATGCATTTTTAAAGAAATATAGCTGATGTGAATTGATGTACCATGTAGACATGTTCCTTTTTCAGCGCCCAAAGCCCCCAAGTCTGTGCTGGTGATGGGAGAGATGACAAGCACAGACAGCCTGTATATTGACCTACAGGTGGATGAAAACCAGAGTTATGCCACCCACTGGAATGTCACCTTAACACCCAACTCTCCTGCGGCCCCCATTGTCATTAAGAGTATCCCTCGCCCTGTCCTAAACCTCACAGAAATAGCAGGGCTGACTTCTGGTGAAACTTACACCATAGATGTCTATTCTGTGACAGTGGGGGCAACAAAGAGTGAATCATCTGTAGCGACCTCAGGAACTGTTCGTAAGTTCAAGCAGATTCATTGCACAGTGTCAGCACTCTCATTAATAGTGCGTTTGGTTGAACCACTGAGTGCATTCAAAAGATACTGTGAAGTTCATTATTCAGCAGATGTTATTCCACAAGCTCAGACTTGTACACCTGAATATTTGCATCGTTTACACCACAACTGAGGTATTTCCTGGGCTGTTATTGTATGTTTAAAGTAATTTTAGAGTTACTGAATGGTTCACTATTTAAACTTCAAGCTGTATAAATTACATTATAAATCCATGGATGGATGCGCATCCTTTAATATGTCGCAGGGCTAACTTTAATTGTCATACCCAGAAAAAAAACACTTGTGGGTAAGTATAATCTGCACAGTGAGATCCCCCCCCCAAAAAAAAAGACATTTTTCTTCACACCAAATCTGTATTTTGCCACTTAGAAATTCTCTACATCGACAGCTCTAGTTTGCGATCATCAGAAAGGGTGCTTTTAAACATTAGTAAGGGTTAAAAATCAACAATGTGCATTGAAGGGCTACCACGAATTTTATTGCAACCATTCTGTTACCAACTATAAACTGCACCCCTTATAAACTCCCAGATTTAACAGTGTTTTTACTGTACTTTTTGCCTTTGATATGTTTTTCTCTATTTATAAATGCAGTTTCGTTTTGTTCATGCAATGAAAACTTTATATCATGCATCCCACAAAAGTACAGCTGAGTTTTACTTGTTGCATTCTTGCTGGATGTGATCAATTGGTCTTTTTAAGGGATTGATGTATGAGGTATATTGGAGTATAGATACAGTTTCTGTTCATACATCAACACAAATACAGTTCTGTTGCTTACTAGATGTAAGTTTCCTGACATCCATGTAGGTATTGGAACATAAGTAACATAGTTCTGTTTGGTGACCTAATAGGACCTGTTTTGGACACAGAGCTCACAGAATCTGAGGCCACAAACTCCACTTTAACAGTGAGCTACACACAGAATTCTCCTGTGTTTGACAACTACTATTTCAAGTTGGACACAGACAAACCTGTATTGCGCAGCATGCCAGAGCGACGAGAGGTACACTTCCAGGAACTGATCGCTGGTCAGTTGGCCTCCATCATGGTTTGGGTAAACAGTTCAGGTGTGACCAGTGAACAGGCAACTTATCACTTTCAGACTGGTGAGCTCTTTCCCTTACCTTGATATGGAGTAGAATGAGTTGTTGTATGGCCTGACCTGTATCTATGTCAAGTTTAGGGTTTATGTTCGTGAAGCAGATTCCTGGATCCCCACAGTGAAGTACAGGGGGTTTCTCACAACCCGTTCTAGTTTTTTGAATTACATGTATCATAATTTGTGCCTCAAAAATCATTGATACTGATGCTCTTTACTTTTAACTTATCTTGTTTTCAATGCATTGCTTCACCATGATCAGTAACTGGTCAAGTTTGAGTTTGGGATGTTCTGTCCATTTTCCAAGATATGGCCATTCAAAGATGAAAACCATGGAACATAAGAGCTTGCCAACGCAAGACTTCTTGCATTATATATTTTGACAACATCATGAATCTTTGCACATGAGAAAGCTGTTAGGGACTGTATTGGTAATTCTCATTTGTCTAGTTACCTAGTTATTCTCGTTTATCCTATCTTTTCACATCTGTCATTAACTTTACCTAAGAGGCATAAGTCCGCAGAAAAAAAGCACTTGATTTTACTACTAAGGCACTTAGGAATTTTCCGATGGCTATTTTATTATAAAACTAGTAAGCATTTTGTAATAATGATGTTGATTGCTTTTCTTTCAGAGCCAAATATGGTGCAGACTGAGTTTGTTGTGCATGCTACAGAAATCAGCATCATCTTGCTGAAGCCAGAAGGATTAGTTGATTATTACAATATAACATGCTACAGTGGCCCAAACAGATGTGGGTTTTATCATTTAAATGCCTCCAAGAACCAACAGGAAGTCAACTTTACTGATCTGACTGCTTACCAAGATTATGGCTTCACCATTTTAACTGCCAGTGGGCAAAAGCACGTGGCCAGAAATTTTTCTAAACAGACTGCCCAGAGCGGTAAGATTGTTGGCACATTGTTGTTAATACATGTATAACTTCAAAGTACTCACACCCTCTTAAAGTGAGACTGGTGGGATCAGGGCCATCCATGTCCTGTTGAAATGATCCCTCTACTTCCCCGTGATAAGCACTTGCAAATTCTGATAAATTTCCATTCATTGCTATGAGTAACAGCTACAAGTTCAGTATGAAACTCAATTTCATCATCGTAAAATGATTTTTATACACCATTCTAACCACTCATGATCTGACAAAGTCTTGAAGAATTTTTTCCCTGTTTTTGTGTGTTGAACACACCCTGAGCAGCATGAACTTTTTCTGCATCTGTTGATGCTAATGGGGGCTGCTCTCTGGCTGAGCAGACAGATGATTTCTGACAGATGTGCAGTTGTTCTTGATCACTGAAGTTATGAGTTCGAGCTCCCTCAGGTTCTGCCTCAGCTTTAGGACAGGAGTGTTATGTCAGAAACCTGGATAGGTGCACTGGTTTCCCCTGGTCATTTAAATATTACCATGTATATGCATACACAAACCTCAGATATCTAGCTAACGTTGCCGTAGTACACCTCTCCCTCATTATAACATGCTTCATTGCAAAATGCAATTCAGTATAACACGATCACAAATGTGTCCCCCAAATTTTTCATGACACTATTGTTTGCACACATGCTAACATACTGAACACTTAAATACATACTTTTGAAAACATGATGGTCTGATTTGTCTCCAATTCACCAGCCCCATCAGTAGTACGTAAAGTCAGTGCTATTGTCCTGGCTCCAAACACGGTGCAGGTGCGTTGGGAGAGACCCGAGCTGGCCAATGGAGACATCACAAAGTACCAGGTTCACTATGTTGGCAAGCTTCAGGTAAGTCAGAAGGATAGTAAACAGTCTTCATATCTTGTAGCTTCACTGAAATTGGATTTTTTGATCATATGAATTGGGAATGATTATTGGGAATACTAAATAAGGTAGAAGAAACCCAAATTAGGAAACTGAAGCAGCATCCAAATGATAAACCTCTATACTGTATATATGTAAAAAAATAATTAAAAACTGCACTTTAATGAATGTAAGGGAAGTAAATTGATTGCTTGGTTCCTGAAATAGTCATTATGTCAAAATGACACCATGATTATTGACAGTTCAGAAGTTCAGCTAGTTTTTCAAATTCTCTCAAATTTATGTTTTTTATTGATTCCAGTGTCAAGGGCTATACAATCATCCTTTCCAGAGCAGAACATGCAAATTTGTGTTTGGGTTAACTTGTGACAGCATCCACATCTGATTGTTTCAATATATGGTCCATAAACTTACTCCTTTGTGTCTGAAGGCATTTAATTCTGTTCAAGAAATGTCTATTAAAAAACAATTTAGAGTTATTTAGGTAGATTGTTCAGGGGTGTGTCTGATGACAGTGTTTCTTCATTCAAATAAAAACTGATTAACTTTATCAGTTATGGTAAATTTCTTGAATTCGATTTTGTTCATGTAATCATGTATACATTTCTAGTAATAATGATGAGTCCGTCTTGCTCAGGTAGTGAATTTGTTTATTTGTAGGGTAGACCTGATGACGAGGAAACTCGCTGGTTGACTGGCTGGGAGGTACCACCCACTAATGTCACCTTGCCAAACCTGTTAGCAGGCTACACCTACACCTTTTATGTATGTATGCAATAGATAAACCTTCTGGGTTGTCTGCATTGGGTAATTATCAGCTCAAACTTACACATGCACAATTCCAGCAGTTGGGTCCAAGATTTGGCCCTGAATTGATGAGCACTGGAGCACTGGTTAGATAGTACTGCCACACAGACAGTCTAGGTTGTTGATACACTATCAATTTCTGTGCTCTCATTTTACACCTGCATGTTGTTCAGACATATCAGAATGGTTGATTTTTAGATATGTTAAAGAGAAAAGTCCAAGATGCATGTGGTGGTATCTCATGGCATCATGCAAAACTGCAATGTACATGTTTGGGGTTAACTTTGCATATTTACTACATGAATGGTAGGGAACATCAATGCTCTGTGTAACCTTAAACAATTCCTGACTCTCTGCTATAGGATAGACATGATAATAGTCACTTAAAACTTGAGAATCCAGTCCATAGTTCAAGCTCACATTGCAGTACCATGAAACAATTTGAAAAGTGTGTCAGTAGTGATGTGGTGATGAAAGTATAGGGGTGGTGGTGTTGGCTGTGCTGTATGATTGAAAATTTAGGAGGAGGTGGTGGTGTCAGTTGTATCAGTTGTCTTGTACTGAAGTTAGCTGAACTCTTTGTTTGATTTCCTTGTTGTTCAGGTCAGTGCATACACCGTTACCTCAGGACCTGCAGGTGATACTACACTGACAGTCGCAGCCTATCGTAAGTATGCCTTTAGTCACATTTCTCAAACACCTTTGTTCTTGACAAGGTGGGGTGCTGGAGTGTTAGATTGCATGAAATAACCATCTGAATAAGTTGTAAATTTGTATCTTATACAAATCAAGCATTGCTCTTAGGTTTGTTGTTTACAGAAGGTAAATCTATGACTCCCTGAGACAAATTCAGCTATGGTTAAAAACCTAAAATCATGGCTAAGTTACACACCTTTTCCTGATTCTTAGAGTTCTTTTGATCTTGGAGTGGAGTTTTGTTTGGAAGATAGGATGATATCCCACAGGATAAATGTAAGTTTTAGCACAAAAATTATTGTTTCATTTCATTCACTCACGTCACAGTTTTATGTCATTTGTGATAAATGGAGTGTTGCATTGTAACAGTAAAGTTTGTTAGCAAGATATTGCAATAGAGGCATTTCCATCCTTCTTAACTTTTTATTCTTAAGCACAGTTAGGAACCTTTTCAAAAGACCACATTTGGTAAAACTTCAGCTCAAATGACGTAGATATATTTGATGTTGAAAAAGTTAACCACTTTGCATGAAATGCCCGTATTCCAAGTTTGCGAAACGTGAAAGTTAAGTGCTTCAAGCTCCTCTTTGTTAGAGAGACAGTCTTGAAAGCACCCTAAAGTTCCAGCACTTCGGCTTTGTACAATTTTGGAAAAATTATTTCCAGATGTTGAAAATCTTTGATTTTTATGTATTAGCTCTTTGAGTCCTGGAAAAGCTTTGGAATTTTTTAACCTTGATAAAAAAATTTGAAAGTAAGTGCAAAAAGTTATCCAGACTGGTAGGGTTGCCAGGTGACTAGGTGTGTGGGAAGCCTGGGGTTTGTCTTAGCTTGTCACTTTAAGAGATGTGTCTCCAGAGAAGGAATGTTCTGTCTACACAATGCATCACTCTGTAGGAGGCACCGACTTTGATGAACGCTTTCCATATGGGGCCATCTAGCGTACTACAAGATGAAAGTGCATGGACAACGTCCACTAACAGATTACTCTAAGTAAAAGTTTTCAGTCTTGATGATCTTCATCAGAAATCACCAGTATGCCTCTCCAAATATCTGAAAAACCAGAACTTTCAGGGCCCATCAGCCCCTGGAGCCTGCCTTCTTTTGGAGTATGGTGGGAGAAAACCAACCAGAGCCCGATGTAAACTGGTGACGCGCAAACTCGCAGTGACCTCATCGGTGAGGTTCTCGTGAATGATTGTGGTGCATTACCATAGCACTGCTCAACCAGTTACATCCCCTTCCTGAGATGCTTGTAAGTAGTCACTGTATATGTATATATGTATGTATATGTATATTAGATTGTGAGAAATGAGTGAACTTAAGAAATGTCTTAAAATAACATTCTTTTTTGTTATGTTGTCAGCACCACCATTCAGGGACAGTTTAAAGACAGAGGATCTCCTGCCGACAACAGTGGCAGATCCGTCACCCACTTCTGCCAAACTCAGATTTGTCAATGCCTTCTCGGAGAAAGGTGGTGAGATTTTTGCTTACACTATTATTGTGTCAACGGACAACAGTACTGAGCAGAAGATGCCAATTGTGTTACCAGGCTGGCAGATCGCGCAGAATGACCCTGCCATCAAGGCCTATCAGGCTATTGCTAACTGCAGCCAGTTCTTCAGCGAGAGCAGAGACTGTCACACACCAGCTGCCAGAAATATACGTAATTCCAATACACAGTCTGAATCTACGGTCTTCACAATAGGCACGGAGAAAGGCTGTGAAGAGAAGGTTTACTGTAATGGTCCCCTGAAGCCAGACACAGAGTATTACATAGCTCTGAGGGCTTTCACCGCAGGTGGTCCAAATGACACACCCTACTCCAAAAAAATAAGGACAGGTAAGTGGCGGTCTTACTTTTTTGTTCATTTCAGTTTTTGTCCAATCTAAACAAAACTTGGTACAGGTGAATCAAGATACATATTTTGTAATATTGATCTTCAATTTTAATTGTCCATTGGCTATCATACATGCATAATTTTGTAATAGACTGCAATAATCCTGTCCCAACTGTTTAGAGCTACTGTCTCATCTGAGACTCTGCTTCAGTTGGTTAACTTTGAAGAAATACTAACTTGAGAATGGCCAGCATTGTTTTCCATTTGTTTAACTTTGTCCAGAAAATGACATGAGGATGCCTTAACTGGTTTCATGCAGTCTTTGTTGGTGATGTGACATCAGCGAGGAGTGGCTGAAATTATGTTTCAGCTCTGTGCATGCATGTGAAAACAATATAGCTACTGCAACCATCTTGGTTTCCCTGCCTTTTAACCTTGTCTATATAAAAATGTAGTACACTTGTTTTGGACTAATACTGTGGCCAAAAATATAATGGAAATGTGCAAGATGATTCTCTGATTCCCACAGTAGATTTTTTTCAGTGTTTTGTGTACTTCAGCCTGGAGAATTTTATTGGTGCTAATGCCTGAAATTGTGCTTCACGCCCCACCAAATTGTTCTGATCACCTAAAACACTGAGTGATGAGATGTCAGAAGATGCAAACAAGAAGGCACCACCATTGTTGTTAAAAATGTTATGCCTTAGTGTTCTAAGTCAGAAATAGTAGACCTATGGTTGATGTTTGCATGCTATACATACACATATTATTAAGTGTGTAGGAATTGAGTGTGGTCTGTTAAATCTTTGTTGCCAGCATCTGTACCATCAGAGTCTGACCCGGGCCCCATGATTGGAGGCGTTGTCGCCGGTGTGCTGATCATTGCCATCCTTGTACTAATTGTCGTGCTCTACAGAATCCGGCAGCGCAGACCCAACATGTACAAGAAAGAGAATCACGAGCTACAGGACGATCTTCATGTCAAGAGGAGCTCCTCTCGACGAACAAAGACCAGGTAAGTCTTTGTTCAGTGTTGGAACAAATGCTCATAGCAAACTTATTTATTCAAATCATTTTAATATAACTATGAATGAATATAAAAGATTTTGAGAAGTATCCCTGCCTGCATAATGTATCTGAAATTAAGCTGAGGCTGTACCAACTTGTAAGATACTGTATAGAGACGTGTACATTTAACCTTGAAAGACTGATAGGCAATTTTGGGTGAGAGGTTAGGAAATTGTCAGTCTTGACATAGTTCATAAATTTAGCTTTTTTTCCTGTTTAGGACAACGTTAGGATTTTCGGAAACACTAACAATTAATAGTTAAGGTATCCTCCTGCAGCATGCCCATGTTGCAGTTGTTGTAATCCCGGAACAGAATCCTGGTATTAGCGGTGTGATCTGAACTTATCCAGAGGCCTCCAATTCCCTTACAGGATCATGTGTAATGGAGGTATACACGGCTTAAAAAAGAAAGTTTTCTACTTGACCAACTGACTGTGGTGCATTTAGGTTTGTTAAAATCAAAAAACTTCTTAAGTTTGGCGTCTGCTCTCTTCTACACCATTTAGTTTATAGGTTGCTATTTTTGCATGATAAATTGTATTTCCTGGAACCATATTATATCCACCACTTGTATTCTTATCAAAACTATTTCATATTACCTTAAGCATAGTTTTTATAAACACTTCGTAGGATACAAGGCAACAAGTCAACCATATTTAAAAACATGATCCAGATGTATAGGTTTTTGGATTGTATGGACGAGTCCTAGTGCTCCAGGAATCATGACCTTGTGAACTACATCCCAGCAGCAGGAAATGTCCATACAGAACCATATAAGCCAATAACCTATTTATTATACACCCCATGTAATAATGTAATTAAAAATAAGCTGATAACTAAATCAGTTAGTTGTTAATAAAAGCTTGAGAATACTTTATTTTGCGATATCCCATATGCACACTGTCAGACCACCACCACATCTCCAGTGACACTGTTGCTTTCATTCTGCCATTATAGTGATGCCATATTGTCATAGGTCTGTTGGTACATATATATTATATATTATATATAATATTGGTACATAGAGTATTAAAGAATTTCAGAATCTTTTGTGGTGTGCTGTTATTTTTGATGATTGTCATTTTTGTAAGCTTTGTGCCATACAGAGGTATCTTCCCTTTTTTCAGCCGAATTGTAAAGCTGACAGAGTTCCCCGACCACTTCATGCTGATGTCTGCAGACTCCGATTACAGGTTTGCAGAGGAGTTTGAGGTAACTGGAGTAACCTCATTTTTTAGCTTGTGTCATACCTCTAGCGTCGGCATATAGTAATAGATAAAGCAGTGTCAGGGTAAATGTTAAAGGTGATATCCCAAAAAACACAGCATATATTGAGCAGAGGTTTTGCGTACATTGAAGGCAAATAACACATGTAAAGCTCAGTAATGAACGGTGAATGCTTCATGCCCTGTGTTCATTTTTTCAGGAGTGTGGCATAGTTATGGCTTTTACAATACTTTTTCTTAATTCTCACAAAAGGACCTGAATTTGATGAAAGTGACCTCAATATTCTGACCAAGTTTGTTTTGTTTAATTTACTAACCTGAATAATTCCACTATAGTTGTGTGAAGGTTTAATCGCATCAGTCACTGATGTTTACTGTTTTTTTTTTTTCTCCAGGAATTGCGCGATGTGGGTCGGGATCAGTCCTGTAATGCAGCAGAACTTCCTCAGAACCGAGCCAAGAATCGTTTCACAAACATCCTCCCCTATGATCACTCCAGAGTTAAACTACTGCCTACAGATGATGAGGAGGGGTCTGATTACATCAATGCTAACTACATGCCAGTGAGTACATCATGAAACTGGATGGTGGGGGGATGGGGTGGGGCAGGACAGGTGACTACATGCCCTTGAGTGGATGGGAGCTGGTAACTACAGGCCAGTGAGTACATGATATATTGTTGGGCAAAGGGGCTGGCAAGGGAGCATAACCAAAATTTGTGAAGGTTTCAGTCTTAAGTTTGCTCTGCATTAGATGAAATCACGTTTCAAACAAGACTTCAGTGCTGTAGTGGTGCAGGGTGATGCAGTCATGTGTTTGTCCATATATGAAAAGTGCACAACTCTGTTATCGGTACACACACGTGTATGTAATCCCTCAGCATGAGCGCCTTGCAGTGATGAGCAGAATGAAGTATTATAAATGTAATAAAAAGCAAACACCTACCCTTGTGGTGTTAAAGTAATACAAGAAAACTAGACTGGAGCCAAGGAAACACATTGGTTTTGACAAGACATCAGTTTAGACGCTGTCGACAACAATTAACAAACTGCGCTTGGAAAAAATTCCACAACTTGAACTAAAGATGGAATCTGAGTAAAATTACTGAAATCCTTTTCTCAGATTTACGTCAAGTTTGTAAGTAAGGGCACGTAAATAAAACATTACAGTAAACGTGGCAGAACCTGTTGGTGAATCATGCTCGTCTCAACTTGGTAAAAAAAATGGTGGACTGAGGACCACTGACATGTTTTCTGCATGATGTCCTGAATTACTCAGTTTGAGCTCAGCTGGGAGTCACACTGTGTGAGAAGTTTTTTGAATCACATATTTACCAGTTAGATTTAAGAGAATGGCTTTATAGGCTTCATATAAATATCCTGTAATACAGACATTATTGTGATTATCTTCCTCTCCCAGTGAACGTCTGCTTTCCAGCTGTGAGAATAGGTGTGGTACACCGTGTCATTCAGTTCCCTGTTATCCCCATACTTTCTGTTTTATTGTTTCTTTTTTTTTTTTTTCAAGGTTTTCCTATGAAAAAACCTGTGATTTACAGGAGAGAGAGAAGTATTCAGCTAAAATCTGACCTACCATTGTTACAGTTGATAAGGTTCTGTCGTAATTTATGAAAACAACTATCAGTGTACAGCTGTACATTGTTGATGTATATACGCATACAAGTGTTCTTTGTGTTCCTTTCTTTATATTACAGCCGGAACATTGTGGATGAATCATAAAGCAAAATATACAAACTTGTCGGAGGGACCTTATGCAATATTCTGTATTTTTGGCTTTATTGGGACCATGTAGGGCATATATGGAAGCTCATATATTCATTTTCCAGTTCCTTTCCGCTGTTTGTTTGAAGCGTAAATATTTACATTCATAATGTTGCTGTATTTAATCCTTGAGTGAAAAAAGGATGTTGAATCTATTCTCTATTAAACACCTCAGATGCATGGTTGTGGACTCTGCACCATTTCCTCCCACCATGTAAGTGAAATATTCTTGACTACAGCATTAGACATAGTGGTGATTGCAATCAAATAAATAAATATTCAAGGGAAAGAGAGCTTGTATCTGAGGTACTGATCTGTAAACAGATTAGACAACTCTCTCTTGAATGCAAAAAACTGTGTGACTGTATATGAATTCGTTCATGAATTATCCATGTTTGAAGTGAGGAGTATGTTGCTGCAGACTGGCGATCTGAAGGCACCCATGCTTTTAAGCTAATGAGAGATCAACCGATGAGAGGGCTAGGAAATATCAGCTGCTCATAAGCTGTGACCTAAATCTTCTGAGTTGACTGTCAGTGTGACATGTAATAACATAGGGACGGAACACTGTTTGAATGTTATATGATTTAATTATAACAAGTACAAGTGTGAACAGCACATTTCCAGACCCCTGTAATGTCGTGGGAGTAAGTTTCTAGATCATTTCACATTATAAATTTACAGATATACTCTATTTTCAAACACAACCCTAGCAGCTTACCACAGTCTCAGGTGACAAGAGTGATCTGCGCTTGGAAGAATTACATCACAGCCCAGACAGAATGGCGACGTTTCATGTTAGACAATGAAGTAAGGTCTGTCTGTCATGGTAACGTTTAGGACAAAATGATTGGACAAAATGTTCTTCATCCTTTCTGGCAAATTTAATTTTGAACATGTGCTTTCATTTTAAGCACCCATAAGTGCTGGGGAGCTTGTTGTCTGTGAAAAATGGCTGAAGTACATTCTGTCGTAAAAAAGCCATTATATACTTAATTCTTATATAGTTGTTTCCAGATCTAACTGTTGGTAAACAGTGGACGCCATTGAAGTCTCAAAGTGAGGACATTATTCTTATGTTTCACGAGTAAATATTACATTTGTACAAATTGCCATATTTAATACATGGATGAAGATTTTGAAAGATGTTAAAGCTATTCTGCACTAAGTATCTGTATTTGCAGAGGAGCTTGTTGTTCATGCTAAGTTGCTGAAATGCCATCAGCCGTAACAAAGCCATTATATATGTCATTATATATATATATATATAATATAATTAAGTGATTGTAATTCTTTAACAAATGTTTTCAGACCTTACTGTTGGTATACAGTGGATATGATTGAACTCTCAAAGCATAGACTTCATTCTTATGTTTCACGCGTAAATATTTACATTTATACTGTTGTCATATATAACCCATGGGTGAATGTTGCCAAAGGTGTTGAAACTGTACTGTTTTGTCAAGCACCTACATGCCCAGGGGAGCTCATGAGAGCTCTGTTGAAAGAAAGCTGTAATTGTTTTATAAATGTTTCCAAACCATACATTTGGCACATGGTGGATGCTGTTGAATTCTCAAAGCGTAAAAATGGCGTTTTTATGTTTCAAGTGTAAATATTTACTGGAATGGAATATACACATTACGAGTGATAAGTGCTTATAGAAGGGATTGTCACCCAAATGTATCTGGAGATCAAGTACTGATTCGCCCATTAACCAATTACCACTGTGAGCAAGTGTCATAGGTTAATGCAATAAACTCTATAATATATACTGGTTGAGACACAGATGAAAAAGAGGCATATCAGAAAGTGCAGAATGCGCTGAAGAGAAAATGAATTGAACTTTATACTCAAAAGAGTTGTATAAAAAGAGTTTAAAGCACGTAACCTGTAATGATTTAAGGGGAAAAGTGATGGTGTTAACCTACTGTTAAAGAACAACAAATGTTTGTAAAAAAAATTTTTACATTTGAAAGTCTCTGAAAATTTCTTACAATACCTTTGCTAGAATTTAAAGCCTTCATTACATTAAATCCACCAATGTTCACAGAGGGGATAATCATCTGAGTGAGTGTACCTGTAGATTAGTTACTGTTACTCATTCATGCCTATTGTTAAAGGTAAACAGGGAGCATGGTAATAAATTATAGAGTGTTTAAATATGTTTGTAGTTTTTGATAAAAAGTTATAGTTTTAAATTCAGAAGACAGGTTAATACTGACTACCCAGGTCCAAGTTCACA
The DNA here is from genome assembly GCA_016165875.1 of Acanthopleura granulata. Lineage (NCBI taxonomy): Eukaryota > Metazoa > Mollusca > Polyplacophora > Chitonida > Chitonidae > Acanthopleura > Acanthopleura granulata. The sequence continues at coordinate 72,199 of JABBOT010000023.1, read as the reverse complement.
TCTCTTCATATTGATTAATACATTATCAATAAGGTATCCTGTATAGTCTATAGTAATAAACCTTGTCGCTGTTGTCGTATTCATGGAGTACCATGCAAAACAGCGATCAAATAAATATGATGTAATATTACAAGCTTCTTTCTTAAAAAAAAGCCACATCATTCTCAGAAAGTGATATTACATTTAGACAGATGGATGAAAAACAAATGTAGAAAAACGATATTCCTGTTAGCATGATTGCAGATAATCTCCCTTTCTTGATAGCTCTCTGTAACTGGCAGTGATAATACACCCACCACACCGCATGTATCCAGCAGAGAAATCCTAAAAATGAAGAAAGCAGAGATTAGCAAACCATCCCGAAAAATATGCGTAGACTTTCATGCAGTGCCAGTGAGTACATGATAGGACAGAGGGCCTGGTAACTACAGGACAATGAGTACAGACAGAGGGGCTGATAACTACAGGATAGTGAGTACATGATTGGAGAGAGGGGCCTGGTCACTACAGGCCAGTTAGTACATGATATGACAGAGGGGCCTGGTAACTACAGGCCAGTGAGTACATGATATTACAGAGGGCCTGGTAACTACCAGCCAGTGAGTACATGATAGGACAGAGGGCCTGGTAACTACAGGACAATGAGTACAGACAGAGGGGCTGATAACTACAGGATAGTGAGTACATGATTGGAGAGAGGGGCCTGGTCACTACAGGCCAGTTAGTACATGATATGACAGAGGGGCCTGGTAACTACAGGCCAGTGAGTACATGATATTACAGAGGAGCCTGGTAACTACCAGCCAGTGAGTACATGATATTACAGAGGAGCCTGGTACCTACAGACCAGTGAGTACATGATAGGACAGGTGAAGGATACTGCATGATTTTTTTTCTGGTTACCAGGGTTACAATTCCAGACGGGAGTACATAGTTACCCAGGGTCCTCTGCACTCCACAAGGGATGATTTCTGGAGGTTGCTATGGGAACAGAATACAAGAAACGTTATCATGTTAACCCGATGTGTGGAAAAAGGCAGGGTAAGTGTCCTGCACTAGTATAGTGCACACTGTGGATAAGAATGGATGGTTTGTCAACGATGTCAAACATCACTTCATTCTATATTAGGAGAGTACCTTTAATGTCAGTTTTGTGTGTGTGTTCAAGTATAAAATTTAAATTTTAAAACTAGAGTCTAAGGGCTCTGAAATGGGTGTATTGCTCTTATTCTGATTTTACTCTTCTTCTAACTAGTGACCAGTTTTCTTTCAGTACTGTCCGTTAGTCTTCTCCACGCACAAAGTGCCTATTTGTTATTGTGTCTGTAATGAGGGACCTGGCAGCATTACTTTGCCCCATTTTGTGTCAATCTTTTCTTCCCCAAGTCCTGACAGTTTAAAGAGAATGCATTGCACTAGAACTTCAGACTGTGATGTACTGTAAGACTGAAGACACTTTCCCTAACAAAATTTTGCACATAGGTCCTTAGCATTTCTATTTGTTCGGTTAGTATGAGTATCAAGTCCAAAATATCTTCATTATTTTTACCACTGCTGTGCATGCAAGAGGTCAAGGCAACACGTCATAATACAACACATGTTTATTTTAAATATTTGTCAAGCTTGTATTTGGGAAAATTTTCGCCCAATGGAAGCTTTGAAAATAACACCACTGCTTGTAACTGGTGAGGGGCATCAGCTAAATTTATTTTGTCAACTGAAAACTGGCACCACTTGATTGTGGTTTGAGGATTGTCAGCTGACTTGAGACCTTGCACAAAATCACTCGACTGCTGACACCAATGTTGTGGAAATATATTATTATGCACAAAATCCCATAGAAAACAACTGATCAACAAATGTAGTACAGACATATGCACATGTGCAGAAATTACTCTCCAATGAAATGAAATTAAATTTTTAAAAAAGCTTACATCATCATTAAACATCAGAACTAACCGTTATTTCTCATGTTAAAATTGCTATTTTGAATCAGACACTTGATTTATGAGGATGGGGAAACTTCATTTTCCAAAGGTATATACATGTAAACTAAAGCAAAAATCCAGCAACCTACAGATGGTCGTTGGTGTCCCTCGGGCTCTGTTTGGTTTCCTCCCACCATAATGCTGGCAGTCGTCATATAAGTGAAATTTTCTTGAGTAAGGTGTAAAACACCAATGAAATAAATAAACAAATAAATGAACCGACAATCAAATATTTCTCTAACACTCAACATTTAAAATCATATGAAGTTGGGCAGCACATTTCTTTCAGTACAGAATAAAGATTGTCCACAAAGCTGCAAATATTTTAGGATATCTTTTTAATAATGTGCTCATTAAAATTCTATAATAGCAAATAAATGCCTGCAGGAGCTCATATGCACAGAACCGTTGTTAAAGTTACCCTGAAGCAGAAGGCAAAGAGATAGAAAGGCCAAAAATTGCATGTCAGCTTAGCTATGAAACCATGAAAGCATAACCTGTATACTTTTTTGTAATATTTATGAAATAAAGTTAAATATGTTCTTATCCTATTATCCCATTAATAAGGCTTATGAAGCTTATTTTTGATGTGATTGCTAAAAAACGAAAATTTATATATATCAGGGTGTTAATTAGTAGCAAGCTGACGGTGATTTTCGGCAGCTGTAGGTGACAAAACCACCACCTACTAAAGCTGATTAGAAAATAGAAAGTAATATGGTGTTGTTGTTGTTTCGCTCCTGTTAAAGAGAACGCATGTACCTTTGAGTTTGTCACTGTAAAAGTCTCATTTTCACACACTTGTGCCTCTGTGCTATATCCTGTGTTTATCATTTAGATGACAATACTTTATCTTGTGTGACAAATTTGATTATTTAATTTTCTTGACTTACAAAACTTGCTTGTTTTTCAACTGCAAGCAACACCTCTTGTGTTACTTGTACATTGCCTGAAAATTTGCACAGGTTGCTAATGTGACAAGCAAGGTACCTGTCCATTATTCTTGGGCAGTAACTGTATGGGTCGAGGTGAAATGGTTGACATGAGCACGAACTTTATCAAAAACAGATCCATGGACTTTGAGTTCGGGCATCTACGTCAGTTTTTCGTTTACAGGTACTGGATTCAGGGTTGCAATGACTGTCAGAATTTTAAAATACATGTAACACCATGAGTCCATCTAGGTGGACTGACACTCCCGATATGCCGATTCTTACTCCATTCCAGTCAGTTAATCTTGAACGGCAACCCAAGGAGTCAGGTCAAATGGCATTCCACGTTATTCTTTATTTCCACTATTTTAATGACTACACAAGGGCTCAGCTTTCGCAAGATAGGCCTAAATACAATTAGGAACTGTTAAATACATCCATGTAAGCTATCTTACATGATATAAATTTTTTCGCTACATACACTACCTCAGGCACTCAAAATATCGACCGGTAGGTGACATTTACCATTACCATCCTCTGAATAGCACAAGTGCAATCGATAACCTTTTGGGACATAAAACTAAAAGGATAAGAAACGAAAGCGCCGTTGCAGACATAGTTAAAAGTTTTATTCAATGCATAATCATTGCATATAAATCCCCACAAATCAGTGAAGAAAGCATCACAAAAGGAAGCTAATAGTTGATCATAACAGATGGCCTATTTCATTAAACATGCCGACTCTGAGTACTTTGGGGAAACTATTTCTGGAAATTTCTCCACATTTTTCCATGCCTCTATAATAGGCCTCTGTCGATTCTCACCAAGACCCATAAAAATGTGTTCTATTTCAACTCCCATCCACTTGTAAGACTTTGTTTGAGTCTTGCCACTCTTAAATAAATTATGTTTGCTGACAAGTTAGTAATGCTTTTTACTGATCATAAAGGTTTCAGCAGACATGAAGCTACATGTACATAAACTGCTGTTTATGCATGCTGGTTGGTCATGCAGAGAACTTGAGGTTATAAGTATGGTATTCTGTACCTATTAATTGTAGGAGAAATGTGATCACTACTGGCCCCAGAACTCGGAAAACATGTTTTATGGAGATCTCCAGGTGGCAGTGTTGAATGAAACGAAGTTCCCAGATTGGACTATCACAGAATTCAGAGTTTCACTGGTAAGTATTCATGTAAATACATTTTCAGATCAAACTGCAGACTTCAAACCAAATACAACACCTTTGATACAAATATGCTACAAGACTTCATTTACAGAGGTTTATGTTTCAAACACGAATGATGAGTTACCGTTGTTCGTTGTGTGACACTGATAAGGTATTTACACAGATGGATGAACTATTTACAGATGGATAACTGTGACCCATTTAGAAGTGTTCTCTGTGCCTTTGTTTACATGTGGAGTTTGTTGTTACATTTTTTTGCTTTTAAACAGTAAAACAGACCATCATACTTGTATGTTTTGTGAATGCAACATACACTAGGATTCCAGACTGCTGTGTCACTCTGTAATCCTCTGTTTTTTGCATGTACAAATTCTTGGAGGAAATTCTCATGTTATGATATGTACTAACCCAGAACAGTCAGGTTAATAGTGCAAAAGGTTACTGGTCTGTTTCATTGACACATGTCTTAAATACTGTGAAATATAGACAGGGCTGTATAACCCTCAGAAAAGAAGACATTATTATTATTATTATTATAGTAGCTAATATTAATTTTTCGGGGGGGAGGGGCAATTGCCAGTGCAACTTTGTGTGAAAAGGATGTTTCTGTTAACTGTAACGTTACAATTGTATCCTGCATCATTACACTACCAAACAACTTTAATGACCTCCTTGCCATGCAAAATTTAACTGCGTTATACACAGGGGTTGTTATTCCAAACTTGTTTATGGTGTGCTAGTCAATTTAGAAGAGGTTAATGTACCTTGGTGATAGAGCCTTCGTCAGTGGGCTACATATATTCATGTCATTGAAATGCAGTTTGATATCTCCACAAATGCCTACATGCATGTATGCATATGTATTTCAGTTCATTAACTGTCCTCTCCCATTTTTTCATGTATGGAGTAAATTGTGTTTAAGCTGTGTGCTTATTCATATGGCTGCCTTCTGTTTGCAGGGAGACAACTCTAGGAAAGTGCGTCACTTCCACTACACTGCCTGGCCTGACTTTGGTGTCCCAGAGAGGCCAGTGTCTCTGGTGAAGTTTGTGACAACTGTGCGAGAGAAGATGATACCTGAAGGAGGGCCTCACATTGTACACTGCAGGTACGCAGCAATTTCACTAGATACCCAATGCCCCCATTCAGTCTGGCAATTAAAGCACTGGCTAGCTGAAACTCTCAAGCTGTAGGTTTGTAAGCCAGGAGCTTGGTCAGGCTCCAGTGCTTTATTTGTGGTACTTATGTTTTCTCTGCCCGTTAATCTGATTGCCATGGTGTAAGTAAAAAATTTTTTAGTACAGCATCAATCCCTCATGAAATAAATAAATATGATAATAGCTGGAACCATTAATGGTGTGTCATTTGGTCTGTCAGTGTAGGTATTCAATTCTGAAATAGACTGGAATCTGGGAAAAAACTTTTTTATCCTAATTAAGAGGCACCATGATGATAGAAAAACACTTAAAACACAGTTTCACTTTATCAGTTTCCTACCATTTTCTAGCTGTGTCGGTTGAAGGCCAGAAGAGGTTATGTATTAGCAAGTTGTCCGGTGTTCATCTGGCTGCCTGTCTGTCCAGCGCGTGTTAACTTTTCCTTCAGAACACTACTCCTCCTACAGTTTTTTTCCGATTTCAACGAAACTTGGGTCAAGTGTAGATGACATCGAGATACACAATGTATAGTTTCAATTTTCCATTTTGATGATCGATCATCCACCCGTGTGTCTGTTTACACCGATTATGTTAACATTTTCAAAATGCTACTCCTCTTACAGATTTTTTCTGATTTTAGTGAAACTTAAGTGAAGTGTAGACAACACAAAGATAAATAATCCATAGATTTTCCATTTTTATGATTGGTTGTCCGTGCGTCTGTCTGTTCATTCATCCAGTATATGTTGACATACAGGTATCTTTCAAAACGCTACGCCTCCAACAGTTTTTGACTGATTTCAGCGAAACTTTCTTGAAGTGTAGACTACATCAAGATATATAATTTGTAGCATTGATTTTGCAGTTCGATGATTGGTTGTCTGTCTCTCTGTCTGGTTATCCAGTATACTTGTATTTTTCAAAACATACTCCTCCTACAGTTTTTGTCCAATTTCAATGAAACTTTCATGAAGTGTAGACTACATCAAGATATATAATTCATAATAGAGATATAGATGTTAACGTACATGTATCTTTCAAAACGCTGCTTGTACAGTTTTTGCCTGATTTCAATGAAACTTGTTTGAAGTGTAGACTGCATCGAGATACATAATTCATAGTATTGATTTTCCATTTTGAAGATTGGTTTCTGTTTGTCTCTCTGTTCATCCGATACATGTTACATGTGTCTTTCAAAACGTTGCTAACGCCTAATATTTTTGAGTAATTTCAGTGAAACTTAGCTTAAGTACAGATCACATCAAGATACATAAATGGTAGTATCAGTTTTCCATTCCAGTGATCAGTTGTTGTGTGTCTGTTCATCCAGCATATATTAACATTTCTTTCAAAATGCTACTAGTTAGTGTTTATCCAATTTCACCAAAACTTGGTACAAATGAAGCAAGATACATATTTTGTAGTATTGATTTTCAGTTTTGCTTATTGCCCATTATACATACATAAATATGTTATCGACTCCATGGTAATTTTGTTCCAACCAGTGGAGATACTCTCTCATCAGGGACTTGTTTTATTTCTAAGTGATCGTCTAAAAGCATGTATACTTAGAGGTGCAATATGCAGGTATTTTAAAGGGAAACCTGTGGAGCGATGTCAACTTGTTCCTATTCTGATGTCTGTCCCTTTCCAGTGCTGGCGTTGGACGATCAGGTACATACATCGCACTGGACCGTCTGTTACAACATATCCAGCACAATGATTGGGTGGACCCATATGGCATTGTCTACGAGATGAGGTGTCAGAGAGTCTGGATGGTGCAGACTGAGGTACTGTCAATACTGACACTTAGTCTTTCAATAACAAGTGAAAAAATGAAAAGAAGAAAATGATCATGCATAAACTGTGGCTATTTTAGACTTGAAGGGTCATTGAAATAAAAGGTCAGTTTTGAGCTACCGTAAGTCTGTGAACAACGATAGGATGCATTTGTTGTTTTCTTTTCTTAACTTTGACCAAAGGGTCCATTCCTAAAATAGTTGAGAACCAGTGCATGCATCTTTATGAAATTTGGTGAATATGTATCAAAATGAACAGTGATAATGTTTATCTGACCCTTAGCCTACATGTGCTTTCATGTGATTGGACTTCAAAGTTGGCTTAAGAACATTTTATGCTAAAAACTACACATCCAAATTCATTGAAACATGATGTTGGGATAAACCTGTGGGTCTTCCAGTTCATATTTGCCTTGTAAAACTATCTGTCTAAAACAAATGACATGCCTGAGTAAAGTTCAATAAAACTTTATTCTGTGGACCATCTGCCAGAAATTGATGCAGTGGACCTTTGACCACCTTACTCAGGTTGGAGTTTATCTTTCACTGTGTATGCAATCTAACTTTATGCATGCATTCACTGACCAGTCACATGTAGGATGCAGCACAAATGACCTTTGATCTAAGGCCTACTTTGTCAGATCATATGCTGATTAGTGTTAAGAACATGTGTCCCCAGAGTAAGCTAGGCAGCAATGAATCCAATTTTTGTGGTTTGGGTGAGTTTGTTGAGGAGTCCACTGAAGTATTTTGTTGCTGCTGTGTTTTACAGCAACAGTACATCTGCATCCACCAGTGTCTGCTGAGTGTTCTGCAAGGCTATGAAGAGGAATCTGTCTACTGCAACCAAGCGCATGATAATGTGGGATTTGAAGGTAATTTACTTCAACCAAGTACAGGTGGTGTAATTTGCTAAACGTCTTGCACAAAGTAAAGAGTGATAACATAGGTGTCTACCCCACGGCCTCAGCTAATAAACAGCAGTCATGTCCCATCATATTCAGTGTAAATGTTTGTTTTCACAGGTCAGAAATACTGTACCTGTATTTGGAAATTTGACTAATCTATGCAAATGTATGGGTTCATCTTGGTACCCTAATTCCTCAACCTTTTCACAACACGAAAGAGCAACTTTCAGTGCAGTTTATGTACATATTTTAATTTGATTTTAGAGACAAAACTACATCAGTTGGATTGGTCAGTTCCACTGCTTCACAAAAAGTATAATTTTATCAGTCAACACAGAATAAAGCCTTGAGAACATGCTTGAATAAACACCTTGCAAACTTGTGAAAACGTTGAAGAATTACAGTATGTGTCAGTTTGGTCATATGTTCATTTTGGCATAATCATATGAGCAAAAAGACATCCCAAAAACTAATTAAGACTGTTTAATTTTGGCACACATTTTCTTACTACTAGTTCATGATCTTGATGAGTAAGTTTTGAAGAACAACAAGTTTACTGCATTTTACAGATGTTAGACTTACCGTAATTCCTTGACCTTTTCGCAAGCAGGGAGCACTCCCCATGCAAAATGTTTTGGGTCAGCATAGGGCTTGGCAAACGAGAAGGTTTGGGGTAATCCTAATGCCGCAATTCAGGGAATCTAGTATATTTTACAAGTAGTAGACCGTGTACAACAGCAACACTGGTCAGCTAGCAAGCAGAGCCGAGCCGAGTGTGTTTTATATCTTGGGTAGTGGGTGGCAAATAGCAGTTACTCTGTCTGATATATGTGAGAAATTTACGCATAGATCTCAAGTTAATAACACAGATAGTACATTATTCTTGGTGCATTTGTCAGATTATCGATTTTACATCATATTATAACAGACCTATGTCAAGGTACTTTAGCTTTAGCTGCCAGGTTCAGGGCAGTAGTTATGTAAAGAGTGGCAAAGTCTCATTTTTGCACAGGTACACCCTGCCTGAATGATCTATGAACACTGCAAAATCCATTTTTACATATACTCGATGACCATTTCAATCAAGTTCAACGAAAACCTGGGCGAAGAGCTGTCCCTGAAAATGGTGATATAAACCCTGGGCAGAGCTTCAAAGCTTACAAACCTTATATAATATTATGGCCAATTTGTTTAGTCATTTACATGATATTTCAATCTGATAGACTTACACAGAGATTGACAAACTTCACATCATATGTATGCACATTTACTGTTCCCTGACCTAGGCAATTTAATGAGAAATTACGTCAAATCTTTTTGTTGTACTGTTAACTGATTTTAAGTTTGTAAATACTGATATTTAAAAATCTCTGCATTTAAAGTGAAAGACCACAAAAAATGAAGTTAGGCTGGGTGAAAAGGCCATTAAAAACTCTATCTAAGAATATCTTTGCTGAATTTCATAGATTTTTTTCACCAAATTAAATGCAGTCAGATGGGAGGTCACAAAGTTGTTTTTGTGTTTTTTTATGTTTATTTCCAAATAAAGTTCTTGAGAAATGCACTCCTGTATTATTTGTCTGTGTGTCAAAGCTCCTTTACGGCCAGAGAAGAAGTAATGACATCGCTGTTAATTCACTTTATCAGTATGGTCCATAAAACTCACCATACAATCAGAACATTTGACTGCATTTAATATGGTGGAAACAAATCTAAAAAAATATCGTTATGGCATTTTCAGATTCAATTTTTAATGGTCTTTTCACTCACCATAACTTCACTTTTGTGTGGTCTTTCACTTTCAGTGTTACACTGTTAGTAGATCTGAACTACCCATAGTTTATTCATATTAAACGTTGAGGTCTATTTCCAACAATTTCTGATATTTGCCATCCTCAACATGTAATCCCCAAACTGAAAAATTCAGTCAGTCCTTTGTGCAAGGCACTTAGCAGAACCAAGTTGTCCCTGAAATTTCCTCTAAACAATCAACATGAGTCAATTTCTTGCCTGGATTGAAATGAGTAGGACCTTTATTACCTCTCTTGCAAATATAGGTCAATTCCTATATATTGAAGAAATGTTATTAAAATTCAATGAAATAGTGCCTTCAGCCTCTCATAGAAATCCTTTAATGTTATCGTGGCAAGCTTGGGTAACTCAAATTTTGGATCATACCTGGAACTTTAGAGCAAAATGCGGAAAATGGGCTGACTAGGCACCTACATAGATCACACTGATTGCATATTCTCCTCCATGCGACTGTGTTAAGGTATTTCAGTACATGAAACTGGTAATAATTTTATTACTCAGCTCGTGGCCGTGGGGCTTGCAGCCATTTAAGTTTTTGGATCATGTCAAGTTCCCTTCCCTTTGGGAGAATTAGAGATGTCACAAAACCTAAACCACCTAGCGTAACATATGAATGACATTTGACAAACACATATCATCCTCAGCAAAGATACAGTGTTGGCAGCATTGTTTGTTGGATATGCAGTAGTTGACTCATACGCCTCCAATTAAATGTTCTCGTGAGATAAGTTGTGGTGTACTTCTCTCCGAGTTTGAAATGAATTGAGCAGCAGGGGACCGAGTGACAAAACTATTGGGAGCCTCCCCACGCCCGAGGGCAGTCCCCAGCCCCTGTTCCGGATAATTTCTGCTACACATCAAGCCATATGGTATTTGCATACACAACTTTTTGCCAAATATCTATTTACACAAACGGGCGTTTGCGTATATAAACTTTTGCCAGTTATTTATGTAGACAGACACCCGTTCACATTCACAACATACAGGAGAGCAATAAGGGACGGCCCACCACTCCCGGCGGCATGATCCTTCCCACGACCCGACGAGCCCCCACGCCCCTGTTCCGAATAATTTCTGCTGCACATCAAGCCATATGGTGTTCGCGTACATAAAGTTTTGCCAATTATCTATGTAGACAGACCCCCGTTCATATTCAGAAAAAACAGAACATATAGGAGAGCTATAAGGGATGGCCCATTACTACCAATATATGTTGCTGTGCATATACCTGTGGTGATTGAACAGCATAGTCGACCTAACCAAAATCCGGAAGCGTGTTCATGCTGTGTTTTAGGTAATGTAGACCAGAGCCACCTATATCAATCGATCTAAGATTAAAGGCCAGCAGGTATTACCTACGTGTATTATGTGTACGACATAGCCCAGATACTCCCATACTTCCAAGTTTGCTATATATAACATAGTCTGCTAATAGTATGTGAGTCTCCTGGCCTATTTATGTGTGTACTAGGACTGTGTAAAGCATATTGACTGTATATTCGCTGCTCTATTGTGTATAAAGCACTTCTTATGGTTAATACAATACAATCTACAATTAGCTGGTGTAAATATAGTATACGGAGGCTATATTACCAATTTTTCAATGTGAACTGAGAGCTCTCACTTTTTGACGCCATGTCTACCACATGACATTGAGGGATGGATGACTAACATATTTTTATCTGCAGATTTCAGCAAAAATAATAATAAAAATAATAATTCAACATCAGATAGGTACTTTTTTGCAACCAAAATATGCAACAGGGTTTGGAAGGTATAAATATATAAATTCGCAGCTAAGATACTCGAATGGCGTGTGCAGCAATGGGATCTCCCAAAGACCGATACGGTACACGCCAGTCACGTCTCTCTCACATGTGGGGGTTCAAACCCCTCGGCTGGTTCAGCCCAAGGATGGGTGTGATATTGCAGAAGGCTTGCACGCCTAACATGGGCGACCAGTTCCCACAGGCCTATGGGAAGCACTTCCCAGTGAAAAAAAAAAAATGTGGCCTCCGGAGTCCCAAAGCGCATAAATGAAAAAGAAATTAAAACCCTACGGGACTCTGGCGAGAGACCCCTCTAAGGGCTTTGCCTTTTTTTTATAGGGGACTCCAACTAATCTGTCAGTTGGAGTCTGGTGGCCCGGCCTCATCTATTTTACCATTGAGGCCTAGCAACCCAGAGCAAATTAAATCATCTAATTTATTATTGAGTCTGGTGATTTCATCTGTCTGGCCTTGCACAGTGTTTGTAAAGTTTATGTATAATATATACAGCTAACCCCCACTTGACCCCAATTGCGGCCAGAGTGAGTATATTGGCTAAGTGTGATGGACACATCTTATAGCCGACTTGCAGGTAATACTTCACCGAGTATTAACCGAAACTAGCACTGTAGAAACATAGTAGGTGATGGAATTAAGCTTACTCTCAGCCAGTAAGTGAATTTCATTGTGTTTCTTACCTTTGACGGAAAGGCGCCGTCTTACAATCTTACCCACCCCACTCAGAAGGCTGCAGGCTAAGGCCATGTCTTCCATGCCTATAGCTATAGGCGCTGCAATTATCGTGGACAACACAGAGAGCTAATATGTTGCAATCTATACTCGTGCAGATCTTCAGTCGGGCTGCAGATGGATTTAATGCTGGATACAGTTGCGCAATTTTTATGTAGACGCCATTAGAATGTTGAATTCTAAATCCGATGAAAGTTTAACCTTAATTCTTAATCATTTCATACCATGCTCTAGATTTATTCAATCCACACACTCCGTTCGTGCCATAGCGGCGTGGACATTGTGTAACGTCGTCTCGACCTTAAATCTTGGAAGCATTTTTACAACAATCCTGACGTTTTTACCGACATGCTCTTTCGGCCATTTGATCCTCAAGCCAGGAAGGATGTGGAGGGGATCGGGAACTGGATTAGGACCCAATACAATATCCAGAATGATTACGGAATGTAGGGGTAACATCTAAATGGGAAATTATGTGTTGATGTCAAGGTAAGATGCTTCCTCTGGACCACCTCCGATAGTATAGCCCCCTTCCGGCGATTTCTCCGTGGGCCGTGTACGAGAGGAAAGCCGTAACATGATGAAAAACCTTTCGAACAACACCACCCTTTGCTGTTCACGCCAGGACCTGGGTCACAGCCAGATCAATGTCCCATTTGGGATCATCCGACTGAACGAGATCACATCTCCCCTGAGGAGATAGAACCAGGCTGAGTTTTTGGTGTGGATTCAGGGCTTCGATGTTCACATCGGCGAGCTCGTGTAACTTTGGTGGTTCTCCAGATCCCCCCAACGGTACCTTCTTCCGTGAATAAACACCTTGCTGGAATTGGAAGGCATAAATCCGTCCGTCCACCCCTTCCTGCTCAAAACCATCCACATCGGCGAGCTCATTCAGCTTCGGTGGTTCTTCAGATCCCTCCAACGGCACCTTCTTTCATGAACAAAGACCCTGCCGGAATTGGAAGGCGTAAATTCGTCCATCCACACCTTGCTGCTCAAAACCATCAACATCTGCCAGATCGGATAAGGCTATGTCAGTGCAATTAGAGTCCATCATGTCAGCGAACGGGTAAAATTACGCTCAAGATGTATTTATAGGTTGGCTGCTATTGTTCAACAGCTTTACAGTAAGCCCCGATATGGGGCCAGCAGACATTCTTTTGAACTGTGGATTGGCAAATCCCACCATCCTTCCAGAGTTCATGCACTCGTGGTATACCGCGACTGCTCTCGAGTAGAGCCACTCATCATACTAGTAGACACTGCGACGAAGTTTTCAGATGAGCTCATCTCATTTAGATGGACATTTAGGTGGACGCCTTCTTTGTGAGGTGTCAGTTGGAGTAGTTTGTCCCCTTCATTTATTCCATCTTTCGGTTCTTCTGCATTTGTGAATCCCAGGATATCAGCTAGATCTAACAGACTGATAATATCATTCCTTTTGAGTCCCAGCCGCAGACAACCAGTAGCTTCATTCAATTGCAGTTTAGCACACTTTTGGAACACTTTGTTGAGGATCTGGACGGTGTAATAGCCATTCGGCACATCTATCGACTTATAGTTCAACCTGAAACGTATGTCGGCGCAAATATTGGCCTGTGGGTACAAGGTCATATCGAGTAGGCCGACCTCATACTGGCCTTCTCGATTGTCCAGATATGATTGGAGGATGACTGTCCCCGTGTTGAATATCGCTCAGTGTAACAAACATATTCAGCAATATGTTTGTTAAAGCATTTTCATTCATCAGGAAGGTAACCCATTACCATGTCAGTGGAGTATATTCGCTTAAAGGGATCGAGGAGCCAAGTAAAATTGTGGTTTTAGATCCCAGCCTGAACTACTCGCAGGTTCCTTTCAGCGTAACCTTCCAAAAGGTTCTTGAACGCTACAATTTACCAAAAATCAACAGCGACGCATTGGTTGAGAAATGACACACGCAACCGATGGCCTGGTGGTAGAACCAACTCAATTTTGCCGTATGGTGCACCACGACCAGTTGTGGGATGTCAAAGGAAAATCACCTTGTAGCAACCACTACACTAAGCAACTCTGTATTCCACTTCCACGTGTACTATCAGGTGCGTCATATTCTGGAAGACATTAAGGTGCCACTCCCACAAGACGATGCATGGAATCAGACCGACAGCCCCAGCGACTGGAGGGCACACGAGGGAATTTGCACCGAGTTTCGGGTCCCCCAGATACAGATTGGCGGCAGAAAAGAAGTGGAAACAACGGGCTAGGCATGGCTTATTATTAAGTCACGAGAACAGGATACATGAAATCGCTTTACGACTATGATCCTAGCCGCATGTAATTTCAGTGAACACCAGAAAAGTTCCACATCGATTTCATCTCACAAGGCATCGAGGCCAATCAAGCATGCGCCACCTTCATCCTCAACAAATCTGAAGAGTTTACCCAGACGTGGAATGCGTGAACGACACCATTCGAACTTATGTTTGGGCCATCCTCGGGCCTGCACCTGTATTCTAGGCACAGGAGGCACGGCATTTTACGCGCAGAAACATTTCGTAGCTAATGTTGAAGACACCATAGCAAGACCTGTTGATCTGCCCTCAGCCATAGAGCGATACTAGCTCTTCCTGACGTACGCCCGCTCCAAGGTGGATTATGCGTTTGGTGTGGATCTGTACATGGCGCCAAGCAATATGGACCTATGGATCGGAATCCCAGATAAAACCCACCCCAAAACGCTTCTGTAGGGTCAATAGCACGAGTGGCTTGCCTGTGCTTTTGTTGATAATATAAAAGTTGGGATAAGCCACAAGGTGTAGTCGATTATCGACCAGCTCAAAATCAGAATAATGTCTCCCCGCAGTGAGGGTCACCCCGTATTGTTCCTCAATGGCCTTATAATAGTCATCTACAGCTTTTCGTGCGACCTCACGCACAAGTGATTGTGTATTACCCTCTCCTTGGCTGCCAGATTGCTGCTCCACTCTTGAAGAGAACGAAGGCTCTTGCATCCCCTCATCATCTCGTTCATCAATATCAAGATCAACTAGAGGGTTCGACCTCAAATCTGCCATCTTATGTTAAAGACATGATACAGACGCCTAATGATTCATAATATCTGCAGCTGTTTAATAAGCATAAGTCTATACAGACAAAAGGCTAATCCTTACTGCCGCCTGAAAACACACTTTTGGTTCAAGGGTGTGCGGCATCACAAATAACCCGAGTGGGATAGACCAAAAGCACCAACTTATGGTTCAGTTCTCCAATATCGGTGCACATGACATCATTGTCCCGGGGACCACGAGACTTGCTTTCACGATCTCCCTGGATTCGACCGCTGTCAACCGAACAGTGGTCAAGAACCTCAGCCGTGCTGTGGTAAAGACGACCGTAATAAGGATCCGCGGTGATGCTGTGCAGGCAATCAATGACAGCGACATCTTCCACTGCTACATGGACCTTTGGAAGATAGCCCAGGAGAGACAGAATGCCCAGTACCAGGGCATCGACACAAGCCGCAACAAGAATGTCACCCTACTCCTGGTCAGAGCTTAGAATAAGGACGAGACTGGAGATGAAGGATGAAGGCGAGGCCGTTGCTGACGCCTATGGCAACCTCTACCACCCCCCCCCCCCTCGACTTTGAGCTGCTGGAGACTCATATGCCATTCTACCTGTCGGCCCTGGGGGACAGGCTTGAATATGAGCTAACTTTCAGTGACTACAGCCACGTAATCCAGGCCACAGGGGATGCTGCTGACCTGGCAGCAACCAAATACACCATTGATAACATCAGCCTTGCGTACGACATGGTCACCGAGCCCGAGCTTGCCCAGATGATCCGTAACCAGTACGCCGACTGGAAATACTGTGCGACCGCATGCACTGGCAGAGCCGACTAAGACACAACAAGAGCGATGCCCTGTGGAACATCAACCTCAATGTATCCGCCCGTAATATGAAAGGCATCTTGATGCTTTTCGAGGACCCAAAACTGGCGTTACGACGGAACTCCGAGGCTTTCTACAGCCCCAAAATAACCAAGGTGGAGGTGGTAATGGAGCTGATCCCCAACCAGCTGTACAGCCAAGGCCTGCGCACCTACCAGTGGTTTGATGAGGCAAAGAAGTTCTTTGCAGCCGGCAGCAAGCGCCATCCCGAGGTGGCCATGGTCTCAAAAGACTTGGTGCTGGCGGACGTGTCCCTAGGCGACTTCTTAACTACCAAGTACACCCTGTGGCTTGACCTCCGCTCCACAGACGACGACCAGCTACACGGCAGCGGTCGGTGCATCAAGAACGCCAGTGAGGGGGTGACCATTCAGATCACGAAAACGGCAGAGGCGGAAGGTTATTTGAACGAGTACCCCTACGTTGCCATGGATACCCAACTTAATTTTGAAGATGGCAGGTATGCCAGTGCGGTCTGGTGACAGCAATCTCCCAAAGGACCTCATCTGCCTGCAGACCCGGTGTGGGAAAACAGAGTTTGTTCTCGACCTGTTAGAGGGGCCCTACCTCGGTGTGTTCCAGCAAATTGTGATTCTATGCCCCACTGTGAAGTACAACAAAACTTACCAATCATGCTGCTGGATCTGGGACGAATCCGATATCTGCGTTCTCAATCCGGATGAGAGGCTGCATGACTGCCTTAGAGCTCTCTACTCGGTGTTCCAAGGCGAGCGAACCCTATATATCATTGATGACTGCTCGGCCTCGAAGATGCTAACCAAAAAGAAAGACAGGCCCGTGCAGCAAAGCGCCTGAGTGCTCACCCAGAAATATAACTCAGTTCTGAAAGACTTCCACAAGCAGACGCGCTGGGTCGCCATCTTACACTGCAAAGATAGGAACTCTTTTAAGAATGCCTCGAAGAAAATGATAAAATCCCAACAAGAGAAGAACGCGCCGTGGTGCTTAAGCATGTTGCAGAGACAAAACATTTTAAGCTAATACTGAATACTGATCAACCGACTAAGTACATCATGCTGTACCACTGCAAATCAGATGTTAAGCATTTATAATCAGTTTTCTATTAAACTTTGAACAATAGGATACTATACTACCATGGAATGCTATGAACTTATGGATGAGTTGGTAGATGAAATGCACGAAACCCCAGAGCCCGATGGAGGGGGTGCCATTTCCTCATCCCAAGCGTGGGGAACATAAGACATGGATTGTGCCGCATGTCTGCAAAAACGAGAGCAGCTAGCCGTGCTTGCAATCATGGCAGCTTTGAACAGAGAAGTGACCAGACTCACTGTCAAACAGCCCTCTGAGGCCATCAAGACAAAAACGATAGCAAAAGGCCCACCTCCTCTATTCCAGGCTGGCCTGTTGGCCTTCATGAGCAAAAGCTCCCTTCTGGGGTTGGCGTTCACTATCTGTACCAGCCCAGCGAGCTACAGGGTGGTCGTCGTCGCACAACTGATACATTGTGGTCCCTTGATGTGTATCAGCTTGGACGCTCGGTAACTAAACCTGACAAGCCTATGTTGTACTATCTGCTAGATGGCCCGCAGCAGGGGTGTGTCCGTGAGGAACTTCTTGTGGTATCCTTTAGAATCAACCCAGTCTTTAGCCGCGGGCTGGACTGGAGGAGGGACCAGATCATCTGTGCCAGTGAATGGCCGTTGTTGCCTCAGTGGCCGATGGAGGCAGTTTTCAGCTTCTTCCGGAATAGGTTCATCAGGAATATACCCAGGCACGTAATCTGCAAGTATCTCTTCGATCAAATCATCCATAGTAGTCATGTTGTTGAATGGGTATATCTTTAACATGAGATTGTCTAAATGGGAGTTCAAACTACAAGAAGTTGATTTAGTACCAAATCGAACTGTCTTTTGGATTTCTTCTTCCGGGCCATATGTTGGTGGCGAATTTTATCAAAGTAAAGCAAAATAGTGGGAGCCTTGGGGAAAGGGGTGTCGGCATTGGTATGGGTTTTTGGGTAATCTTTGTTAAGATCAGCTTTCTAATGTTCGGTGGCAACAATATAAAGTGAAGCACTTTGCGGTGATCTGCCGGGTTTCTCTTGTTAGACCACTATACATGTACTACTTCAGGACCTTTAGTATGCCCAAATCCCCCCCCCCCCCACCTTGATTGCTTTTTCCGTGGGACTAGAAGATTGTCATATTTTCTTGTATCTTGAAAACTGCCAGGAACAGAATCCTGAAACTCACTGGTTACAATTTCCTATAGCCCAAGTTCTATTGTAGTTGGAGCCTTGAAAAAACTCATGTAATGCTAAAAGTTTTGATTATGGGCTTGTCTTATATTCTCAGACATACAGTTTTTTCAGCAAAAGAAAAAAAGTGATTGAGGTTTTTAGTTTAATTATTGTGTAGTACATGTACAGTGTATGTCAGCTCTTAACCATCTGTCACTCTAACAGTCAGCTGTCTTTTCACTCTAATTGCATGATTCATTTTCCATGCAGACAAGAAAGACACTCTGCCTCTGTGTCCAACAGAAGTGGAAGGTAGAATATTTCTACTCCTATTGTTGTCTTTGTAGATATCAAAAGACCCTCCCCTTGTTTGGTGTTTTGTGGACCTCATTTACCCTGATTCTTTCAATTGTTAGCTCGCCTGTACAGGCGTAGTTTATGTCGTACCCTATGTTAAACAAAATGTTAGAGGTGGTATCTTAAAGCTTACTGCATGTGTTGAACTCAGGCTTTGCACACAAGTAAAACACAATAACACGAGCATGATATTTCTTCGTCAATTCTGTGTGTGCATATTAAATACCTTAAATTACCAAATTCCTGACAAATGGTAATATATGTTAGAATCTGTGTTAAACAGACTGTTAGGGGTGGTGTCTTAAAAAGTACTGCATGTATTGGATTCGTTTGGACTTGTGTTTGCCCACATGTAGAGCACCATAACTTGAGGGGGGATATTCCATCATTGATTCTGTGGGTGCATTAAATGACGTAAATTGCCAAATTCCTCACGTATTAGACTGCATATTACAATCTGTCCCCTACAGACTGGCTCTTTTGGTAGCCATGCTACCACATCTAAGTTCGGACAGATGCTAGCTGAGAGCAAAAAAATACATTTCTCTATTAGTTTTGTGAAAAACTGACGTTGATATGTTGTTTGTGGAATAACATTGTGAGAAAGGAGAAACTGTGTATTCCTGTCACACCAACATGTATCTTAGCAAAAAACAAGACAGATGTCCCAAAAATGACAAGAACTAGGGTACATCATATTTACTTCTGTACATCTGGAGACTGGGAGAGGTTTGGAAGATCTAAAATTCATCCAAAATCTTGTTGTGGTTAAAATAAGGTTACATTTGGTTCAGTTGTCAAAACTTGACTACTTAAATTACATATTTCTGTTGGTTCAAAGTGCCAAATTTCACCATGTTCATATAACAGAAACGGGATTTTTTGGCACCATAAAGCAGAAGTGAATGTTTCATGGTATGAAGATGAAATTCAGAGATATTTGTACCCTGTTCTTTTTCACATCATGAAGCAAGAGTTTTAATTTAATCTATATGTTTGTGGTCAAAACAGCAGCTTTGTGAGTGAACTGTGACATAAGTTAACTTATTCTCTTGTTACAAAGGTGAGGGTAACTGCAGGAAAGGAGCTGTAATCCATCCCATGCTCAATTGTTCACACTGGCATAAGCCATCACAACCACTAATTGCAACCAAGAGGCAGGCATCACTGCAAAATATGCCTTTATGTAAAGTCTGACGAGCTATTGTAATCCATCACTTAATAAAAATGACACTTGCAAAAGTGGCAAACAGAATGCAGGCATGTGGACAGTTAGGAAAGTTTCGCTCATTTTTCATTCTAATTTTTCCTTGTCTATAGATTTGTGGTACATGTAAGCTGCTGCTTAGCCCTCTGCCAATTTGCATTGTCGTGCTATCATAGTCGCTGGTATCTGTCAGTCCAGTCAGTAAGCCATCTGTCCATATCTTATTAACTCTCTATCTCCTGAACACTTGTAGAAGGAAATACCAAACTTTTACCACATACAGTACACTTGAGCTTTAGGAAAACACTGTTCATTTTCAGTGAACTTAACCAATATTTTCAAGGTCGACTGGATCATGTTTAGGCATGGAAAATTTTTTTAGTGATTAAAATTGAAATAAAGCTTGAGGTCCTGTGTTGGACTTTTTCAACCATATTCAACAGGCTGAAGCACAGTGACATCACAGATTCTCCCATTTTTTTTTTCACTGCTGAACTGTTACAGATACAGGTGTTGTGCTACATACATATTCAGGTATATTGTTGACATATAGCTATCAGAGGATATATAGAGGCGACATGTACGAAGAGTCTGTGACGTCACTGTGCTTTAGCATGTTCAGTATGGTCCAAAAAGTTCAGGAATACGCCTGGCTCAAAGATTTCCATTTTAATCATTGGGAAAAATATCAAAAAGTATGGGAGACTATATTTAGAACTAGCATTAAATGGCCTTTTAGATGATGCATACCTTGTTAAAATGTGGCCTGTTCTTTTAAGCTATAAAAAGGCAGTCACTTCGGGAAACGCTGATTAATCACCACATCATGGGTCTCCCTCCAGCTCTGACATATCTGTCATCTTGTGACATAGCAATGGTGCTGCAAAAAAATGTTTCAACGCGCAGTAGTTTAAAATAAAATTTTGCTTCAGAGGAATTTTCGCTTTACAACAGGAGTCTGCATTTATGAAAATATGATATCCATGTGACTGTATAACCAGTAACCATATGTGACTGCAGTAACTTCACTGGAAATTGTCAAAACTGACACTGAACAGTGCTCATCATGGTGGAAATTGATGCTGACACTATATTTGCTCATTACCATTTACATTCCACCAAAGTGAAGATGTCAAATGCTGGGGTTCATGGAAACGGCAATTTTTGGATAAATGTCACACTCCATGACCCTGAGTGAAGTGAAATCATCCGGCTGACAATATCGTTGCTAGGGGATTCTGATGTTAGTTCAGGGTTTTCCTGGTAGAGGACTCTATGTATGTAAATGCTGAAAATAGTCCTTGTTTTCAGCGGATGCATATACGAATCCTACAAAAGGGAAATGTAGGCTGCCTCCAGACCGCATGGTTAAAGTTAAGGTCAAGTTAAATGTATTGTATCATGTATTTCCATATACTACAGCTGACATTATTTCCTACATTTCTCACCCTAGTTTTTAAATTTGGTCTTCTCTTTACCCACAGTTGAGACAATGAACATAGGTTTGTTTTATTTTTCCTCCGTCTGACCCCATTCACTGACCATAACAGTCTGGTTGTTCCCTATCCCTACCCATCAGCACATGTATCAATACACTCAAAATCTCTTGACCACAGTTTAACAAGACACTCAGATTCGAAGAAAGATTGTTCAAACTAAGCTGGAGTTGAGAGTCTATGTCTCATATTCATCGCTTTTCCCTGTCTGGGTATTTTTCTGATAGGACTTACTACAGATGTGTCCCATGATATACTCCTCTCATCTCGTACACCTAGGTTGCTTGCACTATTATGATACCTTAACCTCTTCATTTCTCCTCATCTGCACTCTCCAAATTCTTTCAAAATTGAAGCGTACATTTATAAAAAGAATAAAATATGAAGTGTGTATTTTTATTGCAGGACAAGCATTTTGCACCAGATTTAATGAGTGTCTATACGGATTTGAAGGATTATATGTACTATAAAAAAGGACAGGCACATATTACTTCTATCAAAGCTGGGTGTGTTCTACTTGGTCTTGTCCACCTGCACCTTGCTACAGTGTGCCACTTTTTAGTTATGCTACTTTAATTTATGCACATTTTTTTCTTACTCGTACATTATTTGTATGTTGTACATGTATGTGCTGTATATAGGCAGCAGGGCCCACGAGATACTGACATAGAAGTGTACTACCCTATGAGATTGCATATTTTAATCAAGCTCAGAGCCTCACATTCACAGAACTTGGCTGATAAATTGTGTCTCCTTTAATATGGCTCTATAAACCAAACGTGGTTATTTACAAGTTAAATTTTGATCTTTGAAGTTTTGTAAAAGTGGGCTCTGGCTGGTTTGGCTGTGGCTTAATATCAGCAAGTTTGTCAGAAGGCTCAAAGGGTTCTGGCTGGTTTCATTCACCAATGAACATGTGTGAGTCATCATTAGGTCTTTATGAAATATTCTTATACCAGTCTTATATACTGTATATACATATGTACACATTTCCTGTACTTTAAATCCCAAACACAGTGCAGCATAATGACCCACGTGCCTTTCATCAATGCAGTCGCTGTGAGTTTAGGTCCAGCTCATGGCGGTTTCCTCTCCAGCCGTACCTGGGAAGTTTCACAAGCAACCTGCAGATGGTCCTGGGTTTTCCCTGGGCTCTACCCGGTTTCCTCCCACCATAATGCTGACTGCCGTTGTATGAGTGAAATATTCTTGAGTGCGGCGTAAAGCTCTAATGAAGTAAATAAATAAATAACTCCCAAAATGAATCTAGTTCCATTAGGTAACATCTCTGCCAATATTAACATACCTAGACCTTTAGCACAGAATATTCTGCAAGGAAATGTGTGTGTTCTTGTGAAATAATTAAAGTTCACTGACATGGAGTAGTCTGTCAGAGTGAAATACATCTATGGTGCAACAACTTTTAATTAATATCATGAATTTTTTAAGCTTGTTCCTGTAATAAAGTTTCAGAGGTATGTAAATCTCATTATTTATTGAGCAACATTCTGAAGGAAGTAAATGACACAAAACATTTGTATAAAAAACATTATACATGCATGTTTTTGTACAAAAACTGTAAATTGTGAGGAAGATATCAAGATTCTTAATTAATGCCTTCCATTTGTCATTTTCCAAAATAGATACTGCTTATTATTTGTTTTCACTTTCACAATCCTCTTTTGATTACAGATGATGAAGGAATCAATGTGGAGATCATGTGAAGTGGTTGACCAATGGGAAAGCAGCAACATTAATGAGGTCACAGGTTAATTAAACGACAGTGGCTGTCAACCAGGGCAGATAATACCTGAATATCAGAGGCTTGGAGATCTCAATTGAAAATCTCAGCCTTAAAGTGTTTTGTCCCAAAGTTATGAAGTGATTATATTTTGCCACATATTTTATCTGAACATGGCATATGTGTTATATTTTGTGAGTGGTGATATTTTGTGGTGATTTATTCACTTGGAGATCTGTAATTGTCTTGTACATTTAATACTTAATATTAGCTTAAAGGGAAAGACCTCGTAAATATGAATTGATGGTAAATGAAAAGACCATTAAAAACTGGATCTGAAAATACCTTCACTGATTTTTTTAGATTTTTTTTGACCCAAATAAACGCAATCAGATGTTTGGACTGTATGGTGGGTTTTATGGACCATACTGGCAATGTGGTTCACCAGTAACACTACACAACTTTGTGTACACCTTTATATTCAGCTCTGAATAAAGGTATTGTGAAGAGAGCCCCTGTTATGTTTGCCTGTATGTGAAAATGCTAAAATGACATTAAATACCTGCTCTGGGGCCATAGGAAAGTCGGTGTGAACCACATTGTCAATATGGTTCATAAAACCCACCATACAATCAACACATTTGACTGCTTTTATTTTGGTGAAAAAAAAAATCTAAAACTTCAGTGAAGGTACTTTCAAATACAGTTTTTAATGATCCTTTCACTCACGTTAAGTTATGAGGTCTTTTCCCTGAAGGTATTTTTATTCCTCATAAAAACAAGGCATATCATTTATCATGTGAGATTTTCTGCAGAAGGTTTTGCTGTATGCAACTGAATGAAATCAAAAATTTTTTTAACTATAGCCATTGACCTACATACATGTGTACTGCAAATATTTGATGATCCAGGAAAAAGCCCATATGTTTTAAACCTATTTTCTTAGCTTTAATGATTTGAGCTGATAAAGTTATTTTCATTTCCTTGACTTGATATTTGCACATTTACGTGTTGTGAACAAAATATAAGGCAGTTTTTTGCTATCTGTTTGGAATCTGTGACAATCAAACTTTAACCCGACCATTACTAATTATAATTAGTAAAGCCATCTGGATTTTGCACTTGATATATTTTCATTTGTGCAATTGAGGCAACATTATTGAGCACTCGAGCACACATAGCCATGTTATTGTACTGGGCTGTCATGAGTTTTGCTGTCTTTCAAATATAAGGTCTTGTGGGTTGGAAATTTTAAGGAAAATACTAGTATGCAAACTTGAACAACTTGATTCCTTGGATTACCAAGGTTTTAAGCAGATTAATTTAAGGGAAGAAAGTATTAGTAATTTGAATCGAATGATATTTTATATTTAAATTTAAAAAAAGAATTTTTTGTGGATTTTTGTGCTTTATACATGGACATTACACTTTTTTGAACACTGTCATGCCAAAGAGGGCTATTTTTTATCTGGAAACCTTATATTCACGTGTTCTGGTTTGTTTTTTGTTTTCTTCAATAAAAGGCAATGTGAACATGAATACAGGGAGATAATTTGAGTACAGGTTTGCTTCATTTTTTTTGGCTTATGGTGTTGGCCATGTTGCAGATAAGGTTTACATGTAAGTGTCCACTAGATGCAATTCTAACAAACAATGTCATCAAAGTACAAATGGTTGTAAAAAAAAAAAAATGTTTTCTCTGTATGATGCCATTTGACTTGCTTATGATTTGCTAGATGTCTTAAATGACAATGTCTCATTGGTATAATTTTCTCACAGTATAATTATCATTGTGAAAGCTTTCTTAGCAAGTCATTAAAGCTCTCTGATGTTGTTTTCTCCTTGATGAACAGTTACAAGTGTATTTGGTATTAGCATTTTGAGATTTGATTATATTACATGCTTTTGAAAACAGTGAAGAAATTTGCTCAGATTTGCATGTTTACCCTTAGAAGAGCACATGAACAGCCTGAGTGGTCACAATCAAAATACCAGTACTGGTCACATTCTCAGATAAGGAGTATTAGGAGTCAGAAGTATAAGTGACCGTCCATAAAGTTGGTACGCTCAAATTCACCGTTTTTCCTGTGTACGGAATGCCTTTATTCCTACCCCCCCTCTCCCCCCCTCCCCGAGGTACTACATTGAACCACCATGTACATGTAGGTTCGCCAAAATTTAGAGTAGTACAATAATTCTACTATTTTCCAAGGAGTTAACAACGGGACATTTTGATGTTTAAAACAATAAACGGCAGTTCTGACTGGTTTGGTATATATTTATCATTGATTTGAATTTTTAGGCAATCTCATGAGTTTAACGTATCAGAGTCAAACATGGTATAAGAGAGGCACTGTCAACTTGGCTGCAGCTGCGACTGCTGTAGCCAATTGATTTATGGTCACCTCTGTTTAAGGCTAGTTTTCACTTCGGTTCGAAGCTGTTGACAGTCGTCATAGCACTGTTTTTTTCACATACATTCGCTTTCGTATGAGCACTCCATGGATTCTGATACCCTTTCCAGTTCTGGTTATCCATGACTGAACTGTTTTGGCTAACTACACAGACGACGTGTTAATGTCGCGAATGGGCTGACAACCATTAGGGACACAGGTACACAGTGTATGGTGAATATTGCCAATAGGTGCAATAGCGTGTGTGTATACGTTTATGTTCTAAAATTTTCTTGCGTATGTACATCAGTAGGTGACACACCCTTCCACCCTGAAGGCGCCTTGTATATAATACACCCTCACCCCCCCCAGCGTATGTTCTTTATGGACAGCCCATTACCTATGTCCAGTAATAGCCTTAGATATCCAGTAATCTGTAAGTAACACAACATTATCAAGAATTTTCAACTCACTATGTATACTTGTGAAATGGAAATTATTGACATGTAATATATAGACCGACTTGTATTTTTTAATATTTTATTAACCTTTCTATACATTATGCAGACATGAGTGGTTGTTTTTAACATTTTTATTTAGCCTAGTTGATTCTTTTTAGTACTATTGGTCATTCATATCCCTTATCCTCTCACTGGCTTGCTTATAGGCGTACACGTATGTTATATGCTTGTAAAAGATTATTGCACTTGAGTAGGGTTTGCACTGGCAATTGTTTTCAGTCAGTTACAGATAAACACTTATTTGCTTTTTTAGTTTCATTTCCTTGATAGTCAGCTTTTAAACTTCTATTTTTGCCTGATATACATGTATGTTATTCACACCATATAAAGGCATGTTGTGAGGGCTAGCACTACTTCGTACTCATTAACCAGGTCAGCACCATTAATATGCACAAGTACTATGGAAAAATGAAATATCCTAGACTTTTTCTCTTTTATCATGATTATTAATGGTTATGATCCAATATGTTCACATACAATGTACATTTGTGCATACAATATGTAATCGGTATGGTATACCAGAAGTATTGTAGAGAGAGTAAGGATACTGTCAACTTTTCAACTACTAAACCTAAAGCATGTATCTGCACTTGGACACCTTTAATATCCTACAATATAAGCAGAATACATGTCCTAAAAACTTTATGCATTTATTACCTGTTGTTTATGCATATCTTCATAGGCCACATTGTTTTACTTGCCTTTGGAACTTTGTAAATGTATACCTCGTTGTGTAGATATTTATAGCATATTCTTTATGGTACTGTTTTAACTTTTTCAGCCCCTATGTTGTCAGTGATGAAAATCATTCCAAGAATAGCTGTAGGCTTAGGGGATATTCATTATAGATTCCCATGTTTCCCCTTGAGATGCTGGTTGTCTTCTTTGTGTTGTTATAAAGTGACAAGTATTAGAGATTCAGAGGTATGTATTAAACGTTTCATGTTGACTCCAATCCCATTGTAACTGTGGGTGTTTTTTCTCAGGTTGGTGAAGTACACTGAAATCAATGTTACCCATAGATTAATTGAATGATTAATATTTAATGCCTTGTTTAAGAATATGTCACTTGTATATATGACAGCAGTCAAGGTCATGTGTGGAGGAAACATCAGTGACCCATTCCTGTCGGAATAGCCATGACCAGTCCAAACCTCCTGGAATAAAATTGTGCATCCGAATCGGCAGATGCGGGATCGATATAATGTGACTGTGGGGTGTCATACCTGGTGTCTTCGGCATGATGTTCCAGTTGCGGCAGCACTATAGCGGCATTGTCTCGCCCTGCCACAAGAAAACGCAAAATACATAAACCCAAGCATACCTACACACATGAAGCCGGGCCAGAACCACAGGAGCTCGAATTGACCATGTGACTTGACTGATAAAGGGCTCATCTGACTGACTCATCTAACCGAGTTGCGCGCACACAAGTTCAACAGTTAACCGCATTTTCTCTGTTAAATTTGTTGTTTAAGGTAAACACTGAAAATAAATAATTGGCTGATTTAAACTTTGAATGCGCCTTCTTTCCGCTTTGGTTAGAGTTATATATATATATATATATATATATATATATGCCTGGGTTTATGGTGGTACTCGTAATTTTTCTCAGTAATATGATGACGAAGAGTCATTAGAAGGTATGGGCAAGTCCATGCCACCAAAGTACTGCCATCACTGCAACATCATGCCGAAGACACCAGGCATGATATGTACCCCACCCAGTCACATTATACTAACACTGGGCTGACCAGTCCTGTTTCCTTGCTCTAAACCCTCAGTGTTGAACGCCAACTGAGGCAGGAACAAGTACCATTTTTAATGTCCTTAGTATGACCCGACCTGGCTTTGATCTCGGATCTCCCGACGTCAAGGCGTTTATTAATGAGTCATATAAATTCCATCGACAACGAAAAGTGTGCGAATGACTTGTGCTGGCCTCACAACAGCTACATTGGCGAACCGCTGAGGGGGAATGCTTGTGTTCACCGGGATATACCAGTTTTCGTTTTCGTATATGATAACTCCGACGACCTGTCAGGATGTGGTTTCGCTACAGGAGCTAGCCATGGACGCCCCATCTCTCCACATACTTGTACATCTGCAGACAAAGGATAGTTTCTTTTTGGCGTCGAGCGCCCCCTCCCCCAGTCACACATAGAGACTGTCACTAATTCTCAACAGGTTTGTCAGTACATCGCAGGACAAGCCTCCATAGCACTCTGCAGGAGTCCTGTGATCTATGTTGGTCCTGTATACCACTGCTATATTATCACATACTGAGGTGAAGAGTAAAGATGCAATTAACACTAGTTATACCGTGGCTACTTTTCTCGGCTTTAACACGATCTGGGCTATAGGGTACAGCGTGTGTTGTTCATTTATCCCAGGCATGTTCATATGTGGACAAAACTTGTTTTTCGAGGTCGGGAGATCCGGGATCAAACCCGGATCGGGTCACAGAAATGGCTTCGAAAGTTGTACTTGTTGCTGCCTCGCTTGGCGCTCAGCACTCAGAGGTTACAGCAAGGAAACAGGCCTGGTTTAAGTTTAATTGTCAGTTTAAGGTGACTGTGTGCGGTGTCATGTCTGGTGTCTTCGGAATGATGTACAAGTGGCGGCAGCATTTTGGCAGCTGAAAGATTGTCAAGTACGACGTAAAACCCAAGCATACATACATACAAAACTCATTTTCTGCTAAACATCTGCAATCAAGATGCATACTCAGTAGTCTGTCTACCGAGAGAGGAATGTTCACAGGGGTCTATTGGTGAAATGTTGTTTAAGGGAAGCCATGGCGAAGTCCTTGGGACAGGTTTACGAGTGCGGGCTTTATTTTCAACTCTTGTGTCTGCCACATTCGGATTTGTGCGGATTTGAACCAATTGAAAAAAATACCGACTAAGTTTGTATAAGGATAGATGTATTGGAAGTAATTTGAGTGAAATAATCACTGAATGTTACTTACTCTACTTGCCTGTCTTGCCTAATAAGAGAACGGCCTTCTGATTACGTTTTATCCGAGATGCCTTGCTCTGCAATCTCCCTACACTCGAGAAGTTTATTCGAGGAAAGGCTAACTGCAGTTGTTTGTTTAAAACAGCATTGTATGTTGTGTAACCATCGTTAAACAGTAACAAGTTTTACATGCGTCAGAGATGTAGCTGTCCAGTCGTGTTTCTTGTCTATACCATTTGTTATGTTAACAAGTAGCAACAACAAGCTGACTTATCAACGTCAAGTGGAATGGGTTGCGAGCTGGAACCGTGTGTGACTGAGCCCAGAGTAACGCCAACAAAGAGTAAGCCAAGAGTAACGTCAACGGGATACCGAATAGAACAGTGGGTAAGCCAGGGGTAACGTCAACGGGATACCGAATAGAACGGAGGGTAAGCCAGGAGTAACCTCAACGGGATACCGAATAGAATAGTGGGTAAGCTAGGAGTAACGTCAACAAGATACTGAACAGAACAGTGGGTAAGCCAGGAGTGACGTCAACAAGATACCGAACAGAACAGTGGGTAAGCCAGGAGTAACGTCAACAAGATACCGAACAGAACAGTGGGAAAGCCAGGAGTAACGTGAACAGCATACCGAACAGAACAGAGAGTAATCCAGGAGTAACGGAAACAGGACACCGAACAGAACAGTGGGTAAGCGAGGAGTAACGGCAACGGATAGCGGAAAGAACAGTGAGTACACCAAGAGTAACGTCAACAGGATATGGAATAGAACGGTGGGTAAGCCAGAAGTAACCTTACCAGGATATGGAATAGAACAGAGAATAACCTCCGAGTAATAGGCTATACCCAGTAGAACGGTGTGTATTTGGTCAGGAGTACCGCCAACAGGCTACCGTATGGAACCTAAATGTAAGCCAGGTCTAAAAGCAACAGGGCACTGAAAAATATCACAGTGTAAGGCGGGGTAACAGTTACATGTTAGCGAACATAGGATAGACACGAGTAATGGCAACAGGTAACCCACAGAATTGAGCATAAACCAGGAGTAAGGTCAACATGTTATCGAATAGAACGGAGTGCAAGGCAAGAGTAATAACAATATGCTATCGAAAAGAACAGATTGCAAGGCAAAGGTAACGGCAACAGCGTACCAAATAGACCAGATTGCAAGACGGGTAAAGGCATCAGGCTACCAAATAGAACAGATTGCAACGCATGGATAACGGCATCAGTCTACCGAATAGCACAGATTCCTCCGCAGGAATAGGGGCGGCAAGGCCATAGAATAGAACAGATTCGATGGCAGGAGTAACAAAATGCTACAGAACAGAGCAGATTGCAAGACAGCAGTAACGGCAACAGACTACCGTGGAAAGCAGAACTGTAAGACAGGATAGCAGCAACAGGCTACCGAATAAAGCAGAATGGATTTCACTCGATGGCATTATGGCCATTATGACCTTTATTTCACATAATGTCATGGACTATCAAGGCGATCAATTATCTAACCTATATATTTTGATGTGACGTCATGCCGAAAGATACGACAGAAGTTATGGGAGCTGAACTGGTTTTACTACAGGATTTCACTATGGATTGTAAATACTATCTAGCGACACATATCAAAGGCGTATGTTTCTGTGAAAGTTATAAGGAACCTAAACTATGTCTTCTTCCTTGGACAGGCTGTGTGAAGTTAGGCTTAACAAGGCATCAGAATATTAAAAGTGAAATTGAAGTAAAATCTCAAAAATAACTTGCTCTTTACAATGCATCGATAAGTAGGCCTAGTCTAGGTAACCAGAAGTTATTGATCAGGTCGTAATAAATGACAAAGGCTTTTGTAATGGGGTCACATACCTTACTATACCTACAGCCTTCAAATCACCAAGGCACCAATTCAAGCGTGAAATGGTCACAAATAAAACGTCTCACCTTCAAACAGGAAATATAATATGTCTTATTCAGTTTTATTTAGGAATCTGTATTTGTAATTGTCTTCTTATAACAGGCAGAGGTGTTGTCAAGGTAATCGTGTCACTCAAGAAGTTTATTATAAATGAGGTTATAGTTTGACAAGCAAATCTGTCGAATCAGGTTTACAATTATAATTTAGATAGATATCTACCGGAAAGGGGGGGGGGACTTAGACTTTGAATTTGACACACAGCAAATACATGTATCTCGTCGTATACTTTATACTTTCATGTAATTTGATCTTTTAAAAATACTGTATAGAATAGATTAATCCCAGGTAGGCAACTTTTCCGGCCTCTATGTGGCTTATAGAATCATGCCTGTCTTCTGCATTAGAGAATGTTTTCATAACTTAGACAATTACACACGATAGCGTGTTTTCTCTGTAGGCTCTGTAAATAGGCATGCTCACCCTTTTCCTGGGACAGAAGATGGGATGCACGTCAGTGGTATAGAACATTCGAAGGAGAGAACAATACCCCGAAAAAATGACAAATACCAAAGGAAAACCTCTCACAAATGTAATCCTCACATATAATTATACAGTGGTGTACGTCATGGCATGAATGCCTTCAATGTTCTGCACATTACTGGTCGATACTACATACACATAGGCATCAAACAGCAAGGAGCGAATCACACAGAGGTACTGCTCGGGCTAATCAGATAAATAAAAGATAAGAAGACACAGAAATGTGAGCTTAAAGCTCGGCATACACCCACAGGTGTCTAAAGTTCGGCACACACGAGAACATCTCGACCCAAGTCGACCATTGTCCTAAGCGCTGATATATGAAAAATAACGACGCGATTCAACTCGAGTCGTTACGTATATTTGACGGTCAGTCTTGAAGTCGTATATATGGCTATCACTGACTGCAACGAACTCCGTACAGTCGGTTGACCTGAGCTGAGACGTGTCTTAAGCTTTCATGTTTGCGGAGCCTGTGACCCAAGTCAACAGAAATTACCCGACCGCTGAGTCGTGATGTAAGCGTAACAACGGCTCGGCTTCGTGGAAATTATTACTCGTTACGTGTACGCAGTCCAGTCTTAAGCTCGGCATACATGAGACCTTAAGATCCAACACAAATCACCTTGACCGTTGCGCTCGTGTGTGAACAATAACGATACGACTCAAACCCAGTCACGACTTGTCTAAACGACTCAGTGTTTCGATAGCAATTAGCAATCATCGTCAGGGAATACATCGAATAGATATGATTTCCAACTAGATTCTGACGATGATTGTTAATTGCTTTCGAAACACTGAGCCATCTGTTGGTACATAGTACTAGAAGTGTTGTATGTATTTATGAATAAACCATTCACTTCATATAACAGGACTCTAACAAGCGAGCCATTTCCATCTGGCTTGCTGTCTCAGTTGGTAGAGTGGTGGGGCTAGACACCCTAAGTCGTGAGTTCGAGTCTCACTCGAGCCAGTATTTTCGCTGGTCTCGATATATCAGTGTTGGAAATCTTATCTGTTCGATGTATTCCCTGACGATGATTGCTAATGATAACCCCGGCGTTGCGTGTATGCTGGTCAATTTTGAAGTTGTATGTCAATAGATTTTAAAATTGACTGGCATACACATAACGATTGGAATACATACAGGAGTGCTGAGGAGTCGACTCAGTTGAGTTGGCTTGGCCTTAATCTCTCGTGTATGCCGAGTTCAAAGCATTCGTGGATGAGAAATAAAGGACGAGACTCAAACCAATATCGGCACTATATTTGTACTCAGTATTCAGTTTAATATTTAATTAGAGACCAACACCATCTTACCAGATGGGCAAAGTCGCGTTTTGAGGTTAAAATGCTCAACTGGTCGTACGTAGTTGGTCCCAGTCGTTGATGACCATAGGATTTTAAAATTGTCTGGCATACACGTAACGACATGAGTGCAACTCTAGTCGGGTCGCGTCGTTATTTTGTATCCACAAGTACTTCAGACAACCTGAACCCTTTACATACCACCTGTCAGCCTCCAGACACTCTGAAGGGGAAGTCGCTGCCATTCCTCGTGCAAGGCAGCTTCCAGTCGGATGCCTTGCTTGCACACGACGAGCAATCAAGTCCAAGATATGCTCCATAAGGTTTAGATCCGGGCTCATTTAAGGCCAAGGAATCAGATGGCTGACAGGCGGTATGAGAAGGGTTCAGGTTGTCATCGAGACACACGGCCGATACACCCGATATTGAGGTAAAGCACTTTACGAGATAACAAATGACGTTTTTCATTGAGTAATTTCAACCACTGCTTCAACACTGCTCACCCCAGAACCATAATTGTAAAGACATTGTTTCACATCAAAACCAATGATAATAGAAATGCATGTGTATTATTAAAACACATGGATTCCAATAATTTTGTCGTTTTGCGTTAGCCAAAGGGTCATACAGTTCACAACGAATCACATTTTATTCACATTGGATACAGAAGAACGTTAATTGTATGTGTACAAAATCGCCACAGTTGAAACCAGTGGGTTGCTTAATTAAGTTTTTGTATTTTTGTTAAAATTTTCTCTGTCATTTTCATTAGGCGGCATTTCGTCACGGTAAAGTATAAATGAGTGCCCCGCATGTGGTCAATGCAAACAGATGTGGAAAATAAACATTTAATGTTTAAAATAGATGCGCAGTTCTTACATAACGATGAAAGAAAATTATGCTTAGTGGTTCGATACAAACAAAGAATCGGGCGTCCCAAAGTAGTGTTTATAGCCGCAGGTCACTGCGGTTCTCCGCGTGACACGAGAGGTTGTCGTCTGCATTCTTCCAATGTCCGCCTTACTCGAGGATCTTCAGGAATGGGTCTTTAAAATATCTTCCAGTGTTGTAGTATTTACCAGGGGTTAACGTTGTTAGTTTGCTTTCCTTTCCCTTCTTTCTCCTCCCATGACGGCGAATGGAGTGGAAAGAGTGGTTTGTTTCCTCCCTTTAACACTGCTGTGTTGTTGACACAACGTTGACCTGACTTGGCCAGGTATGGTATCAGCTCTGTAGGGGCCAGCTGATCTCTCGTCTGCTCCACACACCTCGCATGTGACGGATTAGGTCTTTCGCGGCTTGTGGCTTAACCCAGATCTACTCAAGCCTCTGCGGTTAATTACTTCACGTTATAGGAAAGCTATGGACTGGGTGGTTGAACGAACTTCAAGCTAGAAGTATACAGGGTATAATGGAGCTGCAGTGAGAGCCATACGAAGGACGTCGCATGCAATTAATCAGAGGTGACCCAAGTGACATTATTAATCTACATGTGCGCTCCTCTACCTCGGCCACCAGTAGTTTCTTCGAATCTATGTATTTGTCCCGATGACATCAATCGTACAGCGTGCACGGTGTAAGCCTTGAAGTCAATCAATAACTTGCGAAAAAATTAATTCATGTGCTGGCCTTTCTCTGCAGGCCCAGGCCATTACTTCTTTCGCTGTAGTGCAGCTAACAATGTTATACTACTCTGAGGAACACTTCCAGTCCTGCTGAAATCAATATGAAAGCGGACATAATTGTTCTGTAATGAGAAGTTTCGCACACGATCTCAGCAGTGTGAATCGTTTACATATCGTAACAACAACAGGTAAGGCTTTTTCTATATCAAACACATAATAAAAATACAACAGCGGGTTATGATTAGGTTCAATTGTATTGTGTAGAAACAAGACTGTTGAATAAAAATTATCACGCGGTGCTGTTAAAAATGAAACAGTTTAAAACTCGTATGTATGTAATAAATATACTTCAGTAATTTTTAATTTGAAATATGAAAACTTTCTCCATTGAGTTACCTAGTGTTATTTCCAATTTTAGTAGATTACATTCAACCGTGTAATGTGTGAAAAAATTAAAGATTTTTAACTTAATTTTGATCTACATGCATGGCGATGTAGATATAGCTGCCATTCGTAAACACTGACACTTTATTTTGGCTTTATCAGTCTGTTATGTTTTATGTTGCGGTTTCGTAGATTTACGGATTGAGGCCTAGACCGGCATGGTTACTTTCTTGAGGGCGACTGCTGTGGATACATTCCAGGTCTACGTGCTTTGCCGTTGAAAGAAAGAGAAAGAAAGAGTGGAATGCAGACAAAAGAGAATTTATAGTGATAATTTTGTGAAGGCGGGACAAGTGTGTATTATAACTGGAGACGGTGGAGGCACGGTGAGTGTCTGTGTGTAAGAGTCGAGCCACGGTGAGTGTCCGTGTGTCACAGTGGAGTCACGGTGAGTGCCCGTGTGTAATAATGGAGTCAGAACTGGTGCCCGTGTGTAACAGTGGAGTCAGATTGAGCCCCCGTATGTAACAGTGGAGTCAGACTGAGCGGCCGTGTGTAATAGTGGCGTCACGATGAGTGTCCATGTGTAACAGGGGAGTCAAGTTGAGTGTTTGTGTGTAACAGTGGTGTCAGAGCGGGTGCCCGTGCGTAATAGGGGAGTCAGTGTGAGTCCGTGTTTAGCAGTGACATCAGGCAGAACATCCGTGTGTAATAGAGGAGTCAGGTTGTCTGTGTGTAACAGTGGTGTTAGGGTGGGTGTTTGTGTGTAACAGTGGTGTCAGGGTGGGTGTCTGTGTGTAACAGTGCAGTCAGAGTGAGTGTCTGTGTGTAACAGGGGAGTCACAATGAGTCTTATCCATTTCATTTCGCCACACTCAAGAATTTTTCACTTACAAGGCACATATGAACTATGAAGATCACAATTTTCGATTTAACTGGTGTGTACCGTATGTACCGCTGCTGAGTACGGTATAATTTATACAGACCTCGCATGATGAACCCCGGGAATGTATACATATGTGTGCAAACTAACGACATTTCATTCTTTTTCTGTCCGTGTTATTAAAGACGGGGTGTAGGCGGTGAAGTGCTCCTGTCGCTAGTGCAGCGCTGAAGAGAGAGGCATGCGGTAAGGCACCTGGCACTCGTACAGGATGGGGCAAGGTAAGTGCTCATTCCCGCAGTAATATTTCGGTGTAGCTCATATTTACGTATATGTGTTATGTTTTTATCCCTTACGGATCGAATGTAGTGTAATTTACCCTACATTTTCCAGATAAAACCAGCATTTGAATTTGTTGTTTGTAAATATGTACATGAATATAAAGTGTAGACCCAGATACTCGTTTAACAACAAAATACATCCGCATATAACTAAGATTATGTTTCCAGAGTTTATATATGGAGGAATTTATCCCAGGGGTGCACCTGACCTATACATTCTTTGGTCCGTGAAAATAGACAGTGTACTGTATATTATGTGTGTGTAATGAGCGGTGAAGAATACAGATTTTCTTTTAAATGAGATCTTTTCACGTTGTACACATGTGCGTATATAAGCACGGTAATGTATGCAATGTCTATCAGCACATAGCATTAGTAATGTGTATATCTTTTTCTTCCTCGTGCATATGCACCGGCCTTAATGTCCAGTCTAAGATACGTGTATAGCAGTAATAATAACAACACGAAGCAGAATTTCTGGTCAGTAATGAAGTAACACGTCTCAAGAAATTTTAAATCGACACTTTTCTGTTGTCAAAATACTTCGCCGTGTATATCTATATGGGCATTCTGTCTTGGTTTTCTCTGCGTGTAGTGGTTGTGTGTGAATAGACTGAGGTTAAACATGCAAGCACTTCGATATCTCTACAGATTTGTTTATTTGGACGGTGTTTATATGCTAATCAGCGGAAGTGTACATACTGGAAACGGGATTAACCCGACAAATGTTTTCTTGTCGGCCCTTATTAGCAATGTTATAAAAAAAATCGTGTAGTGCATGTATTCTCAGTGAAAACAATTCAATTTACCACAGCGAACGAAATACTATGTATGAAAATACAAAACGCCTGTAATTTTAAATCCATGGTGTTATTCTCGCACAATCAATCAGTATTTCACGATTTAGTTATTTCCTCCGAACTTAACTATGAAAACACAGACAATAAAATTATTCTCTTAAGATCACCCAAGTCACTCAAAAGAAGAATACCTTCCGGTCTCACTACCCATATCACTTGATCTGAAACAAAATATTTCTTGGTAGTGGCTGAATATATTATCAAATGACATCTACATGTCAGGTTAGCTGTATAGAAAATATATCCAATTGATTTTAGAAAAGGCTATTTACCTTAATTGCTGAAAGCAAATAAGCTACAACCACATAGTTTATTTATAGTGGCATAGCGGTTATTTTCATCGAAGATAAAAAGCTAATTGAAAATCCTTTCATTATCAGAATAAATTTATTCAGACATGATTGATAAATGAAGTAGACAGTGCTGTTATTACACAAGGCACACCTTGCATCAGGATAAAGCTGCCACTTTCTTGTGATGACATTTATAAATTTACAACACAGGTTAGTCCTAGCCACATTATAAACCAGTCAACATATCGGCGATGTCACATGTAGGTGAAGCTCTAATGACTCACTAGCATTGCGTTTGCGTGTCCTTGCGGATTAATAACCCACTAAATATATCATTTTATTTGATTGCTGTTTATAGCGCCATTAATCCACTAAATAGTCACTCTACGATGTTAATCTCAAGGATATTAAAAGGTAGGTTAAATATGTACTACTTATGATTGGTTAATGGTTATGGTGGTGAAGAGGAAACAACAGAAGGAATGTTATCATATACATATCCATACGTGCCATGGGCCCCAGGATATATAGAACATATTTTATTCATCTCAGTCTTTGTTGTTTCTTTTTATTTGATTTATTTATTCATTTGATTGGTGTTTTATGCCGTACTCAAGAATATTTCACTTACACGCCGGCGGCCAACATTGTCGTGGGAGAAAACCGGGCAGAGCCCGGGGGAAACGCACCACCATCCGCAGGTTGCTGGGAGACCTTCCCACGTACGGTCGGAGAGGAAGCAAGCATGAGCTGGATTTGTGACCGCATTTGTAGGAGGCTTCTGAGTCAATACGCTGCGCTAGTGCGTTAACCAGCTGAGCCAGGCAGGCCCCTTTTTTGTTTTCAGTAATCGGTAAAGAATATATATGTGGCTATGTATAGATTGTATCCTGTTATTCAGCGTACATCCCATCTTGGTTATAGTCAACAATATACTGTGTCGTGTGTGTGATGAAAGCGGGCATTCCGCACATTGTCTGATCAGATCATAGATAAGCCCACACATGTTCACTCTCCTGTAATATTCTCTCTTTCTCTTTCAAACTACAGACAACGTATTGCTTTGTTTTATGACAGCACCATCACACGAGA
Organism: Acanthopleura granulata; assembly: GCA_016165875.1. Lineage (NCBI taxonomy): Eukaryota > Metazoa > Mollusca > Polyplacophora > Chitonida > Chitonidae > Acanthopleura > Acanthopleura granulata. The sequence continues at coordinate 33,817 of JABBOT010000023.1, read as the reverse complement.
AGAAAAAAAGCGGAAATAGAGGATATGTCGATAGTGGACAGCACGTGACAGATCTGCTTCGCCAGAGTTTAAATAAAAATGGTATTTACTAACCCATTCCAATCACATTATATTATCCATGCAGTACGCACCTGTGGGTATGTCACAATTACGATAAGCGTTAAATTCTTGTCATACATGGCAATGGACCATATTGATATCAAGATATATTTCCCCTACTGCAAATTTCCGATATAGTAAGAAGAAATCCATAGCATTGATGAATGTGACGATCACAATCGAACTGAATGTAATTGACTTTATACATTTGTGTAGAACTTGGCTGCCCAGTGTTTGCCGACCGCGCACGATATGAAGTCTATATGGCTTAAGCTTTGCACATATATGTCTGTAGACAGCATCTACATGGATAGCGACATTGTCTGACACACCTAAGATTCCATGTTTGAAGAATGCTTAAGCCTGCGGAAGTCAAAGCTATATGTGCTCAACTCACGGTTGCCGTTTCTGTTTTTTTCTTTTTTGTTTGTTTGTTGTTGTTTTTTTGTTTGTTTGTTTTTTTCTTCTTCTTGTTGTTTTGGTTTTTCTTTTCTTCACCTCAGAAAACTTCTCCATTAAGTATAGCATTTAGGGGTTCAAAAAATTTGAGTTAGACTTGTGTGAAAGTGTACCTTTGATGGATGGAGGTAATGAATATAACTGTATAGATCATGCCACCAAACTGTCCGAACGGTTTTCGTCCAACAAACATATATTTACGGATAGCCTCACGCGCTTCTCAGATACAAATGTTACACAGTATGGGATGTCGTATATACATTGGCCCACATGCCACATGTATATTTAGACCTTAGTGAAAATATGTTTACCTGGGTAGAAAGGCTTTAATTGGGGTGGAAAAAGTTGTCATCTGGATGAAACCTTTACACCACGCATCACCTGATTCACCCGACTCTAGAAGCCTTGTTCTTGTGCCCGAACTCATGAGCTGAAGTTTGAGAAGAAAGGTATCTTATTAGGTTGGGTGAGGAGTGTCCAGAGGGGAATGTCCTACACACTCTTTCCTCAATACAGGTGGGCAACTATCCCTCTGTGGCGTCAATACCCCTTTGCCAACATCCATTAAAAATCAGTTCAACTGATTCAACATTACTTTTGTTAGACGAGACCGTATTTTCTGATTGAACACAAAAGAGATTAAGGGACTTCAATAAATAAACAAAATTCCGTTTGTTACTGGCCTTAAAAAGAACCACTCTTAACTTCCCATTCTTCCCAAGATTCAAAAAAAGCGATGTATGTCAATGACGCCGCCCACCTTCAGTTTTGATGGGTCACAACAAATCTCTAAAGGGTTCTTAATATCACATTAATTAAGACGTCCTAACGTATCTCCAGTTATATGGTGCGATACCTTCCACTTTTTGCTCCAGGTAAGAAGCATTCCGCCCGAAACCATGCCTCAAAAGAACCTGGCAACAAGAAACATTGGCACAAACAGCAAAGACAGCCAAGGAAACAAAAGCAGCAACCATCCACACCAGATTTGCCTGATGATGTGAAGGGTGTTCCAAGTCCACGATACGGTACACAAAAACCGCGCCCGTTACAAGCGGCTTCCCGACTATACATACATCTGCGTTTTGCTTCTCCGCTCGCCAGCTTGGTAGTTGAGAAGTCGTGTTGTCTTATGCCCTTTTCTTTCTAACAAGTCGCGGCACGGTGCTGTGTGATCAGGTTTTCAGATTTCAGTATTATTATTGCATTGTCACTATGCCATAAATCCTTCGGGATCCTTGCCAGAGCCAAAGATGTTCGGTGTCGAATCAGGATGCTCGGCTTAAGTGTACTAGGCAGACAGTGATTATCATTTGTATAAGGAGATGTGAGCTGCGAGATTTCATTGGGTGGCCTAGTTAGAACTATGCCTAGTCGAATTAGATCTAGTACTGAAAACAATAAAGGAATCGCCGGTGTCAAATTGAAAAAGGTGCAGTAATGTCGCCTTCCTTCAAGTTGAACGTGGATATGTCTGTTCTGTTGGACAAGTAATAACGCTTATTTAGCGTCATCTAAGGCGTCCAACGTGACAATCTGATACAGCAGAAGCTTTCAATAAAAATTTTTAAAAATTTAGAAGTTTTGGAAACTTTGATATTCTTCTACTAATATGTTTAAAACAAGGAAAGATATGACAAATTCGTGGTACCGTTTTGGAGCTTAGGAATTTAGCTACATGCGTGGCTGAGTTGCAAAGCTTTATGTTGAGAAATAAACGAGAATTTCCCCAAAAGACTCCAAAGTCTCCAAAGCGGAGAGAGAAAAAATGACCAAAATGTCTGGCGGAAATTGATGTTTTCTCTTGACAATTTTGAGCAAATCCAAATGTAATATGTTTATTAACCCTTCCTCTGGTGGTAATTTGTTGGTCCTCAATGCCTGAATGTCTAGGTAGAAGCCTGCACAGGCAGTGGTGCAGAGTTTATACACAAGTGTTAGCAGGAGGCAATACATATTTACAAGGGGCATGTAATCCCCGTCAGAGACTTAATCCCTCAATCAGAGGGAACCCCTTGGATACTGAATCCTCATAATTAGTGAGAACAAAAAACACACAACTGCCTTAGTTAACAAAAAGTTATACTTGTCAAATTTAAGGCGTTTAAAATTCGATTTTTTGTTTTTTTATCTCTGCGTGAGGAGGAGGATGTAAGAATTGATCATCAAAATGTGAAATACAAAAATGTTGACCAAATTTCAACATTGAAGATCCTTAAACAACACGTCTTTAAGCAGTGGCTGGCTTGCTGCTACGTCACCCGTGTTTATAAATCTGTTCCACCTGCAAAGGGTAATCTAGGCTACGCGTAAAAATCACTAACTTCCCTCGTAATCGGCTCGAAGCAGCTCGTATTTTGATACACATGGATTTCTAGCGACAGATTGTTTCATAGGATTCCAGATTACGTGAGGTGATATTAGGCTGTATGAGAGATTGACCATATACATGTAATACTGCATGCTGTTTTCTATAGGTCTGCACGATGTAGAATCCGCAACAAGATCACTTACAATATTATTCTGAACGTAACTCCATCTTGTTTCTCCTCGTTGTCTTGTCCTGTTAATTTTGATGTTAATTTTAATTCAAGCTAAATGATGTCAACCATTGTGTTGGATGTCTCCGTCTGCCAGGGTCTCAGTCTTAGATGTATTTGATGACTCCATGTTTTTTTCTATTCTGTTATTTATCTGTTTCTCTCAGGTATATTTGATGAAGTCAAGCCGACTGTTTGTCTGGACGAGGAGGGTGTGTCCCTGTCCTCTGCCTCCTCAGGTCAGAGCCGGAGTACATATATCATTTCAACGACCACAATACTCCTCAGAGTAATATCATAGCGGTAATTTCGGTTCCAACAGCGTAGTAACCTTCACTATGCATTAACAACTATGTCATTAGATTGACAGGGCCTATATTGACTTCTTTCCGATTGACTTCTTTCCGATTTATTGTTTAAAAATTGTGGGATGCCGTGGTGACGTATTTCTACTTCCTATACAAGTGACTTTTCATTTTCTCATTTTAGTTAATCTATGTTCATTTGTATCTCTTTGTGCCGTATGTCCTCTTTGATTCGCCTTGCTAAATATGACAAGGTGACGCACACTTGCAGACGAAGTTGAGACAACTCCAATGCGGAGCCCGCCATCCAAACTCGCACACCCGTGTTCCACACGTCGGCGGTTGAGTCGAACGTTTTCTGCAACGGACAGACGACGATCAAGGGCGACAAGGATGGTTAGAAACAATCAGAAAACAAAACAAACCGAAGTGGTCAACAAGGACAGTACCATTGTTATGAGCGAAGAGATGAAAAGCTCGGCAGGTGTTCCTGACCAGACGATCCACCAGGAGACCTATACACGGAGCGAGGATGACTCTATCGGAGTGCTGTCTGCAGATAATTCCGGTTGTTCGACACCAGACGATCATCTGTTCCAAGATGACAGTCTCTCTGAAGAGGTGCTCGGTTGTTTAATGTCAGATAGCGATACCAGATGTCAACCGCCGCACAAGTTTGTCTTGAAATCCAAGCGGGATGAAGGTTACGAGTCGCTACAGGAGATAACTCAGAGTACCCCTAAGACAGAAGGCTTCGACGGAACGCTGAAACTGGTGCGATAATTGATCCTCTCCTCGTCATCTGAAAAGGTCGAATCGCCCGATTCGTCGACTGATATACATATCGACATAAACCAATTGACATTAAGAAAATCGTTACTTACGAGTGATGATCACCTGAATATTTCTTGCTCCTCAGAGGCCGTGGAAGCTTTGTAAACTCTAGATGGAAAATCGTCAACCGCAGGCAACTTCTCAGACTCGGGGTATTTCACAAATAGAAAACTCTCTGAATGTGATAAAGAGATCTTCCCAAAATTAAAGACAGAGAATACTGCGGAAATAATCGATTCTCCCGGAAAAATCACCGGCGTGTGCTGACAGTGACAAAGACACCCTTGTTCTGTCCGAGTTCCATCAGCATGCCGACATTGGAGGGCACAGCCGGGGCCACCAACCCACCCTCATATTCACACCATGTGCTGGACAATAACCAAAGTAACCAAATCATTGGTAAGAAAATACCATTATACTAGCTTCACTAGACCAGGTTCAATTGACGTTCCTACCAAACAGAACTATACATATAGGAAAGATTACAGTATAGAAAGTAAAACCAGAGTAGCGATGACAGTGTTGGCAAATGATCACACGTAACCTATGAAGTCCAGCCCGCTGCATACCAGTTTGCCGGACTTAGTGCTTGTCTCTGGCTGTTCATATAAATGTATAAGAAGTATAACAATTTACACACCCCAAGCATCATGCCTCAAGCAGAATTAGTTATAAAAATGCAATGATCTTAATTACAATTATTTAGATATCACTGGCCTAAAATTACTCAAAATGCTATGTTACCATCACACTGAATGTACAATATCATGTAAACAATGCAAAGAGATCATACTTATACTTTTATCTCAGCCAACCATGCCAGGTACAGAGAGAACAGAGTTCTCACCAAAGGCTGATACTGTGATATGATTGCACGCATGAATCATTTCAGTAGTTTTGCTCTTAGACAAACTCGCACCCTATATACAAGCAGGGCAGTCCTTATAGAATTCCAAGAATGGCTTACCTTTACTAAGTATTCAAGCAGATCTGCCAACGGATGGTGCTGGGTTTCCCGAGGGCTCTGACCGGTTTAATCCCACCATAATGCTGGCCGTCGTCGTAGAAGTGAAATATTCAAGAGTAGGGCGAAAAAACCCAATCAAATAAACAAAAAATTAAAAAATAAAAGCTGCAAGTGAGGAACTGATTAAACCAATGGGGCAAAGCAAGATTTGCCAAGACATGTACATTTAGGAACAAGACATCTCAAGATTCTGATGTTAATGTAACCAATGCAAGTGATAAATGTCTCTTGACTTTTCTATTTCTTGTAGGCATTGCTCTGGTGTTAGCAAAGGAGTCAGACGATCCAGTAATAACTCCCGTACCCGTCAGTACCACGGAGTCCGCTCGGCACACCGGTGTTCCACTTGAGGACACGAAAAGATGTAATCCTTCACAGGTGTATGTGTAAATCCCGACTCCAGTGTCAATCTAGTGTACACATATAATGTTGTCATACTTGTATCTATAGCGTCAGTCTACTGGAATATATATATATACATCGTTTGTGCCCACATACAATAATTACATATTATAATATATACCCTTCTGTGAGATTACCATTGATTCGTGCAATGGAAAAGCAACGTTACCTGAAGGTGTAATGTTAGCAGTATGAAAACTCAATGAGGGCGTCATTATCAAATTTATACAAAACTTCTCGTTTCGACAATTTGACAGTCCATATCCATATATTATAGTATACGAATAATTTCTTGCGCGTATTTGTGCTTTTACCCATATTTATGCATATATTTAAGAGAATCCTTGTTGGAGGTTTCACAGTAGAATGACCAGTATTAACCCATGTAAGTGACAGCAGTGGAAAATTTGTGGAAAGGCCTATAGGCCAGAGTGCACTGCGGCTTCTAAAGCCTCGCTCACACGGTATATAACGAAAAATACAAGGTTTATTTCGAACGGTTTGCACCTTTTGACTAAAATCGACTGATTCACATTTTTCAATTTTATTCAAATCGTCTAAATGGACTGCAACATGATTATGATATACATAAAATGGAACGAAGGTAACTCCGACAGTCAAACAGTCATCATACAGTCAAACATATTTGACTTTGTAGTTTGTCTTCATCAGAAATATATACAATATACTTGTATGTGCTCAAAATATAGCTTATGTATCAGTTACGGACATAACAAAACTTCTATCACCGATCGTCTAACAATCGCCCCAAAATACGAAATGTTTAATGATTGTTTGTACTTGACACTCTTTTTGTGATTTCAAGAACGAACATAAGAATACAGGCTATTTAATACCTATTAATGCCAAGAAACGCGTAGATGACACGTGAAGAAATATTGTGCATTACTTGGCATATATGCCAAGAGATCATTTGGCCTTCATTCCACATAGAAAGACTATAATACCGTCATGTACCTGAATCGAAATTTAGAGAAAAGGCAAAAACTATTTACTTGCTATTTGATCATAAACTGATTGGTTGGTTGGATAGGCTTCGGCTAAGATTTAGAGTATTATTATTTTCAGCTAATGACCTCGTATAAGAAAATTAATGAAATACATGTATCGTAAAATATAAAGCAAACTTCAAATAATATTGGTGTCAGAGCATCCTCTATATTAAAATTTGCATAGCAAAAAGCACCATCGAGTGATGACTTATGGGCTGGCCATGAGGAATATGATGACGTCTCCTTGGACGGGATACACAAGATGACAGCCTTTTGCATTGTCAACCATCAGACTTATGATTTAGAGATTATTCCACTGGACGGAGAGAGAGGAGAACCATGAATGTCACTGGCTTTCATAGGGTGTATGAGACACTTGTGGTTGATCAACTCGAATACTGTCTACTTTAAGGAAGATCACTTGTCCCCGACACAACCGGTCGGTATTCATTTATTTATTTGGTTGGTGTTTTACGCCGTACTATAGAATATTTCACTTATACGACGGCGGCCAACATTATGGTGGGGGAAACTGGGCAGCGCCCGGGGGAAACCCACGACCAGCCGCAGATTGCTGGCAGACCTTCCCAGGTACGGCCGGAGAGGAAGCTAGCATGAGTTAGACTTGAACTCTCAGCGACCACATAGGTGGGAGGCTCCTGAGTCATTGCGCTGCTTTAGCGCCCTAACCGACTAAGCCACGGATGCCCCCTGGTCGGTATTCAAGCCGTTTAGTCCGTGGCATAGTATTTTTCCCAGTTCCGAGATTGGGTGGGAGTGCACGTAAAAGGGTGCGTAATAAATCTGGTCAGTCAGGCGCGCTGTTTGTACCCATGCGTGCACAAGTGAATGTGTCACGGTAATTAGGGTATAAAAAACGGTGAGGGGGGTGCGGTGGTGGTTGGGTGAAACTGAAATTTATCATCATCACATCTATTCGTAGCTTTATTTCGGGAGAAACCCACGACCATCCGCAGCTTATCAGCAAGATGAATTGCATATGATCATCACTAATTACATAATGATTTGATGACAAAATTTTGCCGTGTTATCCATCTGAAGTGATGTCGCATTGCCGCGGAGCTCCCCTGTAATGAAAATAAACTGTTCCAAAATTACATGCAAGTGTAAGTTACCGGCCAAAAACAAAAGGGAAAATTGTTATCCAACGGCGTTGCCGGGGTCCACGCTATTACACATTTACCAAATCTGGTAGTCCCATCTGAGAAGAACCCTACATTGACACCCAGATAAAATTCTGACATCATAATGTTGGAGGCCAGTCAATAAACAAAGGAGGTGGAGAGGTCATCACAATTTCATATGCCTTGGTATCCTATTTTTACCAAGACCATTGACTCTGCACACACATATTCGAAATTTGTACACCAAAGATAAGGAGTGACCAACTTTAGCGGGGAAAAGCTGGGAAAGCAAGGAAAGTCATCAAATGACTGTACTTGCACAACTGCATTATTTTTCTTTACCATTTATGTAGTGCGACTGTCAAATAATTAACCCTAAACTTTTGCCTTATTCTCGAAAACATGGGAAAAAGAAAATCTAGCATGAACATTTTTTTGGAGCAGTTGCCACCGGATATGACAGTTGGTAACTACCAGCGGGATGGGTAGTAAGCCAGAGGAAAACAGCTGTTCTGTTCCGCTCGGACAAAATTACCCATTTCAGGAATCGCTAGGATACAGATTGGTACATGGGCATTTCAACCCTGTGGCTCAGAGTTAAAATATCACATCCAGGGTTGAAATCCCCATATACCTTTCTTAACCAGCGGATGACTTAGTATAGTAACCCACGTTTGAAAGTTTTAATATTTCTGTAAATAAATCAGTTCTGCAGGAAATGACAAATATTCCAGCATCAAGTGGCATTATAATTGGCCATATATTTCAGAAGGCATTGGGCTGAGCATATTGCTTGAATGGGATGGAATTTATCAGTGTCGTCCTTATCAATTTAAGCAGCAGAGAGGGTGGGGGGGGGGGCGAATTGAACTTTTTTCCCCACCTCCCAGGGATATCCCCGCCCCCAACCCCTCTTCTAATTTCCACTATACATCAAGCTATATGGTGTCCAGCTACATAACTTTTTGGCAAAAAATTCATGTAGGCTAACGAGCTTCCGAAAGAGCAAAAAGACCCCCCCCCCTGGAGATCCCCCAACCCTCGCCGGCCGGGGGAGGGGGTGCGTCCCAAACGCGCCCTCAGCTGCCCCACTTTTTGGCAATTCTTTATGTACGTGAACGAGCGTCCGAATTCAGAAAAAGAGCCCAAAACCCTCGTCGGCGAGTGATGCAAACTAATGGGAGCTGTTCCACGACTCAAGGCAGTCCCCAGCCCATGGTGCGGCTAATTTCTGTTACACATAAGCCATATGGTGTTCGCGTACGCAACTTCTTGCCAAATATCCATGTTAACAAACGGGCGTTCACATTCAGAAAAAGAGTCATCACCTTCGCCGGCGCAAACCCATTTAGAGATGCCCATCAGAGAGACCATATCAAGCCGTAACAATGAAATGAAACTGTTGTTGGGGAAGACGGAACTGTGTGGGAGAAATTGCATGAAGGAGTACTGCTGGGCCCACAATGCCAATATAACAATGGGTAGTAATGCCTCCCACCCCTGTCAAGGGTGTGGGGTAGGTGTCATTAACAAGCGAAGACTCTGTATAGCGTGTGGACATCGAAGAGTGTGGAAGCGTGACAAGAAGGCGGAGAAAAAAGAAATAGAGCGTCTGGAGGCCATCGAACTTTCCAATTAGAGAAAGGGTAAAAAGATATAGGTATCCAAATAGTGGATAAAAAACCTATTGTAAGAAAATGTAAAATGGTTATACCCATCTCCGTATGGCACACGCGCAGAAAGCACGAGCACTTCAAGATGAGTTTTAGACCACCACATGGATCCGGTCTAAATACTCAAGGTCGCTGACGGTCATACAGGACCTCCGAGGGACCCTCGAACGCTATACCGCGGTCATGGCCAAGCTAAGGGCCGACGACGCCCGGAAACGGGCCGCCGAAAAATTTGCCAACGAGTTCGCCTGTTTTGGGCCTGCTCGACGGCGTGAACGACTTAGATTTTGACAGGTCGTCAAGCGCTGGAAAGCTTGGGGGGAAGCTGGCTGGTTCTTGAGGCGTGCCAATGCCACGCACTGACGAGAGAGCGCAACCCACTTCTTCAGCTCCAGAAGAGTCCCGACTGATAAACATCACTGTCATCGATCGACATCACCTCATTGCCGCTGCTAGTGATCCTGGTCTTCTTTACCACTGCACGGCCGAGGTTCTGCACTACTGTCCGCTCGTCGTCGACCGAGGTCAGGGAGATTGTGCAAGCAAGTTTCGCGGCCCCAGGGACAATGACGTCATGCGGGCCGAGCTTTGGGAACCGAACAAGAACCTGTCGGTTCTGGTCGGTCGTACTGGGGTTACTTCTGATGACGACAGACTGGTGCACACACTTGAACCCAAAGAGGGTACTCGGGTGGCGGTAAGGATTGAGTTTGCGTCCGTATACGTTTGAAGTCATGGTTATTGAACGTTGGTCGGCAAGGTTCAAACACTGGGCCTCAATATTCAATAGCCAGCATGGGAGACTTTGATTTCGATAACCCAACGTTTGACCATGAAGATATAGAAGATGATGAAGAAACAGCTCCCATAGATGATGCTGGCATTGACATCGGGGCCACTGAACTCATGTATCGCTGCATGAGGAGCTCCTTCAGTCAGCAGTAGATGGCTACTACAACGCCATTGCGGAGAGCGATCTCACCCCCTCAACTGGCCGATCAGGGGTCGATCCCAAGAACATGCTGCCGGCTCAGGCTGTTGCAGCCATCTAGACCGCTGATAGGAAGTTGGGAGAGACAGATGTTGTCGAGATTCAGGACCTAGGCGCGGTCGAGAAGAAGGCCGAAGATGGAGTCCAAATTATGGTCTCAAGTCTCACGCATAGCGCCGTCAATGAGATCCTTGCCACGATCAATGACCCCCCCCCCCGTTCCCTACTGCCTGCCCGTAAGCTACCTCTCCGTGAGCTGCTGGTTCTTGATGAGGTATTGCAGGCTATCCCAGGCGAACATATCAACAACCTCACTAAGCTCTCAGCCCTCAATGAAAAGACATCTTTCGGCAAAAGCGGAAACTGGATGAGGCCCCCCATCGGGGGTTCTCCAAGCGCCGTATTGCTCAACGCCTACGTGGCCTCCCTCGCATGCCCTCCAGTCGTAGGGGTTGTCGGTCGGACTCCATGCATCGTCTTGTGGGAGTGGTGCCTAAATCTCTCCCAGAACACAGCCCACTTGATAGTACACGTGGAAGTGGAATACAGAGTTGCTTAGTTGTGTGTCGACTATGAGGTCATTTTCCTTTGGTTCTGCCACCAGGCCATCGGTAGCGTGTGCCATTTATCAACTAATGTGTCGTTGTTGATTTTCGGTAAGGTGTAGGATTCAAGCACCTTTTGGGAAAGGCACGTCGAAAGCAATTCGCGAGTTGTTCAGGCTGGGATCTATCACCACGATTTTACTCGCCTCCTCAATCTCTTTACTCGACATGGTAATGGGTTACATTCCTATTGAACAAAAACGCCTTATTAAACATCTCTTCCGAAAGAAGAAGAATATATTTGTCACACAGTGTTGATGTTCAACAGGGAAGTAGTGTCGTCCTCCCAACAAGTCTGGACAATCTAAAAGACCAGTACCAGGTCGCCCAACTCGACATGATCTTGTACCCACACGCGAATATATGGGTCCGAGGTACGTTTCAGCTTGAACGATAAGTCGATAGACGTGCCAAGCGGCTATTACACCGTCCTGATCCTCAACAAAGAAGTGTTCCGACCTTTGGTTGCTAAACAGCAACTGAATGAAGCTACTGACCGTGTTCGGCTGGGACTCAAAAAGGATGATATTATCAGTCTGTTAGGTCTAGCTGATATCCTGGGATTCTCAAACGCAAAAAAACCTATGGCTGGAATTAGTGAAGAGGACAGACTAGCTAAAATGACGCCTCACAAAGAAATATTTGTCCACCTAGATGAGGTGAACGAGCCCGAAAACATCGCCGTAATGTCTACCAGTAATCCGAGTGGTTCTACTCTTCTGAGGGCAGTCGGGGTATATCACGAATGCATAAACTCGGGAAGGACGGCGGCATTTGCCAATCCACAGTACAAAAGACTGTCGGCTGGCCTTGTGCCGGGGCTTACTATAAAGCTATTAAACATTTCCGGCCAACCTGTAGATACAGCATACTTAAGCGTAAACTTCGCACATTCGCCGACGTAATGGACCCACTGGCCCTAGTTGCACTAGCCTAGCCTTATCTCATCTGGCAGATCTCGAGTGTTTCGAACGGCAAGGGGTGGATGGACGGACTTTCGCCTTCCAACCTTGTGGAAGTGCTTATGCACAGAAAAAGCTGCCGTTATGAAAATCCGGTCAACCACCGAAGTTGAATGAGCTCGCCGATGTGGATATCGAAGCCCTGAATGCGCTCTAAATACTCACCCTGGTTTTTTCTGATGATCCTGAGAATAAGGTATGGGGTCTCGTTAAACCGGATGATCCCAAATGAGACATTGATCTGGCTGTGAACGCGGTCCTGGTGCACACAACAAGAGGTTTTAATGGTGGTACAGCTTACCTCTTGTAGACGGCCATTGGAGATGAAATTCATGTGAGGATACTGCCATATGGATGAGGTCTGGATCTTACCTCGACATCAACACACTATTTCCCGTTGGCGAGGTTCCCCCGGGTACCATAGTTGTTCTAGAGATTACATTGGGCCATAATCCATACAAGCCCTCCCACATCCTTATTGGCTTGAAGATCGGGTGGCAGAAAGAGCATGTCGGAAAGAGAGGAGTTTCTCCACTTAATGCGCGACGCCTGTACTAAAGTGATAGAGGCGAAAGCCGAATACAACTTCTGGAAAGACAAGGAATTACCACACGAAAACTTTGTGGAAATATACGCCGGGCTGGCGAGAGCTAAAGTACACCACCGCGTCCCCAAACAACGAAAAGTCACCTGTACACATGGGCACCCGGGCTAAAAGACCCAGCCACCAAGACCCCACTCAGCAGATTCTTTTTCCAACACCCCACCCGGTCGGAAGAGCTTTCAAACCTGAGCAAAAAAATGCCTCTATGGATATCTTGTTATTTTATTTATTTTTTTTCTGTGATTATCCATTTGTCACCTAGCCTATTGCACACAAGGGGCTGTCCTTTGTTCACATTGTGTATTATAACCTGTGAACATGGGGTGCAGTCTCCTATTGTGCGATGGATCATGTCAACATTCTAGGAATCCAACCACATATACCAAGCGGATAACTTCATCCCTGTGTCTCACACCCTAAAGGGCTTTCCCGACCCATCCGCATTGTGAACTGTAACTGTAAATAGGAGCGAAAACCTTATATTGTGCTATGGACCAAGTCAGCTAACAGAGACACATCAACATCTGTACTATGAAATCTACACCGATGGATATATGTCTATATGTATACCTTGTTATTTTTGTATTTATTTCTGTGAGTGTTCATTTATCATGACGTCATAGAACAATACTAAGATCAGCCCTCTCATTCACTCCGTCTATTCTAAAAAACCTTTCAATCGAGCACAATCCTCATCCCCTTCCAACCATATGGTTAAATCAAAATGAAAAACTTTAATCTGAAAATAATCCCCGTCTCCTGATATGTGTATTTTTGTTTATTTTTTCTGTAGTTGCCCATTTTTGTGTATACATATAGCCTGACAGTAAATGACGTCGCCATGAATGAAGCCCCTTTTACTTATAATGTAATGTATAACACTCCATACAAAAAAAACCCTCTCTATTGACTTATCATATATAATATATCTTTACATGTAAATAATACTACACAACCTAGACGCTATGCTATATAATAACAAAAATATAAACAAAAACTTACAGCTCTTCCCTGGTCCATATCAGGTTCTCCATGCTGCACCCGACGATGGTGTTTCATGTTTGATGCCCGCTTGAACTGCTTATCACAGTCTTTACAAGTGTACGAAAGTTTTCCAGACTGGTGAACCTCATGTCTATGGAGGTTTAGGGTGTAACGCTGCCCTGGCACACTCCAACACAAATCACATATAAATACCATACTCAAGCTCTATCTCTAGCTATAACTTTAAGTCTATGTATGTAGCACAAGTCTAACGTCTACTCGCCCCAGCGTGTGTTTGAATGACGCTCTACACATACACGGACACTTATTTACTTTCTCAACACTATTCTCGAACATTATCACGCACCGCGTTCAGAGCAGTGTTCGTGAGGTTGAGAAGCCCAACAGCAATACTAGAACACACCAAAGAATCGAACAAGAACCGAAGAACGTCACGCCCAACGTTCGTTCAACACCTGCACCTTCGAAAGATGTTATAACGTCACAACCCAACAGCAGAACAACCATGACGCCGCACCAGGTCACCACCACCACTAATCGAAAAAAACATGACGTCATACCTGCTCCATAACCGAACGAACGTCACATCGTACTCATACTCCGAATACCCCTATACCCTCCAGGTTGAAAGATAGGACGGATACCTGTAGTTAACGTATCCTACTAGTACCATACTGGTACGCAACATGGGTGGCGACAAACACCAGTCGGTAAGAACAACATAAACGATATCATATATCAGGCTGGGCAGGTGTTAGGTAGGTCAGTTGTTACGTAGATTAGGTGTTAGGTAGACCTTTTGTTAGGTGTGTCCGGTTTTTAGTTAGGCCAGATATTATTTAGGTTGGGACGTTAGGTAAGTCAGGTTTAAGGTAGGTTTTTTGCTAGGTAGGTCGGGTGTTAGGCAGGTTAGGTGTTACATAGGTTAGGTGTTAGGCTTTTTGTTATGTAGGTCATGTGTTAGGTAGGTTAGGCGATAAGTAGGTTAGGTGGGTCATTTGTTAGGTAGGTCAGGTGTTAGGTAAGTTAGGGTGTTATGTTCAGGTGTTAGGTAGGTCATTTGTTAGGTAGGTCAGGTGTTAGGTGAGTCAGGGAGTTAGGCTTGTCAGTATGTTAGGTTTTAGGTCAGGGTATGGTTGTGGGAATGTTAGCGTGTGGAGTAGGTTAGGTAACTCAGGGCGTTCTGTTAATGGTTTTGTCGTAGTTAGGCTTTCGGAAATTTTTTATAGGGCCAAAGGATGAAATACCCATCGCTAACATATCAGTGATCTACAGTGACCAGGACAAAGTGATCAGAGACTATGCAAGTCCTTCCTGTTGATTTACAATGCCCACGATGACATACACTGGTTGATTCCTAGAAGAAATCTGGCGTCCTCACAATAAAACAACCGGAGACTTATCCTTCTTTGCCTGTGATTTGCAGTGCCCACGACTGACATACCGAAAGATGATTTATTCCTAACAAGTGATCTATGCTTTCCTTACCCTTAAGCACAGAGAAGGATTGAAATAATAATGCTCTGATTCATACTGCAGGAAAATGTAACTAACGAACGGTATTTGTTACATTGTTAGTATAGTCATGAATGGTCTTTGTATTAACATGGTGGCACACATTTTGTATTTTTACTTGGATTTACTTTTGTTTTCTTTTAGGGTTGTTATTTCAACTCTGTCCATTTCCAGCCTTGTCACGGTATGATGCGAAAGAGCCGATGGCAAATAAACCATCTACATGTAACCTGGCTGATATTGTCACTTTCATTGTGTTGCTGTCAACACGAAGTATGATGATACGCTGACAGTGGCAGTAAATTTACAGCATGTTTGTTTGTAAATTCTTTTTGATTATATTGGAAGAACACGGAATGTGTTGATATTAATTCAAATGTGAACATGCAATTTCAATGAACTTTGTTTTACTGAATAATTATTTCATTTCACATGTTATATGTGATAACAGACAGATAAATAAACGAATGAGTGATGTTTCACATATACAACTGTAGTTGTGTGTTTTGAATCTTACAAACAGAAATGACATTTATTCATGCAGGAGTAGTATACTATGTGACTTACAGGTCTCATTCGTATCTTTTAACCTGGGAGGTACCGATGACGTCATATGACGTCATATGACGTCATATCTTGTGACCCAGTTGTCGCATAATATGTGGCAGTTATTGCGTCATCGGTTGTTACGTAATATGTTTTGATAAGGTAGAGTTCGGTTGTTACGTAATATGTTTTGATAAGGTATCAGGCGGTGTCACGTGATCTGGGTCATTCCGTGAGGCGGATTATGCCTGCGTATAGAGGGATAGGGTTTTATCAATGGGTTGTGTGTATGGAAAATATAGTATACAATACATTGTGAAATATCATCTTTTAGTTGAGATATAAATTTAAATAATTAGAAAAAGAATATATAGACATTCGTAATATATTGAATTGTTTTTCAGTAAGGATGTAAATACGGGCGTTATATGGGGATGGGGGCAGATATAATTTGCTGTTTGTACATGTATGTAAAATCGCTAGCAAATTGGTTAAGGGTCGTTGAATGTTGGGAGGGCTGATTTTTGGTTTTACATAAAAAAAAGAACGGACAAATCACAAGCATTAAACGAGACAAAACATGAACCATATATATTGTGCTAAGATGTGAAAGTTCTTTTGGTGGAATCTGTCGCCTTAAAAAAGGCGTTTGCAGTTGATTTTTCCCCGATGGCTTGGTCACTTACTGTCTACCAAAGATGATTATCGGTGTCCGCGGCTGCCCCCGCCGGTGCTGCCCCCGTGCATCCAGCCTCGCAACTGCCTGCGTGAGGCGCTGCCAAGCAGCCCGCCGCTTCTCCCGAGCAGTGACCAGTTGGGGGTAGATCACTTCACCACGCAGACAGCCACGCCGTAGACGGTCATAAGCGACACAAGCCATCGCGTACTCCATCGATGCGTTCAGAACCGCACTCATCTCCACTGTGAGCGAGGAATGTGAAATGTTTAGCGCGGGCTGGCTTTTATACAAATCAGGGGGCTTGTAAAGTCCGGTAAACTTCGGTAAACTTCGGTATTGCGCCAAAAAGCCCGGCGGTTACAGAGAGCAAATTTTCACAAACGATACATGCATAACTCAGATATCATGCTTAGATATTGAAAGTTTCCTTCGGGAAGGGTTGGTTGGTCCTGAAAAGAACCGTTGTTTCACCCAGCTAACCTCTCGTTTTATTTCATTTGTGTGGATTCTGTTATTTTTAGAAGCCTTGCTAGTCAGGCAACCAGCGCGGACCGAGGAGAGAACCGTTACAAGCGTCGCAGCGCCATCTATCGGACAAATCACAGACATTAAAACCATACATCCATAACTCACATATATATATCATGCTTAGATATTTTGAAAGTTCCTTTCGGGAAGACATGGTTGGTCCTGAAAAGGACCTTTGGAAATTTGGGGGAGTGGAGAGGCTGTCTATTCATCCTGGTCTGTTGTGCTCTCTCCCCCCTGCCCACTCGCTGGCTCTCTCCCCCCACTGCCTCGCTGGGGGTAGACTATAATCTGGGGCATCCGTTGTCTGTCCAGTCTTAGGACGGCTTGGACAAAACGCTCCCAGGCCGCCTGCTTCGCCCTCCTAGCGTTCAGTAGTTGGGGGAAAATCGCCGCCCCCTCCCGGAGATACGCCCAGCACGCACGTTCGTGCTTCACGCACGCTACGCCATATTCAGCTCCTACTTGT
Source organism: Acanthopleura granulata (assembly GCA_016165875.1). NCBI lineage: Eukaryota > Metazoa > Mollusca > Polyplacophora > Chitonida > Chitonidae > Acanthopleura > Acanthopleura granulata. The sequence continues at coordinate 16,416 of JABBOT010000023.1, read as the reverse complement.
AAGACCATGCTCATCTCCATTGTGTCTTATTCTTGAGTGAATGGTTCAGTCCCGATCAAATGCTGTTGCTTTTATATGAATCGGGTGGATTCTGCTATTTTTAGAACGTGCGCCAGTTAGGCAGCGCGGACCGAAGGGAAAACCGTTACAAGCATCGCAGCGCCATCTATCGGGATTCACCGTCTGTGGGGAATCCCCATTTTGTGACAGTTGTTTTTGTCATTATGTCAAATTTGCACCTACCCGGTGCTATTGCACTTAGCTGGTACAACGAGAAATTACCACAAGTTGTTTTGCGTCATCCCAAAAAATTGTCCTATATAAAGCTGCTCATTCCCACACTTCACCCAGCAGTCTGCCTCGGGACTTCACACCCGTCAACTAGCATATATGAATACGTATCAGGGGACTGGACGTGTGGAGACGAAGAGTACAACAAAACTAATTCAATTTATTGAATTTTGAAATTTGGTGACATGTTGTTGTTGTTGTTGTTGCTGTTAACTAATAGTGCTAGTTTTTGCGAGTTCTTGATATTATCGACCTACTCTACGATGTTTGAATTTTGCGATTTGGTGAGAAAAAAAATGTTATTGTTGTTAACTCTTAGTTCCAGTTTACGAGTTCTCGATTTATTCTTTCTGTACATATCTTGAAGGTTGAATACTGTAAAACATCGTTATCTTGTTCAGTGCATTTGTAATGTTCGAGTAAACAAATAAAAGAGAAAAAAAATTGTGGAAAAATGTGTGTTTGTTTGTTTTATGATGTAGCAGTTTATCTTGATAACCGCTCTTGATCTGATTGATGTTTAGTGTTATTTATCGTGCGCTAAAAAAAAGATTGGTGTTGATTTGGATTTATTCCTAGTCTACGACTCCCAGGCTTACTGCGTGATTTATGGTGCGAAGAGTATCTCCCCTTGAAACGGGAAAAGGTTTGGCTGACGGTCAATGGGAGGTAACTCATGCCAAACCTCACTTTAGCAGTTTTCGTACATGTACGTATAAATATCACTAAATATTGAGGCTCCGTATACATGTATACGTCGGTCAAGGGTAGTATAAGACGTGTGGTGCTCTACAATATTTCATTATTATTTCACTAGCTATACAGGTGACAAGACGTCTAAGATGAAATCGCGGGTTTTAGGATGGAGAGAGCTTGTTGATTCAGAAAACAATCTCCAAGCATATAAGGGGGTAGTGGAATCTATGTTTGAAGATCAACTGGTGAATGAAGGACGCTGCACTATTCTCCGACTATTCACCAAAGACGTTTGTGACCGGCTAGAGAATTCTAATCCGATTCGTAAATACTATCACCAGGAAGTTATACCGAAACTCATGGACTTACAGCGCAAGTCACCCACTACAACCCCTATAAAACCTGAATCAATATCTCTCACGCCCCGGGTGCTTTACACATCTCTAGCTGTCTATATCACTTGCGCCGCTACTTGTTGGTTTTTAGTGAAAATGGGTATAGAATAAAACGAACCTGACCAATATGACTTACCGCCGAGGAAGGAAGAAGAGAGTTCGATTCCATACGAGGACAAAGAAGAAGAAGAAGAAAATGGGCATAACAAAATCTCAGGATACCCTTGCTAAAGTCTTACAACAGCTGTATTATGACCCCCAAAGTCCAGCTGCTTATAGTGGAGTGGGTGCTTTATTACGGGCAGCACGTCAGCATGATTTACCTGTGTCACGTGACGATATAAAGACTTGGTTGGCCGAACAGGAGGCGTATACACTTCATCGGCCGGCTCGGCGACACTATGCTCGTAATAGAGTTATTGTGGGTGGAATAGACAGTCAGTGGCAAGCTGATTTGGTTGACATGAGTAAACTAGCCAGGTATAATTCAGGTAACCGGTACTTGCTCACATGCATCGATATTCTTTCTAAATACGCTTGGGTAGTCCCCGTACCTACTAAGACAGGTGCTAATCTCATTGAGGCATTTAAAAGGATATTCAAGTCTGGACGAAAACCATTATTTTTACAAACTGACGAGGGAACAGAGTTTCTCAACAAGCCATTTCAGACATTTTTAAAGAAGCATGGGATTTTTTATTTTCATACATTTAATGAAACGAAAGCTTCTGTAATTGAGCGGTTTAATCGCACCTTTAAAGGTCGGATGTATAAATATTTCACCACTAATAACACTCGACGTTACCTGGATGTTTTACCTGGCTTAACGGAGGGTTACAATCGTGCGTATCACCGCAGCATTCAGCGAGCCCCGATTACCGTTACAACTGACAATGAACATGAAGTTCGGGCTATATTATATAGCTCTATGAAGTCCTGGTGCAGTCGGCGAATTTATCGGTATAAAATAGGAGATCTCGTTCGCATTAGTAAAGTCAAGAGAACTTTTGAGAAGTCTTACCTATCTAACTGGAGTCAAGAAATTTTCCGCGTTGTAGCACGGCATCCTCGCGAACCTGTGGTGTATACATTAGCTGATTTGAATGGAGAAAAACTCTCGGGGACATTTTATGAGGCAGAACTCCAACCCGTTAAAACAACACTGGATACGTACTATCAAGTGGAGAGAGTATTAGATAGCAAAAAAGAACGTGGCAAAACATATTACTTGGTGAAATGGCGAGACTGGCCAGCTAGTTTTAATTCGTGGGTGCCAGCAAGAGATGTGAAACGTATTTAAAAACAGTTTTCATTCTACCGGTGCTCAGTCTCCTCTCACGATGCCTAAGTGTGTGGATGACTGTGCGCGAAGTGTGCGTGAGAATAAAGGCCCCGCTATAATTGCAGGTGTCGTCCTGTTATATATTGGATTGTTAATCGGTGGAGTGGGAATTGATTTAACATCCCAACTGACTGAAGACAAATATTTTCTACGCATCCTGCAAGAGCGATTGAACAGGGCGCTATTTGATAAGTTATTGAGGAATAAGACGGAGCGCTTGCCCTCGGTATTTACCAGGCGTCATAGATTACTCGGGAGGACGGACATTACCGCGATTCCTTCTTCTTCTCCAGTCCCTACTCAACCCCGAACTTACCAAAGCCCGAACACAGTACCTAGTATTCGAGATATTACTAGCCCAATTTGGTCTAGCGATATTACTGAGCAAACTAAGCGCAAGACTGAACTTACTACAGCACCTGCACAGGTGAATTCATCTCAGCGCAGTACCGTAAACACTGAACCTACCAGCCCACCTGCTCCAGCACCTGTACAGGTGAATTCATCTCAACACAGTTCCGTAAAGACTGCCCCTACGACCCTCCCTGCCCGGGTGAATTCATCTCAGCACACCTCCGTATCTTACCAGCCCCAACCTCGTCAATCCCACCCAATTTCCTTCAACTTGACTTTACCACCGAGCCTATGGATGTACGATGGACCCACCCATTTACCTGCCTTGTCAGCGGACCGACCGGAAGTGGTAAATCGGTCTTCGTCAAACGTGTTATAGAGCATGCTAGCCAACTTCTCCACCCATCTCCCCACCGTGTGGTATGGTGTTACGGCGAATGGCAACCCATGTATGCTACCTTACCAAATGTCGAATTTCAAGAAGCTGTACCTAGTCCGACAGCGTTTAATCCAGAGGAACGGACTTTAGTAATTGTTGATGATTTAATGGCTGAAGCAGACGAGCGTGTAACAGCGCTATTTACGAAGGGAAGTCACCATCGTAATATCAGTGTGATCTACATTGTGCAGAATCTGTTTAACAAAAGCAAAGACCATAGAACGATTAGCTTAAACGCTCATTATTTAGTCGTATTTAAAAACCCCCGAGACTCTTCTCAAATTACTACCATTGCTAAACAAATGGCCCCAGGTAAAACTCAGTACGTGCAAGAAGCCTTTAAAGACGCTACGTCCGAACCTTACGGATATTTGCTTGTTGATTTCAAACAAACTACACCCGATCATCTCCGTTTGCGCACGCATATTTTTTCTGATGATTCCATGCAGTTTGTTTACCTCCCCAAATCATAAAAATATGAACTTTCAGGGGGAATAACTCTCACAGGCATATGCAATAAAACCTCCCGACATATCACTTACTGCGTCATTATATAATTAGACACTGACCATGTCAGCACGATTACGTCGCTTTGCACCTTTGATAAAACTTCTGGTCAAGGGTGACCGCCAAGTGAAGGACGCAATTCTTCATGGACTTAATGGTGAATTTATTCGCTGTATATGCGAGGTTTGTAAGAACATTTTAAATGGGAATATCCCATTGACACCAGCTCAGAAGGCTCGGTTACGTCCGCACAAGACACATCTACGTGCACTAGTAAACAAGCGCACTCCGCTTCACCGCAAACGGACCATTATACAGAAAGGTGGAATAGTACCCCTCCTTCTGTCCGCAGGCCTTCGGGCCCTTCCGCTTGCTGCCTCTTTTCTGGGTAATTTGTTTAGCGGGGGCCGTCGTTAAGAAAGAAAAAAAAATGTCTCATATGAAGAAAATGACCCTAGTTGAACCTCGTTTGCTGGACGGATTGCTTCGCCCCACTTCACCTTACCCTGTGCCGTCCACTGTCAAACTCCTCAACACATTAGATGGAGATATGGAAAGAATTTTAAAGAATGGGACATTGTCAAATGAAGATAAAATTTACCAGTACCAACAAGCCCTTCAACGCTACTTGACATTTCACAACCAGTACCAGCAAAGTCTCAATCCCCCGCCACCACCGCGGCCCCCGTTGCCGCCGGCTACGCCATCTGTACCCACTCAAGCAGCCTGGGACGTAGGAGAAAAAGAGAAGGAAGCAACAGACTTAGGATATCGGGCAGAAGGCATGTTGACGCCTCATAAACCAAAGGGGTCATCTCCAATTTCCCCGGTACAAGAAGCGTAAATCCAAGCCTAAAAAATCAAAAGCTGAATGGGAACGGCTACGGGGGGCGTGGGGGCATACCGCCACCCCAACCAAGACCCCATCTCGTGGTGATTCAAAAACCAAACGTAAAATTACCAAACCTCTGCAGTGGTCTCCTTATTAAAAACGGGTTCCTCATGCTGTAGAATTAGTCGGACTCTGAGACGTGGGATAAACAGCATGTTTTATATGACGTTACCGAGCAACAGCTCGATGGACTATTTCCCAAATAATACATTAGCTAATTACACAACTCATCTGCCTAGGCCAATTCATCTCTCAGGTGACTGGGAGTGTGGTTTAGTGGAAATACAGTATCCACGATTGTGGTCTAATGTCGCAGTTGGTGAGATTTGGTTTACGGTGCACAAGGACGATCTCACTCGTAACGAGCGAGTTGTATTACCCAAAGGCTATTACCCAACACCGGAAGCTATCACCTCTGCCCTCAACGCTCAACTGATGAATAGCAATAGTGCTTTTCTTAGACCTAAATCAGGTGAAATTGTGTTTGGGTATGATAGGGTTTCTGAAAAATATACACTGGAATTTAAATCACGCCAAACTGTAAGTTTGGCGTGATTTAAAGCTTACGTGAAACGTTTGGTCTCACCCCTGGGGATGCACAGATAACGGGAGAAGGAGAAAACAGATCACGCCAAACTGTAAGTTCTAGCCCACACTTACTGGGTGGGAATAGGATGATAACAGGAGAGCAAGAAAAGATCCGCTTTGGTTCGACTCAGGCGACACGGACGGACGGTCCCTACCCTTTACATATATTCAGATGTGCTCGAACCCCGTGTAGTAGGGGATGTATTAGCCCCACTACTCCGTGCAGTGGCTGTTCGTGGGACGTCTGGAGATCATGTTAGCAGGTCCTTTTCACATATTAAGTATGTGCCTGTACTCAAGAAGAATTTTTCGACCATTGAAATAGATATTAGGGATGACACAGGTAAACCCGTCCCATTTGTGCATGGGAAAGTGTTGGTAACACTTCATTTTCGAGAGCGGCGGAGTCTACCTCTTCTCTAACACGTGACCAAAAAAAATTTAAAAAACTTGACGCTGACCGCGCGAGGATTCGAACCTGTGATCTCCCACTCGCTCATATAGGATGTCAGATACCCATCAACCTTACATCACGTATTACTGCAACCAAGCTGGGGGCGGTAATTTTCCTGTCTTTCACGGCGCTCCGATACAACGAGGTCACGGATTAGGGAATGTCTTAGGTGCTCTTATCAAGGGGCCTCTGGTGCCCATTGCCAAAACCGTGGGGAAAGCGGTGCTACGGACGGCTCTGGGGGTTGCCGGTGATACGCTGTTTCGCGGTAAGTCACCGAAGGAAGCCCTGAAACAACGTAGTAAAGCTGCCGGTAAACGGCTGCTAGGGAGTGCTAAACGTGCGCTGGCGAGGGAAGTCCCTCGTATTCTCGGTGTATCTACACCTGGGTCAGGCCGACGTCCGCCAGGTAAACCAGCTCACCGGCGCCGTATAAAACGCCCGGCTGCACATCACCTGGTCAGTCAGCGTAGAAGGCGTGTTGGAGCACACACGGGGCGAAAGGAATCAGGTAGACTCCCCAGAGATATTTTCGCATAACACCCATATCCATCCTACCATGGCTTTACAGCACCCAAATTCAGCCCCATCAGTGAACAGTGAATTTGATTTGTGGACTTTACCTCCAACTCAAAGAAGTGTACAGGAAGGACGATGGGATACCTACAACCCTATAGCTAGCATTGTGGACGGTGGGCCTGTAGAATTTTTTATTAGCAACGGGGATCCAGACACTTACTTGGACTTGGCTAACTCGTATTTGTATGTGAAAGCCAAAATAGTGAAAGGTAATGGGGATGATTTGCCGGAGAATGCTGCCGTGGCACCTGTTAATTTATGGCTACATTCCCTGTGGCAGCAAGTAGACGTCGCTATCAACGATAAATTGATTACTCCGTCAACGAATATGTACCCTTACCGGGCGTACATAGAAACCTTACTCAGCTATGGGCAGGAAGCTAAAAGAACTTGGTTGAAAGGAAGTGGGTGGTATAAGGATACTTCTGGACAAATGGAGACTAAAACTAATCAAAACGATGGATTTCACAAACGAAGGGCCTTGGCTGCTGGAAGTCGATCGATTAATATGATGGGGAGATTACATTGTGACTTGTTTCAACAAGATCGCTATTTGTTAAACAATGTCACGGTTCGAGTGCGTTTGACCAGGAGCGGAAACAGCTTTGCAATTATATCAACTCTGCGACATGGAGAAGGAGACGCTGCAGAGGAGGCTGATTACAAGACAGTCCTTGAGGAAGTGACAATGTTTATACGGAAAATCAAAGTCAACCCGGGTGTTCTGTTGGGGCATTTGAAAGCCTTGGAGAAAGCCCCAGCCAAGTACCCGATTCGGCGTGTATTGACCAAGTATTTCGACGTGGGTATAGGGCATACCACAGTGAATGAGCAAAACCTATTTTTAGGCACTCTTCCCCAGCGTCTCGTCATAGGGTGTGTACAAAACTCGACATTTAACGGACGATATGATGAAAATCCCTTCGCATTCAACCCGCTTAACATAAACTACGTGGCCTTACACGTGAACGGACGTCAGATACCAGCCAAGCCACTCACCCCAAATTTTCCAGCTCATAATTACATCCGTTCGTATATGAACTTATTCGCTGCCGCGGGTAAAGTTGGAACAGATGATGGAAACGATATCACATATAGTGATTTCCGCGGGGGGTACACCCTGTTCGCCTTTGATTTGACCGCTGACCAGCACGATGAGCAACAGTTGAACGTCAGTCAGAAGGGTGATCTCCGCTTGGAAATGCGATTTTCCGCACCTTTACTTCAATCTACTACCATCATTTGCTACGCCGAATTCCAGAATATCATTGAGATTGATAAGACTCGTACAGTCTTGTGTGATTTCACCAATTAAACAAAATCGACATTGACCGCTCCAGGATTTGAACTCCCACCCTCGACCAGGATCTCATAATTCTAACAGATGACGTCATGAACAGCAAACAATTATTACAATGTCTTCAAACGGATCCTTATACACGTGACTTGGTGCAAGGTGTGCTCCCTTGGAATGATTTACCTGCACGAATGCCGCATCGACCTGCTATATATATTTTAAACACCGATCCTTGTACGAAACCTGGTACACATTGGATTGCATTATATATAGATTATGAGGAAACCACACATCACTTGTCTGGAGATTATTTTGATTCTTATGCGCTTCCACCCTGGCGTAAGGAGGTAGAAACGTGGCTAAATCGGGGTACGGACCATTGGCAAGCGAATCACCGCCCCATACAATGCTTAAATACCGCTGTGTGCGGTCAATATTGTTTGTATTTCGCGCTCCATCGAGCGAGAGGACGAACAATGAACTGTATTACGCAAACATTTAATTCCCCACCCACAGATTATACGAATGATCTATTGGTTTATGATTGGGTCGAAAGAATGTTCGGTATCCACCCTCCTTTCTTTGGTGATTACAAAACACAGATATCCATTGTTGCGAAGATTGTAATAAATCATAATCGAATGAAATCACCAGTTAATCAGACATTTTTTTTTTTATCTATTCTCCCATGTTTATTGTTGTTGTACAAACATATACTGATAACAAGGAATATGCTAGTACAGTGTTGCACAGAGGCTGTATTTTTGCTGATTAGAACAATGCATATATACAATGATGAGTGACATGTTTAATTCCAGTTGTTTGTTCTTGTTTATTGAACCAAAAAATTAATAAAAATTGAGATCTCACCAAAATAACATGTTTTCTTTCTTTTATTTACAAAATATTCAGAATCTTAAAATATATTTACATATGTATCTAAATATCCAGGTAAGTCGTGCTTACCCCATCAGGCAAAATCTTACGTTTAGCATAAAAATACGTGAAAGCGTCCTTATGCTGTGTATAGGAACACATTTGATGTCCACGTACACGCATGCCACGATTGACTCCCGCTGCACTTCGTCCCTCCTGGAGCACCGAGAGATACAAACCCTTTTGAGCACTGTGACGGTTTACTCCTTTGCATGAAAATTTATCACCATCTCCACTGTCCCCAGCGTAGCAGTAATATGTTTTGGAACATAAAGCGATAATACCATCTCCACTCCATTCTACTTTAAACAGACCAGGCGTACGTTTGTCATGTTGATAATAATCTCGACGAGGTAACCAGCGGTCACGCTCAGCTTCGTAAGCTTCCCGCAGCTCAGGTTTAACCAAGGATTCCCAATTAGGCTCCGACCATGCAATGTATGCTGAATCTGTATCTGTTTCCACGAGTTGATAATCACTGGAATGAAAATATTTTGCCAGGAAATCGTAATAGAATTCCAGCATGCGGAGTTTGGCATACTGATATACCATACACCCTGTCTGTAAGGGTAAATTATAAGAGATCCGTTTCTTAGAGCACGTGACCTCATACGTAGCATCATCAATTTCCTCCACGTTAATACATGCATCTGAATTAACTAATTTCCGAGCTTTCTCTAGCGTACACACTTTCACATTCACATGGCGATCTTGATTAGTAATTGTCTTTCCATATCCTGAATTTCCTAATAGCTTCATTGTTTCACCTATTAACACCTTGCTGGGATCTACATCCCCTTGACGTCGGGCTTGAGTCACGTGATCGGCAAAGGTGCGAAAGCAGGTTTCAGGTGTGTATTGCACAGCTTGATACACACGAGTTACAACCAGTCCATGAGCCAAATACCATCTTAGCAGAGGGGTGCCCAAGAGAATTTTCGTTCCACACATACTTCCTATTAATGTACGGCGGGGCTGAGTCATAATATTATTGGCCTTGGCATATTCTTTCATAGTCGGACCGATATCTTCTACGGTGACATTCGCGTTTTTAAATATCGGGGGGCATTCAGCAAAAGTTGATAATAATTGTTGAGGGACATGAATGTCACATTCCACAAACCCATACAGTCGCTGATCCATAACTGATTTTAATAATTGATCTTCAGTAAGATGAGGTGGGGGAGGAGTGTAGTAATGTTGGAGAAATGATTGAAGGGTGGGGTCAGTCTGCTTTTGCTGAAGAAAGAAACATTCCCAGGTTTCCACAACCTGGAAGTTGAGATGCTCGAAATATGCTCGGTGCTCATTCGTCTCGTTCTGAAGTTCTTCCGGTGAAAGACCACGCCTAGCGTTATAGCGGAGCTCACCTGTTGAAGTATAGTTGAGATGACACCCATGGAAATGCCAGTAACATCCGTGGAACTGCAATGATACAAGCATACGTATATAAGTATAAAGCGTGTACATTGTTTTATATATGTATATATATAAGTATATATATATATGTATATGTATATACATATATATATAAGTATATATATATATGTATATACATGCATATATTCGACATGTTATAAATTATAGCGCTACATTTACCCAATCTTTTTTTTTTCATACATACATAATTATTTTATATATATTACATATACAAGAGATAATACATTACCTGGAAAATAGTGCGTCGACCGTTCACCACAGCAAAGCCGTCAACAGGGAGCCGACGATCACCAACTCTCCGTTCCACATCGTTCAGCCGATGACGAATAGGGACGCCCAGCTGAGCCGCTTGCCAGTCTAGCCACTGTTCAGCCAGTCGAGGTTTTTTGGACTCTTTCGGATAAAAATTTATAGTGTCTTGTCTCTCTTCTTCTATGGGTAGCCAGCGGATATAATGTCCAGCCGGCATAGGTGATGCTAAGCAAGCTAGGTATAACGCATTAGCGTCAAAACCGACAATTCCCTGGCATAATTTTCCTCCCCTAATACGAGTCACCCCCTTCTCATGATAGCGATGAAATACAATACTTGGTCCCCCGACAATATTCGATCTCAGACATTGATAAAGATCTTTATCCCCTTCTCCTATTAAGGAAAAGTAAGTTGGGAGATTTTGAAACAAGTAACGTAAAGTGACCCCAGGAATACTAATACAGTCTTTAAATAGATCTACACGCATGGTTTGATAAAACGCTGACATCTTTCCCAAAGCTTCAAGAAATGGAATGACGTCGAGATTATTGTACCAAATCAGAAAATCACGCAGGGTCTTCATTCCGTGTGATTGCCACACATTCTCCAAAGCCTGGTAATCTTCTTCAGAGCAAAAAGTCCCTTTTAACTTGTTATGGAAAGCTTCACGCGGCGGGAGATTTGTCTCATCTAAACGTGCTAAACTATCCACGTATTCGTAACAAAACTGTCCTTTGGTCACCTGACATTCATAAGCTTTGACCCATTTATCATAACTATAATTCGGGGCTAAATAATTTCGAACGTCTAAAAATCTCAGCTGACCTGTAGACACACTCATGTGATTGTTATTCCGCTTGATAAGGTATTTTAACCCATCGGTTTTCACTAAATACGGATACAGCTGCCGCTTTATTAAATTAAAATCATATTTCCCAGAATTAAAACCCAAAACAGGGAGTTCGGTTAGGTATGTTAAAAATCGCTCCTTGAGTTTTTCTGTGTAAGATGTCTTTTTGGTTTCGCAGGTAAAGTCACATAGTGCGGCTATACCTATACACTCATCCAAGCTGTCTAACACGTGGTGGTAATGTTGACATAACAGCTTAAAACTAGCTTCACTGATCTCAGTGAGATATGCCATCATAGTTTCAATCAAAGCGTGCGGATCACCCGTTGATACAAAACACATCGGTTTGTCATATCCAGGAACGTTACTGTTAACAGACACGCTCATGGGAATATGGAGGGCAGTCCATTCTGTGTTTTCACCACTGTTAGCTGCAGAAGGGTCTAATTTTTGGAGATAGGCCTCAAAATCAAAACAAGCTCTATATGGGAAATACCTGTCCTCTTCAGCGACATCAATAATTCCTTCGTCAGCTAACTCCTCGAAAACAGTGGCTTTGTTTTTAAACACACCGCCTGGATACACTCGTTTGATAACCCCATCACAAGTCCGTGCATGCCGTTTTAATTTCCAGGCCTTGGGAAATGATTTATGACAAACCCTGCACAGATAAGAACGAGCGTATAAATTCATATCTTTCACCACGCTAAAATGCTTCTCGTGTAAATTAAGAGTCAAAGTAGTAGCGTATCGCTTGGCGGACCTATAAAGAATCTCAGCGCACACATCTGCATCAACTACTAATAGTTCATACACAAATATGTTGACGTTAAATAAATCCTCAAAAAAAGACAGTTCGCTGAGCGGGACACCTCGGAAATACCTGGCTTCCATACCTTTAGCTTTCAAGTAAATTTTTAAATAACCCTTAGCTTTAACAGTGCAGTATTTGGGGTTAGCGTTGTCTAGGTGAAAGGCTAAGCAACGGAAGAAACACAAATGATCATCGTAAGCACCATGTCCGCCACTCACCATGCTGTGCAAGCCTTTATTATTCTGAACGTGGGCAGGTAAATCTACCGGTGCACCGATGGGTGTGGTATGTGGTTTATGCACATAAAACGCAACATTAGTCACACTGTCTACCATCCATTTGGTATTTGGGCGCTGTTGTCGGGCTGATTCGATCGGATCGATAGCTGACAAATCAGCAGTAAGTGTTTGTATATCACCATAGGTGTGAATATATCGACATTCTGAAAGTATTCTTGTATTTGTACTCGGATAGAAATAACGCAATTGGTCCGTATCTCGATGACGTAAAATGAAACCGTAAGCTAGGTTGATACGGAAAGCTGAAGGCTGGTCAAGAAACACCTGTTCCAGGTGTGTAGCTAAAGGATAGAGTCCCTTGATTCGGAAATTATACACATCCTGCAAAGGTCGATGGCGATGAAATTGCTGGCGGATAGCGCCCCAGTGACGTTGATATATGTCACGTAATGCTGGGTCTGTAGGTAACTCATCATATGAAGGTGTGATGGGGTCCAAGGGAAATGAATTAGGGCCGTTATTGAGGTTAACCTGACCCTTTACATTACCGACCGAGGCAGTATGAAGTTCACCCTGTTCATCCACATCGCTTTCTGGCCCCAGCGGGCTAAACACAGCCTCAGGTGAGGGCGCTTGATTGACAGGTGAGAGTAATGAGGAGCCCTTGGAGCGTTCGGATCTACCAGCAGACTGGCCCCGGCGCTTTGATGTTGAAGCGGTTACACGACTTCCAGTCTGTGAAATGGGCTGCACCTGTATAACCAAAAAAAAAAATAAATAAAATACCGGCATAGTCCTACTATTTAATAGCTTATTTAATGTGCATAAATATAACACACAAACTGTATACCTTATCAGTTTAACCTAGAACACAGGTGAGAACGGACGTCATGCCTCTCAAGAAGAAACGAAATCGACCCAGGAAATACAATACATACAAACGCCGGAGTCGGAGGAAGAAGAAGAAAACTCGAGGAAATAATTTACAGCTAGCTATGCGGCGAAAATTCCGACATCGGAGACTTAGAAATAACTATGAATCGCCTGGAGATTTCTACCGCCGTGTAACCCATATCTAGTGATTTTTGACTACCCAACGAAAACAAAACGGACGAACCAACCAGCCCAACCCGACCTGACCATAGACCTTTTAAATAAAAGGTCGCCCTATTCTGTCGAAAGAGTCTTTCTAATAGAAAAGCACTACATTATTTTCACAGTTACTTATTTGTCTTTTATATGTGTCAAATAATAAATATATGTTTTGTGTTGTGTACATCGTAATTATACTCTATTATATATATATAAACAAATCGTATTATGTCTGTATTATTAAGTTTGATATGTGTGCTGGAATATATGTGCGTGTGTGTATTTAAAATACGCAGTTCATATCGCTATGTTAGTAAAACACAGGGATTGAAAATCCACAGCCGCTGGTACGGTATAGTCCCTATCATCCAATCAGATGCATGGGATTTTGCTCTCTATTTGGTCCGCAGCGCTGTCAAACTTTACAAGCCGACCAATCCATATAAAAGGGAAACTCAGTTACATGTACTCATTATGCAGAATTTTATCGGAGCGATTATGGAAAAGGAGCAAAAAGGGAGAAGACAAGGTGAATCACCATTCCATTTCACATTGCGGAAATGGGTGGAAAGACTGGAAGTTCGGTGCAAAGAAGCGGATGAAATCTACAAGCGAGCCTTAGCCGGTGACGGCGGGTTGTTCGGAGAGAACCAGATGATAGAAATTCAAGAGGCCCGCTCCGCATTGGAATACGCACGGGAAAAGCTTCATAAAGCTGAACGTGCGTTACGGGAGTATACCCGCTAGAACGAAGCTGCTCTTCGGAATGAAAGCTAAGCCAAGCTAAGCTAAGTTAAGCTAAGCTAAGCTACCCCATCATCTCCAACAGCCCTTGTAAGGGCTAACCAATTTCCCCGAAAGGTTTGCTTTCGAAATTTAAGCACGATATATATATATGGGTTATGTATGTTTCATTTTATGTCTGTGATTTTGTCCGCTTTATGTAAAACAAAAGCAAAATTAGCCCCTCACATTCAACATCTTTATGATAGGGATGTAGATACATGTGCATACACCCAATTATACCACGTTTTCATCCACATATAACGTTTCCATTTACACCCATGCTAGAAAAAAAAAACAAATTACGTGTATTACGACCGTGTATATATCCTTTCTAATTATTAAATTTATATGTCAAAACTAAATGCTGATATTTTCACACTGCATTTGTTTTTTTTAATATTTCTGTACATACAAGTAAGCTATTGATATCTCTATATGCACGCATAGTCCTGTGTGCTGTATGAACCTACGAGAACGAAACATTGTTATTAATGAATGAATGAATGAATGATTATGGCTTAACGCCACATCGGCAATATCTCAGCCATATCGTGGCGAGAACAAGGTGGTAACACGAGACGGTAAAGGTTTTCGATAGTCACTGGAGAACATTAAAAGGAAAACAAAAAATTTCTCACATGGGTTAAAATCAGGTAAGAAAAACAAAAGAGTTAAAAACTCGAACAACCAGCATATCACGGAAATTTTATAACAAACATTTATTTTTTAACATAAAATTTATATTTTATGATAAAGGCCAATGGCCTTCAAATATTTTATGACAGCGTCGCCAGCGATGTTCTCAAACAAATCATATATGGAGTTTATTGTGTAGAACCTTTGCCGCACGTGGGCAAAGTCCACACAGTCAATCAGGATATGTTTGATGCCGTACTGCGCATCACATCCAACACACTTGGGAGCACTGCCCCCATCCCGGATAAAATTGTGTGTTAGACGAGAATGCCCAACGCGGCATCTAGTTAAAACCACTTGGTCTCTACGAGACATACCAAACGTAAAAGAGTCATAGCCTATGACAGGGTGAATGGCATGCAGTTTGTTATCGACCTGCAGGTCCCATTCATCCTGCCAAAGGCGACAAATGTATTTAAGAATATTAGATTTAAAATCAGTATAAGGAATTTTAATCTTAGATATGGGTTTATTAAGAGCAGCTTTCGCTTCCCTGTCTGCGACTGTGTTTCCGTGAATACCAATATGACTTGGTATCCAACAGAATACAATATCTTTCCCTCTTTTAATTAACTTTCTATGCATGGCTAATATTTCTAGTATTAACGGGTTTTGAAATTTCTTTTTCTCTATTGCCAAAAGGCAGGACAACGAGTCACTGCATATGACTGCTCTCTAGGCAGCGTCGGATGAAACGTATGATAAAGCCAGAAGTATAGCTCTGGCCTCGGCAGAAAATATTGAAGACGAGGATGGAAGGCGAAGAGAGGCGACTCGCTGTTCCAAGACAGCCGCAGCCGCCACCCTGTCCTCATCCTTCGATCCGTCAGTATATATAAATTTATAATCCCGATAATTGGCTTTTACTTCAGCGAAACTTTGCTGAATTATCAGAAGGTTTGTATCGGATTTCTTATGTTGACGTAGATCAAATATTAATTTAGCTTGTGGAAGAAGCCAGGGAGGAGACTCCGGAAAAGAAACCGGAGCTGTGTCCTCCAGCTTGATGTTAGCTTCCACAATATGGTCCCGAACACGAAGACCAAAGGAAGAAATTTTGTTGGAACATTTACTATATTTATCTGCGTATGATGGATTAAAAACACAGTCGTAGGCAGGGTTTGTTGGGTGAGCTTTAAGCTTAGCGACGTACTGAAGGCTGAGTTTTATACGCCTGTGATATAAAGAAGGCTCATTAGCTTCTACGTATAAACTCTCTACTGGTGAGGTCCTATAGGCACCCAGGCTGAGCCTCAGACCTTGGTGATGGACCGGATCCAACATTTTAAGATATGATTTCCTAGCGGAACCATAAATGATGTTCCCATAGTCCAATTTCTACCTCACCAGAGAACAATACAAATTGAGTAACACTGATCGGTCAGCTCCCTACTCAGTGCTAGACACGACCTTAATTATATCCAGAGCCTTTGTACATTTGGCCTTAAGCATTTTTATGTGAGCTATAAAGGATAAT